>CM028135.1:778525000-779125000 GCA_016271365.2 Neoceratodus forsteri
AAAAACCCCTGCACTGTAGGGACTGACAGGCATCAGGGGTGTGACTTGGGATTGTCAACAGTAACACTCATGCTATTCCACCCCCATCCTCACCCTGCAGCCAGTGACAGGTATCAAGGTAAGCCTTTGACTCTTTAGCCCCAAAGTTCATTCCATTCTCTTACACTGTACCCATTTCAGCGTATTTCCTTATGGAATGGGGTGAGTGTAAAGTCTGAAAACCCCAAGGCACACCTCGACTCTTACCAGTGTCTGCAGGGTAGGGTGAGGTGAAATGGCATGAGCATTATGGGCAATGACCCAAAGGCACACCCCAATGCCTGTCCATGTCTGCGGGGTGGGAGTGGAGTTGGCATCACTTCAGTACTTCACTACCATTCCTATTCTGCCTGTCTGTCTGTGTCTCTCTCTTTATACATATGTATGTGTAATTATCTATCTTTCTATTAATTGCATGTATCGCTATTTTTACCTATTTCTAAAACAAACTTGCATTTCATGTTTGCCTGCTCTCTGAGCACATACTTTTGAAACTGTGCATATTTGTACTCCACTTCTGTGTAGACCTCATACTTTCCTAATATTCTCATTATCACAAGCATAACTACCTTGCCCTTATCAAAGGTGACCCCCTCTGAAAGTTAATATCACATTTTCTCTAACAGTCTGTCATCATTACACCTGACTTTCTGATATCAACACATTGCTTAAATATAACTTACATCACCTCATGGACAAAAAAACCTGCTTCTCTTTAAAAAAACAAACAAACAAAAAAAAAAACTGTGTAAATAATTCCAAGGCTGAACATATGCCAGCCACTACTTTATCATGTACTGCCAGCTTCTGTACCATCATGGGGATTTGCATATGTTTCCCTTGATGCTTTGCATTACTGGGATATGTGTAGTTGTGTTTTCTTTAAAATTTGGCTGTCTGGCCAATATCATCCGGGATAACACATACATCAGTGGCATTTGCTCTGGGGTTCTTTTGTAAGTTTCCTATTCCTTTCATTAAAATGTACACTTCCATATATTTTCCTAAAAATGTGTATGCCTTCTTTAGAACAGAAACTAAAGCAAATCTTACTTACAAATCATTGTGTTGCTTCTCCATACCTCCTTAACAATTCCACACAACTTCACTAACTTCATTATGCAGTCGTGGTGGATCTGACCAGAATTTGTTTACACTTGTTTCTAGATGAGCAGTTTGCCCATTTTCATGTGCCACAAGTACAGGAAACAAAGACAATACAAATACATTAAAATATACAGCAAAAGTATAACATGACTCTGTTCAGAAACATTTACAACCATTCCTAGATACTAGCCATTTTCTAAGATGAACTTTCAAGGTTTATAACATCACCTTTTACATTTTACAGAGACTCCAGAAGCAATGCCACTAACAACTTAATCTGGTTCAATGTCAGTTGGCATCTATCCGTGTTCACCTCCCCCAGGACGAGGCTGAAAATAAGCAGAATTGTCTAGTCCTCCTTTCCCGATCAACAAACACTAAATAAATAAAAATGCAAGGCACTGTACCAGTACACAATGAACCATTCAATAGGGAAAGGGGAGGTCATTCTCACCTCTGGGCAATGGAATTGTGTATTATATTGATGTCAGTTGCTATAGCCATTTGAGAAAGACACATCTGAAGTCAATGCTGACAGCATAAACATAAGTCTAATCAGTCCATTGATAGATCTTCTCCTGTACAAATTGGAAAGGCCTGGCAACATTTGAAAAGCAAGATGTGAGCCATGGTGTCACTTTTGCAAAAAAGCTGTCTTTGTCTCTGGAAACAGACCAAGGATATCCATGATGCTGGTGAATAATGTTGGAGCTGCGCTTCAAAACAAGTTTGCCACGTTTTCTCCAATCCAGTACCATAGACCTCAACCATTATAAAGACCTATTCTCATTAATAGCATTGCTTTGAAAAATGAAACTAGAGTTTAAAAAATACAACTGCAGATCAAGAAAATTACAATGCTGTCTTCCAGGAAACAGATCCCAGTGAAGCTAGAACAAAATTTCTGTAAGAAAGACCTTGCATTTTTTATCAGGAGAACTCATGGGCAGTTTGGTGCATCTAGAAACAACATATGGGTGGGAATGGATGACAAAGAGAAAGACAATGCTGTTGCTTCCCCTATTATAAGCTATTGAGCGAGCAGGGTGGTGGATGACTTCTTAAATAGCATCTGACGTCTTTGGGAAAAGTTTGGAAAACATAATAGACACAATTCAGCTTGCATTTCATATACATTCTACAGTTTTCCTTTCTATTATTTATTACTGAAGCAATTCCCACAAAAAAACAAGATCTTTATCCCTTAGAGTTTATCTGCCTCTGTAGTTTACACCTTACTTGAAATTATAATGCTATTTGGTGACATCATAGTCTGTTGCCATGGGAATAACTGTGATGTTACGAGCAGAGCATTATGACCTCAGTTTGAGAAGAAGCAGTAGTAGCTGGTGAGCCCTCAAGGAGCAATTCTCCTGTTTTCAGGCATCTGACCTCAGTAATAAATAATGGGGATAAGAAATACAGAGCTAAAATGAAATATCAGCTATTTTGTGTCCAAATAGTATGTTTGCTGAAGTTCTTCTTGAGGCATTGGTGGTTCTTTAAAGGAGCCCAGAAAGGTACATTTTCAGATGGTTCGCTTCAAAAATTGGCTTGACAAGTGCTCAGTCCATCAGCATTGCTAATATTGGTTGCTTCCTATTTAAGTTGCCCACCAAAGAGTATCCATTCAAAATTAAGTTTTAGCACTGCTGGTTATGTTGCCAATAATAGGAGTAGAAAACTGCTATCAGAACATTTTGAAAAGCTAACGTTTATTAAACTTTACCATGGTGTGTGTGCTGAATACTCAGGGGCACTTCCAAAGCACTGCTCAAATAGTGTTGATGAGATTGTTGGCAGTGATGTTGAAGAATAGTGCTGGGAAAAACAGCATCTCACTTCAGCGTGTCTCAAGTTATTTATGCCCTGTCTCCTATTAGTCACCATTTCACTTCTTCCAGTGAATAATAGGATAGTAAGGCTTGAAAGGTCATGGGCTACTCTGTAACTCTATGAGCTGTATAAAATAATTTCACACAACTCATTTTTTTAAATACTCAGCTTTATTCAAAGACAAGAAACCATTACATGCTGCAATGACAGATCATTTGATATACTGTACAGTGTAATACAACTGGGCTCAATGAATAGAGAAATCAAAGTACAGTACAGTGCAGACTTTGGCTATCGATGCAATATAGTACAGTCCTGTAATTCTACAGATCACTGCTTAATATAGGAACACAGAATGTGATGGCATGTAAGGGCAATTGGGCCTACCCTGTTTGCACATTTTTGTTAATCTTCATTTTTTACTGCAGACCCTTACTTGAGCTACAGTGCAATCTCTCCCCCATATTCCTTTGTGCCTGTCCCAAGCATTTTTAAATCCCACTACTGTGTTCACCCCACCACCTCCACTGGAAGGCTATTCCAGGTATCCACCACCATTTCTGTGAAGAAGTACTTCCTCACATCCTTCCTGAATTTACTCCTCCAGCTTCATATCATGCCCCTTTGTTCTAGAGCACCTTTTTCTCTGAAAACACCCCCTCAGTACTTTATTTACCCCATGATGTATTTAAAGGTCCCTGTCATATTCCCCCTCTCCCTCCTGTCCTCCAGGGAGTACATATTTAGCTCCTTTAGCCTCTCCTCCTTAACAAAGCATAAAGCAGCATATGATGACTTCATCATAAAACAAGAATTTGTCAATGCTGAATGTTGTCTTGCTGGCATTGGCATTGGTAGTGCAGGAGTTAGAGAGCTGCGTAATAGGAATGGCAGTGAAGTATTGAACTGATGCCAACCCCATCTTCACCCTGCAGAGACTGAAAGGCATTGGGGTGTGCCTTTGAGTCATCAGCTATAACGCTCACGCCATTTCACCTCACCCTACCCTGCAGACACTGACAAGTGTCGCGGTGTGCCTTGGGGTCTTCGGCCTTATGCTTACCCCATTCCTTAAGTAAATATGCTGATATGGGAGAAGTATAGGAGAATGGGGTGAACTTTGGGGACAAAGAGTCCAAGGCACACCTTGATGCCTGTCGCTGGCTGCAGGGCAGGGGTGGGGGTGGAATGGTGTGAGCATTACAGCTGACAATCCCAAGTCACACCCCTGATGCCTATCAGTCTTTACAGGGTGGGGCGTTACATTTGCAAACTCTAGCACCCCAGGTGTTTGCTGGTATTTTCACTCCAGATTTTCAGCACAGGTTTTTTGTGACCCCACCTCATGAACAGTGGCACTATCAGTTCATTAGCCGAAAGGTGATTTTGCACAGCAACTGAACCATTTGGCACCACAGGTGTGAAAACACATTTTGGGCAAGATGTGAAAAATAACAGCTGTACTGTTCATGAGGAGATGTAAAAAATGGCAATGTTGAAAATCTGGAGTGAAAATATAAAAATTGGTGAAGTCACTTAACGTATGTGAGAAACTGCACAACGCACACCCATAATGCAATTATTTTGGGGATTTTTTTAACCAAATTTTCAACATAGGCATTTTGGGACCTCCACTCATGAACAGTGTCACTGTGATTTTGTTACTCTATCCTGAACATTGATTTCCCACAGCGACCGTGCCATTTTGCACCACATGTGTGAAAACACATTTCGGGCAGGATGTGAAAAATGACAGCTATACTGTTCACAAAGAGGTGTGAAAAAATGGCAATGTTGAAAATCTGGAGTGAAAAAATAAAAATTGTCAAAGTTCATGATACAAGAAAATCATGATAATGCACGCTCATAACACAGTCATTTTTTTGAATTATTTCTCCAACTTTGCAACATAGGCTTTTTGGGACCCCACCTCATGAACAGTGGCACTGTCATTTCATTAATCAGTCCCAAAAGGTGATTCCACACAGTGATTGTGAAATGACCTTTCAGAACTGAATAACAAAATGACAGTGCATGTGTTCATGAGGTGGTGTCCCAAGAACCCCATGTTGAAAATTTGGAGCCAAAATTCAAAAAAATGGCTGAGATATCCGCCTAAGTTGACCCCCCCCCCACTGATGCCATTATACAGCCTTACCGGCATTTCTTCAATGTGCAGTTCAGCTTTGAAGAACCCAAATGTGTTTCCACTCCACCGAAGATTGCAGCGTTGGACCTCCAGAGGTAAGCATGAGGTGTGGGTGTGTGTGTGGAGAGGTGGAGTGTGCAGAGGGTGGGTACAGGTTGAGGGGGGGTGCTGTGGACAACTAGGGACCATTTCCTTTTTTTTCAGGTACAGAAAAAAAAAAAGAAAATCATGAGACCATTTTATTTCATTATAGGTGAAATAAAAAAAAATGTTGGGCACACTGGGGTGGGATCCCAGTGTACCCCATGATTTTTGGGGGGTGATGTTGGCCCCACTGGGGTGGGCTCCCAGTGTGCCACACAATGGGGGTGGGGCAGGGGGAGGAACCTGCTGACACGGTCGGCTTTCTGTGAGCGGTGGCACGCTGGGGTGGGCTTCCACTGTGCCACCGAATGTGGGTGGTGTGGACATGTTGACATGTGAATTGCCCCCCCAAAGTCAGCTTTCTTTGGGAATTGTGTGGAGCCGCTGCCATGTTTATTGAAATGTTTCACTAGGAAAGACTCATACAGGAGGCAAGTCATCTGTGCCACTGCATGACGAGCTTGTCTCTGAATGCAGCAGCACATTTATTTCAAGTTGGTGGCACTTTACATAATTCTTGCATCAGCACTAGCATGCTGACTAATTGGGGAATGAGGGATGCACTTATTAAAGTGTGCCCTGCATTCGCCAGCACTGACACACCTCTGCATTTTTGCTACTATCACAAGATGTTGCTTGCACATGCACAAGACAACATAAAAAGGGCTGTTCCTGAATTTAAATCAGATATTGTACCTTCACCATTGTAATATCATTGAATTTTGATCCAACTATTTTCATTTACAACAACTGAACTTACGGGCTTTGAATAAATCAGTTCTTCTGAACTACTAGAGTAAACAGAGAAAACACAATAAAAAATGTAATTAAAAATCAAACTTGGAAGAGCACTGTTTTTTTTTTTTTTTTTTCTGGTTTTTTTTTTTTAAGAGTTTATATTGTAGTCATAGCTAGTCCAGAAAGGCATGAAGATTCCCTTAAGTATGGACCTGGACTGAGACACCCAATAACTGATAACCCAGAGTCAAATGGGAAGGGAGGTCTCCCATACATGCAAGGCAACCCTTAGCTCAATGATGATACATCATCTGTAGGGTGGAAATGGAGAAAGTGTATGAGATGGTATCTTGTAAGGTGTCCACCAGAGACAGGGAGCTCCCATTCCAGCAGATCCCCAGAGTCCCACCTCTGCCATGCACCCCATCTGTTCTGGTGTTTGTCCTCCCTAAGATGCAATTTTGCTGTCAGTGTTCCATGTCATGAAATTCTGTTAATGAGGGAGGTTATTCCTTTAACCAGTGTGTCATTTTGCACTTTGGAGATAGGCAAGGTACATTTTATTTAAGAAAGACACCCATCTTGGAGGCTGTGGGTGCTGTACAGAAGTCAAAACAATTGCAGAGAAAAAACATGAACAAAACAACAACATTATAATAAATATAGCAAATTAAATCACACAGTTTAACATTAAATAACTAAATCATAAAAAAACTGAAAATAAATAAAATACATAGCCTGAAACAGAATTAAATCACAGAGGTCAGGCCAGGACATGATTATAAAGCAAAGTCTGGGAAGGCCTGATTGTATAGAAGGGCCTTGAGGCGGGCTCTGAATACCTCCACTGAAGGGGCCTCTCTTACATCTGGAGGTAGCAAATTCCACAGGACAGGGCTGGCAACACTAAAAGCTCTGTTGCCGGCAGTTTTTAACCTCATCCTTGGAATTGCAAGGAGGCCCCTAGAGGAGGAGCGGAGGGAGTGGAGCGAGACAGCAGGTGTGAGAAGGTCCTTCAGGTAACCAGGATCCAGGTCATGTAGGGCCTTAAAGGTGAGCAAACCCACCTTAAAAAGGACCCCCCACCTGACTGGCAGTGAGTGCAGTTCACGCAGTACCATGGTGATGTGGCAGTACTTAGACTGCCCCGTCAGCAGCCTGGCAGCTGCGTTCTACACCAGCTGCAGCCAGAGGAGGGTACCTCCAGAGACCCTGAGGTAGAGTGCATTATAGTAGTCAAACCTAGATGTCACAAAGGCATGCACCAAGGTGGGGAGGTCCAGGGGTGGAACTAGGGGCTTTATCCTGGTGATATTTCTCAGATGGTAAAAGCTGGTACGGACAATGGATGACACCTGAGATTCAAGCGTCAGTCCGCTGTCAAGAATAACGCCCAGATCACGCACCCTAGAGGGGGCCTTCAATGGTACAGATCAAAGAAAAAGCCCCGTCCCTGCCCCAGAGGCCATCCTATCAGGCCATCTGTTTGACTCTACCACCAGCACCTCCGTCTTATTGGGGTTCAGTCACAACCAGCTGGAGGGCATCCAGTCATTGATCTTGGCAAGGCAGGTGTTTAGCACATCCACAGCGTTGGATGTCCTAGGGGGCAAAATAAAGATACAGCTGGGTATCATCAGCATAGCAATGAAAACCCAAGCTGTACTTCCTGATGAGCTCTCCCGAGGGTAGCATGTACATTGCAAACAACATCGGCGACAAGATCGAACCCTGTGGTACTCCCCATGACAGGGGCTAGGGGAGGAGGAGAAATTCCCCATCACTACCCTTTGCCTCCTGTTGTTGAGAAAAGACTTAAACCAGCAGAAAATAGTGTCAGCAAGTCCTCAGAATTCCCTCAGGTGGTCGAGTAACACACAATGGTCCACCGTGTCAAATGCTAAGGAGAGATCAAGGAGAATGAGAATTTTCCCCTCTCCTCAATCTCTTGCTCTAAGGAGGTCATTATGCACCTGAACTAATGCAGTTTCTGTGCTATGCCCCACACAAAACCCAGACTAGAGAGGCTCATATAGATCATGGGTCATGAGTTGCTCCTCAAACTGAAGTGCCACAACCTTCTCTACAATCTTACCCAAGAATGGAAGATTGGAGATGGGATGGTAATTTGCCTTGATGTCAGGGTCTAATGATGGCTTCTTCAGAAGGGACCTCACCAATACCTCCTTCAAGGCCTCGGGAAGACCCACTCCAACAAAGAGCACCGGACAGTCAAGGCAAACACCAGGCCAGTGGAGTCAACACATCCTATCAAGAAACATGTAGCACCGGGTCCAGTTCACAAAAAGTGTGCCTCAGCTTGGAAGCAACCCCAGTGACCTCAGCCACCAACTAGGCGGAGTGCTCTCTGGATGCCTATGGTAACCACTGTCAGTCAGAATGTGGCTCATTGGCAGAATTCCTTGCTGGCTCGCAGACACTCTGTCTGAGAAGAATCGAGCAAACTCTTCGCATAAGGTGTCAGAAAAAGCTTTTTTGGGCTATAGACAGGCTGGGTGAAGAAGCCTGTCTAGAGTCCAAAAAAAACACAGTTGATCGGTTCCTCCCGGTGGCAATCTCCCTGGACAGGAACTCTGCTTTCTTACTGTTAATTTCCCCTGGTACACACTATAATGTGCACGCAGAGCCAGTTTGTCTGCTTACAGCCTGGTCTTCTGCCAGCAGTGCTCTAGTCTCCAGCCCATAATCTTCATCACCTTGAGCTCCCCATCATACCAAGGGGACCTCAAGTGAGAGGATTTGGGTCATACATGAACCAGTGCGAAGGAGTTGAGCACAGCAGACATCACCTTATTATAGGTAGCAACTACTGCGCATGCACCCCCAATACATGCACTGTCCACACTAGATAGATCAGCCATTGCCAGCTGCTACTATTAAGATGAGTGCCACCAGACAAACAACAGCAGACATGGACACAACCATGGAATCCTCAATACCCAATCAGTAAATGAATCAGGGATTGTTTTATCCAGGATTTGAGTGGCACAGCACCTGTCATCTGTCCAGAATGATTGTAGTTTTCAGTGTCCATGGAAAATGTGCCAATGTGAGCCCACCCCTCCACACATAGAAACATAGAATTTGACAGCAGATAATGAACACTTTGCCCACTCCTTCTGCCCATTGTTCACTACCTACATTATTACTGCAGACTGTACTTGATCTACAGCTCTTTCTCTTTCTTCTTCTCCCCTTTCTTTCCAATATTATTCCCTTGTGCCTATCCTATGCATTCTTGAGCCCCACCACCTTCAGCGGAAGGTTGTTCCAGGAGTCCACCATTCTTTCTGTGAAGAAGTACTTCCTCACATGTTTGCTGAATCTCCCCCCTCCCCCCGTGTCATGGCATGTCCCCTTGTTCTTGACCACCATTTCTTCTCAAAAATACTTCTCTCCTGTACCTTATTTACCCCCTCGAGGTATTTATTTATTTGTTTGCTTGTTTATTTATTTATTTGAAATGTTGGTAACTGGGAAAGGCACGCTGAGCCGAAGCTCGTTTCCAGGTGCGATCTGGGGACAGGGGGTACAAAACATAACAAAGGGTGCAAAGGCTCAGATACAGCAATATACAACATACAGCAATATACAGTAGCAGGCAGAGTGAAGGTGGTCCAAAGGAGGGCAACTAAAATGGTGCAGAGTCAGCATCAAAAGGCCTATGAGGAGAGACTAAAGGAGCTCAATATGTACACCTTGAAAGAGAGGAGGAGAGGCAGATACCTCTCCTCCCCCTTCCAGGGTGTATATTGAGCTCCTTAGTCTTTCCTCATATTCCTTTTGATGCCAACCCTGCACCATTTTAGTTGCCCTCCTCTGGACAGCCTTTGATTTGTCTATGTCCTTCCGCAGTAATGGGGCAGGATTTTCAAAAGTCTTAGATCGCTGCAAGCCCCAGGTGCAGTGATGATACTGTGCATGGGGCTTGCAGCAATCTAACAGGAGTTTCTGTCCTGCATAGCAATTGCTGCAAGTTAGACCACCTTATTCTGGTCTAACTTGTGGCAATCCTGGGGTCTTTTTTTGTGGATCTTCTTTGGCACAAGCTGCCATAAATCGTGAAAACTGCTGTAACTGCACCCGAGATTGTGGGATCAGGTGCAGTTGTGGCAATGGGGTTGGTGCACTGCCAGAACCTAAATATCATGGTGCAGGGCTTGGTGCAAGCCCTACAATGCACTTTGAAAATCCTGCCATGGTCTCTAGAACTGAACACAGTACTATTGGTGGGGGTCCTACCAGCAATCTATACAGAGGCAACATCACCGCCCTCTTTCTGCTGGCGATACTCCTCCCCAGGCACCCCAGCATCACACTAGCCATCCCGACTGCCTTGTTTCATTGTCTGGTCACCTTTAGGTCATCTGATATGATTACCCACCCAGATCTCTGCTTAGTAGTCATCAATACCACTTCGCTCATTTTATACTCTGCCTCTGGGTTTTTGTGCCCTAAGTGCGTTATATGACACTTTTTCATATTGAAACCCAGCTGCCATACCCTTGACCACTCCTCTAGTTTTTTTGGCTGTCTGCTCATTCTTTGCACCCTTCTGGGAATATCCACCCTGTTGCAGATTTTGGTGTCATCTGCAAAGTGGCAGACATTCTCTTCCAGCTCCTCTAATGTCAGCTATGAAGATATTAAAGAGGACCAGTCCCAGCACTGATCTCTGAGGCACCATGCTGGTCACCCTTCCTTCTTCGGAGTGAACTCTGTTTACCGCCATCCTCTGTCACCTATCCCCTAACCAATTTCTTATTCAGTTTACCACCTTTCAACCCACTCCTAAGCTACCCAGCTTGCTTACTAGTCTCCTATGTGGAATGGTGTTGAAAGCCTTACTGAAGTTTAGCTAGGCCAAGTCCAATGCTTCCCCTCATTAAAATCCTTTGTCACCCAGTCAAAGAAATCTATCAGATTCATTTGACATGGCTTCCACACTGCCTCCAACAGGCATTGATGTCGGTGGTTTGGAAATGTTTGATGATTGTGGGAGTCCGGAAATACCAAACTAGAATTCTCCAGAAAAACTCCCTCCAGATGGGTGATGAAGTTGCCTTCCAACTCTTCTGGAGTCTCTGCCCCCACTTCTCCTCAGTAATGGTACAGTTTGCATTTGCCTCCCAGGCTGCCTTAGTATTGGCCAGGGAATCAGTATTCACAGACGTAAGCAATTTGTATATCACAGAGATGTATCTCTGGGTTCCCCTCAGGGACACCATCCAGTGCACAAAATCCCTCCATGGTGACATATCTCTAAGCAACAAAGCCTTGTTGTTGCCTGTGTGAATAAAATGCCTGGCTTGTGGGAACCTGTGAAAGTCTGGATGTGGTAGGTTGATTTTACGCTTTAGTGCTTAGAACATCACATTACCCATTCTCAAGTAACTGGGAAGACTGGGTTAGTCCTCTCCATTCCCAAGTGGTGCACCCTCTATCTAGTCTGGGTCAGAGAAAGTGTGGGTGATAGTGAATCAGGGAAGTGGGGCCTAGTGACTAAGCAGAGCATAATAGTATTTTGACCTTGTTTATCATTTTAAAAGTGTGTTTAACCCATTCATTGGGGGTATCAGCAGAATAGGTTGTGGGGCCAGAGGTGAGTGCCAGAGAGAAGAGTGTTTGTCCCCCTGCCATAGCATTTTCCATGTCATACCAGCCGGAGGCCATTCTCTGTTTGGCCCATGTGCAAGCAGCCACCATCTGTCCTGCCGAGTAATAGTGCTGGAGGTTAGGTAGAGATAGACCTCCCTGTTCCATAAGGCAATATTAATACTCTGTAGCAGACCCAAGCTTTACAGCCTTCCCCCAAATGAATTTTCTGAGCACTTTGAGCAGAGGGGTCCAGTATACTAAGGGGATGGGTATAGGCTAAGCACCAAACAAGAAAAAGTACCTGGGTAAGACGTTCATCTTAACTGTGTCTACTTTGCCTCCCAGAGTCGTTGGGAGCAGACCCCATCTGACCACATCATATTGGACCACTCTCCAGAGTTTATTATAGTTACTATCAAATAACCTGGAAGTATCCATATTGCTGTGGATTCCTAGGTACTGTATCTGGTTATTTTTTTGTCCATGTGAAGGGGTAAGTTGCCGTGAAGTCTCCCTGATAGATCCCACTTAACTAAAGAGTTTCAAATGTATCATCATTGATTTTGTATCCTGAGACCTTCCTGAACGACTCCCAAGAGTTAGGTGAGGCATGGGATGGACTCCTCTGGATGGCTCAGGGAAAAAAATAGAATTGCCTGCGTATAACACAATCTTTTCACTGCTGCTGCCAGTGGCTCTAGGCATAGGATAAATAGCAGAAGGGATGGGGATATTCCTGCCTGGTTCCTTTGTTTAGAGGAAAATAGTCTGAATTAATGCCATTTACCCACACCATTGCCTGAGGCCAGGCATAAAGACTAGCTAGGGCTGCTAGAATTTTAGGGCTCAGTTCAGTTTTCTCCATGGTTGTTAATAAAAACAGCCAACTAACCTTATCAAAAGCCTTTTCTACATCCATGGAGATGGCCAGTTGGAAAGCTCCCTGCTCCCTCAATGTGGAGATGATATTAAGAAGTGGTCCAATATTATCCTGGAAGAAACACCCAGAAATAAAACCTGTTTGGTTGCTGTGTACAACCAGGGAGCCTATTCATTGACTACTGTCTGCCAAGATGCCTGTAACATTTTTCAGGTTTACACTGAGTAGAGAAATTGGGTGATATGAACTGCAGAGTTCCACATCCTTCCCTGGCTTGGACAAATTGGAAATTTGGTCAATTCTCCAGGAATCTAGAATTGCTTCTCCCTCCAATATGGCCTGATAACAGTTCAGTAAGAGGGGCAGTAGCAAGCATTATTTGTCGGGACAAGTAAAATTGGTACATGAGTAATGATGGCATTCTCTGGCCTAGACATCTTCTTCCTGTCATGCATCCTATGCCAAACACTCCTGGATACACTGTTCCTGACTCCACATTACTGCTGAATGATCAGCTGTGCTTGAAGGGATAGTCTTCTGTAGAAAAAAATTAAAAAGGAAAAAAATTACAGCAATAGTATGAGTTTACTGTTCAATTGTGCTGCCTCAGTCTGCCTTCATTCTTGATCCTTTTCATTCAGTCAGTGATGGAAAAATTAAAAAAAGAAAGTAAAATAAGTGTAGTGTGACTGTACATCATAATTATCATCTGGGAGTGAAAAAATTAAAATGTGGGTGCATTGCCACCTTTGCCAGCAAAACAAGCAACAAAGTTGGCTCTCAAAGCAAAATTACATTAGTTCATAAATAGTGAGTGTGAGGGCCCAAATTTAAATAGGTTTTCTTTCCTCAGGCCATCTCCTGTAATGCACCCTGTCCTGTCAACCTTCAATCACCAAGTCAATCACTTTTGCCAGCAAACAACTGGCTTTCAAAACTACACAAGCCAGAGACTACTTAACTGTCATGTTCCTCAGCCTATCTCCCATCATTCACCATGATTTGTCTCCTGTCATTTCCCTTATCTCTTCTCCGGTCAATTCACCATATCATGTTACTCTTGTAAGCGAAGCAAGACTACAAGCTAAGTGCTACTCACCCTCTGGCTATAACTCTGAAATACAATATCTTTAAGATGATTTCCTGTGAGCTTACTAGCATCTGGTGATTGTTTTTTTTTTAATGAAAAAAACTGATATAGCATGGATATTTAAAACAAAAGAAAATAAAATCATTACGCTAAGGCATAGTATAATAGGCATTCTACAGATAAAGTCAATTTGCTGACTGCTTTGATGTTCTGTCTTCGATTATGATACCTATCTGTTACCCTGTGTATTTTTATCAGTTTTATCATCGAATGTTGCTAAGTACCCAGCTGTTGATATTGCTACCTACTAACTTGTTACTGACAAAGTCATCCTACTGATAGCATTTTTTATGTTGGTGCGCTTGCGCAGCCAACATCATGGGACAGTGCAGCTTCCGAGGCGGGGTCGCTGTTGGGTGAATGCAGGGGCGTGCCTCATTCCCCAATCAGCCTGCATGCCAGCACCACACTATGCATACATAATGTGGTGAGCACATCTAAGAAAAGGTCTGCTGCAATCCAAGCAAAGCTCACCATATGTAGCGGACCCTTCCTACGTGCTTGCCGACATTATGAGCATGATCTGTGAGCGGGTGGCTGCCCAACTACTGCCGACTTCGGGGGTGCCCAGTCCTCATGTCGGTTAACCCCCCCCACTTTCTTTGTGTGTCAATGGGGGATCCCACCCCTGTCGGCATAAACCCCCAACTGTTGAATGCTGAGGGGTGCCCAGTCCTCGGCTCACCCCAACTTTCTTTGTGTGCCAGCAGAGGTGCCCAATCCCGTCGGCATTGCTCCTCATCCCCGTGTTGTGTGCCGAAGAGGGTGCCCAATCGCCCGTTGGCTACAGACACCCCTCCAAACAGTTAGGTAGCATGCTGGGAGCCCACCCCAGCGTGCCAAATTCCCTGCAAAAAAAAACTGTCCTGCAATGTTTTTTTTTCTGTAAAATGAAAACGATCCCTAGTAGTCTCGATGCTCCCCTTCCTCACCTGCACCCACCCTCTGTGCACCCTGCCTCCCCTCACCCCCCTCACCCCATACTTACCTGAGGAGTCCAGCGCGACGATCTTCGTTGGACCGGGAACACGGCTGCATTCTTCAAAGCCGACCACGAACTGAAGAAATGCCGGTAAGCTGTATAATGGAATGAATAAGGGTTTTTCAACTTTAATGCATATCTCAAGCATTTTTGGAAATTTTGGCCCCAAATTTTCAACATGGGGTTTTTGGGACCCCTTCTCATGAATTCTTGCACTGTCATGGCATTATTCAGTCCTGAAAGGTGATTTTGCAGGCACTGCGTGGAATCACCTTTCAGGACCAAGTAATGAAATGACAGTGCCACTGTTCATGAGAGGGGCTCTCAAAAAGCCTATGTTCAAGTTTGTGGGAAAATCAAAAAATGACTGTTTTACGAGGTAAGTGAAGTAACCGCGCAATGCACGCCATACATTAGCGATTCACACTATTTTTTCATGCCAGATTCTCAGCATTGGCATTTTACCACCTTCTTGTGAACCGTACAGCTGTCATTTTTCACACCCTGGCCGAAATGTGTTTTTGCACTTCCGGCGCACAATAGCGCAGTCGCTGTGCGAAATCAGTGTTTGGGACACATTATGAAAATGACAGTGACACTGTTCATGAGCAGAGGTCCTAAAATGCCTGTGTTGAAAATTTGGTGACAATACTTCATAAAATGACTGTGTTAAGAGCGTGCATTGCGCAGTTTGCACGCACACTCGGAAGTTCCCAAACTTAAAATATTTTCACTCCACATTTTCAACAGTGCCATTGTTCTACACCTCCTAATGAACAGTACAGCTATCATTTTTCACATCATGACCAAAATTTGTTTTTGTAGTTTCAGTGCACAATAGCGCGGTCGCTGTGGAAAGCCCATGTTCGAGACACATTATGAAAATGGCAGTGACACTGTTCATTAGCAGATGTCCTAAAATGCCTAGGTTGAAAATTTAGGGATGAAAGTTGATAAAATGAGTGTTTTATGAGTGCGTGTTGCGCAGTTTGCACGCACGCTCGTGACTTTCTGAATTTGTAATACTTTCACTCCAGCTGTTCATCATTGGCATTTTTCCATCCCCCCTTATGAACAGTACAGCTGGCTGAAATGTGTTTTTGCACGTCCGATGGAGAATTCCACGGTCACTGTGCGAAATCACTTTTCAGGACACTTTGAGGAAATGACTGTGACACTATTCATCAGCAGAAGTCAGCAGTGTCAGTGGCTCAGTAGGTAGCACACTCACCTCCGACGCTGGGAGATCAGAGGGCTGTGGGTTCAGTTCCCACATCTGGCACTTCGGTTAATATCCCAGCACTGACACTGTAGTGCATCATGAGAGGGGTGCTACACTTCTGAGGTGCCATCTTTTGGATGAGATGTTAAACCGAGGTCCCATCTGCCTGGATTGGTGGTAGTTCAGGTGGATGTTAAAGATCCCATGGCACATACTGAAAAGAGTAGGGGAATTTCCCTGGTGTCCTTGCCAAATTTCCCTTATTCACTAAAAAAAATACCACCAACAGCTTAATCTGGTTCAATTTCAGTTACTTACCATCTGTATCTCCCTCGTTGCCCCTGAAAAAGGGACTTCTAGGCCCAGTGGGCTTACCGGGTCAACAACAACAGGTCCTAAAATGCCTATGTTGAACATTTGGTGGTGAAAGTCCAGACAATGACTGTGTTGCAAGCGTGCATTGTGCAGTTTCCATGCAGCTTGTAACTTCATCAATCTGTAATATTTTCATGCCACATTTTCACCACAATATCACTACTGGCATTTGTGCACACCTCATTATCAACAGTCCAGCTGCCATTTTCCACAGCCTGCCCAAAATGCTTTTCCACAGCTCTGCCACACAGTGGCATACTAGCTGTGCAAAATCACCTTTTGGGACACATTAACAAACTCACAGCGCTATGCCTCTCCACCTCCGCCACTGCCAATGCCAGCGTGACAACATTTGGCATTGACAAATGCTTGTTCTTCTAGTATTACCTTTTGCCTGTACCAATCATAACAATGTCTTATTCTTGTTAAGTTCCAATGTGTGTAACTGCTTCCACAATATTGTCACTGTACTTTGTAAATGTTTTCCTTTGTTGTAACAACTGTTCACTCCTGACGTGGAACCTTTGTAAGAGTCTCTGGCTCAAAAGTACTGTAATCTGAGAAATAAATAAATAAATAAAAATCAAAGAAAAAGGAAAGTGATCAAATGCACTCACAAATGAAAAAAAAAAATAATAACAGAAACAGAATATATCAAAAGAAGATACTATTTGTATGGGCCTCAGACACAAATAACAGCACATTTTTAAACAACTTGACATCTAGATAAATATCTCAGGAAGGGTGCCCACATTGCCTTAGATTTGTCTGCCTGATCTTTGTAGCAAATGTATCTTTTCTAATTTATAAAGATCAATCATACAAGTAAGCCAAGTACTAATGGAAGGGGGACTGTTATCTTTCCAGATAAGAAGAACACACTTTTTGCCTTAATAATCCCCAATTAGAGCAATTTTCTTTGTTCTTCTGAACCATACAGATCTCTGAGATTTTATCCCAGTAAAACTGGAGGACAGCCTAAGGCCAATTTAATTGTGGTAGCTTGTTCCAGGATATCTAGAATATGTGTCCAAAATGTACGTTTGGTTTTTTTTGCTTGTGAGGAACATATGGATCAATGAGCCAGGATAAATGAGACATCTGGGCATCCTTCACTCAGGTTAGGATTGAATTTTTGGAACCTAGAGGGTGTGAGATAAGTCCTATGCATAATATTAAGCTGTATTTGCTGAAGTTTAGTGGTGTGAAATTCTTGTAGGGGGGTAAAGTAGGATACCTTTCCAGTTCTCTTCTGAAATCTGCAAATTCAAATGCTGCTCCCAACGAGCTCAAAGTGAGTCCTGGTTTGCCAAACTATAATGTAATAATAAATGATATATTGCCAATAAAAGTCAAGCACTAGGCTTTAAACTGGTTAAAACCTCTGTAGTTAATGAGGGAACATGTGTAATCCTTGAAGCAAATATATAGTTTCTCAACTGCAAAAATCTGAAGAAATGACAGTTTTGAATATGGTATACAGTGGACAGTTGCCGAAAGGACATCAAAGTATGATCCATAAAAAAATCAGCAATATTATGAATTCCTTATGTTGGCCAAGTCCAGAATTCTTTAGCCGAAACTGAAGGCTTGAAACCAAAATTGCCACATATAGTAATGTATCAGGAAAATGTATCACGCTAGCCAATCATGTCATGAATAATTTTCCAACATCTGCAGATATTCAATGTGGTTATCAAATGCAGCTGTTTAGTTGTATTCAAAGTAGAATATTTAGATTCCAAAATATACCTGGAATCCAAATATTTATGAAAACTAGTTTCTATTTCCTTACTGCACGTACAGTATGTTCTCCCTTAAACCAGTCTTGTATCTAAGAAATCTGAGTGGCTAGATAGTAATGTTCAAGAATGCATGGGACAGACATAAGGCAGTTCTTATGGGGGGTAGAAAGAAATAGGCTGTTGGTTAACTAGGATTTGTGGCCTATCCTATAGGTAGGGAAATGGGCAGATTAGGTGGACCAAGCAGTCCTTATCTGCTGTCAAAGTCTAGGTTTCTATGTTTCTGTGTTTTGCAAAGCAAGGCCTCCCATATGAATAGGGAGTCTTAATTTTCCTAGACTAAGTCTAGCTTTTTTCCCCCTTCCGTATAAAACTGGATATGGCCTCACCTATGTCCGTAAAAAAAGCAGAAGGGACTGGTATTGGAAGTGCCTGAAATAGGAAAAGAAAATGAGGAAGGATATTCGTTTTGTCTACATTACAACGGCCAATTAATGGGTACCATATCAATATGCCATTTCAATTACGTCAAAGTCAAAACCATGCAACAGATAGGGCGCAGGGGAATATAGCTACCTGGTACAGAATACCACAAGGAAGAAATGGTGCAGGTGCGGGACTGGTATTGGAAGTGCCTTTTAATTTGGCGCAAATAGACATAAAGATCAAATGCCACATATTGAACGAAAGCTTGCATTCCGTTGAATTCAAGTCCCTGTGTCATGATTAGTGTTTCCTGAAAATATCATGCTGTTTGGTTGTGTGGTTTTCTCTAAATCAGCATCTGTTAATGTACTCTGCAATAACTCAAAACAGTGAAGCCTTTTCTGTCCCTATCAGTGAGCGATGACATCATTTTTGTCTGGCTAATTGCCTCAGTAATTAAGTCCCTGATTGACTGAAGAAGCTGTAGCAGTTCCTAGTTAGAGCAGTCTGTAGAGCTAATTGTTTTTACTCAGAGTTTGTTATTAACCCATCAGGTTTGTATTTACATGATAGATTAGCTTGAAATCTATCATTTTGTTCTGATCATTTGAGTTTCAGTGCTGAAGTGAAATGGTATGAATGAATGTTTGTGAGAAATTACCTTGTCTGTGTCACACCTGTCAGTTCCTTGTCATCAAAACTCTGCATTGTTTTCTGGCTATATAACACAGGGTTGTTTAATGGGTATAAAATAAATCTAAAGTATATTAATTCATAGAAGCAGTGTTTCCTTGATGTAGCCTCCAAAAGTAGGTTCATGTGAGAACAATTTTGTTTTTCTGTCAGCTTGACAAACAGTTGTCTGCCACACTCAGCTATTTCAGGAACATGTAATGTATGAACTCACTAAATTCAGTTCTTTGAGGGTTTCTGTGTGAAAATACATCATGTATGTGAATAACTAGAAATACTATATGGCATCCTGATGCCCCTGTCTCCTACCCTACAGTTGAGGCAGCAGCACTCTGCTGCCCCCTTTCCCCTGCTCCACAAGCCCCCTGTCTCCTGCTCCCATTTGAGGTTGCTGCACCCCTCTGCTTACTGTCTTCTCCACACAGTTAGGGCTGCTGCCTCCTGCATAAACAGTTGAGTCTGCAGCACCCTACTTCCCTCTGTCCCCCACCCCCACAGTCAGGGCCAATGCACCCTGTTGCCCCCTGTTCCAGTCTCCACAGTCAGGGCTTCTGTGTTCTGCTAAGCCCTAGAGTCCCAGGTCCCCTGCCTTCACAGTTGGGGCTGTTGCACAGTGCTGCCCCAGGCCACCAGAGATGGGGTATTTTCTGCATCATGATCAGAACAGAATGATAGATTTTAAGCTAATCTATGTAAATACAAACCTGATGGGTTAATAAACTTTGAGTGAAACAATTAGCTCTACAGACTACTCTGACTGGGAACTGCTACAGCTTCGTCTGTCAGTCAGGGACTTAATTACTGAAGCAATTAGCTAGACAAAAATGATGTCATTGCTCACTGATAGGGACATAAAAATATTCACTGTTTTCAGTTACTGCACAGCACATTAACAGACACTGATTTCAAGAAAACCACAAAATCAAATAACATGATATTTTCAGGAGACACTAATCATGATGACGCAGGGACTTGAATTCAAGTGAATGCAAGCTTTTCATAAATATGTGGCATTTGATCTTTAAAAAGTGTCAGTGGCTCAGTAGGTAGCACACTCACCTCTGAGGCCAGGAGATCAGAAGGCCATGGGTTCAGTTCCCACATCTGGGGACAAATGACTTAGCTCATCATAAGATTAGAGCAGTGCAGAAGGACTTTGTGGAGTTGGGGAGGGGCCTAAGACAAGTAGCACACACAGTATTCTTCTCAGAGGTGCTGCCTGTCAATGGCATAGGTGAGGCGAGGTACTTTGCACCATGCAGTTTAATGAATGGTTGAAAAATGGTGTGGAGCACAGGGTTTGGCTTCATTGGGGACTGGGGCTCCACCTGGAGGGACACCAGCCTATACTGGCAGGATGGTCTGCATCTGTCCAGGAAGGGAACAAGTCTTTTGAGCAATCGGTTTAAATGCTTCATTGACCAGCTTTTAAACTAGTCACGGGGGGAGGCACTGATAAGCAGCAGGAAAATCCCAGCCTCTCCCTACAAAACAGGGTACTAAATGAGAAAAAGACTGAGGTAGAAAGGTCAGTGGGGAATGCTGCAACAGAAGTTAAAGCCATCAAAAAATGGAGAGCAATGAGTACCAATACCTGTAGTCTGGGTAACAAGCTTCCTGAATTAGTGGCCTTGATGGAGGAGGAACATCTGGATATCATGGCAGTCACAGAAACATGGTACACACAAAACCATGACTGGGACATAAACATACCAGGATACACTATCTACAGGAGGGACAGGGAGGGTAAAAGAGGAGGAGGAGTAGCTCTTTACATAAGGGAAGGAATCAAAGCAACAGAACAAAAGGGTAAACAGGGAGGAGAAGAAGCACTGTGGGTAAATTTGGAGATAGGCAATGGCACCACAATCCAAGACAGGGTTACAGACTTCCTGTGGGAGGAAACAGACAAGGAAATGATAGAAAGTATACTTAGAATGGCAGAAAAGGGGAGATATTGCTGATGGGTGATCTGAATATGCCAGATGTTAACTGGAGTGCAGTTGTAGCAGCCACTTCAAGAGTGGGGTTATTCTAGATGCCCTACAGGGGCATGCCTTAGACAACTAGTATTGGAGCCCACTCGAGAGGGAGCAATCTTAGACCTGGTTCTCTCAAATGGAGATGGAGAGAGGATCACAGATGTAGAAGTGGGTAGCCATCTGGGAACTAGCGACCATCGAACAGTATGGTTCTCAATAAACACAGCAATAGAGTCAAGCCATACAAAGGCAAAAGTACTGGACTTTAGGAGGACTGACTTTGCCAAAATGGGTGAGTGCCTAAGGAATGCACTAGCAAATGGGCAGGAAGGAGGGTGGAAGAACAATGGGGAATAATAAAACTGCCATCACAGAGGTAACAAGCCTTTGTGTGAAGCAAATAAACAAAAAAAATGATGTAAGAAACCACTATGGTTCTCAAAGGAAGGCAGTGAAGGTTCAAGAGAAAAGAAAGCATTCAGGAAGTACAAGGAATCACAGAAGGAGCAGAACAGAGAACTGTATAGTTAAAGCAAAGGAAGCTGAGAAGGCAGTCAGAACAGCAAAGGCCCAAACCGAGGAAAAGAATATCCAACTCAGTTAAGAAGGGGGATAAAACCTTTTATAGGTATATCAGGGAGTGAAGGAAGACCAAGGGAGGGTTAGTGAGGCTTAATAAAGGAGAGGAGGGTGGGCAGAGGGTGACTGTGAAAAGGCAGAGATACTAAACAAATATTTTTGCTCAGTATTTACAAATGAAGAGGGGGCGGTACCTAAAATAAACAGTAGAAACACTCTGGATACAGAAGTTGATACCAGCCCATTTACAGAAGAAAGGGTTCTGAAAGAACTCTTAAAACTGAAGGTGGACAAAGCAATGGGGCCTGATGGGATTCATCCCAGAATTGTAAAAGAACTAAGGGTAGAACTAGTGACACCACTGACTACCCTCTTTAACAAATCATGGGAGGATGGGGTAGTAGTAGTAGTAAAAAACTTTATTTTTATACAGGAAAAGTACATGTCGTTTGGATAATACAATCCAGTTTTCAAGACAGTCCTGTGCAAAATTTCCAGGTTTCACATAGTCACACCAGTTATAAACAAACAGTCAAATACATACTTTAAATAAGAACACACACACAACACACAATAACAAAATTATAAGACAACAACAATATCAAACACATGTACATAAAAAAACCTGATACATCTTTAGCCCCTTAAGAACATTTTTAACAGTTTTCACAGATTGCAGTGAAGGAGGGAGTGTATTCCAACATGCTGATGCTTGAGATACTAGTGTTCTGTCCCCAAATTGATTTTTTCACTTATCTGGATCAATTCTGTTTTGGTACAGAGTTCTAACTGAATGTCTTCTGAGGGCCGGATTTTTATCTGCTAATATTTTAGCTATGTTGTGTTTTAAATAAATTGTCCTATATTTATAAATAAATAAGGACCAACTATTCCTATATTCCAAATCAAGAGACAACCAATTTAACTTAATTAATAGGTCACAATGATGAGTCCTAAAATTACAATGTAGGACATATCTAGCTACCCTATGCTGTAACTTATCTAATTTATTCAAAAGTTGTTTAGTTGCAACTCTATAAATAACCTCTCCATATTTAATCACAGGGAGTATGAGCTGTTCTGCAATCAGTTTCCTATCCTGTAATCTCAAACTCTTTGTTGTTCTCTTTAAAGCATCTAACTTTTTATGTGTTTTGATAATAACAGACTTAATATGACTTTTGAAAGTTAATAAGGAATCAATATTAACTCCCAAATAACAGTAATTTGCAACTTGTTCTATTCTAGTTTGGTTCAAAGATGTGATCTGTACATCAGAATATCTATGTTGTCTATCAGTACCAAAGAACATCAGTTTAGTCTTATTTACATTCATTATTAATTGGGACTTGGTGAAGCACTCCTGTACCCTGGTAAAGTCAGTCTGTAGGTTTCTCTGGAGATCCACCAAGTTATTTCCAGAGGCCACCAAAACAGTATCATCTGCATACATCCTTATGTCTGTATACTGAATCACTGATGGTAAATCATTGTTGAATATCAAAAATAACAGGGTCCCAAAATGGACCCCTGGGGGACTCCTCTTTTGACAGTCCGAGGGTTTGAAAGATAACTCTGCAACTGAACTCTCTGGAAACGGTCAGTCAAATATGACATAAACCATATTAATGGATCCCCAGAGAAACCCAGACCAACCAACCTCTCAAAAAGAATGGGGTGGCTCACCAAGTCAAATGCTTTTTGATAAATCAATATATATTGCTGCTGTATCCTTACCATTGTTCAAGGATGTACAGATCAGATCATTAAATTCAACCAAAGCTGACGTAGTTGAGAAACCCTTTCTAAAACCTGACTGATATTTCGTTAGTAAATCATATTTTTCCAAGTATTCTCCCATTTGCTGAGTTACCAGTCTCTCCAAACATTTAGACAGAACTGGCAAGACAGCAATGGGACGATAATTGTTGGGAGATGTTTTATTTCCAGTTTTATAGATAGGTATTATCTTCCCTGTTTTCTATAAAGTAGGAAAATGCCTTTCCTGTAAGCTCCAATTAAATAATGCTGAGATTGTTTGTGCTATATATGGGGCAGCTATTTTTAAAAAACAACCTTCCAGTTTATCTAATCCTGGTGATTTATATGGATTTATTCTTGATAGTTCCTTAGTAACTTCAGATATTGTTAATTTTTTAAATCTAAAAGGAGGATGTAGATTAGAATGATATTCTTCACGTTTAGCATCAGTTATTATTGGTCTATCTCCTATTAATCCTAATGTAGGAAGATCAACAAAGTAATCATTTAAGATGTTCGACACCTCCTCTGGATCTTCTATTATAGTTTCGTTTATTCTCAATTTTAATTTTTCTTGTCCTCCATGCCCTCCAGGGTTTGACAGATTTTTTATAGTAGTCCAAAATTTTTTAAGGTTAGTATTATGATTTAATTTACTACGATAGTAGGATGTTTTTGCCCTTCTTGTTAATTTTCAACACTCGTTTCTTTTAGTTTTAAATAACTCCCAATCATAACTTTTTTTTGTCTTTTTAGCCTTTCTCCAGATTCTGTTTTTAAGTCTAATTATTTTTTGCAATTTATCTGTTATCCAAGGAAATTTAGGTAAATCACTATATTTTTTTGTTATTTTAGGGGCATGGAAATTACAAATTTTTTGGAAGGCATCAGTAAAGTATTCAATACTTTGGTCCAAGTCTGGTATTAGTAGGCACCTCTCCCATCTTTCTGATCTAATACTCTCCAAAATAAGGGGTTCTGAAAAGTGCCTCATATCACGAGACCAGATTTGTTTCAATTGTTCAGCTGACCCTCCTTTAGGATGAATAGTGAGAACAGTCCAAACAGGATTATGATCATTGAAATGAGGAGACAAAATTCCCTGATCTTTAATTTGAAGAGATTGAGAAACAAAAATTAAATCCAATATAGATCCCTTTTCTGTTGTAGATGTATATCGCGTAGGCAAATCAATTAACTGAAGAAGACCCATCTCAGTTGTGATCTCCCTCAATTGTTTACCCCTAACATTTTCCCAATCACAATTAAAATCCCCTAACAGAACAATAGGTTTGTCTTTTACACAGTCCCCTATTTTATGTAATACCCCCTCTATAATTTTTAATTTTGTTCGGGTGGGGGGGGTGAGTAAATCACAGCTACAGCTAAATTTCAATGGACAACCAAGATAACTAAATAATCTATGTTTCCCTCACTTCCAGCCATCATTATTTCAACATACCCCAATGCATTTTTGACAAAACACATAACCCCTTCCCCTTTACCTTTTCTATCTTGCCTAAAAGTCTGATATGCTGGCACACTCATTTCAGTTGTACTAATTTTTTCATTAAGCCAAGTTTCACTTAGACCCAATATACATGGATTCTGAGAATCAATAATGGTTGCCAGCAGATCAGCCTTTTTAGATATACTACGAGCATTGTCATGTAAAATTTTTATTTCATGGAAAACATTAGGTCCTGGATTCAATTCAACATCACCCCCCAAAATTAAGACCAGATAACATGCATCCCTAAAACTATCAGGTGTCTTGTTGAAACTTGGAGGTATCCCCTTGAGTTTAGTACCTACTCGTATGTACTTATTCCAACAATTTGTAAAAGTGTTTCTTCTATTTAAAAATATACACCCTTCTTGACAAAGATGGGTTTGGATAATAACTGGCCAAATAGTTTTAGTTTTTCCTAGGTCTGATTCACTAAATATAGCACCTGCAAAAATCAGACCCAGGATTACATATCCTAACATTTTTACTAAATACATTTACCAATAACATTTAAAAGAAAAGAAGAAGAAAAATAAACTAAAAAATAAAAGACGATGTTCACAGGAATGTTTGCACCTGTTTCGTAGGCAGAATACCACCACCGACTTCCTCACTAAACACTTTTTATTTGTACACCTGCCTGCAGAACCGGGACAAAGATATCCAAACATAAAATATCCTGTTTATTTATTTACCTTAGCAGATCCCTTTATAGAGTTCTTTTTTCAGCTCGGAGTGGCGCTTGGGTGGTACCCAAGGACTGGAGGAGGGCATATGTGATTCCCCTTCACAAAAGTGGGAGCAAGGCAGAAGCAAGAAACTACAGACCTGTTAGTTTAACCTCAGTGATAGGGAAAATGATGGAATCATTTCTGAAGGAAAGACTTGTCGAGTATCTAGAGGCCAGAGGGGCACAGGACCCAAGGCAGCATGGATTCACAGCGGGAAGGTCACGCTAGATGAATCTGATAGATTTCTTTGACTGGGTGACCAAAGTAGTAGATCAGGGAGGGGCTGTGGACATGGCCTACCTAGACTTTAGCAAGGCATTTGACACAGTCCCACACAAAAGATTAATATAAGTTAGCCAGCCTGGGAGTGGGTCCCAAGATGACAGCCTGGGTAAATAATTGGCTGGAGAATAGGACACAGAAAGTAATAGTAAATGGAGTCCACTCTGAAGAAAAGGGGGTTACTAGTGGGGTACCGCAGGGTTCAGTATTAGGACCGGTCCTCTTCAATGTCTTTATAAGCGACATTGCAGAGGGACTGGAAGGAAAAGTATGTCTCTTTGCAGATGACACAAAGATCTAGTAGTAGTAAAAACCTTTATTTTTATACAGGAAAGTTGTTGACAAATTTACATCATTAGGACAAAGTCCTGTTTGCAAGTTGCTCCTGTTATATAAAAGTTTACAATTTAGTGCAAATATATAACATAAAACAAAATAGTGAACCAGACAATCAATTCACAAACATTACAAGTAGATTAATACAAAAATCATATTACATTATAGACAATTATTAATTGACAAAAATCACATACATTACACATCTCTATTCTAGTTATGTTTTAAATTTCCAATATCTAACCATAACATTCACACCTAGTTCTTAATTCTAACTTTAGGCTTGATGAAAATGATTTCACATCTTTGATTTTTTTTATTTACTATTATTTTAACATGTTCCATGTTCTATCTACAATCACTGGGAAACGCATATTACTATATGTGTTTTTAAGTTTGGGAAAAACAAAATTTCTTAAATTTATATTTTGAAAATTGTAAACATGCTTTTTTGCTTCCAATTTATCACTTAGATACTCCAGCTGTTTCTGATTTAACACTTTGTAAATCTGCGTTGCCCATGCAATCTGCCTTTTGGCTTCCTGAGACATTCAACCTAGTTCCTCTAGTAGATCACAATGATGCACTTTATAATCCTTTCTCGATATAAATCTAGCCATTCTATTATACATTATATCAATTTTTTGTAGAAGACTTTTTGATGCCAGGCCATATACATGGTTGCCATATTCAAGTACTGGTAAAAGAAGTTGATTTATTACAGTTTCCCTTATTGTTTTATTCATACAAAAGCTGGTCTGTCTGAAAACTCCCAACCTTTTGTTTACCTTTAATATTGTATCTGATATATGTTTATCAAATTTTAAAGTGTCATCGATCCATAGCCCCCAGATATCTATATTCCAATACTTGATCTAATACTTCATTTTGTAATGTTTTTATAGTTATTTTTTCCTTACTTTTATTCAACCTTTGATAAGTTTTACGGAAAGCCGTAAGTCTTGTTTTTTTACTATTAACTATTAATCCTGATTCTGTCAACCATTTACATAGTCTGGTAAAGTCTGCCTGTAATTTATACTCCAATTCTCCAGGTGTACGTCCATCTGCAATCAACAGAGTGCCATCTGCATAAAGACTTATGCTTGAATGTTTTATTATGTCTACTAATTTATTTATATAGATCAGGAACAATGTTGACGACAAAATGGAGCCTTGTGGGACTCCTCTCAATACAGATATTTTACTGGATAGCACCCCATTTATGTTTACTTGCTGTGTTCTGTTTTTTAGGTAAGATGTAAACCAATTATATGATTCCTTAGTTAAACCAATCTCTGCAAGCCATTCTCCCAGGAGCCTACTGTGTCAAAAGCTTTTGATAGATCCACGAACACCGCACCCACCAACAAGTCATTTTCCATCTTTGAAGCTATGTTATCAATCATGTCAGTGAGTGCGATGCCCGTGGAAAAACCTTTACGAAACCCGGATTGATATTTTGTTAGCAAGGAATGCTTCTCCAGAAAATCAGTCAACTGCACTTGTACCAGTCTCTCAAGGATTTTTGATATCCCTGATAATAGGGCTATTGACCTACAATTTGTAGGCTGATATATGTCCCCTGCACCCTTATATATAGGAACAATTTTTGCAATTTTCCAATTCTCTGGAAAAATTCCTTCAGCCAAACTCCAATTGAATATTTTTGTCAAAATTGGGGCAACTACTTGTACAGCGTCCTTAAGAAAACGGTTTTCTATAAGATCTAACCCATAAACATTTTTTGATTTTAATTTTCTGATCTCTTTTTTTTACCTGTCTGCAAGTAATACCTTTAAATCTAAATTTAGGTGCATTCGTATTTTCCATCCTTTTACCGGGGTCTGTAAGTGTCAAATTGGAAAAATCCAAATCAGGCAAATTTACAAAATAGTCATTCAATATATTTGCTGACTGTTTAGTTGACTAAAGTATACCTCTACTTATCATTTGAATGGGGGGACCTTGAATTTGTGGTGATTCAAAGGACTTTATCAATGACCACATTTTTTTACTATCTGTAGTTTGATTTGATTTCTCTTTGTAATATTTTTGTTTTTGCTTCTTTATTTGTAGTTTCAGATTATTTCTAGCTTTTTTATATTTATCCCAGTCCTCTATTTTTAATGTCTTCCCAGCAATTTTCCATAATCGGTCTTTTATACGTATCAATTTCTTCAATTTTTCTGTTATCCAGGGCACATGAGACTGTCTTGTACACATATCCTATAAGGGGCTAATTCATTACATATATCCAAAAACCACTTAGTAAATTCCTGGACTGCTAGGTCCACAGATGGTATTAAGAATAATCTATCCCACTTAACTTGAAATAATCTTGCAACAAATGCTTCTTTGTTATAATTTTTAAAATTTCTACACTTAGTTTTTAAAGAAGGGTTTTGTGTTAAATTATGCCCATTACAAACAGAGTTGATGCACACGGTGGGGTGGAAAGGATGGGAAGGTACTTGGCGAGGTTAGAGGAATGGTCAAATGTATGGCAGCTTAGATTCAATGCTAAGAAGTGCAAGGTAATGCACCTGGGAAACAAAAACCCAGGGGAAGAGTACACAATGGGGGGGTGAGATACTAACAACAACAAAATGGAAAGGGACCTGGGGTAGTCATATCAGACGACCTAAAGGTGGGTAAGCAATATGAGAGGGTAGCAAGGAGGGCTGGGGGATACTGGGATGCATAGGAGAGGCATCACCAGTAGAAAACAGGAAGTTATTATCCCTCTGTACAGACAGGGGAGACCCCATCTGAGTATTTTAGGCAGTTCTGGAGACCCAATCTCAGTAAAGACATAGACAGGATGGAAGCTGTCCAGAGGAGGGCATCTAAAATGGTGCAGAGTCTGCACCGAAGGCATATGAAGAGAGACTTAAGGAGATTAATATGTATAGCCTCAAGGAAAGGGGGGTTATAGAAACTTTCAAGTACCTCAAGGGAATCAACAAAGTCCAAGAGGTAGCATCTTTCAATAAAAGAGGTGTGCTAGAACAAGGGGGCACAATTTGAAGATAGAGGGGGGGCAGCTCAGAGGTAATTTAAGGAAGTATTTTTTCACAGAGAGGGTTGTGGATGCATGGAATGGCCTTCTGGCGGAGGTTGTGGAGTCAAAAACAGTGGTGGAATTCAAGCATGCATGGGACAGTCATAAGGTAATTCTAGGGGGTGGGGGTAGGATGAAGTAGGCTGCTGGTTAACTAGGATCTGCAGCTTATCTATTAGGTAGGGAAATGGGCAGACTGGGTGGACCAAGCGGTCCTTATCTGCCATCAAATTCTATGTTTCTATGTTTCTGTTCACCAGTTTGTGTACCTTTGATTAAAACTGAACTCTGAATAGCAACCGCTAAGGATTCTATTAATAGGGCAAACAATAATGATGATAAGGGGCAGCCCTGATGAGTGCCACATGACAAGTGCAAATTGCAGGAGATATTATGATTAGTTTGAACATTAGTATACAGTCCCGTTTGACCCGATCAAAGGCTTTTTCAGCATCGAGGGTAAGGATAAGGGCCTCTTGAGTTTTACAAAAGTCAGTTATATTCACTAACTTTTTGGTATTGGCCCCCAGTTTCCTACCCTTTATAAATCCATTTTGGTTGGGCACAATGAGACCAAGAATAACTTTTTTTAGCCATGTGGCTAATAACTTGGCTAGTATTTTGTCATATCATTATTAAGGAGGGATATAGGATGATAAGAGGTGACTATTTCTGGATTCTTGCCCTTTTTTACAAACATGGTTATTTTTGTGTTATAAAAAGATGAGGGGAGAGTCCGTGTAAGAGCAGATTCATTAAATGCTTCCAGCAAAGGTTGTGTGAGCGAGGAAGCAAAATGCTTATAAAAATCTACAGGAAAACCATTCATACCCAGGGTCTTACTTGATGTCATGGTCTTAATTGTGTGTAATGCTTCATCTAAAGTAATCGTGTTGTCAAGTGCCGATTTCTGATTGGTAGACTGCTCGGGAAGATATCTGGTGCTTGTTAACTGCCATGCTTACTAATTTGTTCTTCTTTTTTTTTTTCATATAACTGTTCACCCCTTAGGCCGCTTGTCAGCTCCTGTCCCCATCACCTCTTGGCTGGCACCCCACCTTCCTGGACCATACCTGGAGCTAATTCCCCACAGATTCCCCCACTGTGGTGTGATTGGAGGTGGGAGGATCATCCTCTCCCCCCGGAGTAGAAATCCAGATGCTGGTATCTGGACAGTGGTACAGGAATGGAGGCAATGCAGATGGCATCATATAGCCCTTGGGTTCCTTTTTCTGTTTTTCTTCCCAAGCCCCTGATGTGGCATCACATCGGTACGTGCACATGGAGGTGCGCATGTTCTTCAGATCTGTGGCCCCTCATATCGAGCTGTTCACTACCTGCACTACCATCAGACCTCCACCCAGTGCAGTCAGAGACCATGGTGACTGGCCACCCCTCCTCAGAAAAGGAGAGCAGTCCCTGGGATGCTCAATCCTTTCATGTCCCTCCAGCTGCTGGCAACCCGTGCTCTTTCCCAAACATGGGTTGCGGGCATGACAGGAGGTAAGACATTCAACATCTTAGACCTCCATGTCACCAGGACAGCTTACCTATCTGTTTTTCTACAGAAGTGTTCTTTTTCTAATGTTTAATATACTTTAAAATTATGGTACAGAGGAAGTTTTATATTGGTTGCTTATTAGCCATGAATCCAAAACCAGAACCAAAACCAAAAACAGGGGTGATTTGGCAAAGCCAAAACCAGAACCTCCATAGTTTTGCACACCACTGATTTTATTTCTGAGATGTGTGGTTTTGAAGCTTTGATGTTTTTAAACTTTCCTGCTCACTTGTCCTGCCCACAATGAATAAATTAAACATCTTGGTTTGATATTGCACTGTTTACCATCAGAAATCTATGTTAGCACCATAATATATTCGCTACTTAGTAATTTAATCTGCACAATCAAAAAGTTACTTTAACAGCAGAGATTCTTTAAAATAGACAGTGGCCATATTTGTTGACTTGAACTATTAACTGCAAAGTTAGTAATATAAGCTGTTTTTAAAACATCTAAGGAAATTAAAAATACATATACTGTACAACAAATTTATAAATGTAAGAAATACGTTATTGTTAAAAAGAGCCACATGATGACATTTTTTGCCAACTAACTAATACTGCTGGTTTATTTGGGCCTCTCATTGACCTCACTCTTTATGAATCAATCGATTTACAATACATCTTAATAGGACAGTTAAAAATCTCACTGTTTTTGGTTCCCCTGTCGTACTCTGTTTTTTTTGTACAGTTTAAGTGACTTGGACAGCCCAGCTAAGATGCAACATCTTGTTCCCACTGGGGTCCTGCTTTACCCATTTCCATATCTGACTGGAGTGTACCACTAAAAGTTTAAGTAACTTGCTCAAGGTTACACAATGAGCAATTACCTCTAGTGGTGTTTGAACCTGCATCTTCCCAGTTCCCCACCCAGTGCTCTAACCACTGGGCTACACAGCATCTAATATGTTTGACGTTCAGATCTGGTCAGCTATGAAAATGCCTGCCAAGTGAATAGTGCAATTTCAGTTCTTTTCCTGATGAACCAACACAGTTCATAAATGCAAGCAGCTGACAATTACAATAATGTTAGAATCAGTTTGTTTTACCAGTACACCTTCTTCCAGAATTGTGATGTGACATCAACTGTATAAAAAATATTTTCTAGCATTTAATCTGTTTTCTTTTCACTTCTGTGTGGATGCCATAAGTTTTTTTTTTTTTAAGCAAGAGGATTTTTCCTTGTCTGCCGAAGGGACCCTTACCTTCTCTTTGGGTGTACCATACCCACTGCAAAGGGAGATAGCAGCTCCTCTGACAGCCATGTTCACCAAGTCATTCAACACAGGGGTGGTACCAGAGTACTGGAGTAGGACACGTGTGGTCCCTCTACAAAAATCCGGCAGCAGGGAGGAGGCGGGGAACTATAGGCTGGTCAGCCTCACCTCAGCAGTGGGGAAGATCATGGAGACATTGCTTCAAGAAAGGATAATGAGGCATCTAGAAGCTATTGGAGCTCAGGATCATAGGCTACATGGATTCATAGCTTGGAGGTCATGTCAGACAAATCTGGTTGATTTCTTTGACTGAGTGACAAAGGAAGTAAATCAGGGTGGGGCAGTGGATGTTGCTTACCTTGATTTCAGCAAAGCCTTTGACACTATCCCACATAGGAGGCTGTTAAACAAGCTGGGTAGGCTGGGCATGGGGGACAGGATGGTAAACTGGGTTAGAAACGGGCTAACAGACAGGAGGCAGAGGGTGGTGGTAAATGGGGTGCAGTCTGGAGAGAGGGGGTGACCAGTGGAGTGCCTCAGGGATCAGTCCTGAGGCCAGTCCTGTTCAATGTCTTCATTAGTAACATTGCAGAAGGGCTGGAGGGAAGGGTCTGCCTATTTGCAGATGACACCAAACTCTGTAACAGAGTGGATACCCTAGAGGGGGTTGAGAAAATTAGAAGGGACCTGGGGAAGCTTGAAAAAATGGTCTGAGGACTGGCAACTGTAGTTTAATTCAAAAAAGTGCAAAATTATGCACGTGGGACACAGAAACCCTGGGGAAAGTTACAGGATGGGAGGGGGGAGTTGCTAACAGTCACAAAGGAGGAAAGGGACATGAGGGTTATTATTTCAGACAACTTGAAAATGTGAAAGCAGAGTCCTAAGGCAGCTGGGAGGGCCAGTGGCATGCTGGGATGCATAGGCAGGGGTATCACCAGCAGAAGGAGGGAGGTAGTGATGCAGTTATATAAAACTATGGTCAGGCCTCACATGGAGTACTGTGTACAGTTCTAGAGGCTGCACCTTCATAAGAATGTTGACAAGCTGGAGATGGTCTAGAGAAGGGTGACTAGGATGGTGCAGAGCTTGTGACACAAGACTTATGGGAGAGATTAAGGGACCTCAAAATGTAGTCACTGGAAAAGAGGAGGGAAAGAGGGGACATGATAGAAACATTCAAGTACCTCAAGGGTATAAACAAGGTGAAGAGGGGAGACATTTTCCAATACAGAAGGAGCACAAGAATGAGGGGGCATGAAATGAAATTGGAAGGTGGGAGGTTAAGAGGGAATGTGAGGAAGTTCCTCTTCACAGAGAGGGTGGTGGAAGCATAGAATGGTCTGCCTCAGGAGGTGGTGGGAGCTAGCACTGTGGATGGATTCAAGCATGCTTGGGACAGGCATAGGGGAACCATAGAGGTACAGCAGGGGGTGGGTCAGAAGCCGTAATCCAGTACAAGGGCTTATGGGCAGAGTAGATGGGCCAGGTGGTCCTTATCTGCCAGCAGTTTCTGTGTTTCTATTGTTCTCTGGTCCAGACACAATGGTTGCTGTACCCAGAGACTTTTGCTCACTGGACCCATGGTTTGAATTAACTAGGCAAACATAAAGCTGGTTGCAGTGGAAGCCATCTTTAATTTTTTGGATAACCAGGTAAGACCCACTTGGCACATCATGGCCATTTACAGGGGTGACCTGGAAGCATGGGGATGTTAAATTAATTGTTCAGGGTTATACAGAATGCAAGTGAGGTTGAGTGAATCATACCTAGGTTTGTTGGATGTACCAAGCTTGTTCACAGCTCGTTACTCTAACCTCTAGGCTATACTGTCAGTCTTGAAGAACCAGGAAAGGTGCACCATACCAACCTTAAAGAGCACCTTTCATGATGGTCCAAAAAGTTACAGCTTGTAGTCATTATACGCAGTACTAGACCTGAAAGGTTGTGTGCATTTGTTATTTTTGGCCAAGGTTTACTCTGCCTTCCATATTTTGCATTCGTTTTTGAGCCCTGCTTTATCCCTGCTGCACTTGCCTTTACTGTTCAGCTGCTGGGCTGCTAGCTCCCACCGACATCACTATATGGCAGAGGAATGACTTACACTGTGCAGTACAGTGCAGTTGCAGCAGTTTTGCAAGGGAAAATTACCAGTATTAGGCGTACATACCGTGTTCCCCCTTCCCCAAGACACCCTATTAGCAATGTATTATACCAAAATCCAAATGCCTTGTCAGTATGTTTTTCTGTAAATCTGTAAAACTGACTTACCTCTGCCTCTGTAATAAAGCATGGGGATTGACAGATGATTGAGTTGATGTCAACACCTTTCCTAGTCCTTTTGACTTTTATGCATAAATTACCCCGTTATGCATTGATTCTGGAATTGTATTTCATTATTGTCCTCTGCAGTTAATTTTTGCATTCTGAGCTGCTAAAAACTGCAGGGTGTACCAGAGCTTCTATAGCAAGCCTGGTGTTGCTGTGGACCCAGGGCTATACTGCTGACATCACTATATGGCAGAGGAGTGACTCACACTGCAGTACAGTGAAGTTGCAATAGCTTTGCAAGGGAAAACTACATTGCTAGGTGTACATACTGTGATCCCTCTTCACCAAGACACCCTGTTAGCAGTGCATTATGCCAAAATCCAAATGCCTTGTCAGTATGTTATTTTTTTGTAAAACTGACTTACTTCTGCCTCTGTAACAAAGCACAGGGAGTGAGAGAAGATCATGTTGCTGTCAGCTGAGACAGCTGTCAGTTTATGCATCGGTGTGAGTAGTGTCTGTACCTTGATCATTTGAAAGCAGTAATGCCTCCTTACCCATGCCATACTGGTGCCTTCCATGTCTTTCTGTACTAAAGCGCCTAGCAGTCACTCCAATCGAAAATCCCTTACTGCTTCTTTGTCCTGCACCTTCCTGACATCAGAATGGCACTGCAGAATGCCGAAGACTAATTTGGGTACCATATAATACCACCGGTCTGAGCATGCACAAAATCCCGGCAGGGGCAGACTGACCAGTCAGGCTACCGGGCACAGACCAAGGGCCCTGTGCTGCAGGGGGCCTGCCCAGCAGCCCAAGATGCCAGCATTTTTTTTTTCTGTTTGTCCTTGCCTAGAGGCTCAGTGCACAGGAGCGCCAGGGTGGACCAAAAGGCTTGAAGTGGAGGGTGCCAAACTGAAAAGGAGAGGACTGTCACCTGACCCATGCACACACATCTCTGTTGTCACGTGGACTTCAGAGGTGAAGACAGCATCAGTGCATACTGCCGCGGATGGTCGGGAGTTGGAACGGTCAGGCTAAGCTAAGGAGGGCTCTTCTTTTATGTGCAACAATGACCCCCTGGCCCTTTCTTTTAAATGTTTAGTTTTCTTGAGGCGAGAAAGATGGTTGGGACTTGGGAAGAACAAGTTGTGAAGGGTACTGTACAACTGCGATACCACTGCTGCCGCCAGTCACATCTGCCCAAGCCAGGGTCAAGGAAGATTTATTGGGATGGTCACGGAGGGACTCTGGAACCAGGAGGAATCAATCAGGGGTCAAGGCCAGGCCATATCATTAGTCATCACATCAGGTGAACATTTGGCAGACAAATAACTAATTTTTCAGAATATTTTGCCATATCTGCCCATGATACCTATGTGCGCCTGGCACTAAAACAAACAGAATCTGTTAGGCTGCTGACTGGGAGACAGGGAGATTACTTGTGGGGCCCGGGCCCTGGTTGACTCCTATGAAAGAGAGAGAGAGAGAGAGAGAGAGAGAGTAGAATTATAAGAGGGGGACTGATGACTTTGTGGGACAGGTGGGGTCATACTGTCTGTGAGGCAGGGGGATTACTATTGGGGCAGATTACTAGTGGTAGTGGAGAGGGAGCATAAAGGAGGAGTGAATAACTGGCTGGGTTCACACTATCATGTATAAAGGTGCTATATAAACCCAGATTCTGTTCTGTTCCACAGTCTCTGAACTACCAGTATTTAACACATAGCTATATTTGAGCTGCAGTGTGTATGCGAGGTGCTATGTAAATCCAAACTGTATTCATTTCACAGTGCTGGAATAACAGTATCTAATATGTTGCTTTGTAAAACCCTTTGGAATATAGAGTGCATGAAAGATGCTGCAGTATATAAAACCTAATTCTATTCTATCCTGTTCTGTTCTGTTCTACTGTATTGTATTATATGTGTTCTCATTTAGAAAACACAGTAGATAAGACAGTTTGATGTTTTTGGTACAGTATTAGCTTCTGCTTAGCAATTAAATCAAATTGGTAGAGAAAAAATAATGTAACAAGAGGTCACATTATTTCTTTCTCACTACAGTTTAAAAAACAAAGTACAAATTCTTGCTTTCTCATCACTTTGCTCCGTAAATTACAGACTTCTTCACATAAGTGTATTCCACACAGGAGCGACCAGTGTTTGGTGTCCCAGAGTGCTACATTGCCAGCCCAAACACCACACTGCAGCTGCCGTGAACATACACAACTATGTACTAAATATGTATGAGTAGGGAGCTAATATGGGCTGTTGTGGTCACACTGTGGAGTAGTGGGGGATGATACTGGCTGGCTTTGGGGGTTTGCAGCTGACAGAGAGAGGCTGATTAATTAAGGTAGAGGAGATGACACTGACAATGGAAGGGTGCTGACTACTGATTGGCAGACTGGGAGGGCTGATTACTACCTATGAGGAGGGGCTAGTGGACTGACTACTGGTTATGTAGCTAAAGGGTGAGGCTGTGTGGGCAAAGATTATTGGGATAGGAATGATGATGGGGCTGGGGGAGGGTGGTTTGGGCAACATACTAGACTGTGGGGACCCTGGGGTATAAGTTATTGGGCATGGGGTGGGAGTACCAGGATAGCAAATTCTGTTTTGAAATTACCTCCAAAATGCACCATAATGCACCAAGTTTTAAAACTTTCCAGAGGGCATAGGCAGCCCTCAGACCACCAACCTGCATTTTAGTATATTCATGCCAGCATCAGCACCCACATCTATTTCATGAGGGGCCCAAAACAACATTGTTGTCTGGGGGCCCAAATGTGTCTCAGTCTGCCACTGAATCCTGGTTTCACTTTTCAAACAAGAATTTCTCTGGAAATAACCCTCAGTTTTTAAAACCACCTCTACAGTGCATATAGCACATCTAAACACATTATTTGCATTATGTGGTACCAAAACAAGTCTTTGGCATTCTGCGGTGCCATTCTGATTTTGAGGAGGTGCAGGACAGAGGAGCAGTAAGGGATTTTCAATGGGGGTGACTGCTAGGCGCTTTACTACAGAAAGACATGGAAGGCACCAGTACGGTATGGGTAAGGAGGGATTACTGCTTTCAAATGATCAGGGTATAGACACTAATCACACCAATGCATAAACTGATAGCTGTCTCAGCTGACAGCAACTAGATCTTCTCTCACTCCCTATACTTTGTTACAGAGGCAGAAGTCAGTTTTTCTAAAAAACATACTGACAAGGTATTTGGATTGTGGCATAATGCATTGCTAACAGGGTATCTTGGTGAAGAGGGACCACAGTATGTACACCTAGTAATGTAGTTTTCCATTGCAAAACTGCTGCAATTCACTGTACTGCAGTGTGAATCACTCCTCTGCCGTATAGTGATGTCAGCAGTGTGGCAAGATAAGGCCATACCTTATTGTTCTAATCATATTTCATCATATGTTGTGTGAGAAATGCCTGAGAGATGCTCATGGTGGTCCAGTGTAACTTGCAAGAGATCATGGGTACAAAGAAAAGCCATGCCCCCCCCCCCAACATTATGTAATTTCTTGTTACTAGGCAGAGAAGCTGTTTGCTGCTAGTCAGGGACTAGAGTTCAATTAAATCATTTAGAAGGAGACAAAAGAATAGTTAAGCATAGCGGGGAAGTCAGGTAGCCCAATTTGCTTGTGAAAAGGCCAGGACCTTTAGAGGAGCCATGATGTCTGGGTCCATTTTGTTTTGAGAGGTCTACCCTGACTTAATCTAGTTACAGCTGAATAGGCTACCATTTAGGTAAATGGCTATACCGAGTGTAGATTAATTGTGGCCAATTCAAAGGGGGGGGGGCTGGATGGTTTCCTAAAATTCCAGTTTAGACTAGCTGACCTCTGAGCCTTTTTTTCTGTCATATTCAGAAATGCAAATTTGTTGTTTTGTAATAAAATATCAAAACCTGATTGGTTGCATAGCCATAGAGATGGAATGTTTGCCAATCACAGGGCAAGCCACTGTTCACTGGACCTGCCCTTTGAGAAGCCCACAAAACAAGGGTGCAAGCCTGTATCTGGGTCTTTTTGCATTTGGGGACTTTGTCTGCTTAGAGAGCAGAGACAATTTCTTCTCAAGATTTCTCCTGGACGAAGAGCCAAGACTTCAGCTACCACTTTTTAGAACACTTTTGCACTTTAAATTCAGCAGAACTTTCAAACTAGAATTCTCAAAGTTTAGGTTTTTTTGTATGCTTTCATTTTATTTTCCATATCCTGTAGCTAATGTCTAAAATTATCTGTCTTTACGTTATTTACTGCATTTATTAATGAATTAGTTAAGCATTTGGCTTACTTTTAAGATCATTCTGCCAGTGTCTTTTGGTGTGTTGCCTTGGGGAGGGTTGTTCAAACTAGACTACGCCTGTGTGACTGTCCTAAGGGCCAAACGCTGCCAAAGTGAAGTATCACTAGGAACCCTGTAGACGAAAGGAGGGGAGGAAATACAAAAGGTCTCAGGAGGAGTCAGTGGGGGTTTGAACCAGTTTCTGCATTTCTGGGGAAAGACGCATAATAGGGTGTTTAGGGACTCCTGATGCCTATACATGCCTGTGGCTTTCTGGTTTATTGTGCAGTGGCTGAGACGATTCTTTCCCAGGAACACAGACTCAAGACTATATTTGCACCCCCTCGCCAGGAGAGAGGGAGCCCTGGGATTCTCTGGCATATGTTCAGTTGTGAAACAGCGAGCATGCTAAAAGGACATAGAAGGGGTATCCCTCCCCCTGTCTCAAGAGGGATTCATTGTGACACAGAAAACCCTGCCACACAGGAGTGGGCTGGTGACAAGTAGTACAGTCCTGGGTTTACAGCAATACCAGGCTTGCTATAGAAGCTCTGGTACACCCTGCAGTTTTTAGCAGCTCAGAATACAAAAACTAATTACAGAGGATGGTAATGAAATACAATTCCAGAGTCAATGCAAGAAGGGGTGATTTATGCATTAAAGTCAAAAGGACTGGGAAAGGTGCTCTTTAAGTTTGGCCAGAGTGATAAAAGTGCCACAGTGCAGAAGAGGGAAAATGTAGGAGGAGAGAAGTGCAGCAGCAAAGATCACGTATCTACATCATCTGATAAGTACTGTAAATGCATTAAAACATTAAGACAATAGAAAAACAAGATGTACGGCATGGAAAAAACAGCAAACCTCTCTAGATGTTTGTTTTTTCTTAGATGCACATTGAAAGAAGAATATTTGTCATTATCCTGAAGGTGAATAATTTCTAGAAAGATACACTTCAGTCAAGAAATATATAATGACATGAATACTATGCATGAGAAACATGAAAACAGTATATGGAAATCTGTTTGGAAAAAATATACCTTTGGAAAAATAATGCAGCTTGAACCATTTTGAAATTCCAGCACAGCGACAGGTACTGTACCTTGGGACACAGCACATACTTTGAGGAATATCATGGGCACTAGGACCATTATAGTCCAAAGAACAAATGGAGTTTGATCATAAAAAGTTAGACTTGCACATACTTTTGTGGTCAGTGTGAAGGGTATGGTGAGTGGCTAGAACCATTTTCTGACATGCAGGAGTTAGATTGTCAAAACAACCCAGGAGTTCTGTGAACTATCAGAATCATACTATACTGCAATTGCCGTTCAAACCCTGTAGTAAACTCCCTGGTTGTCTACTGTGACCGCCCTCCCCTGATCACCCATTGAAACCCTGCAGCAGACTCCCTGGTGGTCTAGTGAGACTGGCTGCCACTCATCACCTATCCAAACACAGTACAATCCTCCCTGGTGTCCAGTGCCCCCCCCATCACCTGTTCAAACATAGTACAACAACCCCTGCTGTCCAGTGCCCCCCATCACCTGTTCAAACATAGTACAACAACCCCTGCTGTCCAGTGCCCCCATCACCTGTTCAAACATAGTACAACAACCCTGCTGTCCAGTGCCCCCATCACCTGTTCAAACATAGTACAACAACCCCTGCTGTCCAGTGCCCCCATCACCTGTTCAAACATAGTACAACAACCCCTGCTGTCCAGTGCCCCCATCACCTGTTCAAACATAGTACAACAACCCCTGCTGTCCAGTGCCCCCATCACCTGTTCAAACATAGTACAACAACCCCTGCTGTCCAGTGCCCCCCCATCACCTGTTCAAACATAGTACAACAACCCCTGCTGTCCAGTGCCCCCATCACCTGTTCAAACACAGTACAACAACCCCTGCTGTCCAGTGCCCCCATCACCTGTTCAAACATAGTACAACAACCCCTGCTGTCCAGTGCCCCCCATCACCTGTTCAAACACAGTACAACAACCCCTGCTGTCCAGTGCCCCCATCACCTGTTCAAACATAGTACAACAACCCTGCTGTCCAGTGCCCCCATCACCTGTTCAAACATAGTACAACAACCCCTGCTGTCCAGTGCCCCCATCATCTGTCCAAACATAGTACAACAACCCTGCTGTCCAGTGCCCCATCACCTGTCCAAACATAGTACAACAACCCCTGCTGTCCAGTGCCCCCATCACCTGTTCAAACATAGTACAACAACCCCTGCTGTCCAGTGCCCCCATCACCTGTTCAAACATAGTACAACAACCCTGCTGTCCAGTGCCCCCCATCATCTGTCCAAACATAGTACAAGAACCCCTGCTGTCCAGTGCCCCCCATCACCTGTTCAAACACAGTACAACAACCCCTGCTGTCCAGTGCCCCATCACCTGTTCAAACATAGTACAACAACCCCTGCTGTCCAGTGCCCCCCATCATCTGTCCAAACATAGTACAACAACCCCTGCTGTCCAGTGCCCCCATCACCTGTCCAAACATAGTACAACAACCCCTGCTGTCCAGTGCCCCCCATCACCTGTTCAAACACAGTACAACAACCCCTGCTGTCCAGTGCCCCATCACCTGTTCAAACATAGTACAACAACCCCTGCTGTCCAGTGCCCCCCCATCATCTGTCCAAACATAGTACAACAACCCCTGCTGTCCAGTGCCCCCATCACCTGTTCAAACATAGTACAACAACCCCTGCTGTCCAGTGCCCCCATCACCTGTTCAAACATAGTACAACAACCCCTGCTGTCCAGTGCCCCCATCACCTGTTCAAACATAGTACAACAACCCCTGCTGTCCAGTGCCCCCATCCACCTGTTCAAACACAGTACAACAACCCCTGCTGTCCAATTGCCCCCATCACCTGTTCAAACATAGTACAACAACCCCTGCTGTCCAGTGCCCCCATCACCTGTTCAAACACAGTACAACAACCCTGGTGTCCAATTGCCCCATCACCTGTTCAAACACAGTACAACACTCCCCTGGTGGTGTTCAGTGCCCCCCATCCAGCCGTTTAAACACAATACAGTACTCCCTGGTATCCAGGGGTCCTCCCCATCACCTGTGCAAAATGCAAGTAGCAGTGGTGGTCCAGTGTTTCCCACCCTACCCACCCACTCACATACCACCTCCCGCACCCCTTACTCTGGTGACCAGCAATCATCAAAGCCCATATGGTGACCAGCACATATTTATATTGTACACATATTCATACTGTATGCATGCTAACTGATCACTCATATGGTGGTCAGCCAAGGAGTTGAGAGGAGGGCTGCGGTGATCACCGGCCACCTGGGTAAGTGGTGGGTGCAGGGAGGTGCTATATGAGTGGGTGGGTCAAATGGGGACACACTGGACCACCACTGCTACCTTGTAAGTGTTTCTGAGGCATGAGGGGGGTCACTGGACACCAGGGAGTGTGTACTGTTTGAACAGGTAATCGGGGGGGCACTAGACACCAGAGAGTGTTGTATTGTGCCTGAATGTTTGATGGGGGGGATCACTAGAGACCAGGGAGTGTTGTACTGTGTTTATACAGGACATCGGGGGCACTGGGCATCAGGGAGTGTTGTGTGGTATTTGAATGGATGATGGGGGGCCCACTGGGCACCAGGGAATGCTGCACTGTAGTTGAACAGGTGATGAAGAGCACTGGACATCAGGGAGTGTTGCACTGTGTTTGAATGGATGATGGGGACCCACTGGGCACCAGTGAGTGCTGCACTGTGTTTCAACAGGTGATGGGGGGCGCACTGGACACCAGGAAGTGTTGTACTGTGTTCGAACAGGTGATCTTGGGATGGGCAGTCACGGTAGATCATCAGGAAGTGTACTACAGGGTTTGAACAGGTGATCAAGGGTGGGCAGTCAAGCTAGACCACCAGGGCTTACAGTTAATGTGGCACTGGCACTAAGGGGCTGCTGCACCCCATGCAAATGAGCCCATAATGGGCATGCAAATGGCTTCTTAGTGCCTTTCAAGCCAATGGCCTTATTTGCATGTTGGGGCTGAATATAGCCTACAGGGGTCTTGGCGCTATCCCCTTTTGATCAGCACTATTCCCTATGTGCTATATACATCCCTGGTCTGTGCCAGGGCAGGTCTGATGCACTTAGCGCTGCATCAGCTTGGCCCATTATTCAGTAGACTTGCGCTGCTTGCTGTCCAAATGAATGTAGCAGCCACCTGGGTTGGGTACAAGTACAAGTGCAAGCAAAATACAAACATTTGTGCAGTGCTTGTGCTTCTATTTGAATATCTGGACCAGTGTCGGATCTGACCAAATAATTCAAGAGAAAACCATCTCTAAAAAACAAAGTAAATAACACAGATATTTGGATTTAAAAACTGAGTTATCTAGACTTCTATCACTAGGACACAAGGGGAAGGGATCCTATTCAGACCAAATTAGAAACATAAAAACAGAAGAAATGCAGTTAAGTCCAGTATAAACATGCTACATCCTTGCTGGTGGAACACAGAGTAAGGGACCCAAGGGAAAACTGCTTCTGGCACAGTATACTGTACAAAAGCTGTACAGAAAGAAATAATAAAATAAATATTACAGCTTTGATAGCTAATATAGGGAACCTACAGATTACCACAGAGAGTATCATAAAAGTGGACCAGGATTCCAGCACAACACTGCAAGGGCATTTTGAAGACCTTTTTCATGGTCTGGATCTGGCTCTGCTACATCTCCCAGATGAGCTACTAGATCTGTTACAAAGGTGTTTTACTGAGGAAGAAGTACACTGTAGAAAAGGCTTGCACAGTCTGATGAACTCCGGCACAGTTGGCTTGACATCTGAATTTTATAAAGCCAATATCTCCCTATTATATACAATACTGGTATGTGTATAGTTTTGTTTTATTTCACAGGTATCTTACTCCATCTTTTGGGAAGACAATCCATGTTTTTTACTATATAAAAAGGAGACACTTGTAACTTGTAAAACTGGTGACCTCCATGTCTTCATAACACTGATTAAGAAATCCTGAAGAAACTCATCTGTAACCATCTGGCATCAGTTGCAGGTGATCTATTATTCCATTTTTCCATGCAGGGAAAGTACATGCAGAACTATCTCATTCTAATACGTGAGATTTTGGAACAAGGTAATAGAGGTACACTGTCTGGATATACTTTCTACTGACCAGGAAAATGCCTTCAACAGGCTGTCATACTAATACCTGATTTTTTATTAGAAACTTATTGGCTATCAGAGATGTTTATACACTGGATCAGGAAGCTTTAAGTGGTAGCATCTTTTTTTGCCATAATTTCCTTTATGCTCCTCTGGCAGGTTTGGTGGCTATGTCAGCCCATCCCTATTGCATTGCAGTCATCCTGAAGCACCGACCTCCTTCTACTTTTTCCTGGCCACAGGTGGTCTGTCAGCACAGCTGTGGGGGCTTCATTAAGCCCCAATCCTCGGATTTTCCACCTGTTCTCTGCCTCATTCCCCGGAGTCCCAAACAAGGTTGGGTGTTTACATGGAGGTGCACACACATGCCTTGGCCTAACATAGAAACATAGACTTTGATGGCCTGAAATGACTCCACTCCTCCCACCCCTGGGCTAGAGCCTGGCTCCCCTCTGTCACCCACACCACCACCACACCTCCACATGGTGGTGGTGAAAGGCTGGGAGAGCCAACCTCCCCAATCTGGTAGAGGAGAACTGCCTTGTGGCCGCTCAGTCCTCACCCAGCCCTCCCCCCGAGCCGACTCCCAGCAACCCATACTCATCACCGAACATGGATCACCAGGGTGGCAGGAGGTAAGGCATTCACCCCAGCCCTCCGTGCCACTGGAACAGCATGTTGTACCATTTTGAATTCCGAATATTAATGAACATTTAGAGCATTATACTGCAATACACCAGGGTGTAAGAAAGAACTTCCCACTAAGCCCTTTGTTAAATGTTTTTGTTTAGATGCAGTGCTTTGCATGTTGCAGAACGATCCATAAATTTGAGGATTGAAAGCTAGTGCTGTGAAGATACTGGCTATATTTCCCGGAAATACAAATGGTATCGGCCTTTTTTGAAAGACTGTGCCTGTGATTCAATGGGGCAGAGCAACTAACCATGCCCCGCTTGGGCCATAAAAGACCACTCCTCCTAACTGTTCACACGATCATTTTCCCATTGTGGCTGGAGGTGCTGCTCTCCCTCACTTCCCTCCCTGTTTCTCCTGGATCTTGTGCTCGTTCCCATGTTTCTGCTTCTGCCTCCTGCCACCGTTTGCCTCCCCATGTGTCTTTATCCCCCCGCTTCCTTCTCTGCCATCCCTCCCCTGCTCCATCTCTTATCCTCACCCCATTTTGTTTTTGTTGCTTTCCCTCCATCTCCTTTCCCTCTTGGCTCCTGCTTCTGTCCCCTACTTTCCAGTTACCTACCTTCTCCTCTGCATTCTTGTCCTTCCCCGTTGTTTCCTTTTGGGTTTTCTCTTGGAGCCATTCCTTTTCCGCCCCCACTTGCGGTCCGCCTGTACTCCTGCCCCACTCCTCTTCAGTTGCCATGTGCTAACCCTCCGCTTTATGCATCAACTGATTAGCTTCAACCCTCCTCTGCAGGTGCAATGCTCTGTCTCCCAGTGCCTGGACTCGCCTGTCTACATCTGGAGCCTTGGCCCTTTACATTTGACTCCATGTTTCCCTCCCTTCCTAGTCCTCGAACAGGACCTCTCTGCATCCTTTTCATTCATACACCTCATTCCTTGTGGTCCCATGACAGGACTTATACCTAATCATCATTTTAATTTACATTCCATATCTTGCCTACGTTTCACTCTATGATAGGGCACTACAGCTTCCGGCCAGCCCCCATAGGTCTGCTCAGCTTAAGCTGCTGGTGGTTACCTCTTTTATTGCTTTTGGACCTTTATTATTTCAATTAGCATTTTGGCAATCTACTGTTCATCAGCCCACTACAGCTGCTGGCCTTTAATCAATTTATTTACATTTTCCTATTTCCATCAATGTTTTGGTCTCACGGTGCCTTGCTCATGGCTTCTCTGTTTTTTCCACAGCGGGGGACTGCGTTGTTGTGATGAGCACCATGGCTCCATGCAGTAGGAACATATCTGCTGGCCTGTCTAGCCTCCTACTACCACTCCATGTGGTCCGTATGGCACTTCAGGTAACCATGCCCATATCTGCATGTTTTTAATCAGTTGCCTCATTGGCATTTCATGTAATTTTGCACATATCAGCCTTCATGGCATTATGAAATCAGTATATCAAGACTCTTTGTTCTTGAACTTTACCTCTGCGCATACCGGTTTCATAGCATCCTCCTACCTAACCATCGGCTGTGGGCTTTGCCCAGCCATTCCCGTCTCTCCCATTCATACAAGTTCGATTTCACTTCTAATTTGGCACTTAAGTGACCTGGTTGGTATGCACTCCTGTGGTTTCAAATTGCTATCTGCCTTGTCTAGACCTACTTCAGGGTTCCCATTGCTCAGTCCGACCTACATGAAGGTCTAATCATCATGATTAACTATCTGAACATGACCCACACGTGGGTCCCATGCTACATCTTGACTTTACTTTCTCTCAACTTCGGGGACATGCCAACCATGTCCTTTACTTCCATGGCTCAGGGCTAGCCTGTAGCCAATGATCTCACTCTGCACCCATGAAGTCTGCATCTTGGGCATGTGAAACTCGGAGCAGAGTCCTTCTCATCTAGCCCATAGTGGGAATGTCCTCACCCCAGAAGGACCTTCAGTTGTCAACCGTACCGACGGCAACTCTAGATGTAGAACTTAAGATTTCAGCAACGAGGGGTGGTGCTCACCAGCGAGGTCCCTTTAGCTGCCCAAGCAGGCTCAGAGGCACCCTTTAACCTATTCACCCTATGACCGCCTCTGGTTCACCCGCTTTGTTCTTAGATCAGTAGGCAGACTGAGTGCCTTGGTGGTCATTACTCTCCTCCTCCTCCTGCCTTGGAGTTGGTACCGCATGCAGCATTCCTCATGTTGCAGAGATCCTTTGCAACCCTTCATGGCATTCCCATTAGAGGGCTAGAATGAGAGTGTTCCCCTAAATTGAAAAATCCCTTGGATTGACCTACTAAATTGCAGTAGCAGAGCCGTCACTAAACGAAATGTCCCAAAGCCTGGAAGGAAGGTGACCTAGGCTTTGGATCTCCAGAGGTTTTCTCCTCAAAGGGGGGGTTTCCTCTACTCTGTGCCAGTGGTCATAATGCTTAGATAGGTGTAGTAATATTCCCTAAGTTATGAAGTTAGGTTTCCACTGTTGGATGGAGATGGATGGTGGCCCTGTAGCTGTTCCCTCTTGCCTTAGGAAGTCATGCCTCCATGCCTTATATTCAGATTTACGAATGGGTCACCATTTATCAGTTGTCTCCTGCTACTCTACTCAAGCTCCTGATTATACTGCATCTACCGACCTACATGCAGGCCCTCGATTCAGATGTGTGTTACTCACCTTATATGCGCTGCTTGACACTCTTTTTGGGCTCCTTCTAAAGGTACCTTTAGCCAAGGGAATCATTCCTATGGCACCTCTAGGTTTGGAACCTTCCTCTAGGGTTCCTTGCCTTCATACCCCTACAGGTTGGTATATCCCATGGATAGAGAGGCAAACAGCTAAAGATTATCTACGTTGCACAAGCATAATACAATACCAAGTTGCTTAGGCCCATTGAATTGAAAGGCTATGCCTGTGGTTCAGTGGGGCGGAGCAACTAACCATGCCCCCACTCAGGCCATAAAAATCTGCTCCTCTTAACTGTTCCCACGATTGTTTTCCTTTTGCCCCACCATCCTCCCCTCCTCCTTCTCCTACAGTGGCTCATCTCTGTCTCCCATGGGCTCCTTCCTAAGGTAGCTTTAGCCAAGGGAATCATCCCTGCAGCACCTGTAGAGGTGGAACCCTCCTCTAGGGTTCCTTGTCTTCATACCCCTGCAGGGTGGTATATCCCATGGATAGAGAGGCAAACAGCCAAAGACTATCTAAGTTCTAGTAAAGAGGAGTCTATTAAAAAGGGGTTACTGAAAGCCACTGAACTTTGCATTAAGAAAGTAAGAAAGAGCAAAAAGAGATGAAGGCCACTCTGGTTTATTAGGGAGATGTCAGGGGCAATTAGGGAAAGGAAACAGGCATTCAAAACATATAAGAAGACCCAGAGGGAGGAGGACAGGGAGGCTTACAGGGAGAAGCTGAGGGTGGCAGGTCAGAAAACAAGGAGGGCTAAAGATGACACTGAGGAATAAATTGCTAAGCAGGCCAGAAGGGAGATGAAACTTTTTAGGGATGTGGGGGAAGTAGGAAGGCGAGGTAGGGGATAGTATGTTTCAGAGGGAAGGGGGGTGTACAATTGGAAGGGGACTTTGAGAAAGCAGAGGTACAATAATAGCTACTTCTTCTCGGTCTTCACGGTGGAGGGGAAGGGAAGGTGACCCGAGTTGAAAGGGAGGGGTACGGAAGACAAAAGAGAGGATCCTAGCCTGTCCAACAAAGACAGGGTTAGAGAGGGACCAGGGAGGTTAAAGGTGGACAAGGCAATGGGGCCAGATGACTTGCACCCGACGATACTCCGGGAACTGAGGGAGAAGCTGACAGCACTACTGACAAGGCTGTTTAACTTATCCCTGGATACCGGGTGTGTACCAAGTGATTAGAAGAAGGCTGATGTGGTGCCACTGCATAAGGGGGGCAACAAGGAGGAGGCAGAGAATTATCGTCTGGTCAGCCTCACCTCAGTAGTGGGTAAGGTGGTGGAGGCACTAATAAAGGAAAGGGTGGTCATCTACCTGGTGTAGAGTGGCCTGCAGGATGACAGGCAGCATAGCTTCACAAATGGGAGGTCATGTCAGATGAACCTTACAGAGTTCTTTGATTGGGTGATGAAGGAGGTTGATCAGGAAGAGGCAGTGGATGTGGCCTATCTGAACTTCAGTAAGGCCCTCAACACCATTCCTCACAGAAGGCTGGTAAATAAGCTGGAAAGCTTAGGGGTGGGACAGAAAATAGCTAGGTGGATGGAAAACTGGTTGAAGGACAGAAGCCAGAGGGTGGTGGTTCATGGGGTATATTCCAGGAAGATGGGGGAAATGAGTGGGGTGACCCAGGGGTCGGTACTGGGACCCCTCCTTTTTAATATCTATATCAGTGATATAGCAGAAGGGCTGAAGGGGAGGGTGTGCCTATTCGCAGATGATACAAAGATCTGCAATAGTGTAGACACCCCGGGGTAGGGGGGTGGGGTGGAGGCCATGAGGGAGGACCTGAAGATTCTGGAAGGGTGGTCGGAAACCTGGCAGCAGAAATTTAATGCCAAAAAAGTGTGCAGTGATGCACATAGGGTATAAAAACCCACAAGCTGATTACACTTGGGGGGGGGGATAATTAGGCCAACTGAGCAGGAGAGGGATCTGGGGATTGTAACATCTAGAAACCTTAAGTAGGTAAACAATGCAACAAAGTGGTGGAAAAGGCAAATAGAATGCTGGTGTTCATTGACAGGGGCATAACTAGCTGAAGGAGGGAGGTACTGATGCCTTTTTATGAAACCATGTTGAGGCCTCACCTGGAGTACGGGGTCCAGTTCTGGAGACCACACCTATGCAAGGACATAGATGGGATTGAGAGGATTCAGAAAAGGGCAACCAAGATGGTGCATGGTATGCAGGGGAAGCGATATGAGGAGAGGTGAAGAGAATTGGATCTGTACCCATAGGAGACTAGAAGGGAGAGGGGGGACATGATAGAAACATTTAAGTATGTGAAGGAATTAATAAAGTGAGGGAGAGGAGCTTATTTTCAAGGAAAATGGGGGCTAAAACTAAAGGTTATAGTCTAAGATTAGAAGGAGGAAGATTTAGAGGTACTGTGAGGGGGCGTTACTTCACGGAGATGGTGGTGGAGGTCTGGAATAAACTGCTGGTGGAAGTGGTGGGGGCTGAAACTATGGAGGGATTCAAGAGGGAATGGGACAGACATAAGGGGTTGGTGCGTGGGGGGAAGGAGAGTTCCCTTGACACAGGTGATGAGTAGGGGGGAGGGCAGACTTGATGGGCCAAAGCGGTCCTTTTCTGCCATCAGATTTCTATGATTCTACAATTCTATGAAGTTGCACTAACATAATACAATACCATGTTGCGTTGGCCCATTGGATGTATAAGACCTGGAGTCTGGAACAGAGGTGATTTAGGCATTACAGTCCTTTTCTAGTACATCAGGGTTCAGGATTAATGTTCTAAACAGTACAGGGTACCATCTGTCTGGCAGGATAGTGACTACCCCCACATAGGAGGGATTTCTGTATTCACTGAACCTATTCAAATGTTAGGGATCACTTTCAGCCGAGGTGAATTGGCAACTAAAAACTGGAACGACAATTTAGAAACGTTCTCAGAAAGTGAAGCAATGGAAATCTTGGCAGCAGACCAAGAAAACAAAAGAATGACTTAGATAAAAAGCTTCTTCATTGTCAATTTTTACAGTAATACGTGCAGTTAACCCCCCCCCCCCACAGTTAGACGCAAAAGTCCTCAACCTATTTTTTCAAGTGATTTGAGGCAGTAGACTTACCCCTATCAAATCACAAATGTGATACCTTCCTGTGGTCAAAGGAGACCTAAACTGTAAAAGAGAAGGTCCCCCTCAGACTTTTATTCAGTTTCCCTGTGTTGTTTGTAGGCATGAACAATGACTGCCTCTATTGCACCCTCCTAGTTTCATCAAGATTTAAATGTAAATGAAGGTACTTAAGTCTGGTGTAAAAAACCTGCTTGACTCATTGTAGAGGTCATGACCCGACTAATGTAAGGCATCCTGGCATTTTGATGTCTGAGTGCTATAGCCGGCAGTAGTTATACTGTATTAGTCAGTGCTGCTGCTGTCCTCTGCAGTCCCTATTTTCATGTATTATGCTGGCCCTGAAACTTTTCAAGGCACAGTAAGTGCCCAGCTGTTTTCTGTAGTTTTAAAGTATATCTGCATTACAAAATATTCTTTTAGAGAATATAGGGACTTCGCAAGACATGTAACGGAACTTAATGAGACTATAACTTCTGTTTTCTTGTGCAGGTATGCCTCATCAACTCCCATGATTCCTTGCATGTCTTGGAATATGACACCGTTTCTCCATCAAGACAGTGACATATGGTCCCCATGAGTAAAATGAGTAATATCTTTGCTTCTTAGGTTTTTAGTAAACGGAAACAGGGGTTACTAAACTAAGTAAGTTATCTGACTTGAGAAAATATGTCTAGCCAATAATGGAAAAAAAAAATCAGACGATGGAAATTGAAAATATTACAGGTACGAACCAGTAGTAGGAAACAAATTTATGCAATCTCAAGCATTCTCAGCTGTGGCAGAATACAGGGGGTGAGCCCATAGTTAGTATCAAAAGTGAAACTATATTTGGTTGACAAGAGACTTCCACCCTGTATGTGGGACGTTACATGACTTCGCTGCCATGGAAGGCTGTGGGTAATCAAAAATGCAAAACACAAAAGTGTTTCAGAAATGGATTGCCCTCGGGTATGTTGCCCCAACAACCTGAGACAGTGAATCATTATGTTTGTGACTGTCTATATATAAGAGATTTCTGGGGCTCGATATTCAACAATGGGCAAAGCAGGGTGCTAAGTTTTGTGCTGCACTTGCCCATTGCCCAGGACCCCGAGGATGCTGTGTCCAGTCAGTGTACCTCTCAGGGGCATGTCAATGCAGCAATAAGTTGAATAGTGCTGTCCCAACATGGATCCTGGTAGTAATGGGAGTAGCGCCCCAGACCCGATTGTGCCGGTAGCTCTCGGTGCGATATTCAGTGGTCCGCATGCAGATGAGCTCATTGGGCATGCAAAGTGCAAAGGGGAAATTTGCATGCCCATTATGGGCTCAACTGTATTGGAAGCAGTGGCAGGTTTGTGCCCCTGTGATGGGCCCTCCCCCCACATCTAGCACCTGTCCCCATGAAAATAAACATTTCCCTGGTGCCTAGTCATCCCCCCCACCCTCTGATTGCCAACCCATATAGTTTAAAATAAGTCCCTGGTTCCCAGTGGTCCCCCTCTCTCCAATCACCATCCCATTTTTTAAAATATATCTCCTTGGTGCCTAGTGGTTCCCCCATCCTCTGTTCATTGTCCAGTTATTTAAAAGATAGCTCCCCGGCACCCAGTGGTCCCCCACTGCCCTCTGATCACTGGCCCTTATGTTTTAATAATTCTCTCTGGTACCCAGCAGTCCCCCCCACCCTCTGATCACCACCTTGAATTGTAGACAGTTTTTCCCTTGTGGTCCATGGTCCCTCTGTCCTCTTATCACTAGCCCAGTAGTGACAAAAACTCCCTGGTGCCTAGTGTTCCCCCTGCCCTATGATCACTAGTGCCGGTATGTGCTCAGACATTCCCTAGCACCCAGTAGTTCCACCACCATCTGATTGCTGTCCCATATATTTGAAAGTATGTCCCTGGCATCCAGTGGTCCCCCCTTCTCCAGTCACCAGCCCTGTATGATATCTCTGAAGATATCTGAAGCAAAATGTTTTCAAAAAATAAAGAAAAACGAAATAAATATCACATGTTCCCTGGTGTCTAGTGGCACCACCCACCCATCGATCCTCATCCTCATACTTACGTAATTGTTCCCTGGCATATAGCAGCTTCCCTGCACTGTGGACACTGACCACCAACCCTGCCAACCCCCCCTTACCTTTAGCGCCACTGCTGCAACTCCGATATGGTGACCAACACAGCCCTCCTCTTGCCTACTCCACTGGCCACCAAATGAAAAGTCAGGGAATGCATGTCCTATGTATAGTACAGGGTGCATGTCCTCTGTACTGGTAGGTAGGTAAGGTAGGTAGATAACATTTATTTACATGGCACCCAATCCCGGAGGCTCTGGAGCCTTACATAAGAACACACAGGGTAATACAAATAAAATAAATTTCAAGAACAAGTACATTAAAATGCATTACATAAATACAAATTTAAAACAATAAATACAGTCTTTAGGACATAAATGAGTCTTTAGACCCCTTTTAAAAGCCTCCACCATTGGGGCCTCCCTAACAAAGATAGTCAACGAGTTCCAAAGGGTCGGAGCGGTGACTTCAAAAGTTCGGTTGCCAGATGTTTTTAACCTGGCTCTTGGAACCGCAAGGAGGCCCCAGGTGGAGGAGCAGAGGGAGTGGACTGAGGTGGCAGATGTCAGAAGATCAGTCCGGTAGCCAGGGCCCAGTCCCTATGGGGCCTTATAGGTGAGCAAGCCCACCTTGAAGATGATTCTCCACCTGACAGCCAGCCAGTGCTGAGCTCGCAGGACTGGGGTCAGGTGACAAGACCTAGACAGGCCTGTCAGTAACCTGGCTGCTGCGTTTTGCACCAGCTACAGCCAGTGGAGGGTCCCTCTATTGACTCCGAAGTACAGAGCATTACAGTAATGAAGCCTGGATGTAACAAAGGTGTGTATCAATGTTGGCAGGTCTTTGGGTGAAACTAGGGGTTTAATCCTAGTGACATTCCTTAAGTGGTAAAAACTACTTTGGACCACAGATGACACCTGCTAATCAAGTGTCAATCTGTCATCCAGGAAGACACCAAGACTTCTCACCCTAGGGGAAGCCATCAATGGAGTGGATCCCAGTACCAATCCTGTTGTCACTCCAGAGGCACTTCCATCATGCCCACAACCTGGCTCAATCACTAGGCACTCCGTCTTGTCGGGATTCAGTCGCAACCAGTTGGAGGACATCCAATCACTGATCTCAGCCAGGCAGTTGTTGAGCACTTCCACAGTGTCCTCTGTCCCAGGGGCAAAGGATATATACAGTTGGGTATCATCTGCATAACAGTGAAAAACCCACACTGTAACACCTAATGAGCTCACCCAGGGGTAGCATGCACACTGCAAATAAAATTGCTATCAAGATCGAGCCTTAAGGAACTCCACATGCAGGAGCTTCAGGGAGGAGGAGGAGGAGGAGAAGAAATTCCCCATCACCACTATTGCTTTCTGCCCAAGAGATAGGACTCAAACCAGCTGATGACAGTACCGGCGAGTCCACAATATTCTCTAAGGCGATCCAGAAGCACGAAGTGATCCGCATTGTCAAACTCTGAAGAGAAATCCAGGAGAACAAGAATTGACCTGTCTCCTCTTATCTCTTGCCCTGAGGAGGTCATTTTGCACCCTAACCAATGCTGTTTCAGTGCTATGCCTAGCCCTGAAGCCAGACTGGAATGGCTCATAGATGTCAAAGGCCATGAGGTGTGCCTCAAGCTGCTGTGCTACTATTTTCTCGACAACCTTTCCTAAGAATGGAAAGATTCGCCAGGACATCAGGGTCAAGCAATGACTTCTTCAAGAGAGGTCTTACTAGTGCCTCCTTCAAGGCATCAGGAAAGACTCCCTCTAACAATGAACACTGGATAATCCTGGTGAACCCTGAACCGACAGTCTCAACATATCCCAGCAAGAAATGCGTCGGTGCTGGGTCCCGTTCACAATAGGTATGCCTCAGCTTCTAAATCACCCCAATGACTTCAGCCACGTCCACTGGTCTGAACTCCTCTGAAACAATAGATGTGCTCCCAACCTGCTGACCACTGTGAGGCAAAACTTGCCAAAGAAGTAAAAGTGAAACCTGGGGACTTCAAGTCACTGTGGCTAACAGTAGACACGGGCAAGGGAAAACCCTTCAGAAATGGTGATGTATATAGGCGCCCAGGAAAGACTTAGGGAACTGAATATGAACTCCCTGGAGCAGAGACACGAGAGAGAGGATATGACTGAAACATTCAAGTACATAAAAGGCATAACAAGGTACAGGCATGGGAACTTTTTCACTTCAAGAAGAGCTCCTGGACCAGGGGACATGACCTCAGGCTGCAAGAAGGGAGGCTTCTCCAACACCAGGAAGTTTTTCTTAAAAGAAAGGGCGGCAGACACCTGGAACAGCCTGCCCCAAGAGGTTGTGGGGGTCAACACTGTGGGGAGATTCAAGACTGCATGGGATAGACACAAGGGAGCCCTGACTACAAAGTGCAACTAGAGTATCAAAATAGGTCTAAAACAAATAGGCCGACTCGATGGACCTGGTGGTCTCCTTCTGCCGTCAACTTCTATGTTTCTATGAGATCCCCGACCAAATGGAAGACACCCTAGAACTGAGCAAACTCATCACACAATATGGTTGGAAAAGCTTTTTTCGGCTGAAGACAGACTGGGCGAAGTAGTCTGTCCACAGTCCAAAAAAGCTGAGATGGTCTGTTCTTTCCTACAGCAGTCTCCCTGGACAGGAACTGTGCCTTCTTACAGTTGATTGCCCAGTGGTACTCATAATAGTGAGTACGCAAGGCCAGTGTGTCCTGCTTGGAACAGGTCTTCCACCAGCAATGCTTCAACTTCCAACCCTTGATCTTCATCACTTTGAAGGTCAGGACAGGACATGGGGGGCAGGAGGAGTGGTGGGAGAAGTTGAGGGGGAAAGGGAGCCTGGACCAGAAACAAGAAAATCTTTTACGTATGTACATTGATATATAGAAAATGATGGCAGAATAAGGACAACCGGCCCATCCAGTCTGCCCACCCTGCATGCCTACTCTGCTCTGGCCCTAGTGGCTGTCCAGCCCCCTTTTTCTGCCTTCCCCCTCCAGCTAAGGCCATTTGCTCATCCCATCCCATTTTGAAGCTGCCCACTTATTTTCCTTTACCCTTTTCTTCCAGTAGTTTGCTTCATTTGTCTGTCTAATGAGTTACCTCTCATCTCTGTATTTTTGCTCCTGGAAAATATGGCCTTGTAGTCTACCTTGCTTACCCTGTTCAGGTACAGTACTTGTACGTTTCTATTATCTCACTCCATTTCCTTCTTTTCTCAAGGTGTACATGTCCAAATCCTGCAAGCTGTCCTCATAAGTGCTGCCCCCAAGTCTCTGGACCATCTTAGTTACCCTGTGCTGTACTGCCCCCACCTTATCATAGTCCTTCCTCAGGTGTGGATCCCAGTACCCTGAGCAGTACTCCAGATAAGGCTTCACGAATGATTTGTACAGTGGGAGTACTACCTCCTGGCTCCTGCTGTGGATCCCCTCACCTCATTGTGCATCCCAACATCCTAATTGCCTTTGCTATAGTTTTGTTACAGTATGCTGTGGATTTTATGTAACCTGATATTATGACTACTACTTTCTTGTCCTCTGTCATGCATTCTAGTACCACCACCCCTCCATTTCATACTGCACTGTGGGGTTCTTTTTCCCTAATATGCATTACTTTGTATTGGAGTTAGCTGCTAGATCTTCGATCATTTCTCCAGCCTACCTAAATTCTCCCTGAGCTCCCTTATCCCTTACTTTATGTCTACCCTTGCACAGCTCTTTGTGTCATCTGTGAACAGGCAGACTTTGCCCTTTATATTTATTCCTGTGTCACAAATTAATACACTGAAAAGGACAAGGCCCAGTACTGATCCTTGTGGCATTCTGCTCTTGACCTTCCTTACCTGCAGAGAACTCCCTGTTTACTACCTTTTATGTCCATCCTCCCAGCCAGCTATCTACCCAGGATGTCAATCTTTCTTTCACACCCAGGTTTCTTAGTTTCCTGACCAATCTTCTGTGGGGGATCAAGTTAAAAACTTGCCAAAATGTATTATATTGACTTTCTGCCCTTTGTCAGCTGCTCTGGTCAGCCAGTTGAAGAACTCAATGAGATTTACCTGGCAAGACCTCCCCCTTTGTCAGCTGCTCTGGTCAGCTAGTTGAAGAACTCAATGAGATTTACCTGGCAAGACCTCCCCCGGTGCAGGCTGGCCTGGTGGTGCTGCGAGCTGAGGCATCCGCCTTACCTCACACCATGCCAGTGACCTGAGTTCAGGAGCGAGCTTGGAATGCCGGGGCTTGGATGGTGAGGAGATGATTGAGCATCTGGAGGATGGCTTTCCTCTCCTGGGAGGGAGGGAGGGGGGGATTTAGACCCATGGTGTTAGTGGCTCCTAGTGGAGACTGGGAATATAACAACCAGGGGTCACATAGAGTGGGAAGGTATTGACGGATGTTCTGCATGCGGAAGCATGCCCGCTATGCACTGGATGTCATGGCACACCCAAACCTTGAGGAGGGGTGAACAAGGGAAAAACCCCTGTGCACAGGCAGATGATGGTGGACCTCGAGGGACCAGGCCACATGTCCAACACCAGGCCAAACCGATCAGCTCTCCCGGATCCTCTCTCCACTCCTGGGTCTCGGTTGTCTAGATTGAGAGAAATAGCATCCAGGTAGGAGTTGTGGGCTGGCCCTACCTCGGGGTGTGTTGAAGTTGGTGAGTCAGCCGGGAGCCCGGAGTAGTTGGAGTAGGGGGATTCTGTCCCCGATTCCCTGGTCAGGCTGGGCAGAAAGTCCTGGGCTGAGTGAGGTCTCACCAGAGGGAGTTCCTCTGAGCCGGTGACTGGAGGGAAAAAGTTGAAAAAAAAAATACCTCCCCTAGTTAGCTCATGCTGCCTGGTGCCGTAGCGTATGCCCTTCTCGGAAGTCTACCAGTTCTTTCCTTAGTATGGCTTCTGTTACCTTACCCTCCAGAGACATCAGGCTGACTGGTCTGTAATTTCCTGGCTCGTCATTCCTTCTGCCTTTGTGTAGAGGTACCATATCTGCTGTTCTCCAGTCCCTGGAGACCACCCCTGTGTTCAATGAGCAGTTAAAAATGTCTGCAAGTGGAGCCACTATTACCTCTGCTGTCACATTGAGCACTCTAGGATGCAGCCTGTCAGGTCTCCCTTCAGCACTTTCAGCCCTTCCAGCACCCTTCCCCCCATTATACAGCCCATACTTTTGGAGAGTCAGCTTCACCCTTCCTTCCCTCTTCACCCCATATTGTGGCAGAGGGCCCCACCGATTCCTTGGTAAATACTGAACAAACGTATTGGTTCACTATTTTTGCCTTGCCTCTGTATCGCTTGGCCCAGCCTTCCACTTCTTTTAGCCTCACTATATCCCCCTTAATCATGCATTTCTCTCATATGTACTGGAAGAATACTTTGCCTCCCTGCTTCACTCCCTTTGTAAGCCTGAGGTCTGTCTCTACCATGGCTCCCTCTGACTTTCTTATTGGCCTCCTGGTTGTCCTTAGGTACTCTTCTCTATCCTCCTTCTCCTCCATTTTTTTTTTTTATACTTTTTCTCACCTCCACCGACCTCTCTCTAGTGAGGTCACTCAATGTACCGTTCTGCCCGCTCGCCTGAAGTCCTGTCGGTGCTCCTCAGTCATCAGACTCCCCGCCTCATCCAGTGCCGCCCTAACCCCCTGGGTCTGAGTCCTCTGGGGAAGAACAGTCATGCCTCCAGCGCCCTTTCTTATAGTGTTTGTGTGTGACGCTGGCTAGAGGGAGGACCCGAGGAGCACCTCCTGGAGACCCGGCATTGGGCATGGGGCTGTAGCTCCTGGACCCACCTTCGCCTGTTGGTAGGAGGGTTTTTCCTTGTTACACCTCATCCCCCCACCCCTCTAGCAGAGCCCAAGCGTGCAATGGTGCCAGGCTCACCTGTCGCGGTTCTGCATCCCCCTGTTCCAGCCCTCGAGCATTGCAGTACCTCCGATCTCCACCGGGGGCCACTGCGATGCCGGGCAGTAGCCTGGATCCCCCCTGAGAGAGGAGAGCAGTCCTCCGGATGCTTGAATCCTCTCTCTCTCCCCTGCCAACCCCTGGCAGCCCAGGCTCGTTCCCGAACCCAGGTCACTGGCATGACGTGAGGTGTGGCATCCAGTGCCTCAACCCTCAGTGCCACCGGGCTGGCCCCCTCCTCCTCCATTTGACTGCCTAATGCTTTCTAAATGTCCTTCTCTTTGCTCTTACCTCATTCCTTACATCTGACGTGAACCACAGTGGGCCTCTTGTTCATTTGCTTTTTTTCGTGGTACCATGTGCCACCGGACAAATAGTCATGGGCATTACAGATGGAGGAAATGAGTAGCGAGGACATTAACATGTGGGACAAGATGTCGTAATTCAAAAAAGGTGCTATTTCAGAAAGTCATGGTTAAAATGTAGAAACTCGGACATAAAGTCGCAAATAGTAGTAACAAGTTGCTCATAGATTTAAGGGCACATAGTGAGTTATTGCTTAAAGTACATTACTCACCTTATATTTTTTACCATTTTAAGCTTGGTAAGTTGCTAGATGACAAGGCACTTAACATCTTTAGTTGGTGCTTTTTATTCTTGTATGTGTAAATTACGAGGACTCAGGAACTCGTTAGGTTTGGGCTTAGCTAGGTTGCTTAGGAATTAATTATATACCTCCCTGAACATTGGTTTGTATCTATTTTTCTTTTAATTTTGGCTTTTTGATTTTTTACTAGAGCATTTTCACAATCCCAGGCTTACCATTATCCTCCTAATCTCGAAACCACAAAGGATAGATTTAACAGGATCCCTGCACAGGCAATTACTGCAAGCAATGGGTGGGTGACTAGAAAAGTTTAAACTTTGCCAGAACCTGTTGTCTAGTGAAATCAACTGGAGTTCCAAGCTGGAAAAGTGAGCATACTACAGTGCAAAGCTGCTGCTGTTTCTCAGTGTTACTGAAGCCCTTGGCAAGAATGGATAAGTGAACATTTTGTGCTGAGGTAATCCCAAGGAAGAGATGGAGTGGAATTTTAACAGTATAGTTACCTATTCTGACTTTGCTTTACCTCTCAACTATGACTTAAGCAATAATGCACGACAGGGTGTGTGTTGTGCTGGGATAACGTCACGCCTGGGGTGATTGAGTGTGCGAGGCCGCGGGCCGAGTGCAACTAATCACCCAAATGACGGTCCAACTACAACCTACACCCTGGAGTGCATTATTACTCTATAATGGCTCCTTTATAAAATTTAATAAAAATAGATTGAAAATATGTTTAAAATGTGTTTTATTACTGATTTTTTCATGAGTAGGAATACATAATGGAAAAGAAGTTCTATTGTTTTATTATTAGGTGGTGGTGCTGCATTTGCTTCTTGACTTCAACACCCACCCGCTACCCCCCCACCACACCACACACACAGAGACACACTCATTAGGACTGTGCACTTTCAGTTTTCTAGTTATATTGCATGTCTCTGTTGTTTATCTCTGTTTCCCGCTGTTGTCCCCTTGAAGTTGTAGATTGCCCCCACACACACACACACACAAAACAGTCTCAGAATTGCAGCTTTTTCTTTTTCCGTTCCATGGCTTCTCTGATCTGGCAGTCCCCCCCCCAGTTCTCATCCTCGCTGCTGTGTTAATTCTCCTCCCAGTACAGGGTTTCAATAGAAAAAGCAACTGAAAATGGCAATCGAGTAAGCAAGTGAAGCACAGTATGCTTCTGTAATGTATGCGTGCTCACTCTTTTGAGGTGAAGTGTGGGCAATGCTGTTGAAGGCAGTTTGGATTTTAAGTTTGCGGTCATCGTCCACATTGAGCCCCCGTATCCTGTTCATCTGTTTTGATGTCTCATTTTGGCTTCTAGATGGTGAGTTTATAGCAGGAGAAAATTGCAGAAAAAGCAAGTGAATGGAGTAATCAGTGAGTAGATGCACTCATAGCATTGCAGGCAGAGCACCGACTGCGAACAGTGAAGCCGATCGCACTGGCGGCTTCATGTGACATTGTTTTGTTTTTTGTTTCTTGAAGAGATCACGGGAATAATTGTGTTAGGTTTTGTGGGGCTTTATCTTGTGTCATTTGTTGGGGGTTTTGGTGAGTTTGTAAGCTTTTAAGAAGGATGGATTTAAAAAAAAAATGATGAAGTACAGTACTGGCAAACTTCACTTCCGACATGCCAAGTGTGGGCAACTTGTAAATGGCCATCGGAGTGATTTTTTTGACATTTGATGCGGCCATGTGTGTGCTGGGACTAGACCCGTGATGTTGTACTGGGATAACATCACGGGTCCAGTCCCAGTCTGACCAATCAGAAGCCAGGATTCTTTCTTGCCATTGTATAATGAAAGTTAACAGTATTCGGTACTTTTGTTTTTGTCATTGGAAACATTCACACGACTTAAGGGGGTTATTATTCTGTCACTTGTTTTTGTTTGCATGTTCTGGTGGTTTTATAGTGTTAGGAGATTGTTGTCATGCGATAATTCATTATATTGGTGACGGGTTTTCCGCAACTTAAAAACCAGTGATGGGAATGTCTTCACAACTTATAAACCGCTCCGATTTAACCGCAACCATTTAAACCGTGATGTTCTGTCCGTATGCCGCTTTTTGATACCCTCCCAATGCAGTCTGCTGCTATTTCTAGGATTCCTACTTTGAATGCTTCCCCTTTTCCCTCCACACTCCTCTCAGACTGCTCTACTGTGTTTGTACATTTTCTCAGCAGTCCTCACATCTTGTCGAAGTCTGCCTTCTTGAAATCCTACAACTTCATTATGGCCCTTTACGTCTCTAGTTAGACCTCTAACCTCACTGTCTTGTGGTCACTGGACCCCAGCAGTTCCTGGATTGACATATTTCAGATCTTCTCACTATTAGTGAGTACCAGATCCAGCATAGCCAGGGCCCCCTCCCTTGTTTGGTCCTTGATCATCTGTACTAGGAATGCCTCCTGGCATGCATCCACCAGAAGCAGAATCCTTGTATATGCTGGGTCTTTCCAGTCCACGTCTGGCATGCTAAAGTCCTCTACTTCTACAGCTTCCCCCAGCTTGGCTAACCTCCTCAGCATCATGCCTAGTTCTCTATCCGTTTCTTGGTCTTGGCCTGGTGGACTGTAAATTACCCCATCCTAATTTGTTTCCCATTTTCTGTTGCTGATAGCAGCCGCTGAGATTCTAACATTCCCACATATCCCTGGTTAACATTGCTATCTTCTCCCTAAAAGGACACAAAAATATTTACTAAGTGCATTGAAAAAAAGTTATGCATATAATTTTTTTATTTTATCTATTTGAAATGACTCCATCTGGGCTAACTGCAGGGGATGCAGCATCTCGTTTTTGTGGGGGTCCCAAGGAGGATAACAGCAGTCAACATGTTAACATAGTCCAATAGGAATAAAAATAGGCTAAAATGTACATAGTAAAAAAAATACAAACTGTAAAGGTAAATGCATACAAATGGTAATCACACCAAGCTGACAAAGTGGGATCACAGCAAACTAACAGAATGAGCATGATTATGCAACATGATCAAGGTCAGGGAGATAGGGATTCTGGAACAAAACAAATACAGAGAGTTCTAGCATGGCTGCAAAAACTGGACTTAAACACTTCCAAGCTAGAAACTTTCCTTAACTGGAAAGGGAGTTTGTTCCAGGTGTCTGGTGTTACAGAATCCTTTCTACCAAATTCAAGCTTCATCCTGCTGACTGAGAAGGTAAGTGCTACTGCTGAATGGAGTGAATAGGCACTGCTTGACTGTGTGAGGAAGGCTATGAGATACTCAGGGTCTTTTCCTTGTGCACTGTTACTTATACAACAAGGCAAGCCAGTTGTAGTCATGCCTGCTTGAAAAACTTATGCAGTTAAGCTAGTCACACAGCAGACAATGATGGGTAGACCATCTACAGGAGGGGATAAAGCTGCACAACTTGTTGTACAGCTGATCCCGAGGCAGCAGAGTGGTTTTGTTTGCACAGCAGTGTATAATGTCTCCACAGTCAATGGAAGGGAGCAGAAAGAGAGAGACTACCTGCTTCCTTTCATCTGCACTGAGGCAACATTTGGACCTGTACAAAATGTTGAGCTTGGGCCCTATGGTTGTTAAGATGTGATCAATGTGCCTACTGTATGCAAGTGATACATCAAACCATAGTCCTAGATGTTTGAATACATTGGCTTGCTCACCAGTATTGCCATCTGATGTTATAATTACAAGTGGATCAGCTGAATGAGTTAGCAAGGTCTGGGATCCAAATAACATAGACTCAGTTTTGGTTGCATTTAGGATGAGAGGGTTGTTGATGAACCAGGAAAAGGTAGTGTTGAAGTCAGACTGGAGTACTGAATTAACCTTGGACATTATCATTGCACTGTAGTACAGTATGGTGTTGTCTGCATACCTATGTAGCATACATATGAGCAGCCAGGGGGTGGGATTCAAAGTGGTGAATTGGGTTAGAAACTGGTTAACTGATAGGTGACAGAGGATGGTAATAAACAACACTCACCCTAATGATGAGAGAGTGACCAGCGGGGTGTCCCAGAACTTACTACTGGGACAGGTCCTCTTCAATGTCTTCATCCGTCTTTTGGATGAGATGTTAAACCGAGGTCCCATCTGTCTGTTCAGGTGGATGTTAGGGACCCCACGGCACTTCTCGAAAAGAGTAGGGGAATTTCCCCAGTGCCCTGGCCAAATTTCCCCCCATCCACTAAGATACCACCAACAGCTTAATCTGGTTCAAGGTCAGTTAGCATTCATCTGTATCCCTCTTCCCCGGATCATGCTTGAAAATAGGCAGAATTTGTCTAGTGCACTTACCTGGTCAACAATAAATAAGTGACATTGCAGCAGAACTGTAAATAAAGGTATGCCTTTTTGTAGATGATATCAAAATCTGCAATAGGGTGTACATTCAGCATGTGGTAGAGAGAATGTGCAGGGATCTTGGGAAGCCAGAGGAGTGGTCAACAGCATTGCAGTTGAGGTTCAATAACAAAAAGTGCAAAATCATACATCTAGGGCATAGGAACCCAGGAGTGGAGTATATGACAGTGGGGTACTGTAGTCACTAAGCGGGCAAGGGGCCTTGGGATTGTCATAACTGATGACCTCAAAGTGGCAGGGCAATGTGACAAAGTAGTGGGTAAGGCTAGTGGGATGTGTAGAGAGGGGAATCTCCAGCAGGAGGAGGGAGGGAGGTGGTGTTGCCACTGTAATTGCTGGTTGGTGAGACCCCACCTGGAGTACTGTGTCCAGTTTTGGAGGTTGCACCTCAGAAAGGATATAGACAGGATAGAATCAGTCCAGAGGAGAACAACTAAAATGGTGCAGGGGTTGCACAAGAAGCCCTATGAGGAGAGACTAAGGGATCTCAATATGTACACCCTGGAAGGGAGGAGCGTGAGAGGGGACATTATAGAGACCTACAGGTGTGTCACATGGGTGAACAGGGTGCAGGAGGGGATTCTCTTTTGAATGATAATGAGCACCAAGACCAAGGTGGATGTGATGAAGCTGGAAGGGGGTAGTTTAGGAGAGATGTTAGGAAGTGTGGAGGGGTTGTGGGATAACAGATGGACCAGACACTGAACTTCAGGTTCAATACACAATCGCTGTGTGGTGTTTATTTAAAATACAGGAGATAACCTTCAACAATGTCATATCCCTTCTTCAGTACATCAGTTTGCAGCAACACACTATGCGAGTCATTCCTCTACACTTAGCCAGAACCTACTGACTCACTGATCTCTGATCTAACTTAGCAGTTGAAATTCAGCCTCCCCTATGCGGGCCTTGTTTGCTTGGGTGGTGGGGGCTCTAATGAAAAAAAAACCCTCAGTGCAGAAGCACTGAAACAAGGGTTACCCCAAAGGGCATTGACAATAAGCCAAGTTTCAAAGAAATACATCACATATACTACCATAATACAACACATCATGGGATATATGCAAATCACCATGACATTTCCGACTTGTTCAGTTTACAGCAATTTACATGCATTTTAAATAGCACAATTAACTTAATTTTTATCATAAAGTCACCTAGTAACTTTTTACCTTTATCAAAAACACCTAGTGCCATGGTATTTTCAACATTAACAGGGTTTATACACATAAGGTATATACATTAAAGTATTTTATGACATAGTGCCGTTGCATACTAAATCCAATAATGAGGAACACAGTCTATTTTATATCAGCTCAGAGGTCACAACAATAACATCCTTGTACGAGGACCTGAGAGGGAAAGGTAAAATTAAAGAGGACACTGTAGCATAGTCAAGAAAGGGAAGGGGGTGCCCATAGGTGGCCAACCTTATGGACTAGAAATTGTAAAGAATAGATTAGGCTAAGAAATAGAAGAACTATTGCAACAGATTTAAGAAAAGGTTGTTCCTGAACAGTGGCAGGAGCTCCCTGTCACATATCCCCCACTTTAAGAGGGAAGCAGTTATTGCAGACTGCTTACCACCTTCCTGTCCCAGGAAGGGAAGGAGCTTCCACCCATCCATCTTCAGAAGCTCAGTCTCAGGGTCCCTATTAAAGATAAAAATTTCATTATAAACATAGTGGATATCATCATTCTTTACCCTGAGGCATTAACACATTTCTCAATACAGACTAATTAATGCTACCTTCCCATCTCCTTTTAGGGAAAGTCCCCCATATTTTATTCACCGAAAATCTGGATGGCTATAAAGTCCAGTACTATAGAAAGAATTACTCTGGGGTGAGTAATTACCTGCTCCAATCCCGTCAGACATGTTGGTTTTAAGCAGGGGCCCAGTCTTAGGTTCAGCTCCTCTATATAAACCCACTATGTATCTTGATTCATTCATTTCACTTGCTACTGATACAGACACCTGAGGGTAGACACTCTTTTGGTGTTACCCCAACACAGGTTCCAATCCATTTTCCACCCACCTCCTCCTTGGTAGGTTTTCCCTCAGAAAAGAATACAACACATACCACCTCAGACTCTTAACATATTGCAACATTTTGGCAACATTAGCATCTTTAGCCTGCAGTATACCCCAGTCAATACCGTTAATAGATTTAGCTGCATCAATACAAGAAAAAGTCCCTTCAGCCTCATAGGCTTCTTCTTGCTTGCTTGGAGTCTTCAACCCAAGCACACTATCACTAGGCACAGTCTTACCTGGGGTCTTACATTCAAGTTCCATACTTGCATCTCCACCCTCCAACAGGTAACATCCTAGGATCAAAGGCAACAAAGGAATATCCTGCTCAGTTGAGGGTCCTTCTCAAACTGAACCCATGAAAAATCCTCCTCTGACTCTTTATCCAAACTCTCCATCTGGAACCTCTCAAGCACCTGGCACCAGTGTTCTGCCTCTCTGCATAGTCGGTCTGCATTCAGCCATTGCCCACTCATCCAGTGGATCATCCTCATCAGGGTCTCCACCTCCTGGGTGTTGTCTCTCGCACCGCCAGTCTGCCTCGACCTGCATCTCTTTGTCATCTTCAGGCTTGGCTTTCCTCTGAGCTCCCAGGTCCAGTCCAGGCAGCAGCTTCTCTCCATCTGTCAGCCATGGTTCTGGTCAGAACTCCACAGACTTTCTTCTCCGGGTTCTCCTCTGGCAACTCCTGGTGCATCAGTCCACCTGGGATATCTGGGCAATATTCACCAGAAAATGTCCCTCTTCGGCCAGTCCAGTCACTTCCAGCAACTTATCCCACTTCTGACACCAAGTCTGTGGAGGGGTTGTAGGATAACAGATGGACCAAACACCGAACGTCAGATTCAACACACAATCGCTGTATGATGTTTATTCAAAATGTAGGAGATAACCTTCAGCAATGTCATATCCCTTCTTCAGTACATCAGTTTAGAGCAACAAACAATGCAAGTCTTTCCTCTACACTTAGCCAGCACCTACTGACTCACTGATCTCTGATCTAACTTAGCAGTTGAGATTCAGCCTCCCCTATGCGGGCCTTGTTTGCTTGGGTGGTGGGGGCTCAAATAAAAAAAAGCTAAAGACAAAGAACCTCGGTGCAGAAGCACTGAAACAAGGGTTACCCCCAAAGGGTATTGACAGTAAGCCAAGTTTCAAAGGAACACAAAATCACATATACTTCCATAATGCAAAGCATCATGGGATATATGCAAATCACCATGACATTTCTGACTTGTTCAGTTTGCAGCAATTTACATGCATTTTAAATAGCACAACTAACTTCATTTTTATCATACAGTTCCCTAGTAACTTTTTACCTTTATCAAAAAAACTTAGTGCCATGGTATTTTCAACATTTACAGGTTTTATACTCATAAGGTATATACATTAAAGTATTTTATGACATAATGCCTTTGGATACTAAATCCAACAATGAGGAACACAGCCTGTTGTTTTATGTCAGCTCGGAGGTCACAAAAATAACCTCCCTGCATGAGGACTTCAGAGGGAAAAGTAAAATTAAAGAGGACACTATAACATAGTCAAAAAAGGGAAGGGAGTGCCCATAGGTGGCCAACCTTATAGACTAGAAATGATAAAGAATAGATTAGGCTAAGAAATAGAGGAACTGTTGCAACAGATTTAAGAAAAGGTTGGTCCTCAAGAGTGGCAAGAGCTCCCTGTCACAGGAAGTACTGCTTCACTGAAAGGGTGGTAGATCCTGCAACAGACTGTCAACAGAAGTGGTGATGACAAAAACAGTGGTGGGCTTCAAGAATGTGTGGGATAGACATAGGGGAATATTAGTGGATAGGAAGGGAGGGTTGCCAGAGACCGTTTAGGGACTATGATGCAGATTATGCAGACTGGGTGGGCCAAGTGGTCCTTTTCTGCTGTCTGATTCTATGTTTCTATGAGACATCCTCCTGTGCTTCTGAAAGTTATTAAGAAAAATGGAGCACAACAGAGGTGTGTTCACCTGAACTGTTGTGTCTGTGTTTTCCTTCTGCACCCTCAACTTATTACACAGAGGGCCAAGGATTGAGCCTTGAGGAACCCTAAGATTTATGACAGCAAGGTCAGAATCAGTGCCTTGTATGGACACTAGTTGGGTTAATTTACTGATGACTGGTTAGCTGAGACCTAAGGGCTTCAGCTTGAGCAGGAATATTGCATGATCCAAGTTGAAAGCCTTGCAGAGGTCCCTGAAGATGGCCCCAGTGAGGAGACCACTATCCATGGCTATATGGAGCTCACCAGTGACTCTGAGCAATGCAGATATGGTGGAATGTGCCTACCTAAAGCCAGACTGCATGGGAGAGAGCAAATTGTGCAAACTGAGATGCTGTGCAAACTGAGATGCACTGCCAGCAATGAGTGAACGCACCTTTCAAGAACCTTGGAGAGGGGTCAGGAAGGACTGAAATGGGTCTGCACTGATTCAGATCCTGTTTAGTTACTCCTTTGTGGAGGAGCACAACACTAACCCATTTTCAGACAGTAGTTATCTCACCAGAGCTGAGGGAAAAGTTTAACAATGTGGCAACTGGGGCACAGATATGATGTGCCCACAAGGTGGAGAAGTTTTGGGTCAAGGAAATCAGCACCTGCACTCTTGTTTGGGCTTGGAGGGCCCTTGTAGTGATTTGGCACAAGTTAAAGTTGGAAGATCATAAAGGTCAGGCTCTGGACTACTCGGTAAATGACCAGCCTTGGATGGCACCAAGGAGTTCTGGAGCTTGGAGGAGATGTTGTGGTTAGTGAAGTGGGTGTGAAAGGCATTAACTGGGTGGAATAAAGTCTCCAAAGTCTCCAAAGGGGTTCTGGATTCAATCAATTTGCTCTTGAAGATCCATTTTAAATAGGTTTTTAGCCCCTGACCAGAATTTTTTGGGATGATGTTTGCTTTCCTGTCAGTAGTTGTGGTAGTAGTCTACTTTTACCTTTACTTGAGTTACTGCCAATTTACTTAGATTCTGAAGTGTTCTGTAATACAGTCTTCCATTGAGGGATCTGGTCTTTCTAAATCTGCCCCAAGCAGCATCCCTTTACAAGAACAATTCAATAATTTTCTTAAAGATTCAGGGGTAATGGTGTCCGTTGATCATGTGCATTCTGATTTGTGCATATTTGTTGCATACATTGAGAAACTCAGTGGTTTAGAATTCCTAGGCATCAGCTACAGAGAGAATAAGGTTAATAATGGTTCCATACGATCAGTGATGAAACTGCTATGTTTGAGGCTCTTAACATATTTTTTCTCTGTCTTCAAAAAGGATGAGTTTAACATTGGTAAAGATCACTCGAAAGTCAGTCATTTTGAATTAGAGAATTAGGTAATGTAATCCAAGCACAACTCATTTGCGAAAAATTGGCATGTCTAGATGAAAATAAATCAGAAAGCCCTGATGATTTATTACCCAAGTACTTGAAATCTCCACATATGGAGACTGTAGAACCCTTGACAAAAATCTGTCTGATCACAGTTACTGTACTAATGGACTTGAGAAAGACAACTGTCATTGCCATCCACAAAAAAAGTCCCAAAATGAGAGATGGGCAAGCCAGGAATTTGTCACTTACAGTTAAGCCAGAGCCGAGCCACGGGTCTGACTTGACTCTAGGAGCTAAAGCATGAGCCAAGCCACAGCTACTGACAGTATTCCTCATGAGTCGCATGAGAGGAGTTAAAGGTTTCAGCTACCACACTAACTGCTCAGGTTGAAAAGTTTTCTTTATGCAAAGAACAGTTGGGAAATGGAACAGATGGGCAGCAGATGTAGTCAGCATTGTATCAAAGACTGTTCAAATCTAGACTTGATGAATACATGAGGGGGGAACATCATTGTACACTGCCACTGAGAAGTGGGGGTTGGGGGCAGTTACTATTGGTGTTACCAGCCTCCTACTGCCCTCATGACCTTAGTATGAGCCTTAGTACCATAGTATCTTATAGAAGACAAGTCTACATAGATGTCCTCCAGTATAAAATGCCTATATGAGCAAGCCATGATCATTTTTGGAGGTGATTTTTTGCTACAAATTTTCTAGAAGGTGATGGAATGATCACTAAAGCAGTCATACACCAGCAGGTGATATTCAATTGGAGCAGTTAACAAGACAGAGTAAACAATATAGACAGAGTAAAAGACTTGATCAAGTTGGGGTGGATAAGGGCCCCATGATATCTTACTGGGTGCCCCAAAACTAAAGCCAGCCCTGACCGTACCACTTCTGTCTTATGGATCTCTTTCCCTGCTGTGGAGTCTTTGATGAGGTCACCCCTCCTATCACAAGGATCTAGACAGGCAGTGAGCTACCTCCTCATAAGGGAGCTGACTCTTTGGCCCACTGAAAAAAGATCTCATCAGTGGAGCCTGATGTCTTCACCCCACATTACTTTGCACTGCAATTGACAGTACTCACTAGAGTGCCCTCTCCAAGTGTCCACTGCCGAACCTGAATCGCCAGCACTGAAGCACAACCCAGTTGCACTGGACCTCTAGGAGGCCTTGAAGTCAGAATTTCTTAAGGATTAGGAAGAGGAGAGGAGGCAGATAAGGAGAGAATTGAGGTAGCAGGGGAGAGAGCCAAGCCAGTATCTAACAATGAAAGATATGCAGAGGGAGAGACTGTAACCCTCCAGGGAGGGATGTGAGAGAGATGTCTAAGGAGCAGTGATGGGTATGAGATTGGTAGTTAAGGTGAGTTAATAAAATGGAAAAGGGGTCCAGTCTGGCTAGGAGTGGTTTAGGAACTGCACTGTAAACTACATCTTATAGTTGAATGCTGGGAGAATCTTTTCACAACAGTCTTACAACATGCAGAGGGGGGCATACAAACTTTCTTCCAATATAGTGAACCAATATTTTGGATGTGGTTTTTTTTTTGTGGATACTGTCTATGTGGCAGGAGATGTTAAGGTGATAATCCTGCTAGACCCCCAGCTATTTAAAGAAGGAAACTTCCTCCCGGGGGGGGGGAGGATCTAAAATCTTGAATACTGGGGTGGACTGAACTTTGGCTACTGGCAGCCTGGTACCAAAGGTCACCGAGATTATTTTCCTGGTGTTGAAGGTGAATTGATTTGTGCAGAACCAGTACTTGACACTGTCAAAGTCACACTAGAGTAGCACCACCAGTTTGGGGACAGAGAACTCATAAGTATGAGTCACAGTGTTATTTGTGTGTGTGTGTGTGTGTATATATATATATATATATATATATATATAGATATATATATATATATATATATATCATCTATATATATATATATATATATATATATATAGGTACATATATATATATAAGAACATACATACATCGTAAAAAGCATCATGGCTGCATATGCAAATCACTTTGCATATGCAGCCCATGATGCTTTGCATTGTGTGGGCATGTGGATTTTGTATTTTCTTGAAACTTGGCTTCCAGCCAAATGCCCTTTGGGGTAACCTCGCCCCAGTGTTTGTGCACAGAGGTTCTTCTCTCATATATATATATATATATATATATATAGCTGCACAGTATTATTGTGTGTGTGAATATATATATATATATATATATATATATATATATATATATATATATATATAAATAGGGATACATGATGGACAGGAGTGGGATATGAAAATATTCTCATCCTGCAAATCAACTGTGTATTCTAATGAGTGCCGAAGGCTGAAGTGAAAATACAGCTCATGAGGCAGAAGGAGAATATTTTCCATATCCCATGATCTGCCCATCATGTGTACGATTTATACCACAGAAGTGAGAGCTGTAGGAACATTTTTTTCTGATTCTGTGTGTTTCCTGCTCATTCTGTGTGTGCTGTCAGTGTGTGTGTGTGTGTGTGTGTGTGTGTGTGTGTGTGTGTGTGTGTGTGTGTGTGTGTGTGTGTATGTTCTGAATGGACTGGGAGTGAGAAACACAGCTGACAATGTTTTGCAAAGCTAATTGAGTGAGTCAGAGGCTCACTGAGAAAGACAAATTGCTGCAGGTAGCACTGAGAAACAGAAAGTGCTTTGTAAAAGAGTTTCATTTAGAATTCAGGTTATTTTGAAGCTGAGATCAGCACAGTAATGGGCGAGGAAAGTCAGAAACACAATGGGACACAGCTAAGAGTCATTTGCAAAGCTAATTGAGTAAGTTGCAGCTTCAGTGGGAAAGAGATAAAAGAAAACTTAAGGAGGCAGTATAGCACAGTGGTTTAAGGCTCTGAGCTGTTAAGGCTTTGAGCTGGAGAACTGGGTTTGAATCCCACAGCACCCACTTGCATATTGTGTGATTCTAAAGTCATTTAACTTTCTTGTGCTCCCTAAGCAAGCTTTCAGCTTAGTGTGTCTCTCCCCTGGTAAAAGATAAAGGGCAGGATTCACAAAGAAAGCCAAAAATCCCACAGCTGCAGGAAAAAGGCCTGTAGAAATGCAGTTGCGTGATATTCACAAAGAAAGAATTAAGCAGGTGTGGAATTTCAGCAGCTATGGAAATTGTGCACGTGCTGAAAATCTGCAGCTCCAGAAATAGTTTAGGAGGCACAGTGAACTTAATTAGCTGGAGTAGCAGACTTTAACAGGGCTGCCATAGAATGAAGCTGAAAGCACCCACAAAGAGACCAGCAACCAGTCCCTCAACTGGGACCACTGCAGCACCAGTAATACCATGGTACCACAGTGGCCAACTGTTGCTGCTGGTCCTCCCTCAAGTGTTCCTGTTGCCTGCAGGGGTAGCAATCACTGCAGGCTGGCCAGGCTCTACTGCCAGTGGGGCTCCTGTCATAGGCTGCACTGTGTCTGGTGGTTGCTGCCTGTTGCCATATCATGGCAATGTGTGCTTCTGTTGCTGTTACAGCAGCTACTGTTATACTATCATGCTATTACCTGTGCCTCACCTCCACCTTAATTGATTCCAATTGCTGGGGCACTACTGCAGTTTGCTGAGGGAGAGTTACACCTCCTTCCACTATGTGTAACATTTTTTCTGCAGCTGAGGAAAAAATCTGGTTGTGAATAGCCTTTCAGGGGCTGTGCCTTACTTATCTCTCTCCTCTTTTTCCTCAGGGACTTCTGCAGCTGCACTCTTTTCCATAGTCCTTAGTATTGTTTTCTGCAGCTGCAGAGGGTTTTGTGAATAGCACTCTGTGAAAGTTCCCCTTAGCTTCCATAGCTACGGCAGTTTTGGGGACTTAGGGAAGGTTTTGCACCTTCAGAAAGCTTTGTGAATCCAGCCCAAGGTGTTTTCTAAAGCAGTTTCCTTTAGGGTGCAAGCTGCAGTGAAGTTATCCTCACACTGGTGACACCAGCAGAGTATGGATAAATGTCATCTTCAGGATTTATTCTCACTGTAGTGGAAATAACACAAGATAGCTTACTGAGAAAGCTCTTACCCCCGTGGTATAAATATAATATACGTATATGTAGATATTGCTGCACAGTATTATTTGTATGTGTGTATATATATATATATGTGTGTGTGTGTGTGTGTTGTGTGTGTATATGTGTGTGTGTGTATATATATATATATATATATATATATATATAAAATCTGTGTAGCTGCTCCCAGAGACACAAACTGCAGGGCGATCATTCAGAAAGGTCAACAGGATAGGGCTGCGGTGGGGCGGGGGAATCACCTATGGGGACTGCTTAAGATCTCTAATCCAGGGAGGAGTTGAACCACATAATTACAAGGTAGAGTTCTGGCCTAACAAGCTTGTCTAGACAGTGGGGTGGGTAACAGTGTTAAAGGCTTTGGCCAGGTCCGCAAAGGTGTCCCATCAAAACAGTGACTCCAAAACAGTGAAAACAAAAACCATACGGCAAAACAGCACTTGTCAATTTGGCGACGTGGCCTTGACAACACTTGTCATTTTGGCAACCTACAGCTTTCTCCCTCTCCAAAGTTGCGCACCCTGGGTTGATTATATTTAGTAGTGAGAAGGTACAGCCCCTCGCAGAAAGTCACTTCAGCACTGTTTTCACCATTTCGTGAGCACTGTTTTTTCCTATTGCTGTATGTGGCATCAATGTTTTTCTATTGTGGTTTTTGTCTTCGCTATTTTGTCATGGAATCATCAACAAAGACAGCAGAAGTGAGCATACCCTGATTCATTCCCTTTAGCATGAGAAGGGAAGAAAGAATAGAATGGGACTTCCTGAAGTCAGACTAGAAGGGGCTGAGGGAAGAGAGTAAAGAAAGGAAGATGCTGGGAGAGCACCAATATCTCTGAATGTTTGGCTAGTACAGGTGAGGGAGATAGAAGTTACCAGGAGCTGAAGAGTCAACACCTTTACCGGGGGGGGGGGGGGACTTTGGCCCTTTTCCATGTTCCTGGAACTTTAAAGGATACCTAAAAAACATTTTGACAACAAACTATTCAAAAATCTAACCCCGTAGTTGACTAACGGAAAGGCTGCTGTAGTCATTAATGCTAAAACTACAGTTATGTAGTTCATCTAAATGTGGTTCCAAAGCATTTGAAAATTGTAAAATCAGCCTTCCAATTTCAAAAAAACTGTCTTGCCTGTTTCCTAACATGTTGTGTGATTACATCATTGGAGTCAAAGTCCGAGAGATATATGGCTCTCTATAGTGCTACCTAGTTTTTTTCCCTTTGTATAGAATTGTTTTGCCCAAATGGTCAAAACCATATGCATTATTTTGTATAATGCACATGTTAGGCTATGGTTCTGTTCATTTTGTTTACTTTAACATGCTAAAAATGTGTTTTAAATCAACCGACTTTCTCTGTGGCAACCTTAGTGCAGTACAAATCTTGAATAACCTGGTGGTCTAGTGGTTATGGTGGACCTAGGATGCTACAATGGGGGAAGCTGGGGTGGTGTGCATGCTTAATATGCACTTTTTAACATTTTTATTAAACCTTTATATTTTCTGCTGTTATTCTTTTCTAGTACATTTTTGATAGAACCTACACATGTAATCCATGGTTTGAATGTAAACATTTGTGCAATCAATAAATCAGACTTCTTCAACAAAGTGACATGCAGCAGCAGCAGCAGCAGCAGCAGCAGCAAGCAAGTACATTACTATGTCGGGGGGGGGGGTTGAAGCCACACCCTTCACCACCCCCTAGAGCCACCATTTTTTTGCAGCAAAGTTCTTGTGCAGTCCAATGTTAGAGTTCATACTTTCTTGAAACTCAAATATATGCTTGTCTTGTCTTCTTTTTCCATGGGGAAAAAATGATAATAATACAAAGAAGAAGAATCAGCATTTACATAGTGGTGTTCATACGCATTGTATCTCAAAGTGCTTTACAAGCAATACTTTACTGGTAGTGAAGTGACTCAACATGTAGTGGCAGCCATTTCATGCATTAATATCCACACACAGCCTTGGACAATTGCATGAACTGGTTTTCTGGGAAGGGAAATGTTGGCCAGGACGATGGGGTCAGGTAGTGATCAAGGTGCTGGCAGCCCCACGTCTTATTTCTCACAGTAATCTGCTCATATTTCTCTCCTTCTCTCTTTCCCTTCCCTGAATATGGCAGTACCTTTCAAGAGTGGCCTTCTGAGTCCCCCTCTGGTATTCATTCTTCACTATTCCTCCTCGCACTGAAAACAGGTGAGCTCATCACCCTTCTGCATCATGAATGCAAGTAGTACAGTCCCCGTTTTATTTTGACATATCAAATATAAACATATCTTTCCAGTAAGTCAGGCTCATAGCAGCAGGGAACAAGGGGAATGATGGACTTTCCTATCCTTAAAGGATCTAGGCTACCTTTGATTAGGCACTATTAAATAATGGGTGTGCACATCATTATGCACGTCATTTAATGGTGCCTAATCATAGGTGGCTTAGATCTTATATGGGTAGGAAAGCTTAGTTTTCCACTTGTGCCATGCTGCTATCAGCCTGGCTTGCCAGAAGATCGTGTTTTTATAAATATGTAAATATAACACGGGAGAATGTACTAACCACATTCATGATTCGGAAGAGTAGTGAACTCACCAGTTTTTGGTGTGGGTAGCAGGTGAGAAGAATGAATGCCAGAGAGGGACTGAAGAGGCCATTCCAGCAGGGTATAGCTATATTCAGGTTAGCTGAAGACATGAAGGAGGACGCTGAGCAGATCACCGTGAGATCTGAAATGTGGGTCTGCCAGCATCGTGATCACTACCTGACTGTGGATGAGAGTAGCCAGTGATGACAAATACTCAGAGTGGCAGGACTGCACTTAAACTATTACTTGAATTCAGTGTAGGGAGATTACCCTAGGGTGGGGGAGGAGGGTTTGGATGTTTATTAGCATAGTATTGAGGGAGTTGTGTGTATAGCTCATTCAAGATTTGGAAGGGTGGTAGCCAGCCAACTCACATTGTGGAGTAGAGCACGGAAAAGTACTGGAGAAGAATTGCTGGGAATTATCCTGTGTGGTTCTGCAGATGACAGGTAAAGGAGTAGACTGACACTGGAAGTCAGGTGGATTCACTCAAGGTATTAGTATTAGTATTAGTATTTGTATTAGTATTAGTATTAGCATTAGTATTGTTATCCATTGTAAGTGCAGCCCTTAAGAGGGCATGAACAGCAATTTTGCTGGTGGGTCATGATGTTTATTGCTTGGCCCTCTGGGAAAACCTAGTTGTTGGTTAATGAGGTGGGGAAACAACACAACAGGGAACTGTACATACTACTTTCACTGTGCAGACGGGTGGTGATCCACTCAATGTTTACTGTGGGAACAGAAGTCAAACATTGAGAATGTGGACTGGAGAGTGATTTGGGAGGCATTGTTTAACAGTACCAGCTGATAATGTATATCAGTATAGGTGTGCACAACTCTCTGAAGTACAAGATTACAATCTGAGGTGTGATAATTCTCTTCATGAGACCGTAAGCACATATGCAGCACCAGGCAGTACTAAGGATAGGGTATGGATGGTGGGGTGTTCAACAAAAGACAAGCTAGGGCAGGAGGTTCACATGGAAAAATAAAGCCTTATTTGTGGATTAACAAGACAGCATGAGCTTTGGAACTGAATAAAAACAGTACTTTGCTATGTGACCCTAAGTAAGTTACTAAACTTCCTTGTGCTCCCAGGCCACACATGTAAACAAGCTTTTGGATTAGTGCGTCTCTCCTGGCTAACAAAAAACAAAATTAAGTGCATCATATAACCACTAGGTCATCAGGCATTAGAAGTGTTTTAATGTAATGCAGTTTGCAAAAGAAAAAGTCAGCTGGATTGAAAAACATTTTCCACAAGTTAAAGTAAATAAAATGAACAAAATCATAGCCTAATGTGTACTCATCAAAATAAGCCACGAGGTAATACATGGTGTTGATCATTCTGGTACAACAATTCAAAATAAAAATGGAAAGAAGAACTAGTTAGCACTACAGAAATATATGTGGATCTCTGTCTCGGGCTCAGATGATGTCATCATGACTCATCACTTAACACACTTGGCAGACATCTTAGGGAGAAACCAAGGCTGTTTTTTGAAAGTGAAAGACTGATGTTTACATTTTTCAAAATCTATGAAACTGCATTTATGTTATTTACATAAATGCAGTTTTAGCATAAATGTAAACCGTAGCCTTTACTTTACCTCATAATGAAGCCAGATTTTGGAATTTGCATTTTTAAAAAACTGCTTGTTTAGGTACCTTTTAAAAGTGAAGGAAAAGAGATTGAGTTGGGGGAATTGATGGTGGTGGTGGTAGGTGGAGTAGTGGGAGCAGGTGCAGAGAGGTGGAAATGTTTGGGATGAAGCCCATCAGGACTTTTCGCTTTAATAAGGTCAGGGGCCAACAAAGCAGAGAAGACAGTGATGGCAAGGATGGGGTAAAATGAGAATGTGGGGCAGGGTTAAAGGAAGATTGGGGGGTTACAACATATAGAAATTAATAATCACCAACACAACCAAGTACTGCTTGCACTCCTATGAAATTATACACAGACTCTGCAATAAATTCAAAATATAAGTTTTAATGCTATTGAATAGCAAAGTCTATCACAAGCAACTCATGTGCCCACTGCTATCCCCGGCGCTTCAGGTCTCTAAATCCTTAATCGGGGACATGGCTACATGAGAAACATGAGCTCCTCTTATACCAGTGCTCATTATTATTAAGTAAATGACAGTACCATATTGTGACTGATAACAAGGTTTTACACACAGAAATATAAAAAGAACATACAAAAACAGAAAGAATCCACTGGAACTCAGGATGTGATGTCCCTTATTGCTTCAGTTTAAATTTAGGCTAATAATTTAGTAATGAGAGCAAAATACTCCTATTATAAGCAATTGTATCTATCTTTGAGCATATCCACATGCTGAGTACATTTGGCAATGGTAGAAACAAATTAAAGTCAATTTCAAATGCTAATTGCATACTATATCTAGCAGAGCTAGCACAGTAAGTCCACTGATTTACTTTCATCATTACCATAAACCCTGGTCACCTAAACTTATAAGCCAAGGTTGTAAGTGCCTGTACAGGGAAACCTAATCACTGAAAACAAGAGGTATTTATTCAAAATTTACATTCTGCATTAAATTTCATGCATATTTACAGTACAAATACAATGTGAAAACTATTTGAAGCATGTGCACCTACACCAATTGATTTATATTACACAAATAACATAGCATGCCATTTATTTATAGGCATGCTTATTGTTCCCAATTTTTTATTTTTATGGGGAACCATTAAGACACCATAATTAAATCCAAAGGTGGAGTGCAGAAGTGGTTCACAAACTCATAACTATTACAGCAACTTTGGGGGGAACTGTCATGGGGTAATGCTTATACTGAAAGGGTTATATTTACAAAAATTACACATTTTAACATTCATTTAAGAAGCTTGTGCACCTACACAAATGGATCAATTTTACACAGAAAAATAACATAGCATGCCATTTATTAATAGGCATGCTCATAGTTCCCAATTTTAAATTTTTTAGGGGAACCATTAAGACACCATAATTAAACCCAAAGGTGGAGAGCAGAAGTGGTTCACAAACTCATAACTATTACAGCAACTTTGGGGGGAACTATCAAGGGGTAATGTTTATACCTAAAGGGCTGTAGTTACAAAAATTACACATTTTAACACTCATTTAAGGACACATTCACATAGCCATTTTACAATGGGGTTCTGTTAAATCCTTATTTTCTCTTTATTTTTTTAAATATAGTTTTATAACCCAAATATTGTTGAGTCCCACAGGCTTCACACTGTTAAGTGTAAAGATCCAGAACCCTTCTCTCTGTAATAATGCATTCATTCTGTTCCCCCCTTGACATTGGTGGTATATGTTCCAACCCTACAAACTTCATGTGCTTTGTTTCATGATTGTGTGACTCTGCAAAATGGACCCCACAGGGGTATCATCTCTGCCATTTAAGATGGACCTGGCGTGTTCCTGCATTCTTTATTTCAAGGGTGTTGTTGTACATCCAATATACAGCAAACTGCAAGTGCACCACAGTGCGTACACCACAAAGGGTGTAGTGCATGTGATGCATTCCCTGATGTTAACAGTATCTGAAGGGTCTAGTGGATGTATAAAAGTCTTCTGTTGTATTGCAAATTTACATGAAATACATCTGAGGCATTTAAAAAAACCTGATGTTCTTTTTGGGATTCAGTTTTGTGATGCCCTTTGTTTCTCTATTTTATTTAATCTACTGTGCACAAGTCTATCTTTAAGATTCTGGCCCAGATATTCAAAAGGGTTGTGCATGGCGCAACAGTGTTGCACCATGCATAACCCACTGATGCGCCCTGGCGCGATACTCAAAAGGAAAAAGTGCGACGCACAAATCCTGATGCACCGGATTGTATCAGTAATGTATGCAGGCACAGGTAGGGGGTGTGCCCATGCATAACCTGCACAGCCCGATATTCAGCCCAGAATGTGCAGAGCCACGCATGCGCAACCCCTACCTGCGCCTGCACAAAGTTACGCCAAGCAAAAAAAGGAACACGTGATGGTCACCCACAGGGGAGCTGCCACATTGCAGGGCGCAACACAGCAGCTGCCACCTGTGGGTGGCCACCCGAGTTCCTGCCACACCTGGCGGCGCCCCCCCAAGCCCCATCGCGGGCATCCCTGTCGCGAACTCCCCCCAAGTCCAATATCCCTGGTGGTCCAGTGGACGACACTGAGCCCGATCATGGGCATCTGTAATAGAACCCCCAAGTCCAATATCCCTGGTGGTCCAGTGGACCGCACTGAGCCCGATCGCGGGCATCTGTAATAGAACCTTCCCAAGTCCAATATCCCTGGTGGTTTAGTGGACCGCACTGAGCCGATCGTGGGCATCAGTACCACATCAAATACCTCTACTACACTGGTGGTCTAGTGCCCCACCCACCGCCCACTCCCCCACCGCCCTGCTCCCCGTCAGCGGTGAGCGGCCGCCCTACCACCTACCGCCCCACCACCCACCGATTGACAGCTCAGTGAGGCTGCACCCACATTGGCTCATGCTGTAAACCAATGGGCTTGCAGCCCTACCCAGCTGTTAGTCGGCGGGCGGTGGGGCGGCAGGCAGGTGGGTTGCTGCCACCCGCCAGCTGACGGGGGGGAGCGGGGCGGTGGGGCTCAGTGGGCAGGTGGGGTTGGGGTACACTAGACCACCAGGGTAGTAGGGGTATTTGATGTGGTACTGGTGCCCGCGATCAGGCTCAGAGCGGTCCACTGGACCACCAGGGATATTGGACTTGGGGGGGACTGTACTGATGCCCGCGATCGGGCACATAGAGGTCCACTGGACCACCAGGGATATTGGACTTTTTTTTGTTATATTACAGGAATGCCCACGATCGGGCTGCAGGGGGCATCGGTCCCCGACAGCTGCTGCCTGGCAGGGTGCCAGGCGCAAGTCGCCAGGGATCGGCGCACCTGCACGCTAATGGCATGCAAATGGGGCCATAATGAGATGCAAATGGCCCCCTGTGTGCCTTGTATAAATTATGGCCCCATTTGCATGTCCCCTTTTGAATATCGCAGGTGCTGTGCATGGCACATCGGCACTTGCGCTTAGCGCATCTCCATGCTTCACTTGGCCACTTGCACTGGCGCATACCGCGCTTGATGCTTAGTGGTGGCCAGGTGCGATATTCAAAATGCAGCACCATAGCACAGCTCTGTTGAATATCGCCCAGGCCACACCCCTGTGCAACAAAGTTGAGCTGCGCCCAGGCTTGCGCCACAGCCTGGCGCAGTTTGAATATCCGGGTCTCTGTGCTCTACAAAAAGTCACTTTTGGTTTTGCCCCTACTGCTGTATTCACTATCCTATCACTTGTTAAAAATGCTCCAGTTTTTATGTATTATGTTACCAATCCTGCCCGAAATACCATTGTAGTCTGTAATGAAAGAAATAGGTTAATTTTCGATGTTAATGTGCTTTTTTTTTGGGGGGGGGGGAAGCAAAAGAGTACTTCTATCTATTTCCATGACTTTGTGATTAGTTTTTCTTAGCAGCTCAGCCTCATATCCCCTATCAATGAATCTTTGCTATAATTAATTTGCCTGATCCATAAAGTCCTCTTTTTTAGAACAATTTCTCCTTAATCTCAATAGCTGACTGTGTGGTATTGACTCCTTTAACTGGGGTGGGGGCACTGTCTGCTCTCAAAACTGTATCAATTGCAGTTTCCTTCCTGAAACATCTTGTGATGATTTGTGAACCAGGTGTTCTGTTATGTAGTGACGTAACATCTATGCTAATCCAGGTCATATTTTCTTGCCATACAATACCCTCTAGCTGATTCAGTGTGCCAGTAGTGTCTTTTAAGCAAGCTGGTAAGTTCACCACACATTTTTGTAAAAAGAAATCTAAAAATATCTCTAAATGTTCACACACAGCACCATTTTCTGACACAATGGGCCTGCCAGGGGGCTTGTCCAAATTTTTATGCACTTTGGGCAATACATAAAACCCAGCTGTTATGAGATTTTCCCTCCATATAAATCTGAATTCATCTTCAGAGATGTTACCCTCTGACACAGCCCTCGTAAGTATCTGGTACAATTCCTTATTGAAACCTGATAATGGGTTAGTTTGTAACATTATATAATTGATATTGCCACTGAGGAGGTCCATTACCATCTTGATATATTGTTCCCTATTCATTATGACAATGTTGCCGCCTTTATCGACTGATTTGACTACCAAGTCATTGTTATTCACTATATCATTTAAGGTATTTCTTTCTTTCTGTGATAAATTCCTCTTCAAATTCTTGTCTGGCTGATCAATCAATTCAGTAATCTCTTTGAATGCCGTTTTCTCATATACAAGACTGTTAAAATTTAATGTTGCAGGATTAAATGTCGATGTCTCTTTAAATTATTGTTTCCTCTGATGTAAAGTATCCTGTTGCATATTTCTGTCGATCTCATCATTAATAGCATCCCCCTCTTGATATTCCAAGTGTCTGTCTATATCGTCCCTGATTGGCTAATAGCAAATTTCCTATCTGTTCATTATGGTAATGATCCCCTCCTTCTGCAGTTTCCACAGCAAGGTCTGCCCTGGCCTCAATTAGAAAATCCAGATCCTCAGTATCATCATCTACTGGCACTGGTGTAGTCTCTAATTCAAATCCAATGTTTTCCAATGTTTTAATACTTTCTTCTTTGAAAAACAGTTTTAAAATTTTTTTCTAAGGAATTTCCTGACGTTCAGATTAGAGATGCAGCGAATTTAAATTCCGCCGGTGAAGTGAATGCGAAGTGGGCACTTTGCGCTGTCACTTCGCTATGCGAAGTAGGCAATGCAAAGTTCTCACTCTGCCTTGTCAGTACCACTTTGCATTAAGGCAGAATGGCAATGCAAAATAAGGCGAAGTCATTGTTTTTAATGGACTTCATGTTCCTCATTATGATTCTATGTGATCCACTTGGTGTTTCAGATTTGGCAGCCCCCCCACACATCACATGGCTTACAGTACTGTAAGTCACATGCTCTTTAGCTAGGCAGGAAGGAAGTGAGTCATACAAGCAGACACTTTTACTTTCTTCTGTGCAGACAGAGAGAGAGGAGTGTGTTTTGTGGCTGCTGATACTTTGAGATCAGAGCGAGAAGGAGAATTAAACTTTGATTTAGACCCAACAGCTTTTTTAAAAGCTACATTTTTTTGGTCTTTTCTGAACTCTTTTTTTTTACTTAATTTGTTCTTTCTGTAAATTTTATTTTTCTTACCTTTATAAGTAGTTAGTTGTTTGTCTGTGTCTGTGTGACTGTGTGTGTGTTGTGTGACAGTGTGAGTAGTGATTGCTCAAACTGAGGGAGCTCAGTAGGAGAGATGGACCAGGGTGAGGGAATGTCTGGGGTGGGGGCAGCTCTGGGAGAGCATGGTAGTGGTAAGCATCATACCATGTGCACGCGTGGGGGGTATGGGCACCCATTCCGTTGGACCGCTCAAAACTTGTGAGTGCCCCCCACCCCGGAAGCAGGACCAGCACTGCCTCCTGTCCTGACTCTGAGGCAGTTGAACCACCACCACCACCACCACCAAGTCCTGCACCAGGTCCTCTGGAGCAGGATGTGCCTGTTCCCCTGGGCCCAGGCATGGATCCCATCCCTGTTCAGCACCGTGACCAGCCGTCAGCCAGTTCATCTGGCCCTCCTCTGCCTGTGCCTGGTCCTCCCCGCACCTCCATTGTTTGGCAGGTTTTTGACTGTGTCGGGGGGACAGCAGTGTGGTCAAGTGTCACCTATGTGAGGTGGAGGTGCACCGTGTCCCCCCGGGGACTCACCTGGGGACTGGGGGCCAGCACACCCATATGCTCAATCACCACTAGTTGGAGTGGCAGGCTGCCACAGAATGGACCATGCCTACACCTGCTGGCTGTTCTGTGGCAGAAGGTGCAGCTGTGCATGGCAGCATCCCTAAGAAGAGGAGGGCCACAGCAGCACCTGCTGCTCCACCAGCACCCCACCCCCACCACCACCATCACCACCACCACCAGCAGGTCAGCCTGTAGAACGTGTGGACCCCAGAGAACTGCATGTAACACAGGCTGACTTGGCATTTCTCTGGAGTGCTGTCAAGGAGAACAACGAGAGGGTGAATGATGTGAAGCAATGGCTGGATCACACAGAGGGACATCAGTTGCAAGTTATGTCCATGCTGGAACTGCTGCTTGATCACCATGGGATCCCACATTAGTTTTTTTTTCCCTCACACCATGTGCTCCCCCACACCTTCCTTGCTGTGTTATAAAATGTATTCCTCCACCATCTCCGACCCTTGTATGTAATTATGTCCTTTTTTGTTGTCTTCCATATACGTGACACTTTGTATCCTGAGCAGTGCAAGTATACTGTGCTAAACTGCATGTCTGCAGTCTTCTTTACAGTCTGTGTATGTACTGCAGACACTGTCCAACTCCCTGACTTAAAACACTTATTAGTGAGTACAATGGTGGGATGGTGAAGCCTGGAGAGATACTACAAAACAGGCTTACAAAACATCCACACAACTAGTAAAAAATTAATGTTGTGATTTGTGATGTAATCGTAAGTAGTGATTTTTGACTGCATTTGTGACCATGATGATGAAGAAACGTGAATGCCTGCCTATGGCTGTGCTTTCCCGCTGGGCCCCGATGAGGTGTGGCACAAAACTTCCCGACTTAAAAACACTCATTAATGAGTACAATGGTGGGGTGGTGAAGCATGGAGAAATACTACAAAACAGGCTTACAATACATCCAAGTAACTATTAAAAAAATTAATTTTGTGATTTGTGATGTGATCGTAAATCATGATTTGTGACTGCATTTGTGACCGTGATGATGAAGAAAGTGATTTGTATTACAAGTGACTCGTGATGATGGTCCTGACTTAAAACGCATATTAATAAGTACAATGTTCATGCAGAATTATGCACCACACCTGTCTTGTACTCTGAAGGGAAGCCAAAGAAACAACTGTGACTTAAGTTACAGATGGAGATTGGTCCCTAAAGAGATGTAAATGCACAGACAGATTAAGATTGTGCTGTGCACTGAAGAGATGCAGATGTAAAGGCACAACACCTAACCAGTGCTCACCATCAGAAATTCAAATCTGGAAAATAATACCTTTGCCAGTTGGGGCAGGCCATGGAGGGGGGAGGCAGTGTACTGCACTGCTGCAGTAACAGTCACTATTACTGGTACCAGTAAAGATACCACAAAGAAGTACAAAAATTACATAGCTGCAGTGGATAGCAGGTTCACATTGCTGAAATTATATGGCACAATAAAAGGTGTCTGATTTGATGACACACGTCACACACATACTCACACACACACTAACGTGAAGCAAATTGAAAACTTCAGTAAAATAACCACATATTTTAAACAAACTAAAATCATGCACTGCTGCACCACAACAATCAACAAAAAAATTGCAAGAATTATTGAAAATATTACTGTGTGCACATTAACAGTTATACAAGAAAAATATCACCAAAACAGAAAGCACTGTCTTTTTCTCCAAGTTAATCTACCAATACCAGAGATGCACCCCTCCCCAAAGCACACTTCCACTGTCTCTCAGTACACAGACTGAATGTTGTACATTAACTTTCAAGATCCACACACAAACAATAAATGCTCGAAGATATGAGCACAGGAGGGTTTCCTATAATCGATGAACTAAAGTTTCAGCAAAAAAAAATGACTCAAAAAGGCTTTTTTAACAGTTTCTAGAAGGTTTGAATCACAGAGAGCTCTCACAGCAGATTGTCTCCTACAGCTTCCTACACACACTACCCCAAACTGAGGCTGTGCAGAACAATCTAGAGCTCATGTCACCTGAAATCCCATGAAGCACTGCAAAATTCACCTTTGGAGCTTAAAAACAAGGCGAAGTGAGGTGAAGTACATTGTTTTCAATGTACTTCGCCTTAAGAATTGGTGGAGTAGTGGTTTGGGAAGGCGGAGTAATACAAAATCATTATTTTTCCATTGACTTCGTGCCTTTATTATAGCGTCAAGTACTTCCGCTTAACGCGAGAGCACTCGCGACCACACCATGTTAATCACTTCGTAGAATGAATTGGGGCCACTTCGCCTATCTCTAGTTCAGATTTATCTAAAATTTGTTAATTACTGGGGTGGAGATATATGAAAGTCCTTTTGAAAGTAATACTCTATGACTTTCAGTTAATTCAGTCCCTGAAATATTTATTATTTGTAATTGGCTTTCTTTCCCAGTGTCAGGGTTTGCTGATTTTTGCCTCCCCCTCCTTTTCCCTAGTCTTGTCTGTCTTTTTCTTGCCTTTCCTTCTGTAACTGCTTTCTTCTGTCTAAAAAACCTCACTCACTGTTTGATGTCTCTCCAGCTGTATTTACCTCAGTTTGTTCTGAGTCTTGCTCTGTGGTTTGTGGGGCGTGACCTCTTCGCTTATTCTGTGAAGTGAATCTCACTCTGGTATTAATGCCAGCTCTGCTTCATCCTCTACTCTGTGATCCATTCTTGGCCCAGTTTAATGTTTCCTTTGTCAAAATCCTCCTGATCTTTGTTTAATTTTTTCTGCTTATGTGCTATAATTTCTTGTTCGTACTTTTTGATGCTTTTCTGTATCGCAGAGTTTAAGTTTTTATTCTCAGGTCTATCCCTGCACAGTAACACCTCTGGCTTGGCTTACTCTAATTCTTTATTCAGTTGGTTAAGTTTTAAACTTTCAGCTCATATAATTAATTCAAGAAAGAGGGTTCTGCCGCTAAAGGTGCCACAGGATAATTCCCATGGCTAAAGGTACCTTAGGAAGGATCCCAAGGAGAGAGGTGCTGCCGCTGGAGGAGGAGGGGAGGATGGTGGGGCAAAGGAAAAGTGCTTCAGAAGGAGGCTGAGAGGAACTGCTTATATAGCTCAGTAAGTGGGAGTGGCTGGCTGCTTGTCCATTGAACTACGGGCACAGCCTTCCAATTCAATGGCATACACAGCCAGTGTAGTGTTATGCTTGTGCAACTGTGTTAGTTTGGTTTTGGCCATTCACATTCTATTCCAGAGGAATTATCACCCTGTAGGGGTACCAAGGACAAGAAACCCTCAAAGAGGGATCCACCCCTAGAGGTGCCATGGGACGATTCCCATGGCTAACGGCACCTTAGGAAGGATCCCCAAAAAGCAATGTAGTACGAAGCATATAAGCAAGCAGGAGCTGTGATGTAGTCGCATCAGGCAGCGTGATAACGTAATGAGATGCTCAAATTTGCGTGGCATGATTTGATGTTGCGTTGAGAATGAGGTGACCTTCTAAGAAGAGAGGGAATGGCAGGGACACCATCCACCTCCATCCAACAGCGGAACCTACTTAAAGAAACTAGGGAACACTACTATGCTAACTAACAGTTATGACTTGAGGCACGGAGGAGAGAAAAAAAACCCTATGAGGAGGAAATCTCTGGGGATCCAAGGCCTAGATCACCTTCCCTCCAGGCTTGGGATATTTTATTTAGTGACTGCTCTGCTGCTGAAATTTGGAAACCCAATTAAAGGGAGGTGGAAAACATTTCAATTTGGAGGAAAGCTCTCACTCAGTCCCTCTAGCGGGAGCGCTGAGGAAGGTAGTGAGAGTGCTCTGCAACATCAGGGGCAACCAAGGTGGGAGGAGGAAAGCAGCAACTGCTGAGGCACTCACCTGGTCTACTTGCCCTAAACAGAAACCAGGTGAACCAAAGCCAGTCATAGGGAGAATGTGGTGAAGGTGCCTTACTAGGGAAACCACTAAAGCCAATGGATTACCAATATAGTGGAACCAGTAGAGCCAAAGGAGATTGGAGTAACCACCCTTCACAGCTAGTCTTAAATTCTACACCAGGAGCTGCTGTCACGTCAGTGAACAGCTAAAGCCAAGCCCAGAGTGAGGACATTCCTAGCTATGGGCCAGGTGAGAAGGACCCCGCCCCAATTCGGGCATGCTCAAGATGTGGACTTAGAATGCAGAGCGAGACCGTCAGCTGCAGGGAACCCTGCACCAGAATGGTATGGTGGGCATGCCCCAGAAACTAATAAGGAGATGAAAAATTGGTGAGCAGCTGAATGAGCACTGGTGTGCTGAGACCTTATGAGCGTTAAGTGCTGAGACCTTGCAAAGGTCAGATGCAATAGTGGGCACAGCAGACATCCCAGAGGCTGAAGCTGAGGGGATGGCGGTAGGTATGAAGCAATGATTGTGTAAGCAGGAGTGGATCTGCATGTAGGTCAGTAGTAGTAGTAGTAGTAATAATCGGACCTGCACGTAAGTCTGCAAAATGTAGTAGCAAAGGAGCAGCACTGTGAATAGTGGGGCAAGTCAGTCAGGCATTCAAAAAAGCCAATAAAGGTGACAAATACTCTGAGGATTTTTTTGGCAACAGAGACAGGATTTAGAACAGAAATAATTAGCCACATGGGGCCATGACTCCCCAAACACCTCCAAGTCCCCGCCGTAGGAAAAACAAGAAAGTGATGGAAGGGCCGAGACCCACATGCAGGTACTAAAAGTAATTTACAGCATCAGCAGTAGCTTTAGCTAACCTCAGAGTATAACATGGTGTACAAACATAGCAGCAGCATCTGTATTGAGTACACTGAGTTGTAAACTTCAAGAAACATAGAAAGAAAGGAGACACCATGCTGTGAAGCAGCTATCACCTAGCAGTGCAATTAAACTGCAGCAATGAGGAAGTAGAATGAGTTGAGAGAGCAAGAATGAGCTGCTTAGCTAGGGTTCAGAGTGAGCCTGAATCAGGTAAAAACATTTAAGTGTAACATGGAGAGCAGCTATGGCCGAGCTGAAACACGCAGATCATGGTCACAATTGCATTGCAAGTAATTTGAGAGTTGTGAGTAACTGAGAGCAAGTAATATGAGCACTGGAGTAGCAATATACTAGGAGCTTAGAAACAAAAGTCCCAAAAGACAAAACCAAAACACACAAACACGGAAAAAGGGAACAAAGGCTCAAAACAAAAAACAAAGGCACACAACAAAGCAGAAAGCAAGGGCGACAAGAAGCACACAGCCGGAGACAAAATACAAACCAGAAGCAGGAAAACAAACACTGAAGTCCAGCAGAGACAAACGGCAAGGCGGGAAGGGGGCGAAGGCCCCAGGGTAGGCCCCATCCAGCTCAGAGGACAGACCAACAGAGCCTCTGGCTGGCAAAGAAAAAGTGCTTCAGAAGGAGGTTGAGAGGAACTGCTTATATAGCTCAGGAAGTGGGAGTGGCTGGCTTCTTGTCTATTGAACTACAGGCCCAGCTTTCCAATTACGTTTGGGTTATAGGGAAGATATGACAAGGCAAAGGATAACTTTAAGTGCTGGGGGTCTGTGAGAGCAAAAGGGGCAACTCTTTTGGTGCCCAAGAGAAGTGATGTGAGAATGTGAACAATGATTATATTACTTGTGATGTGAGAATGTGAACAAGTGTGTCTTGGACATGAGGTGTTTGGTTCCTGGGGAGACAGGATGTGGGCAACCAAGTGTTTGCAACCCCCAACACACAATTAAGGAGTGGCATTGTGTCATTGAGGCATAGATCAGAAAGCATAGAAAGACCAGGGGCAGTTGTAAAATTCGCAAGTAGCATTTTATTATCAATAACAGTAAAATAAAAATAAAAATGGTTCAGTAGAACTATTTACAAAGGCAGTACAAACAGAAAAAATGAAGTTCTTCATCTGAGGGTTTCTTTTCAATTCCAAATTTCAGTCACTGTCTCTCACTCCATCTAGCAAAAGCATTGCTGCTCTTTTTGGCATAAGGCAATTCTAGTTGGTGGTAGGAGGAAGTAGGCTGTTGGTTAACTAGGATCTGCAGCTTATCCATTAGGTAGGGAAATGGGCAGATTAGGTGGGCCAAGTGGTCCTTATCTGCTGTCAAATTCTATGTTTCTATGTTTTATAAGTTTTTGCCTGGGAACTTGTTAAGAGACATCCTGTTTCTCACAAAATGTTCTTGTCAGTTTCTTTGCAGAGCAGGCTTGCAAACAGAACAGGCTCTCAAGCTGGCCTCCTGCTGACAGCTCTGCAAAAGTGTTTGTAAACAAGTCTGAGAGGAGCTAAGACTGCATCTCAGGTTAACCCCCTAAATTCCAAATAGTTTTTTTGCAATAATTTCAACAGTATAACTACTGTGTACTGTATACATACCAAACAAAGGGATCCCAGTTTCATATAAAGTTTCACACAAAGATTCACGTATATTTTTATAACTGCAGATTTGCAAGCAGGAAGAAAAGACAGAAACAGCAAGTGAAGGCGGAAAGATAGCGAGAGGTGGAGAATCGCAAGACCATCTGAGTGATCAGTTCCTAGGTCTCACGAGAACATTTGGTTGTGCAACCAGACAGACAAGAGACAGAAAAGTAGAAGACAGAACAGATCCTTGCATTTAACTCTTTCTGTGTAACAAATGAGACCGTGCCTTATTTAACTCTGTCACATAAGCCCTCATTAAGAGGGAACCTGCTTTAAAAAACAGGTTTCCAAAACTTTCTTTTATTTTTATTGAATTTTGCTGACCTGGTAAGCCCACTGGGCCTAGAAGTCCCTTTTTCAGGGGCGACCAGGGGGAAGGATACAGATGGTAAGCAACTCAAATTGAACCAGATTAAGCTGTTGGTTGTATTTTTAGTTAATGGGATAAATTTGGCCAGGACACTGGGGAAGTTCCCCTACTCTTTTTCGATAAGTGCCATGGGATCTTTAACATCCACCTGAACTACCACCAATCCAGGCAGATGGGACATTGGTTTAACGTCTCATCTGAAAGACGGCACCTCAGAAGTGCAGCACCCCCCTCATGCTGCACTACAGTGTCAGTATTGGGATATTAACCCAAGTGCCAGATGTGGGAACTGAACCCACAGCCCTCTGATTTCCCGGCCTCAGAGGCAAGTGTGCTACCTACTGAGCCACTGACAGTTTTCTAACATTAGCTTATAACCTTTACAATTCAGTGCATATGCAGTACAGCAAACAGGGAAGTTTAAACTCATTTTTGGTTTTTCAACCTTCGGAATCTTCAGTCCTGGTCCATATCTTGACAGAAAATCACATTGACATTCTCTTTCCCAGATTTGTGCATCACTTTACATTTAAATGGCTGTAGTGCCAGGTACCACCGTGTGATTCTGGAATTTTTATCCTTTTGGTTAAGCCAACAGAGAGGATTATGATCTGTTATAAGTACAAAGTCAGCTCCTAGCAAATAAAACTTATGGCCCACTTTGCTGCAAGGCATTCCTTTTCAGTGGTAGAGTACCTTTTCTCTCTTTCATGCAGTTTCCTACTGGTATATAGAATGGGATGTTCCTTCTCTTTATATGCTGACTCAAGACTGCACCTAGGCCTAATTCTGATGCATCTGTCAGTAGCAAAAATTGTTTCTCAAAGTCTGGGCTTCTTTAAACAGGGCTGAACATAATACAGCCTTAATGGCCCAAAAAGCTTCATCGCATTCTGGGGATTTGGGAACCATTTCTTTGTGAGTTCAGTGAGGGGAGTAGTTAACTGCACAGAGTTGAAAACAAATCTCCGATACTAACCAGCCAGCCCTAAAAATGACCTGACATGTTTCTTTGTTTTAGGGATAGGACTGTTAGCTACACCTTCTGTCTTAGAAATCTCTGGCTTTTCTTCTCAATTTCCCAAAACAAAGCCCAAATATCTGGTTTCCTGCATGCCCAATGCACATTTGATAGGATTAATTGTCAGACCTGCCTTTTTGATAGCTTGGATAACAGCTCATAGGTGTTCCAGGTGGCTTTTCCAGTCTGGACTGTACACCATGACATCATCCAGGTACACAGCACAATAACCAGTGTGAGGGGATAAAATTACATCCATGTACCACTGGAATGTAGTGGATGCACCATGTAAACCAAATGGCATGGTGGTGAACTGATATAATCCAATGGGGTGGCAAATGTAGTTTTGTCTCTGGATTCTTTAGCAAGGGGGATTTGCCAGTAACCCTTGGTGAGATCGAGTGTACTGATATACTTGGCACTCCCCAATCTGTCCACTAAATCATCTATCCTGGGCATAGGATAACTGTCAAATTCTGACACTTAAGTTTCCTAAAATCAAGGTAGAGTCTTCTTTTTTATTGACGATCACCATTGGTGATGACCAAGCACTTCTCGACTTTTCTATGATAATTCTTTTCATTTTTTGTATTTCCTTAACCACATCTGCTCTGCTGGCTGAACAGTGAGTTCGTTTTTATCCCTGGACTCAGTAGAGTGGTTTGTGTAGGAGCAGTGGTCTAGTACATTGTGGTGTTGGTTGACTTACTATAAAGGGCAGTACTCACCAGGGTGGTGGAGCAGTGGTGTATTTGATTGTTTCTAACAGTCACCAGTGGTTGTGCCTACCCACCCACCCTTCCCTCACCCTGCCCACCCCAGGTGTGGCATTTCCTTTATAGCCAAGGTTCTGACATCACTTCCTCAACAGGTCTTGGAGCAGAACTGTCGTATTCTTAATTACCCAGCACAGTGCATAAAGCATAAGTATACACACACACACACACACACACACAAAAAAAAAAATTGTATATTACTCATTGTATATTATAAGAAAGAGGGACATGTGGGGTGTGGTGCAATGCACTGGCTGTGGGGCAGCAATTTTCTGGGAAACATTCTGGAACCTGCATTGCTGCCCTATTTGCAGGCAACTGTCAGCTCTGAGGGAGGAGGTTGCCCACCTCCAGGCTGAACTGGCAAGGACTAAGGAGGACTCCCCCACCCAAAGAGCACCAGTTCCACAACCACTGCCTCAGAGGTTGCCATGTGTGAAGAGCAGATGGACCACAGTAGGTTCTGGGAGGGTGAGGGGTGGAACAGAGGCAGGCCCCTGAGTTGCACCTCTACACAAACTGCGTCGGTCTGGCAAATCAAGGTTCCTCTATGATAACACCTCATTGGAGACCAAGAAGAATGCTGGGGACATTCACAAGGGAGACCCACAAATGAGTGGCAAGGGACAAGACAAGGGAAAGAAACAACTTCTGATAGGGGACTCAACTGTTAGGGGTGTAGACCTGGGGAAGGGAGAGGAGAGGGAAGTAAGGTGCCTGCCTGGTGCCATGGCTTGGAGGGACAGGAAGCGAATCCTCAGGATTGCAGAAGCAGCATCACAGGAGAGGAAACTAGATATCATTGTCCACCTCAGGACAAATGACCTAGCTAGGCAAGAGATCAGTGCGGTGCAGGATGAATCTGTAGAGTTGGGGAGGGCCTCAGACAGGTAGCAAGCACGTAACCTCTTCAGAGGTGCTGCCAGTCTATGGGTGAGGCTAGGTACTGCACACCATGCGGTTTAATGAATGGTTGCAAAACTGGTGCAGAGCACAGGGCTTTGGCTTCATTGGGGACTGGGGTCCACCTGGAGAGATGAAGGTCTATACTGGCATGATGGTCTGCATCTGTCCAGGAAGGAAACACGCTCCTAGGTGACAGGTTTAAAGGCTTTCTTGGCAAGCTTTTAAACTAGCCAAGGGGGGAGGTGCTGATAGGAAACAGGAAAGTTCAAGCCTCCCCAAAAGCATGGCAGGTAGTAGGGTAAACACTTGAGGTACAGAGCTTGACAGAGGGCAGGACAGGGGTAAATGGAAAATGGACAAGGGCAATAGAGCAGGGATGGGGTAAAAAGGATAAAGCCAACATTAAATGGAGGGCAATGAGTACCAATGCCCATAGTCTTGGAAACAAGCTTCCAGAGCTAGTAGCCCTGATGGAAGTGGAATACTTGGATATTGTGGCAGTCACAGAAACATGGTACATGGAGAACCATGACTGGGATGTCAACATACCAGGGTACACAATCTACAGAAGGGACAGGGAGCGTAAAAGAGGAGGTGGAGTAGCTCTCTACATAAGGGAAGGAATCAAAGTAACAGAACTAAAAAGTAAAGGGGGAGGACAAGAGGAACTCTGGGTCACATTGGAGACAGGGAATGGCATCACAATCCGCACAGGGATTGTATACAGACCCCCATCTCAAGGGGAGGAAATGGACAAGAAAATGATAGAGGGCATTCTCAAAATGGCTGTAAAAGGGGAGATACTGTTGATGGGGGACCTGAATATGCCAGATGTTAACTGGGCAACATGGACTGCAGCCACATCCAAGAGCAGGGTCATTCTCGATGCCCTACAGGGAGCATGCCTTAGACAGCTAGTGGTGGAACCCACTCGGGAGAGCAATATTAGACCTGGTACTATCAAATGGAGAGAGGATCACAAACTTAGAAGTCAGTAGACACCTGGGAACAAGCGACCACTGCACAGTGTGCTTCACAATAAACACAACCATGGAGACAAGCCATACAAATACAAGGATACTGGACTTTAGAAGGCTGATTTTGGCATAATGGGTGAATACCTGAGGAATGCATTAGCAAATGGCCAGAAAGGAGGGTGGAAGAACAATGGGGAAAATCAAACTGCCATCATGGAGGCAACAAGCCTTTGTGTGAAATAAAAAGAAAACAAGCGAATAAAAACCACTATGGCTCTCAAAAGAAGTGTCAGGAAGGTTAAGGAGAAAAAGGCTGCATTCAAAAAGTATAAGGAATCACAGACTGAGCACGACAGAAACTGTATCAATTAAAGCAGAAAGAAGTGGGAAGGCAGTCAGAAAAGCAAAGGCCCAAACCGAGGAAAGGATAGCCAACTCAGTTAAGAAGGATAAAACCTTTTATAGGTACATTAGGGAACATAGAAAGGTTAAGGGAGGATAGGGAAGATTAATAAAGGAGAGGGGAGGTGGGCAGAGGGAGACAGTGAAAAGGCAGAGATAATGAATGAATACTTTTGCTCAGTATTCACAAAAGAAGAAAGATGGGGAGTTACCTAAACCAAACAGTAAAAGCACTCTGGATAGTGGGGTTGATACCAGTCCATTTAAAGAAGAAAGAGTACTGAAAGAACTTCTAAAACTCAAGGTGGACAAAGCAGTGGGGCCTGACGGGATTCACCCTAAAATCCTAAAAGAGCTAAGGGAGGACCTAGTGACACCACTAATCACACTTTTTAACAAATCATGGGAAGATGGGGTGGTACCTGAGGACTGGAGGAGGGAAGATGTGATTCCCCTTCACAAAAGTGGGAGCAAAGCAGAAGCAGGAAACTACAGACCTGTTAGTTTGACCTCAGTGGTGGAGAAAATGATGGAATCACTTCTGAAAGAAAGAATTGTTGAGTACCTAGAGGCCAGCGGGGCACTGGACCCAAAGCAGCATGGATTCACAGCAGGAAGGTCATGTCAGACAAATCTAATCGATTTCTTTGACTGGGTGACCAAAGTAATAGACCAGGGAGGGGCTGTGGATATGGCCTACCTAGACTTTAGCAAGGCATTTGACACAGTCTCACACAAGATTAATAATCAAGTTAGCCAGCCTGGGAGTGGGTCCCAGGGTGGTAGCCTGGGTAGAAAACTGGCTGCACAACAGGACACAGAAAGTAATAGTAAATGGAACACATTCTGAAGAAAGGGGGGTTACTAGTGGAGTACCTCAGGGCTCAGTACTGGGTCCAGTCCTCTTTAACGTCTTTATAGGTGACATTGCAGAGGGTCTGGAAGGAAAGGTATGCCTCTTTGCAGATGACACAAAGATCTGTAACAGAGTTGATACACAAGAAGGGGGTAGAAAGGATGAGAAGGGACTTGGCAAGGTTGGAGGAATGGTCAGACATATGGCAACTTAGATTCATTGCAAAGAAGTGCAAAGTAATGCACCTTGGAAATAAAAATCCAGGAGAAGAGTACACAATAGCAGGGGAGGTACTAACAACAACAATAATGGAAAGGGATCTGGGTGTAGTCATATCAGATGACCTAAAGGTGGGTATGCAATGTGAGAAGTCAGTAGGGAGAGCCAGGGGGATACTGGGATGCATAGGGAGGGGCATCACAAGTAGAAAAGGGGAGTGGTTATCCCTCTATACAGACAGTTGGTGAGACCCCATCTGGAGTACTGCGTGCAGTTTTGGAGACCTCATCTATGCAAGGACATAGACAGGATGGAAGAAGTCCAGAGGAGGGCAACTAAAATGGTGCAGGGTCTACATCAGAAACCATATGAAGAGAGACTGAGAAAGCTTATGTACACCCTTGATGAAAGGGAGGGGACAGAGGGACATGATAGAAACTTTTAAGTACCTCGAGGGATCAACAAGGTCCAGGAGGGTAGCATCTTTCAGAAAAAGAGATGTGTAAGAACAAGGGGCACAATTTAAAGTTAGAGGGGATGGCTCAGGGTAATGTGAGGAAATTCTTTTTCACGGAGAGAGTGGTGGACGATGGAACCGCTTTCCTGGAGAGGTTGTGGGATTCAAACATGCATGGGACAGACATAAGGCAATTATAGTGGGGGGTTGCAGGAAATAGGCTGTTGGTTAACTAGAATCTGCAGCTTATCCAGTAGGTAGGGAAATGGGCAGACTGGATGGGCCAAGTGGTCCTTATCTGCCGTCAAAGTCTATGTTTCTATGTAACTACTCTGGTAATCTGTATGTCTTTTGTCTAATGGGGCACACTTTCCCTGTCACTATTACATGCTTGACACCTTTACTTTGGCCTGGCACTGTGGTAAAAGTGCTGTTAAATGTTTTTAGCAAGTTACAAATTACTGCGGTTTGTTTGGAGGTTAAGGAAACATTCACCTTTACAGCATCAGCAGTTACAGTTTGTTCCAGTCTGTCATAAGCTATACCAGTATCTTCTTTATCAGTTTCTGGTAAAACTGGAAAAGCAGCCTGTGGTGATTTTTTAACCCATTACTTCAGGAAGTTAGTGTGGTATATCTTGGTAGGATTTTTCCTGTCAGGGGTCTCAATGTCATAGTTAACTGTGCCAGTACATCTAAGCACCTTATAAGGCCTTTACCACTTCATTAACAATTTCTTTTCTGTAGTGAGTAACAGTAGCAAGACCTTTTCACCTGGCTCAAAAACTTTTTCTTTTACCCCAGGGTCATAATATGCTTTATGCTGGTTTGGGGCCTCATTCTGATTACTATGGGCAATATCAACATATTTTGCCAACTTCTTTCTCAGGGCACACATATAAGATGTAATAGTTTTTTTTCTAATTAGGATTATCTTCTCATATTTTTTTATTATTATTATTATTATTATTAATGGGCAGACTGGGTAGGCCATAGGCCCTTATCTGCTGACACTGTCTATGTATCTGTGTATCTATGTATTGCATCTAGTGGCCCTCTAGGTTGTCTACCATACAGCGTTTCAAATGGTGAAAAACCTGTTGATGCCTATGGCACTTCTCTGTAAGCAAAAAGTCAGTAAGTACTGATCCTAAATCTTTCCCTTCCCATTTTATAAACCTTTTCAACATGCGTTTTAAGGTTTGATTAAAATGCTAAACAAGACTGTCTGTCTGAGGATGATAAGGGGAGAGTCTTATGGCAGGGATGCCTAGTAGTGCATACGACTTCTTCAGTAGTGCAGCAAGAAAATTACTACCCTGATCAGTAATAATCTCTTTAGGTATGCCCACCCTGGTCAAAATTTTGACAAGCTCTGCTGCCACTTTTGGGACTGTGACAGAACACATAGGAACTGCCTCTGGGTACCAAGTAGCATAGTCACATACTACCAAGATGAATCGATTACCCTTTTTATTTTTGTCTAAGGGGCCAACCCCATCCATTGCAATTCTCTTAAACGGTACATCTATCAAGAGTAGGGGCACCGGGGGCACCTTGTCCTTTTTTTAGTGACTGGGGCTACTTTCTGACAATCAGCAGAAGAACGGCAATATGTAACAACATCTTCATGAATTCTAGGCCAGTAAAATCTGTACAGCAATCTGGCAAGGGTGCAATCCCTTTCCCGAGTGACCAGCCATAGGACTATCATATGCTACCTGTAACAACTCAGATCTATACTTTAGTGATATAAACAATTGTTCTATCTGTTCCCGCACCTGAGGATTAACACAAAATGTACAGTAGCTCATTAAATTTTTTTAAGCATTGGTTCACCCTGTTTTGGTTTTACCCCAGCTGCTTAAAATAACCCTAGAGAGAAACATTGTTAGTTTGCTCTGAAACAAAATCACAATCAGTTATCAGTTTAGTTTCAGCATTTTCATATATTAACCCCTTACGTCCATCAGTCTTTTGTTGTCACTGTTTCTTCAGGTGTCTTCTTTCTTTTCTGGACTTCTGGATCTTGGAGTTGTGCTCAAACAAGTGCAAATCAAAATCACTGAAAGGAAAAGTGTCCCCACTATCTACAATTTTCTTTGCCTTTGCTCTTGTAATCACAGCTACTGAAACTGCAGGTATTGCTTCCTCTGTGATTAACTCACTAAATCCTGGAAAGTCATTTCCAATAATCACAAGTACAGGTAACTAAGGTACTACCCCCACTCTCATGTGGTGCAACACCCCATTAGTAGTCAGAGTCACTTGGGTGGTGAGATAGTATCAAGTGTCCCCATGGAGGTAGATGATACCAGTACCTGGTCTTTTCGCACAGTGTTTTCACAGCACTTCAGCATGCACTAGAGTCTGTCTGCTTCCTGAATCAATAAGTTCCTTCACAGTCTTATTTCCCACCTTGACATCTGTTAAGTAATTGCCCCAATTTGCTAAGGACAAATCTGATCCAGTGTTACTCTCCTTACTACGGCAGTTTCTTGCAATATGGGCTGGCTTATTACAGTTATAGAAAATGAAGACTTTGGGTGCAGATTTGTTACCCCTTCCAGAGTTCTTATCAGACTTGGAGTTAAATCAGGAAAGAGAGGGTCTTATCAGTGCTTGGCTGTTACCTCACTGCTGTGGCATCTGTCTGGCCATCTGGTAGTCTTCAGCCAAAGAAACTGCCTTTTCCCCACTTTCTGGTCGGTGTTCTTTTACCCAAAGCTGCACATTTGTAGGCAGAATGTTGATGAACTGCTCCACTGCAAGTGTGTCAAAGATCTGTGGTACTGTTTTGCCCTCTGGTTGGAGCCATTTAATAAGGAGTTCTCTGAGTAGGGTAAAGGCTTCTCGAGGATTGTTAACTGAGTTGTACTTCAGAGACCGGAAACTTTGCCTGCATGTCTCTCTTGGGATGTCATACCTTTTTAGGATTTCTCTTTTCACCAGGTCATAGTTTTCTGACTGTGCAGTGTCCACATTTCTGTAGGTAAGTTGGGCTTTACTTGTCAGGTAAAGTACCAGCCTGATTGCCTATTGCTGCTTTGGCCCTTGGCATGCTGTGGCAACCCTTTCAGAAGTTGTCAGGTATGCTTCAGTATCATCCGAGGGACACAACTTTGTAAATTTAATGCCTTTTAAGTTGTTTGTGTCTTGTTGCTCTGCTGGACTTGTGCCAGATCCTCCAGCTTTGATAGCTTGCAAGGCATCCAGCCATCCTTGCTCCTGTCGCTGCATCGCTTCACTTCTTTGCTTTTTGAGTTGCTGCATTTCTTCTTTTCTCTATGCCTCTAAACAATGAATCTCTTTTTCTCTCTGCAGCATCTCCTCTCTTTTCTGTTTCTCCATCTCTTTTCATTGTATAACCTATCATTTGAAAAAGGCAGTCAGACTTTCAGGTTCTGTCACTGTCTGTCCTTCTTTTTCTGTGACTGGTACTGGCTATATAGTCTCAGCTTGGACTTCTGTCTCTGCTAGTTTGCTTGCCATTTTTCTGGTAATGACTCCTGGACTTGCTGCAGCAGAATCCATACCTTTCTTCTGTGCTTCCCTGGTACCAGGTCTAGTACCTACACACAAACCTCTTGGCTTAGGGTATGCATGGTGTAATTCCCACTTAGGCTGACACCATCTCTCATTGAGGCACATGCCAGGAAGCACAGGAAGACCAGGGGCAGTTGTAAAATTCACAAGTAGCATTTTATTATTATCAATAACAGTAAAATAATAAAGAAAACATTGTTCAGTAGAACTATTTACAAAAGCAGTACAAACAGAGAAAACAGAGTCCTTCATCTGAGGGTTTCTTTTCAAATCCAAATCTGTCTCTGTCTCTCAGTCCATCTAGCAAAAGTATTGCTGCTCTTTTTGTAAGTCTTTGCCTGGGAATTTGTTAAGAGACATCCTGTTTCTCACAAAATATTCTTGTCAGTTTCTTTGCAGAGTAGGCTTGCAAACAGAACAGGGTCCCAAGCTGGCCTCCTGCTGACAGCTCTGCAAAAGAGTTTAAAAAAAAAAGCCTGAGAGGAGCTAAAACTGCATCTCAGATTACCCCCCTAAATTCCAAGCAGCTTTTTGCAATCATTTCAACAGTATAACTATATACATTTCAAACAAAGGGATCCCAGTTTCACATACAGTTTCACACAAAGATTCACATATCCATACAGTTTCACACAAAGATTCACATACATTTTTATAATCACAGATTTGTAAGGGGGAAGAAAAGACAGAAACAGCAAGTGAAGGCAGAGAGCTAGCCAGAGGTGGAGAATTGCGAGACTGTCAGAGTGACCAGTTCCTAGGACTCACAAGAACATTTGGTTGTGCAACCAGACAGACAAGAGACAGGAAAGGAGAAGACAGAACAGATCCTTGCATTTAACTCTTTCTGCATGACAAATGGGACGGGGCCTTATTCAACCCTGTCACACATTGGCATCAACAGAGACAGCAGTTGCATGCCCAACATGGCATGCTCAACATGGCTGAACTTTTCAAAAGTCACTTTCTAAGTATCTTCCAGCTTAGGGGTAACAATGGTGCCACTACTCCTGTTATAGGGAATTGAATTATTAATATTCCCCCTACTGCAGTTAAGAATAAACTTTTGACTTCTGGTGGCGCTCCTAACATGGTGGCAGCTTAACTAGTGAGCTCCCTACCCACAAAAAAATAATCGGCATCCATCCCCTGGTTACATTAGCAGTAGTGACTTGAGTTCACCCCTTAGTGAACTACAAAATGTCGTCTAAATCAGCAAGGCAAAAAGGCAATGAAAATAACTTACAGAGCTCCAAATTAAAGCAGCTGACACTCGACGAGAAGATGGAAGGGTTCCTTTCCTAATCCCAATGGCACTGCACGAATTCTGCATCATCCGTCAAGCTTGGTGAGGAGGATGAGGCCCCAACTAGCAGATCAGAGTGGGCAATTTTAAAAATCTTACGATCACTTAATAAAATTGAATCCTTGCTGGCAGATCTGCGCCAAGACATTAAAAGTGTAGATAAAAAAGTAACAGCAAATACGGCCCACATGTCTGAAGTCACGGAGGCCCAAGAATTGAGTGACCGCATCCTCCTCTACCTTCTCCACAGGGACAGAAACCTCCAGGCTCTGGTAGAAGATTCTGAAAATTGGGCCCGGAGAAACAACTTTCGTATACATGATGTCCCGGAGGGATCGGAATAGGGCTATGCTAGGGGTATAGACTTTATTCAGTATCTTCTTCTATCGGTCTTTTCTTTGCCATCAGATATTCAGCTGGAAATGGACAGTGCTTATAGATTGTTGATACCAGAGCCTACAGCCCCAAAGGCACGACTGCAATCTTGGATTGTCAGAATAGTCTTCTTCCAAGCAAAGGAAATGATCCTAAAAGAAGCCTGGAGATACCGAGACCTAGGGTACAAAGATTCACTGATTTTTTTTTTTTTTAACGTGATTATGCCCCAGTCTTGCAGCAAGAATGTCAAAAAATAAAGGGGATCATAAGAGAAATCAAAGAAAAAAAGGGAATCAAAGTGCAAATCATATTCATAGCCAAAATGAAAATTTACCTGGACTTGGGACCTAAAGTGTTCGATACCCTCTTGGAGGCCTTTCATACACTCAGGGACTGGCAGATACAGACTCCGGACTGTGAGATGCAACAGTTAGAGAAGATGCTCATGGAGAGGTCCTGGCAGTTGATTCAAAAGGGAGTCAAAAGGTCAATACTGGGGGCTTTGCCTGCACAGTTGGAAGGGGACATAACTAAACTCCTCAAGGCCATGGAAACTGTTAATACTACACCCTCTAGTACTACAATGGAGCAAAAACAGAATAACAGATGAGGTATTGTTTAACAAACTGAACTCTGAATATTACTAGGGGCTGCCAAGGAGAACTGATGTTCCAGGCAGTTGTTGCCAGAGACTTTACTTGGAAGGGCAAGAAAAATAACAACAAAAATAATGTGAATAAGAAGGACATGATAAGGGGACTGGGTCTAGGGAAGGGAGAGAGATGCACATATATACATCTCTCTCTCCTCTTATACTGGCCTGAGCTGAATTTGAACTAAGAGCACAATGAATAATATCTGGACCTGACATGGAAGGGGAGGAGTCTTGGAAATATCTTATTAAGCATGCTACTAAGATCCTAATATCTGAAATGTGGTGGGGATCACAAAAATGGTAAATGTGGCAGGTGGGAAATGTTATATGTTGGGAACCTCTGCAGTAAAATGCAAACTTTTAACAGCAGGCGGTCAGAGACAAGATTGGGGAGGGGGAGGTCTCTGACTGCCATTTCGGATGGATCTGAAAGCTGATTCATAACTCAAATGTGTCTGTCCTCCCATTGGAGAGGGGGGAAGGAATTACTTTTTCTCTCTCTTATTGGGGTAGAGGAAACAACAGTAAAGGGGATGCTTTATTTTTAGAGGTGGGGGATTTTGAGGAGTCCCTTTCATTCATGCAATAAGAAAGCAGGGTTATAGGAGAAAGCTGGTTTTAGCTCTGTACATGGTTTCTACAGCCTTTAGTAGGTGCTGATGAGGCTTTGTGTTATTGCAGGAGTGGCTGCTTTGCAACAAGGGTGAATAGCAGGGGCTGTTTAGTAAAGCCCTCAGAGTACACCCATCCCTTACAACAATGGGGAAATTTAAATGGATTCACTCCACTTTTCCAGAGGCCCACCTTTACGGAGTGGGCAAAACTTTGGAAGTGATACACATTGTTTTATTGTTATATATTGAGAAATGTTTTTGATTCTGTTTTTGATGTTCTTGCAAGTTGATTATACAAGCCTCACAACAATACTCATTATTAAGCTGTACAAAGACATAGGGGAAGAGGATAGAGTTTCAGGGGAAAGAACACAACAATGTTTATTCATTAGGAATGGATAGTTTACAAATTATCTCTTATAATATTAAGGGGATACATTTGTCAGTAAAAAGAACACGCCTCTTGGGTGAACTTAAAAAACTCAATTGTGAGGTTGCAATGCTCCAAGAGACTCACATGACATCCTCAGAGCATCTAAAATTATGCAGAAATTGGGTGGGTAAAGTGGAGGCATCAGAGCCACCAAACAGAAAATGGGGGGGCGGTAGCTATGCTTTTTAAGAGGGAGATACTTTTACAGATCAGTTCGGTGGAAGCAGGGAGATATCTCCAAGTATCAGGGGAGATAAATGGACAAAAAATCCATTTAGTTAATATTCATGCACCAAACCATAACAAAGAGCATTTCTTAAAATACATTTTCAATAAATTAGCCATGCTGCCGGCAGACCAACTAATTTTAGGTGGCAATTTCAATACAATGGCACACACAGCTAGACAGGTCTCCAGTGGCCACAGGCACCAATAAACGCACCACAAAAAGTCTACAAAATCTTATTGAGGAATTGGGCCTGATGGAGATATGGAGGAGCAACATGGGTTGGAAAGGGATTATACATTTTATTCTAACTACCACAAAATGTATTCCAGAATTGATTTATTCTACACACAAGAAAGCTTTATGTTTAAGATACTAGAATCCAAAATACATAGCATCACGATATCTGATCATGCCCCTATATCTATTAGGCTAAGGTTATTAAACTCAGATAAATGTTCTCTCTGGAGGCTAAATGTTTTTTCTTACTAACAGAGAAGACATTTGTTGGCAAATTAAAGGATCCGATGACAGATATATCAGTTAGAAATCTTGAACAAAACTGCTCTATTATATCAATTTGGGAATCCATTAAACTAGTTCTCAGAGGAGAAATAATTTCATATGCATCATATCAAAAGAAAATGGCAACCTTAACATACAATAGACTGACCACTCAACCAACAGAACTAGAACAAAAATGCAAAAAACAATCCTAGGGATGAGGAAACCCGGAAACGTTTATTAAATATCAGGGAAGAGCTGAACAAATCAGAAAATCAAAAGGCAGAAGGGAAACTAAAATTTATTAGATCAAAAATACCATGATACGGGGGAAAGGCAACTAAACTGTTAGCCTATTGCCTCAGGAAATCTCAAGCAGATTGATTGGTTGCCCAAATTAAAAATAGAGTGTACCCATCCCATCCTCGGACACAGCAGAGAGACATAGCAACACAATTTCACCTTTTTTTATCAAGAACTCTATGTAGCTGGGATAGAGGGAGAAGAAAATATTTAGAAAACAAAGAACTGTCTCCAAAAAGTAAGACTCCCTAAGCTCAGTAGGCAGACGGCACAGGAAATTACTGCCCATATCAGTGAGCAGGAAGTGAGACGAGTAATAAAAACTCTTCCTGTGGGCAACTCTCCAGGACTGGATGGGTTCAGCTCAGAATTTTACAAAAAATTACTAGATAAAGTGGCACCTATTCTTGCCCAGGTGTTAAGTGCTGTATTATCTGAGAAAAACATTCCAGGGTCTTGGAGGGATGCTCTGATCTCAGTCATCCCTAAGTTGGGGAAACCCAGAGATACATGTGAAGCAAATCAGCCCATATCTTTGCTGAACCAAGACCTCACAATCCTAACTAAAATATTAGTAATGAGATTACAAAAACATATAGAACACCTCATTCATATGGATCAAACTGGTTTTATACCACACCATCATCTAACAGATAATATAAGACAGTTTTTAAATATTTTAACTTACAAAGCTCCCACTACCACAGCCCAATTAGCCCTTTTTCTCGATGCAGAGAAAGCATTTGATCATCTTGACTGGGATTACTTGCAAGAGGTCTTGGTTCACTTTGGTTTAGAGGGCAATTTTACAAAATGGGTTGCCCTATGCAATGACCACCCGACGGCAAGGGTCAGGGTGAATGGCACCTTGTCCCAACCAATTTAGATAGAGAGAACCGCATGGCAGGGGTGCCTGCTATCTCCCCTGTTGTTTTCCCTTAGTCTTGAACCATTAGCGGTGGCAAACAGGAGCTCAGAGAGTATTAAGGGTATTAAGGTGGGAGGGGAGTATTGAACCTCTCTCTATGCAGATGATACTCTGGTTTACCTGGAGGACCCGACGGAGTCCATCTCCCCTTTACTAGCACTGCTGAAGGAGTATAGTAGTATATCAGGTTTTAAAATAAATATGACAAAATCAGAAGTGCTTTTGGTGGGTGGCAAAGTAACACCTGAAATAAAAGCACAAATTCCTTTTAAGTAGGTAAGGAATAAGGTGTGATATTTAGGCATATGGATCCCTACAGATTTATCTAAACTTTACCAGTATAATTATGGATGTCTAACTCAAGAAATATATAATGATATCCAGAGATGGCAAGCTTTGCCCCTCTCTTTTTCTACTAGGATAGAATCAGTAAAAATGAATGTTCTTTCTAGATACCTATTATTGTTCAGCACACTATTTATTTATTTATTTACGAGTTTTATCAGGAAAGCATACTGAGCAACATGCTCAATTCCAGATGTGACCTGGCCGAGACCCACATACATAAATTGGTAATGCTTAGACAGTACAAAATGAGCAAATGATTGTACATAACATTTTAGGAGAAAAATTACAGCCAAGGGTAGGATACATACAATCAGTATAAACAATATAACGACGCAGAGGGTAGAGTACTGTACAATACGTATTAGTTTATAGCAGTGTGACATTTGGATAAAATTCTTAGTTGAAGCAGGAGCAGCTGGAGGTGAAGTGTGCCCTGAGTAATTGGTTACATAGGTAGGTGTTTGGTGCGTGTCTGATGGGGGCAGGTAGGGTGTTCCAGGACTGAGGTATGCGGTGATTAAAAGCGGCCTGGCCTTTGGATGTGTGCATAAACGGGACATGGAACAGTTTAGGGTTTGACCTTCTAAGGGAGTACGTAGGTGATGGTTGATGGGAGAGGACATAGGTCAGGTAGGGGGGAAGGGAGTGGGACCAATATTTGGCAGCTCCCTCTAGACACTCCCTCTACATATCCTATCTAAAGAGTGGAAGGCATTAAAAACAACTTTGGCCCGGTTTGTATGGGTGGGCAGGCAGCCTAGGATTAAATGGGCTGTTCTCTTATAGGAAAAAGGAACAAGGGGGCTGGAACCTACCAGATTTTAAAAAGTACTACCTTGCAGCACAGATAACCCTGATTATTATAATGCTTAGCCATCCACTGGAAGAAGGGTGGAGGACAATAGAAGCAGCAGCTCACCCACAAGATCTCAATAGGTATTCTCCCATGGGCTTCTCTTCCAAAATACCTTAACTATATCCAAAACTGTTGGACAAAACATACTACAAATGTGGCTCAAAGTAAGGGTGCATTGGAAACTCTCCACACAAGTGTGGGAATATAATCCCCTCAGTTACCTCCCCAACTTCCTAGTGGAAGGTAAGGATTTGTGCTTTAAAAGATGGAAGGACAAGGGTCTAAGGTACCTGTATCAGTTCTTAACAGGATCCTGTATTAAAGATTGTTTGTCCCTACAAAGGGAATTTATTATTCCTAAACAAGAATTTTATAGGCACCTACAGTGTAGGGATTATATACTAAAAGGCACAATAATAATAGGTTTAACAGCCCAGATGGCCCAAGGCAATAAACTGATACAACATACTGTAGAGCACAAACTTTGGACTCTAAAGTACTAATCTCATAGATCTTTGATCTGATGCTGGAGGAGTCTGGGAACTTGGGGGGGGATTATAAAATACAGGACAGATGGGAGGCAGAAATGGACAGAAATCTGGACAGTGAAGACTGGGTTACAGTTTGGAGATATACCCACAAAACATCATTCTCCTTAAATTGGAGAAAATGTTGATGGGAAGTGATGGGTAGCTTTTTTGTGACCCCAGAGATCTCAAAACATTATGGCTTCTTTTCATCAGATAGATGTTGGAGGAACTGTGGTTACCAAGGTAACCACTATTACATATTTTGGTGCTGCCTACAGCTTCAAAACCACTGGACGCAAATCCAAACAATAATACAACAAATATGTTCCCTAGCTCAAAACCTCTCCTTTGAACATCTGGTACTGGGGCTCCCTCCTAGGGAACATAAAACAGCAAATGGGGGTTATCTATTTCTCATTCTGATGACAGCTGCTTAAAAAGTTATTACTCAGATCTGGCTGCCATTAAACCCTCCCTCACTGGCTCAATGGTGGAATAATATTAAATCAATTAAAAATACTGAAGCAGTTACAGCTAAACCCAGAATACAAACTGAAAAATGTAATTTGAGGTGGCTGCTGTACTATGATTATATTGAAAAATGGAGGGCACCCCAGTCCTTGACCAATTATTGATGTATGTAAAATGTACTCACCCTAACTTAACTGATTGCAGGTTAATGTATTACGGGCTTAAGATTTTCCCCTTTGATTCACCCACACATCCTTTTGTCCAATGGTATGAGATAAATCAGACAATGAGTATTTTTGTAATTTTTTTTTCATTGAGAGAGGCTTTCTTTGTTATTTAATGGTTTTAATAGCATTTGTAATAGTTATTGAAACCATAATAGGGGAGCATATAACAATGTATTTCTTTCTTTCCTCTTAAGGAAAAGATATTAGAGACCAGAACTCTAATGTAACTATAGAAGGAGATCTTTGGAACATTTGGTCGCCTATATACATTTGCTTCAAAGGGATACTCCACGAATCTACAGTGGACATTTTTTTTCTTTTCTCTTTCTTCGCCCCCTTTTTTTTTGTTTTCTTCTTCTGCCATGGCAGATTAACTGGAAGGGAAGAACAGACAGAATGATCAAATAAGATATCTATGTAAATTGTTACTATGGTGTATTTAGCTTTGAATGAGATGTAGTATCACAATATTCATGATGTAGAGTTTTAAATGGATGTATCTGGTCCTGAATTGAACATATTTATGCTCTCAATAAAGGTTTCAGTTAGACAAAAAAGAATACACTTTTGAAACTAGTCACTAACAAATCACAGGGTCCAGATGGGATTCCACCATTATTTTGAAAAGAACTGATTAATGAACTAGTTGGGCCACTAGCAGAGATTTTCTCCAACTCATTATCTGATGGTATTGTGCTACCTGCCTAGAAGGTAGCAACTGTTGTGTCAATACACTAGAAAAGACCTCGCAATGATTATAAATATTATAGGCCCATCAGTCTTACTTCGATTGTGGGAAAAATGTTAGAGGAATTTATTAAAGAGTTCATTGAAGATCACTTAGTAAACAAAGGTACAAGTATGCTAGACACTACCCAACATGGTTTAAATCCAATAGATCCTGCCTAACCAAGCTCTTTAAATTTTTTGAACCAATATGTAAGGCACTAGATTTAGGACTCCCTGCTGATGTCCTTTTTTTAGATTTCTCCAAAGCATTTTATATGGTGCCTCATCAACTGTTAATAGCCAAACTTCAAGAATTAAAATGTGAGGCTAACATTGCCATCTGGGTAACTTCTTGGTTACATTGCAGAAAAGAGAGAGTAGGTGTAACAGGACATTTATCAGATTGGGAGATGTGACAAAAATGGGCTAGGGATCACAAATTATGCTTCAATAATGACAAGGGTAAAATTATGCACTTTAGGCCCAGTAATAGAAGGGCTGCTTACTGTCTTGATGGGATTATTCTAAATAATTCTAATATTGAAAGTGATCTTGGAGTTATTGTTACCAGCAACTTATCCATGGATGAACAATACAGTAAGGCTGTAAGCAAATGTAATAAAATCATGGGCTGTATATACAATGGGGTTAGGAGTAGGGACAGGGAGGTCCTGCTACCCTTCTATGTGGCTCTGGTGAGACATAACTTAAACTATTATGCACAGTTTTGGTGTCCTTATACCAAACAGAGTATTAGAAGGCTCAAGAGTATCCAAAGAAAAACTACCAAATAAATTAGGTTTTTATCTCATAAGACTTATAGGTAGAGGCTAGTGGTTTGAGGACTATACTTCCTTGAATACAGGAGACTTAGAGGAGACTTACAGTATGTTTGGTATTTAAGGCTTTTTGAGATGAGGATTTATGGATTTGCCTTGGTTTAGAAGAAAAGTCAGCAGTGAGGGAAACAAGCACATAAACTACAGTTAAAGGGTGATGTCTACAGAACTTATAAATGGAGAACATAGTTTAACCAATGAGTTGTTGATGTATTGAACAGACTACTGGAGGAAATAGTTACATGTACCACATGGAATTCATTTAAAGACTGCTTTGAATAGTTACATGATTGATAGGAATTTTGAGTTTATGGGTTAATTTGCCGAGTCACTATAGGCCCCTGGCTAATTGACTTGTACAACCCTATGATGCCATGAACATTGTGGCTGGACATGGTTAGTTATCCTGTCATCCTCAACCAGCTGGTGAGAGTGGGACTTTCTGGCTGGCTGTCACCTGGTTCCGCTCCTATGTCTCTGGCAGGTCTCAATCAGTTAGCACTGGATAAGCCTTTTTCATAATGATCTCTCCAAAACTGGTATTTCTGTGCACATCCCCTTGTACAAGGACAACACAGGTTTTTATTATATGCACAGTGTTTGAGCAGGGCATGGGAAGAGGGCAGTTTAAGATGTGTGTCTTCACAAAGAGCCCTGTTGAGGCTCTTGCAACTCCTTTTAGCAGTACACATACTTTACTGTGACGCCACCCTCTTGACGGTTGCTCTGCACAAGGTGAGTCACAGGAGACTGTAGCCTGGCCGAATTTAGCTTCCTACCACATCCCACAAACACAGATGAGTAGTGGGTGTGGACTGGTTGTCATTACCATGAAATAAGAGTTATCCTTTTGGGTGCCAAATTCTAAAGTTTTTCTGGTTTGTGGTTGCGTACAAGTGATGAGTTTCAACATCACTAATGGCTTGCCTTTTATATTCTCTCACCAATTTATATCCCAGATATTTTATTTTGATTGCGTCACCATCTTTTCAAATGACTGAGTTAAATATTGTGTTTTACAATGTCTTGGGAATTAATAGTCCAGTGAAGAGGTCTACAGTACTGCAGATGCTCCAGAGACAGGAAGCAGGGGTGGAGTTAACAGCTCTGAACACTCTAAACACCACAAAGCTCAGGTAGGGAGGTGTATGCAGCTCATTTTAAAGTACATTCTCATCACAGATGTGTGGCTATTGTGGTCAGGAGAACTCCACCCTCCACAGTAGAAAACATCGACTCTGACCCCGAGGTTAAGTTTGTAAGACTGTGAGGAGAAAACCAGGGTCAGTCACGTGTGTTTCATATTTTATATGCTCCAAATGAGGAGACAGGAATGTTTACTTTTACAAAGTAGGTAATGGTGGATTCAGTGCTTTTTACATTTTATTTATTTATTGGGGGAGACTGTAAATCAATATATATATATCAAAAGGCACATCAGACCAATTACATGCATATTGTAATCAGCATAATTCTCTTACACAGTGATATATAAACCTAAAACCTTGGACAAGGAATCATGATACATTCAGGGTAAAACTCATTTAAAAAAATAAGTTTACATCAATCCATTGCAAAGACTAGGGGTCTCCAAAAAATACCACTAAACTGATTCAGAAGTCCATTCTGTTATGTCCATCTTACATAAATCCCAATATTGCACATCATTCCCAAGGAACTTTGCATTAAAAAGATATGTAATAAACAGTTGTTTCCACTCCATTGTGGGGAATTTCTGTTTTACTATTGTTTTTCCAATGTTTCAGAATTATTCTTTTTATAGCAATATTATTTGCTTTTATTAGTTTCTTCTCTTTACTATTTCTCCTTAGTGTTCAAAGATGATTTCTAGACAATTTCCTTCTTTCATCTCAATTCTCAAACTGTGAATACATTTATAAGAAAACATCCACCACTTTTGAACTACTTCACAACCCCAATATGAGTGAACTGCATCAGCAATATCAGAGTCACACTTCCAACATTTGGAATCAGGTTTCACATTGATTCTGTATAATCTGCTCAGTGTAAAATATGCATTATTAATAATCATAAAGAGCTACCAATGCCTCAAGGAAAACTTTGAAGCACATAATAATTAGATACATTTCAGCTTGCATTCCATATATATTCTGTATATTTCTCTTCCACATTATTTATTACTGAGTAAATTTGAATGAATACATGGGTCTGGATATTCAAACTGCGCCCAAACTTCTAATGCATAGCCAGGGGCGTAGTGAGGCATGAGGCCACAGGTTGAGTGCTTCAGCCCCTGGTCATGCACCAGACATGTCTAAAGCATACCCCAGAGTGTCTTATTTTGCTTATAAAATGGGGCTGCCTATTTGTTAAATTAATAGTTTAAAATAATAAAAAATACATTTTGTGTCTGAATTTTACTTAAAATAGTTCCTCCTCCTACATGCTTGATGCTTTTTTTTTTGAAGTTTGACCTTAGTAGGCTTCTGTCATTGTAGTTTATTTCCTAGTTGTTCTTTTGACAGCTATGAAGATAGCCAAGCTGTTGGCTGGTTGTCAGCAAAAATAAGCCAGTAGTTTTTTTTCTACCTGTATATGTATTCATGGACATATTGAGCAGAGTTTTAGGAATGTCAAAAAGTCATCAGAACTGGGAGCACTAGAGTGCTCCAGCAATGTGAAGCCTTGCTTGCATTTGTTTAAATAACAAGAAAAGTTTACATGAACTGACTTTTATGGGATGGGAGTGAGCATAGATGTCTTTTGCCTATGGAGATCTGTACTGAAGTGAGTGGCCGTACTTTTGCCCCTGCACCCACCACTTGAATGTGATGCTGTAGTGAGTGGCATCTGCCCAAACCTCCAACCCACCATGATGAGCTCAATATGGGGCCTAGGAAAATGAAGTCTGTGAGGTGGTTGTCATTTTTTAAGAAAAGAGAAATCAAAATAATGGCAATAACTACTGGAACTCTTGGATAATTGTAAGATCGGCAGCATGATTGGCAGGTCAAACTTGTCTTGTAATGGACTGCCACAGAGGAAATAGTGTACAAAAGCTTTCTTAAAAAAAAAAAAAAGATTGCCAAGTGTGATGTGACTGCTACCCTCTTTTTGTTTGTGTGGCCTGACTAGGTGATGAAGTGAGTTGGGGGAGCAGGGCGGGTGGTGCGAGTGAGGAGGACCATGGCTTGTAACACAGAATACAAAAATTAACAGACAGAAATGAAAGAGTATTATAGAGATAGTGCCAAAAAGTGAATCCATGTCAATTTGGTGCAGAATATTCAGTGCGCATCATGTCAACTCGGCATAGTGAATTCAACATCGCTCAATTAAGTGATCTGCAGCTTTAGCATGTGTCAGTTCTGCATTTGTCAGCACTGGTTATATTAAAGCTATAACATAATAATGAATTAACTAGTGCAGCAGTTGAATTGGCTTTAACTGGTCATGGCTGTACTACAGTATGTTCCTTTTTTCTGAGCATCGTTCACCTTTTTGCCCTTGGTGGTTTGGCACTCCAAACTTTCACAACTGGCGACCAATAAATCCAACTTTTCATTTAACTTCTGAATGACATGTGATAGAGCTTGGTAACTTTTATTTACCTCTGCAAAAGAGCACAGTTTGGGTGCAGGTGGTATCCCCTTGGGGATTTTGCGACTGACGGTGGCTGAAGAAGCAACAATTTGATTTTTGGGTCCAGAGCTCCTGACTTCAGCTGCAGCTACAAGTCATTTCCCAGGCTACCCACAACTGCAGTGGATAGGAACCTGTCCACATAGCTAATTTGCTCTCTTTTATCTGGATTCAACTCTGCTTTAGATACAGATGAAGTGCTCAGTGCTTTTCCTTTTTCCTTCCTTCCCCTGTCTCATAGATAGGTTCATAGGCTTATAGGAGGAATTCAAGTTCAGTGAGTCAAGGCCCTTTTTTGAACTTGCCACCCATTCAAAGGTGGAATTCATATTTCTAATCACCCATGTATTCATCCAGATACTTTTTAAAAACTGTCATATTTGTACTATTCACTATTTCCTTTGGCAATTCATTCCATTTGGTCACCACCCTTTGTGTATAAAATTTATTTATTTTAACTGTTTTATTTTTGTCACCCCATAGCTTATATTTATGAGACCTATTAGATATTACACCTGTATACAACTTTAGTCCAAATATTTCCCACAAAAATGGATAATTCTTAGTCCTATAACTAAGACAAAAATCTCCTCGAAGCCTTCTGTATTCCATCGAATACAAATGTAAGTTTCAAAGCCTTTCCTTGTATCCCATATTCTTAGTAGATTGTATCTTTCTTGTAACTTTTCTCTGGACTCTTTCTATTAATCTTTGTGAGCTTATATTTTGAGGGCCAGAAAATTGCACACACTATTCTAAATGTGGTCTAACCAGGGCAGTATACAATGGTATAATAACTCCACTTTCTGTGTTCTTAATATTCCCCAAAATGCATCCCAGTACCTTGTGACACTTCTTAACTGTCTCGAATGTGTGTTTATCAAAGGAGAAATGATCAGTGATAAGTACCCCCAGGTCTTTTTCTTCCTTTACAGACTGAATAATTATGTTTTCCATTGTGTATACATGCATGGGATTATTTTTACCAATATGCATAACTTTGCATTTTTTCATATTGAAAAACATTTTATTATTATTAGCCCATATAATAAATCTATTCAAGTTTTGTTGTAATATTTTAGCATCTTCAGTAGTCTGTATTAATTCCCCAAGTTTGCAGTCATCTGCATACTTTCCAATCCACACTTGACCAGTTGTTTGGAGAGTGGATATCATAATATTAAAAAGTGTTGGTCCCAGGACTGATCCCTGGGGGACTCCACTTGTAATCAGACCACTGTCTGATGTATATCCCTGTATTATCACCCTTTGTGTCCTCTGATTCAGCCATGATTCTATCCATCTTATTATGTTTATGTGAAGATTAATTTTTTTTAGGTTGTTCCATCAAGACAAGATGTGAGACCTATCAAAGGTTTTAGAGTAATCGAGAAAAACAATATCTACTGGAATATTTTTATCCATTGCTGCACTAACAGGCTCGAAAAAGTTTAATGAGGTTAGATAAACATGATCTCCCCGTAGTGAAACCATGTTGTGTTGTATCTTGACTCCCGGTTAATTTCACATGTTACAATATATATTTTTGGAGCAGTCTCTCCATTATTTTACCAATGGTAGACGTGAGGCTTATAGGTCTATAATTACATACCTCTTCCCTATTTCCACCTTTAAATATTAGAGTAACTGTAGCAGTTCTCCACTCCTTTAAGGTATTTCCTTCCAAAATGGAGGCATTAAATAACTGAGTTAAAGGTCAGGCTACTTCATCGACTAAAGTCTTCAGAATATATGATGTTATTCTATCTGGTCCTGGAGCACTATTCAATTTTAACTTTTTAATAATTTCTGTAGTTTCCTTTATAGTAAATACTGGACATTTATACAACTCCAAATTCTGGTTCATATACACTCATGAAGTAGTTATTTACTCTAGTTGCTATGTCTACCTCATTAGTTATGATACCCTCACTAGTCTCTAAGGGTCCCACAGTTGGCAGTTTGCCTTTCAGTGTACCTATGTAACTGAAAAATGTTTTCTTGTTATCCTTCACTCTAGTTACCAACTTCGTTTCTAATTCCTTTTTGGACTTTCTTATATGTAGTTTGGTTTTTCCTGCGCTTAACTTAAATCTTTCCCAATTTCTTGGTGTTTGATTCTTTTTATATGCTTTGTAGTGTCTATTTTTTTTCTTTATTAGTTTAGCTATTTTGTTTTTCCATCATAGTGGTACCCTTCTAGAATGCTGGTATTTATGCCTAATTGGTACCCATTTTTCCATGCACTATATTAAGTGCTTGTTGATTTAATTCCATGTTTCATTCATATTTTTCCCACTCAATTCCTCTTTCCAGTTCCATGATTTAAAATGGTTCTTAATACTGTTATAATTTGCTTTCCTATAATCTCTAATTCTTGTCTTTCCCTTTGTTATATTGTGGCTAGTTTTGTATTCAAAGTAAACCAGATTATGGTCCCCATCTGCTAAAGGAGGTTGTAATTGAATATTAGTAATTTTTTCTGGATTACTTGTAAAAACTAAATCCAATATATTACGTGCCCTTGTGGGTTCTCTGATAACTTGTTCCAGATTATGTAATGCAATAATGTCCATAAATTTATTTTCTAATAGATTTGTTCCTTGTTTTATTTCCCAGGATGCTTATGCTTATGTTCTAAAACTTAGCTTGTCGTGCTTCAGAGTGATTGAAGATAGGGCTTCACACGGGTGCTGTTTCTTAGATGGAAAAAAAACACAGCAGACAACTATCCACTATGATTCCAAGGTTTGTAGCCCTATCTTGGACTCAAAGGATGTTGTCACTCAAAGAGGTGATATCAGTCCCAATCATTGCACTGACAAATGCTGAACTAACACATACTGAAGTGGAAAGTCACTGAATTGAGTGATGCTAAAATCACAGTGCCGAATTGACGTGCACTGAATATTCTGCACTCAATTGATGTGACACCCCAAAAAGTCAGTCTGGTTTACTTCTTATGCTGATTAATTCTACATAAGGAAAGGAACTACGCAGTTTGAACAATGCTGCAAGTGTGTGTGTGTATTAAGCTGCAAAATGGTGGCTTCAGTTTTTGTAAAATTCTATTGGTTTGTAGATTTCTTTCCCACACTGCATACAGGTAGCCAGCACTCATTTTTAGCTTTGCATTAGACACTTCTAATGCAAGGTTAATGACCAATCAGGACTCAGGATTTTCTCTTCCCACTTTATAATATTTTTTTATTTTATTGTTTTATTTGTTTATTTATTTATTTATTTATTATTCCACATAAAACCCTTTAGGGAGAACCTGTTTATGAAGAGCTCAGAGTCAGCAACAACTGAAAACAGCAAGCACAGGGGATTTGCATGTACAGAATATAGTACAACTCTGTACAATACAGAAACAATACAACACTATACAATATAATACAGTAAGAATACAGTTAAACAACAGTAAACAATAATTGGCAATGTCAAGAGACAACAGTTATACAATTAGTGCTGCCACAGTCAAAATGTGTGAGTATCATGGAAACAAACAGTTCCAGTATGGTGTCATAAAGCAAAGGCAGGAAAGTCAATGCTAGCATCGGCAAGATTTAAAGAAGGAGAGGGAGGAGGAGAAAAGCCAGGATTTAAACAGGTTCAGATCATTCCAAAGCTTAGCTTCCTTCTTACATTTGTTCATTCTATATCTAAGTAATCCATATTGTTTTGTTTAATCTCTGCTTTAAAGATATTCACTCTACTTTGAATGTCAATAACACCAAATGGTAACAATACATTTTTTTTTCATTAATTGTATATCCTGAACACCTGGAGTCTAATAAACTGGGAAGTGTTTTTTTTCTAATAGGAGTATAATATAATCTGCATAAGCTTTAATCTTATATATTTTATTACCTACCTGTATCCCTGTTATTGTATTATTGGCTCCGATTTCATTAAGTAAAACCTCTAGAGACATTACAAACAATGTTGAAGACAGTGCGTGGGCAGCCTTGCCTCACTCCTCTTTCTAATACCAAATCTTTAGATAATGTATTATTTAACTTAATTTTAGATCAAGTGTTCTTATATAAAATTTTTATAACCTCAATAAATTCCTTAGGAAGACCCCATTTCTCATAAACATGAAACATATAGTTCAATGCAATTCTATCTAAAGCTTTAGTAACATCCAATGATAGGGAAAGTGTTTATTTCTTACTCTTTTCTAGGTGCTCAATTAAATACTGTATTATATATCACAAATAGAAGAAAATACAGACCTTTCTGCAATAAATACCCCTTGATTTTTATGGATATTTTTTTCCAAATATGAGACTATTCTTTTATTAAGCAATTTTGTGAGGATCTTGCATTCATTGTTAAGTGCAGAAATCGGTCTATAATTTTCTACCATCTGATGATCTTTCCCTGCTTTTGGAATAAGTAAAACATACACTTGTGTAACTCCCTACAAATGGGGGTTCCCAAAATGTCTTCCTTGAGCTTGCCTAAATGCTCACTGCCAGGTTGGTGTCCTGCGTTTTAGCAGTTTAATGTGATTGCCAGACAGTGCCTTTATAGCCTCTGTGCACTGTCTCTTTAAGAGCTACCTGGATTGCAGCCATAAGTAATCTGAGAAGGAGCACTGTTGAAAGATGTAACTATTTGCTGAAAATCATTTAGAGTGATAATGATAATGTAGTTTGTCTAACCTGCTTTCTTTGCAGCAAGGACTGTTTTGTTTATCTCCAGTATCTTTGTCCTGGACTGCTGAATTGGACCAATCAGTACTGGTGGGACCTAAAATGGAGCCAGACTATAGGAGTTGTCTGGAGTCAAAATCTGTAGGAACTGTAGTTTTGGGCTTTTCATGCCTTTTTGCACCTGAAAGGGAAGCCTTTGCTGTAACTGACAGACAGATCAGCCAACCGAACCTTTTAGATCTTGGGGGATTTCCCAGACTGCTTGAAATTTTCAGTTAGTTCTGGGTTGAGACATGAAGAATTAACAGCTCAAGTGATTTGGGCAAGAGTTCTGTGTAGTTTTGCATGGGAGAACTGTGAAAAGCCTGAGTTGTGGCATGCATGTCTGCCTGCTGCCCCTGAGAGGGAGAGAAGAGAATTATTTCAGACTAAATCCAAGTTTGTGAGAATGAAGTAAGCTACTGATTTTTTTTACCAGGCTCATACCTGAAGAAGACCAAAGATTTTACTGAATGCGATCGGCCTGGCTGGAGTTCCAGCCACCTCTGAACTCTTAGATTGTGCAGAGACTCTGTAATTGTGACTGGAGAGCAGTTTGCCTGGTACAGTAGAAATTCCTTACATGTAAATGTACTGTGAGTTGTTAGTGGGTAGTGATTTGGTTCCCCACTGTGTGAACTGTGTTCTGCTTGCTGGAAGCTGTATCCAGCCCAAAACGGACTGTATCCAAATTTATCTCCATTTGGCCAGGGCCTTGCCACACTGGCCCAGCCAGACTACCCACTGCACAGAGAAAGCCATCGACAAGAGACCTGCCTGGGGATCAGCCCCCTGCTCCATGCTTGAACAGGAACAACGCCTCGGTGATTCGTGTGGGTCCTGCTTCTCCTGGCATTCCAGATTAACCACCTGCTGTCTCGATTTTCATCCAGCCTGTTTCCAGCGTTGGGTATCGTGAGTAATAATCAGGGTAGCTCCCTGCAACAACAGCCTAATCTAAAAGTGTGTCATCTGATTGTCTTGTTGTTTTCTTTTCATGAACTGAGCCCTCCGGCTTCAGATTACAAATAGTGTGTGTTGTGCATGTCGTTTTCTTCCATCACAGGGCCCCAACCAGCTGCAACATTCCTGGCTAGCCCACCATTCTCCATCTGGGTACCCAGAGTGTGTGACTGTTTGTGGACCCTGAAGTGCATGCATAACTGTTTGATTTATACAGCATTTAAGCACATTAACCTGATTATGCCCTTCACTTGTTCTAGTCCCTTAAATAAATCAGATCTAACTCTTTTTTGCATTTACCCTGGCTGTTGTTCCAGTTTGTGCAAGAGTACTGTACTGCTGTTATTTGCTGTGTATAACCTTGTTTTACAGGGGGTCCACAGGGCCGAGCCAAAGGAAAGCCCTGGTGGTAAGTGCAAACAGTGTGGATACTTGTGTGGTGTATCAGGGTCATTGTGAAAGTGATTGTTGTATATTCTTCCAGTCACCAGTAAGGAAAGAAGGGGATTACAGTGTCCCGGAGGTCTGTGTCTAGGTTAGCTTGACCACTACCAACCCTGACCGCTGGGTGGAGGCACCCGTTTCAGAACTCAGGCCCCGTAACCTGCTACTAGCCAAGCAGGCAGGGGTAGTAACCCTTGGGATAGCAACACCTAGGGCTTACATTTTGGAGGCTCACTGCAGGGATTTTGTGCCTTCTAGTGGCCAAAATTATGAATTATTGTTAAAGATTAAAGGCTACCCCAGTTGAAATGGCTGTACAACAGTTGGTGGGGTGGTATACTAGGCAGGAGATTGACCCCCAAAATGCTCTACTTATACTGAATATTCTCCTGAGTACCAGTAAAGAGACTGTAGAGGGAGCACTCTCCTAAGCTGAATGTTTAAAAAACCCTGTGGTGGTGGGCCGACAGGCTGATTTGATCGCCCAAATTTTCATAGCCTTGGTAGAGTGTAGTGATCTCGTGGACAGCTCTAAAGTGCCACAGACTATTGCCCCAGAAGGGGTTCCAGCTGCCTGGAGAGTGATAACAAAAGACAGTAAAAACCCAGGGGAGGATGAGCTCCCACCATTATCTGAGGTTTTTGAGGAGAAATTTGTTAAGTTGTTGCTGGAGGAAGGGAAAACTATAGAGGACTTTAAGAAACTATTCCTGCCAACTAGGGGTGTTTCTTTCCCAACAACCCCTCCCACTCCAGCACCTGTTACTGCCCTACCTTCTGTGCCCATGCCAATGCTGGCTGCTATATCTGTATGTGCCATTAGTCATGACTGCTAACGAAGGCTGAGAATCTTCTAGGGCACCCTCCCCACCCCCCAAGGGGAGGATGACTAGGACTCCTGGATAGACTATGTTGCCCCTCTAGTTCTTGAATGGCAAATGAAAGAGGTTGAGTGAGAGCCTCAGAGGTCCTGCCCTGGCTACCATCCATGCCAAGCGGGCCAATAACCCCGGAGCAACTGCACAGGACTATCTTGATGCATTGGAGAATGTGTATGGGAGCCTGGATTCAGATGAGGATCTGTGGTGGAGAGTAAGAAATGCTCAGCAGTACCCAGGGGAGCCATTGTCTGTATATGTACTTTGGCTTGAAAAGCTGCTACAAGAGTGCCTCATAAAGGGTAGTTTGCCATCAAATGAATTAGATCAAGCTAGGCTGGACCGGATCCTTAACTCTGCTTTATTTTCAGAATTGTTACTGCTTCAGTTGCGCCTTGCCACCCAACTGGAATCGCCCCCCTCCTATGATGAGCTAATGAAAGAAATTCGGGGGGTTGAGCAAAGGTGACCCCATGGGGGAATTTCACCCATATCTGCTGCTGCTGCGCAAGTGACTGACAGTGATCAGCCAAGTGAGGCTCAGGGGCCAAAGCTGGCACTTAACGAGCACTCTGAGAATGCAAAGGACTTCCTGCCCTGGGCCCAGCATTGGAAAGACAAGCTACTAAAGGAAGTCTGAGAGTTGAAGGTGGATGCCTCTGCAAGGGTTTCTCCCATGGAACAAGATTCTGGTCCCTTTCAGGATGTGACTGACATGGGGTGGGAGTACACCCTCAGGCATCTGCTACCGAGGGTGGCTCCAAAGCTGAGGTCACTGGATTGACTGCCACTCTAAAGGAACTGTTAAAACACAAAATTGCTGATTGGTGACACCATCTTCCCTATGTAGTAGTTGGAAAGTTGGATGATTTACCTGTGTACAAGGTGCACCCAGAGAACAACTCCAAAGCTGTCAAGACTATGCACCATAACCACTTGCTACCTATCATCCAAGTCATGATTGAGGCTGAACCTCCAGAAATTGAGCCCCCTGGGCCAGTGACTCATGCTGCTGCAAGAAAAAGACAGAGTCAACCTACCCCAATGGTCACAGATTTAAGATTTCCTCCGCAGCAGGCCCAGAATGATAGTGATTGCCAGTCTACTTCTGACGAAAGTGAGTGTGACTATGCCTAGTAACCCCATGATTAATTGTGGGGATGAAGCTGGGCCTTCTGGACTGCCTAACCCCCCAGCTTTGTCCTTGGAGCCAATGCTCCCTGAAAGTGAAGTGCAAAGTATCACATCTGAAGATGCTGAGTCTCTGGGTATTGTAGAACTGTATGATTTGCCTGAAGGAGGGGCAGATGGAATGAGATTTTCTGGTGACATACCAGAACTTGAAGAACACTATGAGAGAGATGACCACCCCCTTCAGTGCCTAAAAACTTGATTGTGTCTGAGCCTTCGCAAAATGAGTCAAGTGTTGTAGAAACAGAGCCTACAGAGCAAGGAGCTGACAGTGCTCCAAGTTTGGACATTCCCATCCAGGCAGAGACACCCCTCACAAGTGATGAGAGTCCCAAGATCAGTGCTGAGAATAGAGAGACTTTAGTTGTCCCCCTCAGAAAGACTGGCTGAGCTGTCAAGTCAGTAGTATGCCTCAGTTATGATTCTCCCGGGAGGCCAGTGGATTTGCCTCTCAATGTGGTGCACAAAGATGTTTATGTCTCACCAAGCTCTCTGCCCAAACTGAGCTTGGCAGCCAATTTCTGGTTACTTGTCTTTCCCTCTCACCATGGTGCCCCTGCCCCTTCTAGCCCCAAGTTAGCTGATAGGGAAGGGCCCCCTCTTGCATTGTTTAAGGTACAAGAAGTTGTTACCTGATTCACTATAGTAATGTTCAATTTACCTGTGTGAAATATGCAAAATGTGTTGTCAGAATGGATATAGTATCATGAAGTGTAGTGAATATGTAAAGTAATAAGCTTATGTTAACTGATGCATGATGGTACAGACTTGATGTGGATGCCAAGTTTTCTTCAGGCAGGGAAGGCTGTAACCCCCCCTACAAATGGGGGTTCCCGAAAAGTCTTCCTTGAGCTTGCCTAAATACTCACTGCCAGACTGGTGTCCTGCATTTTAGCAGTTTAATGTGATTGCCAGAGAGTGCCTGTATAGCCTCTGTGCACTGTCTCTTTAAGAGTTGCCTGGATTGCAGTCATAAGTAATCTGAGAGGGAACACTGTTGAAAGATGTAACTATTTGATGAAAATCATTTAGAGTGATAATGATAATGTAGTTTGTCTAACCTGCCTTCTTTGCAGCAATGACTGTGTTGTTTATCTCCGCTATCTTGGTCTTGGACCAATCAGTACTGGTGGGAACTAAATGGAGCCGGATTACAGGAGCTGCTTGGAGTCAAAATCTGTAGGAATTGTAGTTTTGGGTTTTTGGTGCCTTTTTGCACCTGAAGAGAGAGACTTTGTTGAGACCGACAGACAGATCAGCCAACCAAACCTTTTAGATCTTGGGGGATTTCCCAGACTGCTTGCAATTTTCAGTTAGTTCTGGGCTGAGAAGTGAAGAAGTAAATCTCAAGTGGCTAGGGCAACAGTTCTATGTAGTTTTGCATAGGAGAACTGTGAAAGGCCTGAGTTGTGGCCTGCATGTCTGCCTGCTGCCCCTGAGAGGGAGAGAAGAGAATTATTTCAGACTAAATCCAAGTTTGTGAGAACGAAGTAAGCCACAGATTTTTTACCAGGCTCATTCCTGAAGAAAACCAAAGATTTTGCTGAATGCGATCAGTCTGTCTGGACTTCCAGCCACCTCTGAACTCTCGGATTGTGCAGAGACTCTGTAATTGTGAACGGAGAGTGGTTTGCCCGGTTCAGTAGAATTTTCTTACATATAAATGTGCTGTGAGATGTTAGTGGGTCGTGATTTGGTTCCCCACTGTGTGAACTGTGTTCTGCTTGCTGGAAGCTGTATCTAGCCCAAAATGGACTGTATTCAAATTTGTCTCCATTTGGCCGGGGCCTTGCCACACTGGCCCAGCCAGACTACCCACTGCATAGAGAAAGCCATCGACAAGAGACCTGCTTTGGGAATCAGCCCCCTACTCCACGCTTGAACAGTAACAATGCCTCGGTGATTTGTGTGGGTCCTGCTTCTCCTGGTACTCCAGATTAACCACCTGCTGCCTCAATTTTCATCCAGCCTGTGTCCAGTATTAGGTATTGTGAGTAATCATCAGGGTAGCTCCCTGCAACAACAGCCTAAACTAAAAGTGTGTTTCATTTGATTGTCTTGTTTTCTTTTCATGAACTGAGCCCTTCAGCTCTGGATTACAAATAGTGAGTGTTGTGCATGTTGTTTTCTTTCATCACAGGGCCCCAACCAGCTGCAATGTTCCTGGCTAGTCCACCATTCTCCATCTGGGTACCCAGAGTGTGTGACTGTTTATGGACCCTGAAATGCATGCATAACTGTTTGATTGATACAGCTATTAAGCAAATTAACCTGATTAAGCCCCTCCCTTGTTCAGGTCCCTTAGATAAATGAGATCTAATTATTTTTGGCATTTACCCTGTCTGTGGTTCCAGTTTGTGCAAGAGTACTGTACTGCTGTTATTTGCTGTGTATAGCCTTGTTTTACAGGGGGACCCCCAAGGCCGAGCCAGAGGAAAGCACTGGTGGTAAGTGCAAACAGTGTGGATACTTGTGTGGTGTATCAGGGGTATAGTGAAAGTGATTATTCTGTATTGTTCCACCCACTAGTAAGGAAAGAGAGGGGTTACAGTGTCCCAGAGGGCTGTGCCCAGGTTAGCTTGACCACTACCAACCCTGACCTCCAGGTGGAGGCACCCATTTCAGAACTCAGGCCCCTTAACCTGCTACTAGCCAAGCAGGCAGGGGTAGTAGCCCTTGGGATAACGCCACCTAGGAGTTACATTTTGGAGGCTCACCACTGGGATTTTGTGCCTTCTAGTGGCCAAAAATTACAAATTATTGTTAAAGATTAATGGCTACCCCAGTTGAAATGGCTGTACATCAGTTGGTGGGGTGGTGTACTGGGCAGGAGATCGACCCCAAAAATTATCTACTTATACTGGATATTCCCCTTGGTACCAGTAAAGACACTGTAGAGGGAGCACTCTCCAAAGTTGAATGTTTAAAAAACCCTGTGGTGTTGGGTCAACAGACTGATTTGATCGCCCCAAACTTTAATAGCCTTGGTAGAGTATAGTGACCTTGTGGACAGCTCTAAAGTGCCACATCAGAAGGGGTTCCAGCTGCCTGGAGAGTGATAACAAAAGACAGTAAAGACCCAGGGGAGGATGAGCTCCCACCATTATCTGAGGCTTTTGAGGAGAAATTTGCTAAGCTGTTACTGGAGGAAGGGAAAACTGTAGAGGACTTTAAGAAACTATTCCTGCCAACTGGGGATGTTTCTTCCCCAACACCCCCTCCCACTCCAGCACCTATTACTGCCCCACCTTCTGTGCCCATGCCAATGCTGACTCCTATATCTGTACCTGCCATTAGTCATGACTCCTACTTAAGGCTCAGAATCTTCTTGGGCACCCCCCCCGGGGGAGGATTACTGGGAGACCTGGATAGACTATGTTGTCCCTCTAGTACTTGAATGGCAATGCTCAGAAGCAGAGAAACAAAAGATGTTGAGTGAGAGCTTCTGAGGTGGTGCCCTGGCTACCATCCATGCCATGCAGGCCAATAACTATCTTGATGCATTGGAGAATGTGTATGGGAGCCCAAATTCAGATGAGGATCTGTGGTGGAGAGTAAGAAAAGTTCAACAGTACCCAGGGGAGCCATTGTCTGTGTATGTACCTCAGCTTGAAAAGCTGCTACAAGAGTGCCTCAGAAAGGGTAGTTTGCCATTAAATGAATTAGATTGAACTAGGCTGGACCAGATCCTTAAGTCTGCTCCATTTTCAGAATTGTTACTACTTCAGTTGTGCCTTGCCACCTGACTGGAATCACCCCCCTCCTATGATGAGCTAATGAAAGAAATTCAGGGGGGCTGAGCAAAGGTGACCCCGTGGGGGAATTGCACCCATATCTGCTGCTGCTGTGCAAGTGACTAAGAGTGATCAGCCAAGTGAGGCTCAGTGGCAAAAGACGGCACTTTACGAGCACTTTGAGAATGCATAGGACTTCTCGCCCTGGGTCCAGCATTGGAAAGACGAGCTACTAAAGGAAGTTCGAGAGTTGAAGATGGGTGCCTCTGCAAGGGTTTCAGAATAAGATTCTGGTACCTTTCAGGATGTGACTGGCATGGGGTGGGGGTACACCCTCAGTCATCTGCTATCGAGGGTGGCTCCATGGTTGAGGTCACCGGATTGACTGCCACTCTAAAGGAACTGTTAAGACACATTGCACCACTCTCACCCCTGCAAGCAAATACTAGACCCTAATCTCTTACTACTGCTTCAGTTTCTCATACTACGTTCTCTCCCAGGATGACCCAGGAGTCTATCATTTGTCACAACTGTGAAAAGGATGGCGATATGAAAAGAGAATGCCAGTCTCAGAAGGACTTAGAGTAGTAAACAGACTCCAAGGGGAGCTCCAAAAAGCAAATCAATGGCCAAGGGGTGCCTGAAATGACCACAGTGAGGGTTCGAGAAACCCTAACTCAAATTTCTTTGTGGCTAAATTGTCTGTCCAGGCCTCTGCTACTGCCTCTACAGACTGGTCCAAAATAGTGGGCCCTTCAATGGAAACTGCAGTGACTGTGAATGGTATTCATACTCGGGCTGTGCTTGACAGTGGGTTGCAAGTGACCATTGTATTCCAGGTCTGGTATGACAAACACTTACCTGATGTGCCTTCGCAATCTCTGGAAGGCCTACATGTGTGGGGCCTGAGCGGCAAGTGTTATCGCTACCTTAGGTATGTCTGCCTCTGGTTGTCTTTTCCTGCAACTGTAATTGGTGTAGAGGAGCGAGTAGATATTGGCCCTAGTGTGTCCCCCCCCACAGGACTGTATGATGGGGTCCCCCTGTTGATTGGGACAAACGCCCATATGTTTGGGAGACTGGCGCAACTCTGTCATGAGAAACAAGGGCGACGGACTGGGAGAGCACTGAGAATTGCGGCTCTGATCAAGAGGGCCTATGATTTGCAACAGAAACCCAATGAAATAGACCAGAATGAACCAGTGGGAATCGTGTGGAAGAAGGATCCCGATTCATTGATACTGGCCCCTAACACCCGGTGTACCATTCAAGGGGAAGTCTGCCGGAAAGATGTCAATAACAAAATACTGATGTCGGATGCACCAGATGATGGAGAATTGCCAGAAGGATTATTCATCAAGCCCAGCATCTTGCCTGCTTGTGCCCATGCCTATGCACGATGAGTGATGGTCCAGATTCACATTGTGTCAGATCGGGAGATCCGGGTGAAGAGAGGGTGCACCCCTAGCTACAGTACAATGCGCAGACACTGCAGTATTGCCCATCAACAAGCACCCTGGTGAGAAGGAGAGAGTTACCCCAGACTTGTTTGACTTTGGTGACTCCCCGTTGCCAGCTGAATGGAAGGCTAGAATTAGCAAGAGACTTGCCCAGAGAGACCAAGTGTTTTCATTGAAGGAATGGGATGTGGGATGTGTCCAGGGTGCGGAGCATCACACATGCCTGCATGATGAATTGCCATTTCGAGAGAGGTCCCAATGCTTAGTCCCAGCAGACATAAATGATGTGAGAAGGCATCTGTAGGAAATACTCGCTGCTGGCATGATACAAGAATCCAGGAGTCCATACGCCTCTCCCATTGTGGTTGTGCAAAAGAAGAATGGGTCTGTGAGGATGTGTGTTATTTATCGAACCCTGAGCCGGCGGACCATCCCAGACAAATACACTATGCCTCGTATACAAGATGCCCTGGACTGCTTGAATGGGAGCACATGGTTCTTGGTGTTGGATCTTCATAGCGGATACTACCAGAAAATACCAAGCACTACTGACTTTTGACTTGATGGTATTTCCTGTAACTTCCCCTCTGTGTTGGGCAGGTGGGAGGGTTGTCTCATGGAGGTCTAGCCTCCTGAGGTCCATCCTCCTCCTGGTCAGACCAGCAATGGTAGTGGGCAAAGAGCTATGTGGTAAGGGCCCAAGTTTTCTGGCAGCCATAATCCAGCCAGGAACTTGGATTCTAGACCCTGTTTGACTCTCACAATCCCCCATCCTTCCTTTGGCATGGGCGCAGCCTCTTTCGACTCCATGTTTGCATAGTATGCCCTTGTGGAAGGAGCAAGCTCCCTGGCCTTCTTGCAGGGGTCTCTGCAGTGCTAGACCCATGCCAGCCCTCCCTGGGAGGCAGACACTGCCGCATGGCAGCTGTCCCATCTTGACCTCCTTCCTGACCTGCTAACCTGTGTCTGCTTCTGAACCATGGCCACCTTCATTGCAGCAATCTGAGCCAATTGGGTGCCCCCCTCCTGACCCACTAACCTGAGTCTGCTCCTGAACTGTGGCTGCCAACACAGAGCATGATAGGCCAGTACAGCAGCTTTCCTCCTGACCCAGTGACCAGAGTCTGCTCTTGATCCCAGATCACCTAAGTTCCAGTGTACTGGGCCAATGAGGAGCTCCTATCAAACCATTTATCACAATTTTAGGCATGGGGGGACTTTTTCTCCAAATATGATGTTTCTGCATAGTGGTAGTGATGCAACCACACATACAGTGTGTTTGCCATATTTTGCTGGTGGACTGACTTTTCTGGTGTCCTGTCAAACCCCAAAGTAGGCTGACTCCAAGTACCAAAGGTACCGGAAGGCTTCAAAGTATAGTAGTTGGTAGTGGTACTGGGTCATTCTTTGAAGCCCGTTTTTTTACATCACTTGTGATGAAAAAGAAAATGCATCATTTGAATGCTGCAAGCTTTGCCTTCACAGGCCAGTTTTCTCTTTCATGTAAGGAAAGTTTGCTTTTCTTCATTGGTATGGTCCTGAGATTTACTTCCAGTAGCCTTTATATTGCCAACAAGCTGCAGCATCCAAAGTTGGACAAAATATTGATGAACATGCATCAGACATAGTCTTAAATAGTTCTGTTTTTTCCACAGTCTAGTGTTTATCCACCTGTCTCCCTTAGCTGAACCTTTCTCCAGATGGTCCCCCCACCCTTATCACCCACCCAGGACTTAAATCACCCAGTAGTTCCCTATGACTACCCCTCATAGCAGGGCCAGAAAGTCTGGCCAAGTCCCTTGGGAACTAGATCCAATTTCTGATGTGCCTAGCCATGGTGTTGAACCTGGGGGGCTGTCCCTTATGCTGCTATAGCCAAGGAATGTTTCCTTAATTTTTCACCCCTTGTGACAGCCAGTGTTCAATGATGCAACACATTTGCTGATGTACCTCTCTTGCTGGAACCTCCCCACTGCCACAACATCCAGCTTCTGCTAGGTGTCAGGTGCATTGTGGGAAGTGCATCACTACCAACCTGATGACAGAGTGCAGTCCATGAGATGCTCCATCCTCCCTCTCCTACTCACTCCCGATGACTTGAATTTGCTCCAAAACTTTGATAGCCGGCATAGCGAGTGTTAGTGTTACCACAGAGATACTGAGCCAGCCTAAACTTTTTCGTAATAATTATACAGGCTGCAATATACAATAAACCATAATGTATAGTCACAACATACAGTGGGCATCCCTACTCATTGTATTTATTCCTGGAGAAAGACTGTGATAAAATAAAATGAGGCCCTGTATGTGAATTCAAGGTGATTTGTTTGGGCATGTGTTTCTCTTTGAGCAATTAAAGTCAGAATAGAAAGGCAAACTGCTTATGGATTAGTTTGCATCCCTTTATCAAAGATAAAAACTGCTGTAACATTAAACTGTGATCATCAGCAAGTTTTCTTCAGCTGATTCATAATATTAATTAAGCATAACAATAATAAAAACAGCAATACTGGGGAGTGATGAGGTACTGTGATGAGAATTGCATCTGCACTTGTCTACTATCTGTCTGTCTGTCTATCTCTGTCTCTGTCTCTCTCTCACTCTCTCTCTATATATATATTATAGTGACACAGTAGTGCCCTCCCTACTAGTGCCTAAACTGATGAAGAAGCGAGTAAAACTGGCATTCTTGTGCATCCTCCTGCTCCTGCTCCTCCTCTCAGATGTCCACCCCAACCCGGGACGAACCCCCACGATTACTACTCCTAAGGAACTAATAGTTGCCTCCCTTAATATATGTAGCCTCCTCAAGAAATGTGATTCTTTTCAGAGCTGGGTTGCCTAGAATTGCCCTAATGTCATCTTGGTATTTGAAACTTGGCTCAACGACTGCAGCCCATACTCCACAGTCTCACTTCCCGGTTTTATGCTATACCGTGCTGACAGAACCTCTAAAAAAGGGGGTGGATGTGCACTGTATGTCCAAGACTCATTACAGTGTCTCGTCTTCCCATCCCCAACCCTCGAACATGGGGCCCAGGCTCTCACCCTGAAAGTCACTCTTTGCCCAAACTGAGCCCCACTGTTCCTCTCCACCATATACATTCCTCTCTGAAATCCGAAGACTGCTTTGCACTGTGTTCTCACCTATCTCCAGACACTCTCTGACAGTGCAGACATCATTGCCCTTGGGGACTTTAATATAAACTGGTTAGCTGATGCATCGGCTCCCATTAGGGATGCTGCAGCCTCTCAAAACCTGTCCCAGTTTGTGACCACTGCCACTAGACTCAACCAGAAGACTGGTACTGCCACCCTCCTTGATCTAGTGCTCACTAATGCACCCCACAAAGCAACCCAGGTCAGGGAACTACCCAATGCCCTGAGTGACCACTCCCCAGTGCTCTGTCATTAGTCATATAGGGTTAGGAAGCTCCATCCAAAACTATCCTCCAACGCTGCCTCAAACCTGGCAAACTTCAGTCCCTCAGACAGTGCCTTTTAACTAGTGACTGGTCCCCCATCAAAACTGCATTGAACATTGACTCTGCCCTCGACCATTTCATCAACTCTTTCAACTCTGCCTGCAACCGTTATGCACCCCTAAGCAAACAAAAGGTTAAAGGGGTTGACACACCTTGGATATCATAAGCCCTGCTGGACCAGATGTGTGAACATGACAATCTATGACACATTATGCTGGATTCTGGTAAACCCACTGATAGGCAGCACTACCAAGAAGCACGCTATAAATGTACTTGGAGTATTCATAAGGCAAAGGCTGAGTACTACTAAACCTTCCTCACTGCCATATGGGGCTCGGGCCACAAGTTCTGGGACTTCCTCAAAGAGCTCAGTGGCAAAGCCTCCACTGCACCTCCCTCCCAACTCAGGCCCAATGGGTCTGTCACCACAGACCCTGTACTGATTGCTAATACATTTAATAACTCTTTCTCCAACCTTACTGGTGTTCTCCCTCCCCAACGTCTTCTCCCCCACCCCCTGAGCACTACGTTGCTCCCTCTCCACCCCCACTCCACTTTAAAGCAATATCTCAGTGTGAAACTGCCCCTCTTCCACCCAAGGCCCTCAACAAATCATGTTTCAGCAGTGACACACTTGATCCTAAACTGCTTAGACTCACCTTTAACAGAGTTCTCTCCCCTCTTACCATGCTCTTGAACTGCTCCCTATCACTAGGCCAGTTTTCCTCTAAATGGAGAACTGCCCTCATCACACCGATCCTAAAAAGTGGTGACCACACCCTGCCTGGGAACTACCACCCCATCTCAATCCTGCCTCCCCTCTCCAAAACCTTGGAGAAGATTGTGGCCACCCAGCTTACAGACTACCTCACCAAATATAGCCGCCTGTGTCCTGAGCAACATGGCTTCCGCCATAACCACAGTACCACCACAGCCCTCTTGGAATTTGCAAATGCCCTCCACACATCTCTGGACACTGGCCACACTGCTGGTGCTGTTTTTATAGACCTTTCCAAGACATTTGATACAGTGCACCACACACTGCTCCTGGATTCCCTCATGCAAATAGGCTTATCCCCCGAGTCCACTGGCTGGTTTGCCAGCTATCTGTCTGAGAGAACCCAGACAGTCAGGATTGCCCATACCCTGTCCTCCTCACTCCAAGTCAGGTCAGGGGTTCCACAGGGCTCTATTCTTGGCCCCCTACTTTTCTCTGTTCCTCAACTCCTTGCCCATGGTTTACTCCAAGAAACTGCTCCTGTATGTGGATGATGCTGTCCTCTACAGCTCCCACACTGATCCCACAGCCCTCTGCTCGGCACTCCAAAAATCTTTAATGGAAGCTGAATCCTGGTTTGTGCAACATAGGCTAGTCTTAAATTATAAAAAATAACAAAATCCATGGTGTTTGCACCCCCCCAAAACAACAATATAAGACAACCCCTGCTCATATTAAACTCTCTAAATGACCCCCTTGAGCAGGTTACCTCGTTCAAATACCTAGGTATCACCCTAGTCTCTAGACTCACCTACCATAACCACATCTGAATACTAAGCACCACTGTCAATGTGCGTATTGGCCTATTCTACCGGTACAAGCACTGCCTCCTACCAGAAGCTCTCCACCTAGCTGTCTCTGCATCAGTACTATCACTCACAGACTACGGAATCATCATCTATGGGGCAGCTGACAACACGTACCTAAACAACATTAGGCTGGCCCTTAATAAGGCCTGTAGACTTGCTGCAGCTGTGCCAGACACACACATACCTGCACCCTCTATGCCTTAACCAACTGGCTAAACATTTACGGGAGGCTCAAATATCACACCTGCCTCTTTGCTAAAAAAAAATGACAGCAGGGTTATTCCCACCTGCTCTCTCCCTCCTACTCCAGGCACCATTGTCCACCTGCCTCACTCGGCAATCTGCGACAACCCACTTCAGGGTAACTCACTGCAAGACTACTTTGGGTCAAAGAACTTTTAGGTACTTGGCCCCTAGCTGGCTTAACTCACTCCCAAACTCCCTCCTCACAGAACCCAAACTTGGACAGTTCAAGTCCCAACTAAGAGATCTAATTACTCATGACTCAGTCTGTGACTGCCCTTGATTTAGCCCTATCCACTCCCCCCCCCACGACTATGGACTTAACTCTGGTCCAGCCACCCCTGGGCATGCCTATATCTTGACAATGGACACCTCAGTCCAGCCTAGGCCTGCAAATAACCACCAGAGCATGGTTAGCGCCACCACCCTGCAGTGTATGCTTTGTTACCTACTACCATCTGCACTGTGTACCTATGTTTGGCAGCACTCTGTAACTCTGAATCGCCAGCTGCTTTACTGTGTTATCTATAACCATTTTGTAACCATCTCTGTAACTATTGTGTCTAGTTGTTGCTATTGTCCCTGATGTCTCTGTTTTCAACTATGTGGAACCTTTGTAAAGGAGTCTTTCACTCAAAGGTGTGTTATATGATATCTTCAGTAAATAAAAATTAAAAAATAGTGTTGAGTACCCGCTTTAAGGTTAAATCTCAAATTTTGCACCTTAATAACTTTGTAACCGTACAGTGGATTTCCCTGATATTTGGAATGCATGGTCTGGTACCATAGATCTCTGGATCTGGCAGGTTGCATTGTGGTCAGATGTACGGTTGTGGAGCTACAGCATGCCAAATAACGCATTAATTATGGAGTTTTGTGTGTTTCTTTGCTCAGACCTACAGCCCGCACAGTTTGCGAGATTGGTCCAAAAACTTCAGGGAACATGCAGCTGGGCTCTCCAATGTCCCTTTCGAAGATTTTGTGAAAAAATATTAAATGGTTCAAAAGTTACTCAAAAAACACTGAATCCCATTATAGTCTATGGGAAAAGTTAACAACCAATATGACACTGTCACAAATGCAGTTTTTACTGTCGCAAATTACCGTTTTATGTTCATGAGTCAGCCATTTTTTTTCAGTTACTGCTCATAAAAATGCTTGGCATTTAAATTTGGGACCCTCCAAGGACACATTCTTGTTGTGTTCACCTAGTCGAGTCCTGAGGATGCTAACCATGTCTATATTCTGGGGTAAAACACCCCAGAAATATGATTTTAAAATTTTTGTAAAAAGTAGTATCGCAAAGTACTTTCATAAATGTGACACTTTTGTGATTTGTTTAGCGAAAGTGTTGTGATTTGCGACGGTAATTTGTGAAAGTATGGCCAAAACAATAGAAAATCTTTGCCACCCTGCTGCAAAACAACAGTTTGATCTTTTGGGCTGAAATTTGCAGGGAAGAAAGCCAACATCCCACAGACATGCCTTTTTGTGCTAAAATATTACTGGGCTGCAAAGTTACAGCACTCTGAAGTTGACGATTGTTCCCATAGGATAACATTATGGCCTCTGCCGCGCCTTTCGGGTCCTGTATCTTGAAAACAGTTCGAGATACAGACTTTTCATCACACAAATGCTTACCCTCAGTTGGGGGCTAAGCACAAAACTAGTCTGGAAAGTTGTAAATAATATGGGAATTATATTTTTTTTCTACGTCGGACAGTTCCTGAGATATAAGCAATTTAGTATTCCAAGTGCTCATTTTCCTGTCCGAGGGTCACTATTATGCCCACATTCTTTGTATTCACTGTGCTTCTGGATGCACCTCTTTCAAACACAAAGCGTGTGCATTAGCATTACCATTAGTGTTTGCATTCACGTTTGCGCTTGCGTTTCTGTTACTGTTTGCATTAGCATTTCCATTTGCGTCACTGTTAACGTTACTGTTTGCATTTGCGTTATCGTTTGCGTTTCCATTTATGTTTGGTTCACCGTTACTGTTACTGTTTTTGTTTCCATTACTGTTACCATTTGCATTTGTGTTACCCTTACCATTACCATTTGTGTTTGTGTTTACGATTGCATTTGCATTACCATTTGCATTTGTCACCATTACCGTTACAATTAACATTTGCTTTTATGTTACTGTTACTGTTTGTGTTTGCATTTGTGCTTTCATTTATGTTACCGTTACCACTTGTGTTTATGTTACGGTTACCATTTGCGCTTGCATTACCATTTGCACTTGCGTTACTGTTACTTTTAGCATTACCATTACTATTTGCGTTTCTCTTTGCTCTTGCATTTACATGACCATTTACATTTGCATTTACATTAACGTTTGTGTCACCATTAGCATTACCATTAGTGTTTGCGTTTACATTACTGTTACCATTTGTGTTTGCTTTTGCACTTGCATTTACGTTATCGTTAGCATTACTGTTTGTGTTTCTGTGTGTGCTTGTATTTACTTTACCATTGCCATTTATGTTATTGTTCATGCTTGCATTACCATTTGCATTTCCGTTTGCATTACCGTAAATGTTACCGTTACCATTTGCATTTGCACTTGTAGTTGCACTTGCATTTGCATTTGCTTCACTGTTAGCATTAACATTAGCGTTTGCATTTACGTTACAGTTACTGTTTGCGTTTGCACTTGCATTTGTGTTACCATCTGAGTTTTCATTTGCATTACCATAACCGTTATCGTTTGTGTTTCTGTTTACATTTGTGTTGGCATTACCATTACCATCAATGTTTGTGTTTCCATCGCCTTTACCATTAGTGTTAGCATTAATGTTTGTGTTTCTGTTTACGCTTGCGTTTATGTTACCATTTGTGTTTATGTTAACGTTTGCATCACCGTTAAGTGTTACCATTAGCGTTTGCATTTATGTTACCATTTGCATTTGTGCTTGCATTTTTGTTACTGTTGTTGTTTGTGTTTGTGCTTGCGTTACCATTTGCATTTTTGTTTGTGTTACTGTAACTGTTAGCATTTGCATTTCCTTTCACATTTGCATTGGTGTTACCATTTCCACCAATGTTTGCGTTTTCACTGCTGTTACCATTAGCGTTTGCATTAACATTTGCTTTCACGTTTCCATCACCATTACCATTAGCATTTCTTTTTACGTTACTGTTACTGTTTGCATTTCCGCGTGTCTTTTCATTGTCATTTGCGTTTACATTTGCCTCACCGTCACCGTTACCATTTCTGTTTCTGCTTGTGTTTCTGTAAGTGTTGGCATTTGCGTCTGTGTTCACATTTGCATTGGCATTACCATTACCATTATTGTTTGCATTTGCAGTTACTGTTAGCATTGTCATTATTGTTAGGGTTATTTTGCACAAATGGCCAGCATGGTGGGAGTGCGGGGCCAAAAGGGCCCTGTGCTCCCACCACCACATTCCATTCACTATTTATATTGCACATTCTCAAAAAAGAACAGAAATTCATGGCAAAAACTCTGTTTAATGCATCAGTTAGGGTAATTCCACAGCGACAAAAGTGAGGAAATTCGGTGTTAGGGTTGAAAACCCTAACTGCGTATTTCCTCCCCAACCCCACCACCACCACACACACACATACATGCAAGTAGGGGAAAGACCAAGGCAACACAATCAATCACGCACAACCAGCAGCAGATAACAGAAATAACATACAACTATCTAAACCACAAAACCACACACTCATGCTCCCATCTGCCTCACACCAACAGATGTCGGTCTGTGGCATGGGGTCGTCACTGCTAACTCTGATCCTGGATGTTCTATGCACTGCAAAACACATATCACTATGGACAACTGGGCATCTTGGGCCACATGCTGCCACCAACTCATAACACAGACTACACATATGGTATTTTTGGGTTTATGAGACCCAAAGTAGGATTTTGCACATTCCCTGAAATACTTTCCAAAATCACTTTCGTAAAAGCGACAGTTTCGTGTTTGCGACAGTATTTTGTGACACTGTTTTACATGCTTTCACAAATGCAACACTGTCATGTCTTCCGTTTGGGACACTTTCGTATTTGCAAAAGTATTTTGTAAAAGCATGCTCCTGATGACTACACATCTTTGCCATCATCCTGCAAGCAAATGATTGGATCCTTTGGGCTGAAATTTGCAGGGTGGCAAGCCCTGGTCCCACAGATGTGCCTTTTTCTGCTTTGGTGCTAAAATACTTAAGGATGACAAAGTTACACTGTTCCAAAATTGAGCAGTTTCCCATAGACTAACATTGTGGTGCCCATGATGCCTTTCACCACCAATATGTTGAAAATATAGCGAGGTACACAGTTTTTGCGACTGCCACCTTGGTTCACCTTTAGGTGAACTAACCTCGTGGAACAAGTTTGGAAATACTGTATGATACCTGAAGCTGGATTTCTTACCTACTTGATACAGTAACACAGGTATATACCTCCTGTTGGTTGTGTGTGATTGGTTGTGTTGCCTTGGTCCTTCCCCTACTTGCATGTATGTGTGTGTGTGTGTGTGTGGTGGAGGTGGGGTGGGGGAATGCGCAGTTAGGGTTTTCAACCCTAACACCAAATTTCCTTGCTTTTGTCACTGTGGAACAACCCTAACTGATGCATTAAACAGATTTTTTTGCCATGAAAATATATATATAAAATCTACCTACCTATACACACCATGGGAGTGAAGAATACCAATGCAGAATAAAGGTGTTATTTTGCCTTTTATTTACTCAGCTGCAGTGAAAGTAGTGTAGTGCTGGTGTTTTTCTGTAGTGTACCATAGTGGTTCCCTGTGGGCCCTGTGCGAAGAGAGAGATCATGATTGTTTTCTCAGGGTAGGGGGTGGGCATTAGGGTTGACAATCAAAGAACAGCACAACACCAAATTGCCCGATTCCCAAGACCTCCAAACTCTCATGGGTTTCATTTTCCTACTTTCACTTTGCATTCTTCAGTCCTGATGTGTGCATTATTGCACTTCTTTTGCAATGAATTTCTTTTCATTTTGTCATATCTTCATTCTTGCAGGTCCCAAAGGGATTGGCATGAACAGATGCAGACACACCTGCCAGGCCTTGCACCACTGGAAAAGTCTGTATGCTTGCAGAAGTACAGGACACTCTGCATCCATACCATACATAATGATGGAGGATGTCTCGGGCCAAAGGAATGCCAAATGCAACAGGATAGCAAATAAAAAACCCATCATAAACAAAACCTCAACGGGAAAAAAATCATAATCATAGGGGACTCCATGATTCGAGGTGTGGACCCCCACCTAAGACAAAACAAACGTGCAGATGTGCAGGTCAGATGTCTACCAGGAGCATCCACTTGGAAGGGCACTGACCGAATTGTCAACATAGTTAAAAAGGAAGAAGAGGGCTCAAACATTCTGGTCAACCTAGGGACCAATGACCTTGCTAGCCAGTAGGTTGAGGAGGTTAAGGAGCACATTGTGCAGCTCGGCGAGACATTGGTTTCATTTTCATCCAGCATTGCATTCTCTGAGATTCTGCCTGTTTGGGAAAAGGGGAAGAACAGGCAGAAAATCAAAGAAAAAGAGATAAGTGAGCTCAACGCATGGCTCAAGGACTGGTGCCACACAAAGGGGCACCACTTTGTTGGAAACTGGATCAACTTCTGGGAAAGGGAGTTCTTTAGATTTGATGGCCTCCACCTGACTAAAGAGGGAGTCAGAGCACTGGGCCAGAAATTTGATGTTCACGTAAGACATTTAAACTAGCGGAAGGGGAGATGATGGTAGCTCTAGGAGAAGCACACATACAGCCTGCTGTCTCTCCCCCTTCAGCCAGTACCAAAACTATACACTCCAGGATAGCACAAGCAGATAGCCAGGGACATAAAACCCTTTCTGACTCTGGTGTTGATCATCACAGTGGAAAGGGAGGGACCATAAACAGGGAAAACTACAAAGGGATGAACAATAAGAACAAGGGAGACATGACAAACAAAGCGACACAGCATGAGTGGTCAGCACTATGCCTCAATGCATGCAGTCTGGCTAACAAGATGGCTGACCTCACTGCCATAATAGCTGAGGCAGAACTAGACTGGGTGGCTGTGACCGAAACATGGTTCACCAATAATCATGGTTGGGAGGTGACTATCCCGAGGCACAACTTGCTTAGGAGCGATAGGACTGGGAAAAAGGGAGGGGGTAGCTATTTATGTTAAGGATACCATCAATTCTACAGAAATGCAACAGGCACTAGGGGAAGCAGAGGATCTATGGATCACAATAGGGTCTGGAAGATGGAAATCCATTCGGGTAGGAACAATTTACAGACCCCCAAATCAGGAGGAAGCCAGGGATAAGGAAATCCTGGAAACCATCCTCCAGATGTCAGGCAAAGGGGACATGGTGCAGGTGGGGGATTTCAATCTGCTGGACATAGACTGGAATACCCACACAGCAACATCACAGAAGAGCAGGGAATTCCTAGTCACCATACAGGAAGCAGGCCTAAGTCAATTAGTGACATCACCCACAAGGGGTAATGCGGTTCTAGATCTGATATTCACAAATAACGACAGGGTTATGGGTGTCGAAGTAGGGAACCACATGGGCAACAGTGATCATAACATGGTATGGTTCAGGGTGAAAAGGACTGTAGACTCCAGACTCCAAACTGAAGGGGTCTTGACTTCAGGAGGGCAGACTTCACAAACATGAAGGCCTGCCTAAGAGACAACCTAAGTAACTTGACAGAAGGGAGTGTTGAGGAATATTGGATGAGGTTGAAGGATGCAATAACCATAGTCACATCACAGTGTGCCCATCAGGTTTGTAAGAACAAAGGAGGAAAAACCCACTATGGTTTTCCAAGGAAGTGGCAACCACGGTGAGAGAAAAGTGCAAAGCCTTCAGAAAGTACAAGGAGTCAGAGAACGAAACAGACAAAAAAGAATATAAACAGACACTAAAAGAGACAGGGAAAGTGATAAGAAATGCAAAGGCTCAAACAGAGGTTAGGATAGCTCAGGAAGTAAAAAAGGGTAACAAAACATTCTACAGGTACATACGTGAAAAAAGGAAGACCAATGGGGGCATTGTTAGAATCACAAAAAAAGACAGACAAACCACAGAGTAAGATGGGGAGAAGGCAGAGGCACTCAATGAGTACTTCTACTCAGTCTTCACACAGGAAGCAGACGGTAATGGACCAACAGTAGGCATAAAGAAGTGTCCGATTGAAGGAACAGACACAGGCCCCTTCACAGAGGAAGGGGTCCTGGAGGAAATAGACAAGCTAAAGGTAGATAAAGCTATGGGGCCAGATGAGACACACCCAAGAATACTGACAGAACTATGGAGGGAACTGGCAGCCCCCTTAGCAGTGCTCTTTAATAAATCATTAAGGAAAGGGGAGGTGCCGGAGGATTGAAAGAGCGCAACAGTACTCCAAAAGAGTGAAAGTAAGGAACAGCCAAGTAACTACCATCTGGTTAGTCTAATGTCAGTCATGGGAAAACTGATGGAGTACCTGCTGATGGAAAGAATCATAGCTTTTTTTGAGCAAACTGGTCAGCTCAACAAAAATCAACACGGTTTCACATCAGGGAAGTCCTGCCAGGCAGACCTGGTTGATTTTTTTCAATTGGGTCACCAAAACAGTGGATCAGGGTGGGGCAGTGGATGTGGTTTACCTGGACTTCAGCAAAGCTTTTGACTCCTTTCTGCATAGGATACTAGTCAATATACTGGAGAACATGGGAACTGGGCCCGAGGTCACAAACTGGGTCAGAAACTGGTTACATGGGACAACTCAGAGAGTGTTAGTAAATGGCAATCTTGTCTGTGGAGGTGAGGGTGACTAGTGGGATCCCATGCGGCTCAGTTCTGGGGCTGATCCTCTTCAACATATTCATCAGTGACATTGTGGATGAACTGGAGGGAAAGGTATGCCTGTTTGCAGATGACACCAAAATAGGCAACATGGTAGACACACCAGAGAGACAGCAAAGCATGGAAGCTGATCTCTGAAAACTGGAGGAGTGGTCCAAGACCTGGCAATTGAAATTCAGTGCCAAAAAATGCAAGGCCGTGCACCTGGGAAAGCAGAACCCAGGGAAACTGTACTCAATGGGAGGGGAGCAGCTGATGGCTACCAGGCAGGAGAGAGACCTAGGAGTGATCCACTCGGATGACCTCAAGGTCAGTAGACAATCTGAAAAGGCAGCACTAAAGGCTAGTGGTATCCTGGGATGTATAGGGAGGGGCATCACGAGCAGAAGGCATGAAGTAATCATGCCCTTGTGTTAGTCCCTGGCCAGGCCTCACCTGGAGTACTGTGTCCAATTCTGGAGGCCACACCTCAGGAAGGATATAGATAGGCTGGAGATGGTACAGAGAAGAGCAACAACGATTGTGCAGGGCTTGCATCAGAAACTGTATGAGGCAAGACTGGATGACCCCAAATTATACTCCCTAGAACAACGCAGGAATCATGGGGACATGATAGAAACATTCAAATACCTTAAAGGCAACAACAGGGTGCATGTGCAGAACCTCTTTTAGGCAAAGGACTACAGCAGGACTAGAGTGCACAACCTTCGACTTAAGGGAGGAAAGTTCAGAAACAATACAAGGAAATTCTTTTTCACAGAGTGCATTGTGGAATCATGGAATAGCCTGCTAGAGGGGGTGGTGGGAGCCAAGACAGAGGGGGAATTGAAGTGGGCATGGGACAGACACTGTGGGATACACAAGCAGGCAGCTATGTAGGGGGGTAGGAAGCCAAGGGCAGACTTGATGGATCATACGGTCCCCATCTGCCAACAATTTCTATGTTTCTATGTTTACATGTGTCTATGCATGCGAAAAATGTGTGAGGCTGTCTGGGGGATGGTGGAAGTGCAAACCCTGTGGGTCTTGCACCTCTATGTGGCTACAGATGCTGAATGACAGGACCAAGAGTCTGTCTGGCTGTGGAAGAACAGGGCTCTCTGGAATCTGTGCTTTAATGCAGCTATGGATGCAGAAGTTTGGGGCCCTCTGGTCACTATGCCAAGAGAGAATTTCTCTTCACTATATAGTTACTTGTTTCCTGTGCAGCCAACACTGCACTGTCCCTCCTCAAGCTGGGAGTGCTTTTCCCCAGCCTTGGCTCATCCAGCCGGCTCACTGAGTTCACCCCAAAACTCAGTTAACCAGCACGGGATCGCAACTCACTAACCACTGGGCCAGACCTGAACACAATATTTCTTCATAACTTTTTTTAATTACATTTTGAACAAACATTTTCAACATAGTGTTTTTATGACTCCCACCCTTCTGAATATGACAGGTGCCATTTATAAAACACTGACCAAAGTGTCATTTTGCAGCAGATGTGCGAAACACATTTTTGGCAGGATTTGAGAAATGACACCTGTCACGTTCATGGAGCGCTGTGAAAAAATATGGCTATGTTGAACATTTTTGGTTAAAATATTGAAAAATACCAAAGTTATGATTGAACATTGAAAATGTAAATGTTCACACATAACTTGGTCATGTTAAAATTTTTTTTTCATCAAATCTTAAACAGAGTTTTCTTATGACCCTAACTCAGGAACTGGTAGGTAAAAATGTTTCAAATCCTGCCTGAATGGTGGTTTCATGGAGCGACTGTAAAATCACCTTTCAGCACAGATTTGAACATTGTAATCTTGTTTATACGGTGGGATCCCAAAAAGGCCTTATTGAAAATTTGGTACATAAATATTTAAAAATGACAAAGTTATGAGTAAAAGTTTAAAATGCATTGGAAATACATTGCCTGTACTTACCTTGTTTTTCAGTTCCTGGTCATGGTTGTAGGAGGATGTCTTTCATCATAGAGAGTGGACAATGGCAGTAGGCCAGTTGTAGGTGAGTGAGGGGGGAGGGTGACAGATATCGACACGGAACCATTTTCTTCTTTTCAGGTTCAACAACAAAAATAAATAAAAAAGGATCTTTGAGAGACAGTTTTCTTTCTTTTAGGTGGACCAGAAAGACACTGGGGATTGGGCACCTCAGTGTCAGTAGACTGTTCAGTGGCACCCAGTGGCACCAGTGATGGGGAGGTGGGCTGAACTGTAGTGGAAGGGGGAATTTATGTATAGCAGTACCAGGGTGGGCACCCATTATGCTTTTAATTTGGAGCAGGGTGAGGGAGAGGCTTAGTCTGTACCCTGTGTTTGGTATTACAAAATGTATAACTGTGGCAGAAACAGTTATTTTATTTTAAAACCTTGGTCAGGAGGAAGGGGGAATACCAGTGGCAGAACTGGGTACCCACCATCCGGTTACACTGAAAGATGGGGAGAGGTTCTAAAGAAATGAGGGTACTGCATCAGCAGCATAATTAAAATTGATTTCTTCCACTCTACATTTGTCAGTGGTTGACGAAAGTAGAGTGAAGGAAATCACTTTAGATGAAACCACTTTCGACAGCTGATGAAAGAAATCTGAAGGACATCTCTATAGATCAAACTACTAATGGAAAAAATATCCTTAGAATATTTATTTATTGATTTGGGGTCCTTCTGCCCAGTGCCAAGTCAATCAAATGTTGCATCTGGGCTGGCGCCAATTTTCAAATGTTGCAGCTGCTAATAAAAAGGGCTTCTATTGGGATTGTCCCCAGAACATGGACTGACATGCTGCAGGTGGTCCGAGAGCAACTTTCCTGACTCCTGCTGCCCCCCCATGGAACTACCAGATGCTGCTGCAAGCATCAGGAATCCCTCACTAGCACCTGCCACAATGGACTGTCCTCACTGGATCATCAGCTGATCATCTGTTAGGCCCCGAGTCCCCAGCCACTTCCAGACTCCAGTGGGACTTGTTCTTTTGGCACAGAAGTTTTTAATCAAAAAGAAAAAAATGAACTTTCTCCAGGACTTCTTCTGTACAGAGAGTATCTGTTCTTGCTGGGGGACCCTGGAGCTCTGTTTCAGTGAGCGGGGGTCCTCCTGTCTGGTACCCAGCCAATCAAATTTTGCAATTTTCAAACGCTGTGGCTGCCCATAAAAAGGGCTTTGTTGGGATAGCCTCCAGAACACCAACTGACATGCTGCAGGGGTCCGAGAGAAATTTTTCTGGCTCCCCCCCCACAGAACTACCAGATGCTGCGCAAGCATAGGAAGTCCCTCACTAGCACCTGCTGCAATGAATTTTGCTTACTGGATCATCAGTTAATCATCTGTTGGCCCCTGACTCCTCAGCCACTTCCAGATGCCAGCGGGACTTGTTCTTTCGGCACTGAGGTTTTCAATCAAAAGAAAAAAACTGAACTTTCTCCAAATCTTCTCCTGTATGGAAGTATCTGTTTTGTTTTTCTTGTTCCGCCCACCACCCAGCCCCAACCTCTACTAAATACTTGTTGAAAGCTGCCATTACCTTATTGAATCAACAGAGGGCTACTCCACAGTCTTTGGAGGATCTGTGAGACTGTATCTGGTTTCTGGTTACTCTCTCTCTCTTGCCGTTGTGTAGTATTAATTTTTCTTACCCTGCATACCTTATCATCTGTCCTTCAAGGGGTAAACTGACTCAGTGACTTACTACAGGATGTGTTAACTAGTGTTCATTATGCATGTCTAATTAATTTCTTCCTCAGTCTATTTTTTATTAGCTGAGCCCCAGCCCTTCCTCCAGCTAGCCACTATTTCTGAGTGACACTTGGCTCAGCATTGATGATTGCCGGATCCTGATTGGCTACAGCTTATTTGTATATCCAAGGCACTCCCTACTCCAGGTCTGCTACTGACCAGTTGTTTGTCGACAGCTGTCAGAGCAAGCCTGTAATCCTCTACTGCACTGCATCTATACTGCTGGACTGAGCCCAGCTGGTAGATCCCACTTGCCTGTTTGGGAATGCCTCTGATAATGAAACTCTGGGGTGTTACTGTGTCAATGATCTATGATAATTATCTAAGAACATAAGAATGATGTCAGCAGATGGGGACCATTTGATTCATCTAGTCTGCCCAAGGTGGCTACCCTCTCCCTTTTAATTGTTTCAGCCAAGTTGTCCGCACTGCTTGTCCCACACTAATTTAAATTCTCTTACTGCTTTAGCTGCCACCACCTATGCTGGAAGGCTGTTCCATGACTCTATCACTCTCTCTGTGAAGAAGTGCATTTTATAGTTGCTTCTGAACTTGCCTCCCACCAGACACAAGTTATCCCCCCCTTGTCCGAGTTCCCTTGTTTTCTTGGAAGAGGTTCTTTGTCTTGTTTATTCCCATGACGTATTTAATCGTTTCTATCATGTCACCTCTGTTTCTTCTCTGTTCTAGTGAGTACAACTTCAGTACCCTGAGCCTAGTTTCATATGTCTTATGGTGCAGCCCCTGCACCATTTTAGTGACTCTTCTCTGCACCATCTCTAATCTGTCTTTGTCCTTTTTCAGATGTGACCTCCAAAACTGGACACAGTACTCCAGGTGCAGCCTCACCAAGGATCTGTACAGTGGCATGATTACCTTTTGCTTTCTGCTTATAATGCCCCTACCTATACATCCTGGGATGCCACCTGCTCTCTGTGCCGCTTTTTCACATTGTTTTGTGACTACCACAGTGCTGTTGGTAAACCAGGTTCCCCTCCCCCCTGGGCCTCTCTCCCTTCTGGCAGGACACTCCCATCTGCCCCCTGGGACTCCCCTGGGTGGGAAATGATTACATTGCTTCACTACTAATTACTGCTCATGGTCTCACCCACTAAGGATGCTGTTATAAACTGTTCTACAGCTGTTCTCTACCTGGGAGGAAGCCCTTAGTTACTTACCTGACTAAACTCCTCAGGTACCTGGTTAGATTGAAAATGGACATGCGTGGTGATATTGAACTTAACCCTGGTGCCAACCCCCCTAATTATATAATAAGCTCCCTAACAAATGCTACTTGATCCACAGCAAAGGACCTTTGGCTGGTCACATGAATATCAAAAGCCTGTGGTGCAATATGCAGGACCTAGAGGCCTGAACTACCTTATATAAACCTGATGTAATTGCTGTGACCGAGACGTGGCTTTAGCCACATGTGCTACTGCATGAAGTAGCTCTGCTTGGCTATGACACATTTAGAAGGGATAGGACTGGGAAAAAGGAGGGGGTTCCTTATTTATGTCAGATCCAAATTCAACACCTCCCTAGTAGATATCCCCCCTCTGATCAAATTGGTGAGGGAATTCTTACTAGTAAAGTTACTACTTGGTGATACCAAACCTCTTTATGTGGGTAGTGTCTATTTACCCCCCAACAACAGCGGAATTCTCCCTAGTGTCCCTTACCTGGGCCCTAGCAGAACATGCACCATGGGAAATGATAATTCTGTGGTGATTTTAATCAAAACTGGTCCTCAAAATCCAATTCTGAGCCTCAGGATCTCATCCTTGATGCCTGCCTTACCCAAGTCATTAGTCTGCCTAGCAGGCATAATGACAAAACCGGCAACCACACTTTGCTAGACTGGGCCTTAGTCACACACCCTGACAGGATAACTGCTGCTGGTATCTTCTCAGACTCTCTGAGTGATCATTTGCCCATATTTTGCATATAGTCCAATAAGCTCCCTAGTCTACCCACTAGGATTTTCATGGTGAGGGACTACTCCAACTTCTCATCTGACAGTTTTGTCTGGCTCTATCCATGGCTGACTGGGACCCAAAATTAACACTCCCCAGCATAGATGATGCCCTAGCCTATTTCTCCAACATCTTCCTGTCAAAAGCTAACCTTCATGCTGTCTGCAGAAAGCTTAGGATTTGGGGCAAGTGTCACAAATGGCTTGATCCTGACCTCAAAAAACTCATGGTGCTTAGGGATAAGTCTTGGGGAAACTACAAGGCCTCGCTCCTCAAGTCTGATTGGGAGTATTACAGGGCACTTAGGAACAAGTGCAAAAAAGGTACCAAGGCAGCGAAAAGCCAGTACCTACATGGTCTCCAAGAACACCATCTGTATGATCCCAAGAATTTCTGGGGTCACATTAATGTGCTCCTGAAAGGTAGCACCGGTACCCAAGATGGTGTGGTTTTGGTCAATGGCCATCTGTTGGATGACCCTTCCATGGTTGCTGAGGCCTTTAATGCTTTCTTCACAAACCTAGATGCATACAAACCCAAAATTCCTGCTACCCCTCCCACAGAGCAGACAATCTCTATAGGTGACCCACATCACCCCCAGTTCCAGTTCAAGTTGGTCAAAACATCAGAGGTGCTCCCGCTACTGAGGCGGACAAAGCCAGACTCTTCCCCTGGTTTCGACCAACTTGAGACGTGATTACCTAGGGCTGCTGCCCCTGCAATCACCTCACCTGTCACTCTGCTTATCAACAGATCCCTTGTGGAAGGGTGTGTCCCCCAGAAATGGAAGGTGGCCATGGTAGTCCTGGTCTACACGACTGGACCACGTGGAAGCATAGAGAATTATAGGGCAATATCCACACTATTCCCTCTAGTAAAGGTTCAGGAGAGGCTGGTTTACAACCAGCTACAAGATTACCTAGAGCATCATCGCCTTCTAGCAGATAACCAACATGGCTTTCATAAGTATTATGGCACCCCGACATCACCTTGATCAAGTTCATAACCGATACCCTGTGTGCATTGGATAATGGCTCACCCACTGGTGCAATATTTATAGACTTGTCAAAAGTATTTGACTTGGTCAGTCATGGACTGCTCCTTGGCAAGCTCCAGCTCCTAGGTCTCGACACACTATCGCATACCTGCTTCACATGTTATCTGTTGAACAGGTCGCAGGAGGTAAAGTGGCAAGGGGTGCACTCTAGCTGCCATCTGGTTACTGATGGAGTACTCCAGGGATCTATTTTAGGCCTGCTACTGTTTATTCTCTTTTTCAATTATATTGATCTAAATTGTGGCACAGGGAACATAATCCTATATGCAGACAACACTGTTGTCTAGTGGAGTAATCCCAAACTTAGTGTTATTGCTGAAAGACTAGCTGCTGGTCTTAATTTTCTAGAAAGCTGGTTTGTTTCCAATTTGCTTGTCTTAAATGCCAAAAAGGCTAAGGCTGTTCTTTTTAGATCTAGTTCCCTGGGTGAGCAAATACAACACCTGCTCCCGCTCTTTTCTGCAACAGGGTCACAGACAGAAGTCATCAACAGGGTTAAATACCTAGGTGTCTACCTAGATCAGGACATGTCCTTTAAGCCACATGTGGGACACATAACCAAGACTATACACTACAAACTTGGTCTTCTCTACAGGCTTGGCAACTCCTAAACTGATGAATCTAGAGTTGCCATTGCTAAGGGTGCCTTACTCCCCACTCTTCTGTATGGTGCCCCACTCCTACACTTCCTTAGGAAAAGTGAAAATCATAGGCTGTCTGTGCTTTACAACAAGATTTGTTGCTTTGCAACCTATTCTCCACCCCAGAGACACCACTGTGAGGTCCTTGCTGACTTAAAGTGGCCCACCCTGGAATTCAAACTCTTATATATAAGCTCTCCAATGTCTACACCCCACCCAACTTGTTAGGCCTGCTGAACCCCAAGTTCTCACAATGAAGCCTTTGCTCCACAAACATCAGCCTTCTTGAAATTCCCCGGGTCTGCACCAACTTTGGTAAAAGATCCTTTAGATATTCAGCTCCCTACTACTGGTGCTCACTCCTGGAGAATCAGACCACCTGCACTTCCCTCAGAGGTTTTAAAGTTGGGCTAAAGGTATACATGTTAGAAAGCTGCCACTGCAGCTGCTACCGTTGAACCCCTACCCTCTCCACGAATGTATCCCATTTGGCCAAATATACGTGAGCACCCAGTCTGTCCTTGTCCACAGTTGGCATGTCTCCTTGAGCAACTTGTGCTCCCCCCCGATCCTGCTTTAAGTCTTGTTGTAACTAACTATTAGTGTGTATTTTGTGCTCTAATGTGTTCCTCCTTTTTCTGGATTGCTGTAAACACTATGTTCTACATGCTGTATTATGTAAATGTATGTGATCTACTGTACCATACTTGCTGTATTATGTAAATGTATATAACAAATTCCAAGTTGCCCCTGAAAAAGGGACCTCTGGTCTCAGTGAGGTTACCCAGTTATCAAAATGCTATAAATAAATAAATAAATTGAACTGAGCATGCTCAGAAAACAGTAGAGTTTTTAACTTATATTTCAAAAACTTTATTAGTTGAAAATCTCTTCACTTGTGAAAGTATGTACCTTGGGTCAGACTGTACAAAACCTGTACGTTTTGGGTTAAAAACAATTAAGTTACAGATGAGCAATAAAGTCATACTATAAACAAATTTTAGTATTTTTGCACCTCTATAACTTTGCCCTCCAAACTGACTGACACAAAATTTTCGGGATCCAGAGACACTGGTCCACACTCCACATCTTCCAAATTTCAGGCACATCAGCTGAATGGGGAAGAGTTATTAAGGTGCAAAAATGGGATTTAACATTAAAGTCCTTACTCAACCTTAATATACAGGTACCTGTATGTGTGTATATATATATATATATATATATATATATATATATATATATATATATTTCTAACAATAAATTATACTTTTTTTAAATTAATTCTCTCTACACTGATATCAGATAGAATCTAATCATCTGAAGGGACAAAGTGGACTTCCTGAAAATAAAAAGAAGATTTTTATCAGAAGATAGACTAGCTGTCTTTGAGAGTAATTTCAGTCTCTTTGCCCTATAAGCGACAGGACTCCCTGGTCAGCTAACTGGAGAACTTCAAAGTAGAGAAACCTCTTTCATACCAGGAAACTGTCTTGGGCTCTCAAATGATTCCCTGTAGGATAGACAGCAAGTGAAACAATGAGATGTGCACTTGAGCTGCTGTCCCATGAGAACAATAGCACTGGTGCTGAAAATGATGTCAGTGAACAAAGGTGATGAGGGTGTGTGGAGACAAGCTTGCAAGTAGGCTTACATTTGCATGTGAGACATTTAAGTCTGTCTGTGCTGGGGCTCTAGACTTACACCATCGAAGAGCTGGAGTCTGCCATGGCTCACTACGGTATCCTGTTTTGGTAAGAATCTTTCTATTTTACTAGAGTTAAGAAATTCTAGAGAGTTGTTCTGTATTTATTACTTCTGTTGTTTTCAAAACATTTCTTTTCAATTTGTCTAGTAACCCTGTAATTTCCATAATCATGTGTATTTGTGATATCCTGTAGAATGTGTAAATATTGTTAAGTAGTAAATATTATTTTTATGTACTTCATGTCTCTGTGACTGAATCTTTTGGGGGGGGACTAGATAGCTGTTGGTATTGACAAATCCATAATCCATCTCTGATAGGGGGGAAGAAGGCTATGGTTACCCTATTCTAAGAAATAAAATGTTTTCTTAGGAGTGAGTGACTGAGGAAGGCCATTTGCCCTTAACCAAATGGGCATTGTAGTGTGTGGGCACTGGACAGTGGCTCAGGTGGTATTTGTACCAAGAAATTTGCCAGGTAAGAGAATCCCTTCTAAGTGGTGGCAGCTACTAAAATACACTTACAGGTATTGAGGGTTGAGAAACTTGGCAACCTGTTGTAGACCGAGTTCTAGATAAGGACAGGTGGTGACAATATTCACTGAAAAAAAAATTACATTAATGCACACATTGGGGTTGATGACCACAAGGTAGACAAAAAAAGGAAATGAAAACTATAAGGGTTTGGAGTCCAGGGAGTCTTGGTGAATCAGTGACGTGGTGTTCCTTGAGTCTGTCAACCCTGAAGCCTTACTCCCCTGAGCAAACAAACATGATCTCTTGTCCTGCATAAGGAAAGCTATGATGGATTCTATTGGTTTCATAAAGTGAGACATACTTCTCTACCTACAAAGAGTAAATGCCTATGAGGCACTGGCATTGAGTTGTAAGTTGTGCTTCAGACAGGAGGCTATGGGCTGGGTGGAGGGGGTGGACATTTGGGTTGACAACTGCAAGAGACACTACACCACTGATTTGCCAAGACTCCTGATGCTCCAAACCCTAATGGTTTTCATTTCCTTGCCTTGTCCACTTTGTGTTCTTCAACCATAATGTGTGCATTAATGCAGTTTTGTTGCAATTAATATTCATTATTTTTGTGATAGTTACATGTATCCTCATTTAGAGATGCAAGCATGCTGGGCCCTCTGGGCCCTGTGCCAAGGAAGGAGTCTATCTGCCTGTGGAAGTGCAGTGCCCTTTCGTATTGCTGTTGATGCAAAGAATCCATAGGGCTGTCTCTGGGGCTACAGAAGTACAGGACTTTCTGGGCACTGCACTTCCATGTGGTTACAGATGCAGACATGCAGGACCAAGAGTCCATCTAACTTTTGTGGGAACCCAGATGCTCCCCCTGCATTGTGGGGGCAGTAGTTAAACTAGGCGAGTTGGAGCAATATGTGTCTGGTGGCACTGTAAATGCAGTGCTATATGTGGTGAGAAAGACCCTGAAACTCCTAGAACTGTTTCAAATCAAAATCTGTTTTTTATTTAGATACCAATAAATATGCTGCTTAGTATGTTAGCCTTGCCAGTGTTTCGTGGCCCTGGGACCATGTCCACAGAGAGTGTGCTGGTCCTAAGAACATGAGAATATAAAATAAATTCAATCTCATACAGGGCATGTGATGATCCTAGGAACATGAGAATATAAAATTATTTCAATCTCCTACATAGAGTTTATAAAGAAAATAATATTATGAATGAAACCTCTGTTGGGTAACTTACACAGTCCATAATGTCTGTACTTAATGGAGCTGTTCTCCACCTTCAGTTCACTTCCCAGGGCCTCAGGAGACCACCATCCCATTGGGTTTAGAGGGCTCACAGCACCAGAGCACACCCTTCCCTGCATTACATTGCCAACATCTGGATCGTCGAAGCCCTTCCTGAAGCCATGCCAGCGCCTTTGAAGATGCACCTCCAACTCTCTGCAGCAGTCAATCCTGGGTCACAGTTGCACCTCCTTTTCCTAGACCAGCTGATCATTAGAAGGTTTTTGAAGCTTTCACAAGCTGCCTTGCTACCAGAGACTGTACTTAATGTAGCTGTAACTTGTCTTCAGCTCACTTGCCAGTAACCCCAGAGACAACCATCCCATCGAGGCATGAAGGCTCACAGCACCCAAGAATACCCTGCCTTGCTTTGTGTTGTGACTGCTTGGATCACTGAAGCCCTTCTTGAAGCCATCCCAGTGCCTCTGTAGCCACACTTCCTGATCTCTGCTGCAATCAATCCTGTGTCACAGCCATGCCTCCTCTCCTGAAACTGACCAATTAGCATCCCATTTCTGACTATATGCATAAAGGCATATAGTGTCCCCCATGGCTTAGCCCGTCATACGAGGGCTGTGAGGCTCTCTGGATGAAGCAGTTGCTGGTAAATAGTGGGGGTGTCAGAGGATCAACCAGATAAAAAGAAGTATTCCAGGCTAGTAAGTTGTTTAAAAATTACACTTTATGAATTTATAAATTGGTTGCTTTTCTTCTGGGGAGCTGAGAGTTTCCCTTTAAAATGAGCTGTAACTTTCCTTCAGATCACTTGCCAGCACTGTTCGAGACTACCATCCTGTCAGGTTGAGAGGGCTCACCGCACCTTTCAATATCCTCCCCCACATGAGCTGTTACCACTCAAACTCACCAAAGCCCTTCCTGAAGTTCTCCCAGCCTTGGGCTCCCTGCAGCAACCAATCATGAGTCACAGCCATACCTTCTCTCCCAAAACTGACCTATTAGTGAATGGTTTCTGAAGCCATTATGAGCTGCTTGCTGCTATAAACTGTCATACCCAAAAGCAATTTTCAGCACTGCAGTCTGAAGCGCTAAGGGCCACCGTGCAAAGGACATCGAGCAGTATGCCTGGAGACAGCCATGGATGCAGCCAACAAACCAGCCACGCTGCTCCCTGCTACTCTGATTTCTGTCTGCCTCAGTTTGATAGGATGTGAAAGTTGGCCTCATTATGCCCCTGGGCAGTCCAGTATTGCACAATACCACCCACCCTGTTGGGTATTATTGCTTACTGAGAATACATAGTAACTGGTGATTTGAACATCAACTAAACTGTTAAGTCCAGCACAGGTAACAGGGATATGATTGCCAGTCTATTTCTCTCACAAATGGCCTTTGAATACCAGAACCAGTTATAAAACAGGCACCATGTCACTAATTGACTGAGTACTGGAAACTCACCCAAACAGGAGTAAAGAGGTCAATGTTTTGTCAGATGCCCTTCATGACCACTCACTGGTGCAATGCCTGTGGGCAGTTGAGCAGTCCAAGCCCCCATTTCAGTACCAGTCAGGTTATAAGCAAAAAGAAGGTGCCAGATTTCAATTCTCATGTGGCTCAAAAAGACTGGAGCTTCCTGGATGCCATTCCTGATATTGATTCAGCCCTAGAATTTTTTTAACATGGAGTTCACAAATTCCTGTGCTAATTTTGAACCTTTCAAAAACCATAGGATGAGAGGTACAACTTCTGGAAGGATCACCCAGACCTCCAAGCCCTCATGAGAGAGAGGTATAATCTATGGAAAATGACCAGTGAGTCTGGGTCCCCAGTCCACCTACGAAAGTACAAGGAGGCCTGTAATAGATGCACTAGTAGGATTAGGTAGACCAAATCCAACTTCTGCAAGGCCCAGAAAACCCAGCATTGGAGTAGAGATAAAGGACTCTGGGAGAATGTCTTGCAATTCCTTGGTAAGGGAGTGGAATTTCACTGAAAATGCTCGTGGTTGATGGATGGATGTGACATCCTTGATCCTATCAAAATTGCTAATAAATTCAATGTAGCCTTTACTGACCTAAGCTACATCATCCCCGCTGAGCCTGACTAGACCCCCTCTGCAGATCTGGTCCTAAAGCTATCCAGCTGCTGGACCATGAGCCAGGTTACCCTAAATTCTACTTAAAGCCTGAATCACTTAAGGACACCTCTAACTATATCAGAAAGGTGCTTGGCAAAACCGGGAGGCTCACTTGATTGGAAGGTTTTTGCCCTGCCTGTAGAGGAACTTTCTTATCTCATTTCCAAAATATTCAATATTTCCTGCACTCCCAGTTGCCCAAGAAATGGAAATCATACTGGTTACACTGGTATATAAAAGCAGTGTGACCATTCTAACCTTGCCAACTACAGATCAATTTCTATTCTCTCCCTGCCATCCAAGACCCTGGTGAGAACTGTGACTGGCTAACTTGTCTCATACCCTGAAAACTATGACATCCAGTGTACTCAACAGCATGGCTTTCAGAGGCAACACAGCACCAATACAGCACTGACAGAACATTCCAGCTGTGTTCATGAGGTCATTGACAATGGACACATGATTGAAGCTAACTATATTTGACATGACAAAAGCCACTGACCTGATCAACCATACGTTCCTACTTGGCAAACTCCTAGGCCTTGGTCTGTCTCTGGACACAGTAACCTGATTCCAGAGTTATCTTTCAAATTGCACACAGCCTATGAAGATTGAGGGCTCCCTTTCTGATATTAGGGGAGTATGAATTAGCATTCTCCATGGTTGCATATTGGGCCCCCTCCTATTTGGCCTACTCCTTAACCACCTGACTGGTGTATGTCAGTCAGCAAATGTAGTACAATGTGCTGATGATGCTGTTATCTATACCACAAACCCTGACCGTGGCAGCCTCACCTCCATCTAGGAGTACTACAAAATCCCAGGATAGAAAAGCCTGAGCCTGACAATCCTGGCACCAGCAGCCCAAAGCATGGAATCCTGATACTGTGCAGACCACCAGATAGCCAATTTCCCCACGGTATGTTGACCTGGAATTGGCATATATATTTACTGGGGAGAGTGTGGTGGGGTCGGGGCTCTGCCCCCCCCACAGAACCATTGGGAGTGTAGTTATCCACTGTTGGGATTCTGTGCTTCAGGCTGCCAGGATTGTCAGGCTCGGGGCTTTTCTGTCTTGGGATTTCATAGTAGACCCCCTCCATCCTCCTGTGCAACTTCAGGTCCATAGAAAACTGGTTCTCTCATAACAAGCTACTCCTAAATTACAAACAAACAAACAAGACCATGCTTTTCAGAAGCCCAGTACTGAAGAAGAAGGTACCCTTCCCCCCTTGTCATTCCAAATGACTTGGGACAAAACTCAAACAGGTGGAAATGTTTAATTACCTCAAGGTAATTCTGGATGATACTTCAGAATTTATTTCACATGTAGACAATCTGGTGTCTATGATAAATGAAAACTAGGAGCCCTGTATCGTAATCGGATCAACCTCACTGCTGATTTCAGATGCCTAATAGTAGCCAGCTCCATTCTGCCACTGGTTGACTATGGCCTCCCTATGTAGCTGCTTGTGACACAGTGGTAAACAGAATAAAGTTAATCTCCAATAAAGCCTGTTGATTTGTGTTAGGGGCAGACAAGAGTCCTCACAGCTGCTCCTTATGCATCATAATGAACTGGCTACCCCTATCCAGCAGAATAAAGTTCCAGACCCATCTGCTAGCCATAAGGTGCTACTGGATCTAACTTCCATCCCCCTAATTGCTTTCACCCTGTTGCCAACCAATGCAACACTAGAAGCATGACCAGGAACATATCTAAGAATGCGATTCTGTAGAACTGAACTGGGCAAGCACTCATTTGCTGTCAAGGCTGCTGGCTACTTAAATGAATTGTCTGACACACTACTAAACCTTCCTAAGTCTGACCAATTGAAGAGAACCGGTGGTCAACCCTAGCAGTTCAATGCAACTGTAACTGTAAATTTTCCAAATCTGAATCTTTCCTGGTGGACATGCTGATCTGCCTACTGGGTCACTATATCATGGAGAGAACTGCACATGAAATACCATGGTGTCAGAACCGTGAATGGTACTACAGTGACAGGGGTCCTATAAGCGTGCGCTAAGACCCATTACCCCAGTCGCTGTAGTCTTTTGTTGTGGAAGGTAAAGGATGCTGCTGGAGTGGTGCCTTGCCAAGCTGCTCCATTGATGGAATGGCTACAGCACCTGCCCCTGGTGGCATTGGGGACTTGGAGCTGTGGTTCGATTCTCCCCAGGTCCCACTAAGATGCTGCTGTTTTTTTTTGTTGGGAAACAAAAACAATTCACACTCAGATTTTTTTTGGTTCCCCAAAGTCCACAACCCCCTGTGGTTGGTTATATTTAGTCCGGTGGGGGCAGAGCCCCCTGCAAAAACAAAAGTATTTCTCTGGTGCACGTGATGGTCCATGTAGTATGCGTATTGTGCCGATGCTGGTATGCCGCATGCTGATTTGCATGCCGCATTCTTGGTATGCGTGTTTTTCACCACAACATTATGACCTCGTGCCACTGATCTGCATCTGTTATTTGGCTTTGTTGTTATGAATGCATTTTGTGATTGTATTAGCTCTAATTTGGCTGATTGTGCAGTTTTGCATGTATTGAGCTTGCCTTGTATGTATCGTGTTTGCTTTGACTACATTCCCCATGAAAATCTTATTCACATCTGTACTCTTTTTTTTTTGCAACTCTTACGCTGATATGGAATCTTTGTAAATGAGCACTTGCACTTAAAGGCACTCTCAAAAATCTTAATAAACAAACACACAAATAAAGAAACAAATAAAATCACCATATTCTAAATGTAAATTGGTATCTGGCTGTCCTTTAAGAAAACACTCCACTCTTTTTTGGATACCACTGAGTAGAAGATTATAGACATTTTCACCAAATTATCAGTATGCTATTCCTACCCTCCACTCACTGTTACTGTATTTCTTATGTAACAATACAAGTTCAGACCATGTAGGTCCTCCTTGCCATATACTCACTTAACTGGTTTCTGATAATAATAAACTATGTAGGATACCAGTCATCATTTCTTTTTTTACAATAACCTGTGAACATATAAACGATCAAGAAAACCAAAACATACTAGCTTCACAGACTTAACATTTAAACTAACTATTGGTATACATTTCATCAAAATGATACTTGTCAAGCTGTGTCATGCACATGAAAGCTACCCTCAGGTTTACAAAGGCTTGTCTAGCAGCATCACCATTTACAGGTTAACAAAATTCTTTGTGGACGTAAATCTGTACATGATTCAAAAATAATTAAAAAGTACATAAAGTGTATGCCTCTGTACAGTAGTCAGCATTATTAAATGGTCAGGTAATAAATGAACATTATATGAACTTCTTTAAACGTTTGCTGCTGTTTTTATTTGTATCTTCTAATGTATGCTGCAGATATGACTTGATGATATTAAACAGAGAGTGTGCTGTATAGCCTATTCTTATTTTGGTAAGATCATACTGGAGAGAAATATTTCACCAGGCTGTTTGTGTCAAACGTCAATGTGTTAAGAACTTTTGCTAAGATCCTGGGAATTATTTATAGCTTTGTCTATGAAGCTTTTAACACTGAGTAATAGAAGGATTAACAAACCAGGAGAGAGTATGCACAAGGATGTGATGCTCTCAAGTAAAATTCAAAATATGAAAACCAAAGAACTCGGGCACGTACCACCACATATTGATACTGACACAGTTAATCTAAAGGAAGATATTTTATTTACATCATAAAATAAAAAAGTACCAGCCTGACACATTTCAGGTCTCTTCCGGACCCTTTCTCAAAGGCTAGAGCAAATCAATTCACATTGCAATTTACAGATATAAAGCAAGGTGTTTCCTAATGACACCATCATGACATCATTTAATCACTTAAAATTCAAACAGTTAAAGAGGCAAGTTAATTTTGAACCACATTCATTCACAACCACATGGAATATGAGGTCCAATTCTGGAGGCCATACCTACAAGTGTACAAGCACAGGCTGGAAAGGGTCCAGAGAAGAGCAACCAAAATGGTGTGGGGGCTGCAGGGGAGGTCATATGAGGAGAGACTGGGGGAACTAGGTCTGTACACACTGGAGGAGAGGAGGGAGAGGGGGATATGGTGGAGACATTCAAGTACTTGAAGGGCATAAACAGGGTGAGGGTCGACAGCATCTTCAAAATGAGTGAGAACAATTCCACTAGGGGGCATTCCTACAAACTGGAGGGCAGATTCAGGGGACATCAGGGAAGGTTCTTTACCGTGAGGATGGTACAGTCATGGAACAGGCTGCCAGAAAGGGTTGTGGGAGTGGATACAGTAGACAACTTTAATAGAGCATGGGACATGCACGTGGGCCTAGTGGGCAGAGGGCAGGCTGGCAAGGGGGGAGGGGTTTATCTGGGGGGGTTATGGGCAGACTAGATGGGCCGAGGGAACCTTTTCTGCAAGCAGATTTCTATGATTCTATGATTCAGTTTAAAAACCATCCATAGCAGCATGCATGCTAATAGAGATTCATTAATAAATAAATAACTAAACACAGATCCTTACAAAGGCAAAGATATTCAATAGTGCAAAGTTGCCTACTTAACATCCTACTATAAAAATCACAGAATTTGGGGGTACAGGGAAGCAAGAGATTAAGGAGGTCAGAAAGTCTTGGGGGGGGGGTGGACAAAATTATCCACAGGACTTAGTATATACCAAAACACCCGAGGGGACCTGTTCTATTTTCTATCTTCCAAATAGGGTTTAATTTCAAAACCCATATTTAATCCTGGATGTTTAGTGGCTTTTAAAGTAATAATCCAAAAGGTCTCCCTCTTCAGTGCCAAGTTGTTATAGTTGCCGCCACGTGGGTTGCACCTGACTCTATCTATTGACACATATGAAAAAGAATGTATCTTTCCATCTTTGGCATTTGCAACATGTTGTGCTGTAGCATGGGTAAGGTCTCTTCTTTCAATTGCCCTTTGGTGTTCCCCCATGCTCACTTTAAAGGATCTTGTGGTTTTACCCATGTAAAAAGCATTGCACATATAAGTAGCTAAGTAGATTACCCCTGTAATACTACAAAAAGTAAATTGACATAAGGCAAAACCTTTTTCTGTGTTGACTGTGCTAAAAATGTTACCTGTTACCACATTCTTATGGTAAATACAGTTATTGCACTTAAAACAGCCCTTAACCAAGTATTGTTCATTTGTTTGTCTTGAAAATGGCTGTGTGTGAGCATATATTTTAGGCTACTGGCTCTCCAGTAGAAGAGTCTAGGCTTTTCCATTGCTATATTTTCTAAACTAGGTTCTGCTTCCAGAATAATTTCCAGAACACCCCAGTGCCTGTGTATATCTGTGCAAAGTGCTTAGCCTGTGCTGAATAAGTTGTCACCATATTGAATCTCTGCTCCCCTTCCTCACTCACATTTTTTTCTTGTAGTAATACGATTTCTAGCCACTGTCATAACTGAATTTCTGGCTTGTAATATCGTACATTGACTATAGCTCCTGTCACGAAACCTCTGCTCTAATTTGTCTGCCCTTTTTTGGTAGCTACTCTCTTTGCTACAGTTTCTCTTCATCCGGAGGAATTCACCTTTTGGAATGTTCTTCATGACATGCATAGGATGGCAGCTGGATGCCAAAAGTACTGTATTTCCATCCACTGCCTTCCTAAATGCATCTGTCTGTACCCTACCCTCCAAGTCTTTCTGTATATTCACATCCAGATAAGCAACTTGTTCAAAACTACATGTATAGGTAAACCTGAGGTTCTCATTGGTGGCATGCAAGATCTAAACAAACTCAACTTCTTGTGGTGTGCCATCCCACAGAAGTATGACATCATCTATATAACGTTTCCACACAACAATTTTACAAAAGAATGGATTTTTTGTAACGTCATATATAAAATCTTTCTCCCAGCATCCTACATAAAGATTAACGACTGAAAGGGCACAAGTGGGCCGTATTGCTGTACCAGTTACTTGTCTGTAAAAAACATTGTTAAACACAAAACAGTTGCATTTCAGGACACATTCTAATATGTTTAACAGTAATTCCACAGGAAGTGCCCTCTGATGCTATGGAATGTTTAGAAAAAAGGCTGCCGCATCTAAAGCACCCTTGTGTGGAACATGCATATATAACGCTTCAATGTCCAATGTTACAAGCTAAATGTTTTCATTTAGATGCATTTGATTCAAAGTGTTTAAAATGTCCTTTGTGTCCTTAAAATACAACTCAGGTTTTTGCATATGGGGCCTTAAATAAGAATCCAAAAATTGGGATAATAGTTTAGTTAAAGACCCCAGGCCGCTTACAATGGGGCAGCCTGGGAGTTTGTCCAATGTTTTGTGAATGTTAGGTAGTAAATAAAAATAATAGGATGAGCAGTAATGAGAAAGTCTCGAACATTTTTATTTATATAGCCTTCTTCATAAGCTTTATTAACCATCTCATATATTGCATATTTCAACTCCCAGCTGGGATCAGGGTTGAGTTTCTCATAAAAAAGGGCATTCTGCAATTGTCTTGTGGCTTTTGCAACATAGTCTTCCTTTTAAAGAAGGACCACTGCCTTGTCCATGTCTGCCTGTTTAATAATTATGTTTGCATTTTGCTGCAGAGATTGAATTGCGTTGCATTCTTCTGCAGTTAAGTTCTTGAAACTAGGGACGAGTAAGTTATCAAAAAGAATGTCTAAATCTTGTTCCACCAACTGTTTAAAAATGTTAACCGCTGGACATGTGAGAGGACAAAAGGTCAACTGCGGTTTAAAAGTTTCACTAGTCATGTTTCGAGACGAATTCTCTGCAGGTTGTTTCTTGAAGAAAGCTTGGAGATTCAGTTTTCTACACAACAAACACAGATCAACCAGAGTTTGTACTCGGTTAATCAAAGTAGTGGGGATGAAATTAAGCCCTTTTTTCAATGGGTCGGATTCGGCATTACTCAAAGTATAATCAGTCAGATTGATAATTTGAATGTCAGATAACTGAGTAGTGCTTACCTCCTCCAACCCCGGTACGGCCTCTGACTGTAGGGCTTCTGGCAATGTGATTTGATTTGCCTAGCCTTTGAGAAAGGGTCCAGGAGGGACCTGAAATGCGTCAGGCTGGTGCTTTTTTATTTTATGATGTAAATAAAATATTCTTCTTTTGTACAAATGGTGTCAGTATCAATATGCGGTGGTACATGTAATGGAAGGATTCTACAGTAGCTGGAAAAGCACTAAGTAAATATGCAGGCTCCTTAGTAATTCAGAAAATACAACATGATGAGCATGTAATGTACAACATATTGAGTATTAGAAAATGGGCTAAGAAATCTATGGGCTCTGATTGGCTGATAAGCCTCCCAAGGTGGTCATCTATCAGACAACAGAGCCCTGCCTTTAAAAGTGCCAATGTAAGTACCTGTTCACACATATTATAGTGCCATGGAATGTTAGACACTGTCACACCGCCATTTTTTCCCCATACTGTCCAGTCAGCTACTTGGTACACAGCTTTTAACATCTCCCCATTCAACATTTGTAAGCTGGAATCAAGTGTAAGCCTAACATTTCAAAAAAATACATTATAGGTAGTACTACCGTGGCAAAAAAACTGTGTAGATTCATGTTTGTATCTCGATCCAAAAAACCGGGCGCTAAATTTTAATCCCCAAGCCGGCAGAACGCATCACTCAACGGGCAACAGTAGCATGCAGAGTCCTGATGGTTCCTGGTCCCGACGGTTCCTGTACCACACTATCCAGCCACCGTCACATTTAACAAAGTAGCGACCGCCACATAAGTTAAACCAATCGATCAGTTCCCACATAAATGAAGTAAACAAATAAAAGTAAAACTGATGACAGACATCATGATGAGCATTCTGTGCCTCCTTAGAAGTTGTTCAGCTCATCCGTCTGCCTTTCGCCATTATGCCTCTTCCATAAGAACTCAGCATCAGTACAAAAAAGTACTCAGACACCGCAAACAGTTATCGGTTTACCTAAGTGAAGGGAAATGCATAAAAATAATCTCCCCCCGGTGCCTACAACATACACTGCTGCACCTTCCTCTGCTAACATTCGTGGTGTTAAATTGGATAAACTAGGACACACAAGCAGGACTGCTAAATGTACCTTTCTCCTGCTTTGATTTTCTTCATATCCCTAGCATTTTTTTACTGCTGTCCTGGCTCATATCTGACGTGTCACTTGCAGGTCTCCTGCTATGCATGAAACCAGGAAGCAGCTTCAGTTCCAGTGGATCGCGATCGAAAACTGGGTAGAACCAATGGGGAAAACAAACAAAAAATACAGAATAATCTAATAAATAATAATACAAATAAAAAACATTAAACAAAAGTAGTCTTAAGCCCTCAGTGTCTGTGTGTGTGTGTGTGTGGGGGGGGCATGGCAACCAACTCCAAATTGAAAACTACACAGTAGGACCAGGCAGAGGAACTATTTTATCACAGAATAATTGAAACAGCTAAGAGTCTTAACATTTAAACATAAAAAAATATTTTTTTAAAACATGTATAATACAGTTGCCCATTTTCTAAGTGAAACAAAAAAAAATCAAATAGAAAAGCAAAGGTGCCTCATCCTAACAGGTTGGGGGAGGGGTGCTTTCTAGTCATTCTGATCCAGGTGGAGGAACTATTTTATTTCAAAACTTACATGAAACAACTATTTTATTAGCAGTTTTTTATTAAACTTATTTTTTTTTACAGTGCCCATTTTCTAAGCGCAATAATACCCTCCAGGGTGGCGGTATTATATCCGACCTTCCAGGGCACAGTCCTCCGCCTGTGGCGTCGCGGGTCTCATTACGCCCCTGGGCGGTCCGGTATAGCACAATACTGCCCACCCTGTTGGGTATTATTGCTTACATAAACGGGCAGCCACACACAACAAGGCTTTTTTTTCCATCGAGGGATTGAGATGACCTCATAGGAACCTAGAGAGTGAAGCTGGAAAAGTCTGCAATGTCATCTCAAGCTCAAGATGGAAACAAATACCGAGTGGTGTTTTGGTTGCCTATATATTTTTTTTTATAGTAAATGTGTTTAATGGCATATAAGTAAATAAAATGGAGCAGGCTATAGTACTACTGTACTACTGTTCTTAGCAAAAACAAGGGTCCTGATTCTCAAAGGCCTTAGAGCGACGTAAGATGCCTGTGTCAGACTTTTCTGATGCAAGTGGCAAATTGTGTCAAAAGATGTGCCAGAAGCTATTCTGGAAAGCAGCCTGTGTCAAACACAGGCTGCATGCGTCAGAAGGGAGCTTGCACCAGCCTTGCATACAAAAAGGGTCTGTAACATGGTGCTAGGGGGCTTGTAGCAGATGTAGGCTCCAACATCCCCTAAATCAATGTTCTTTTTTTTTTGTTAAATATTTTTATTGAACATATGTAACACAACATTAACAAACAGAACAATACAAATATATTCTGGCAGCTAGAGACAGAAAAGGAAATGAATGTTCATCAAAACAGCAATACTAATCATTAAGCTATATACATTAGAAGTTACACACCTTCAGCATTGAAAATAAGGGAAATACAAACACTACATCAAAGGATATTCAGCTGATGTGAAGCGATTTCAATCTGGCCATGGAACCTGGAACCTATGGTCCGATACTGTTATGATCAACGTGAGAGGGGGCTACCCACTGGCATCAGAAGCATCCACTGAGACCCCCAGAGGCAACCCGCCCCCATAGGTGAGGGTGAACAGAGGACCAATGCCTACTTTAAGGAGGGAAAATGCTCCCTTCTAAGGCCTCCAGCAAGGGCTTAAACATACATAGAAAGGAGCTAAAAGCTTTGTTGGCTGTCAATCGTATCTTTTCCAAGGTCATACAGTGTTTTGTTAGCCCATTGCTGGATTGTGGGAGTATTGGGAGACATCCAAGATTGGGCAATGCTTTATTTTGTTTTTGCAATAACCAGTGTGTGGGACCAGAGTGGTACCATCAATTTACACTGTGGGTGTGATGGATCGGCTCCCGACAAAAGTTCCAGGGACGATTTAGAAGGAGCATACCCCATGACCCTGCTCATTATTCAATGCATTTCATACCAGAAATTTGTGACTCTGGAGCGTGATAAGGCAAGGTGTAAAAAGTCTCCATTATCAGAATCACATTTGGGGCACCCACTAGAGTTCTCTGTTTGCTGTCATGTAGCCATCTGGGGTGATGTAGGCCCAGTACATAAAGTTCAAATGTAACTGACATAGTTTATTGCTATGAGAACATGTAAGAGAATGCTTACTAGCCAGTTTCCAAGTTGCCTGACTAATGCAAATTGCCAGATCTTGTTCCCATTTTGCCTTAGTGTCAGTTGCCGCTAGGTTATCTCTCCCCTGCAGAGTTTGATAAAAGGTCATCAGGGGTTTACTACAAGGTTGTGGTTTATATAATTCCTTCTGAAATGTAGAGGGCTGTGCCCATCCAAAAGTGGAGTCCAGTGAGTCCTCCAATCAATACCAAACAGTGAGTTAAAAAAATCCCCTGGATTTAGGTGCTAAGTGTGCTGCAGAGTTAAAAAATCATACAACCCACCTCCATTGTATAGCTGATACACTGAGTGAAGAGAGAACAGCAAGAGGAAGGAGCTGCTGTTAGAACTTTACTACTCCATTATACTAAAGAACTTGAACTCTACTACTGGAAACTTCAATTTAGGGTAAAACCAAACAAAAAACAAAAAAAAAAAAAGAGTGTGTTTGTCTGAGTTGGCTGAAGGAATTGTTATCTGTGCAGTTAGCTAGGTGAAAAAGAAACTGTGACTTATGGGGAGTGGCTTAGAGAGAAGGAAGCCATGGGGAGTGGCTTATAGAGAAGGAAGCCAGGTGTTTGCATTTAAAAACTGACCTACTGTAGATAACTAGTGACAGAGAACAGCAAGAGGAAGGAGCTTCTGTTAGAACTTTACTGGGACTATATTGCCCTCCATCCCTTCCCTACAGCCCCTCCCCACCCTTAGCTGGTTCTACTTTTATAGGCACAGGATTTGACTGACAACAGGAACTTCGCATTTGGGAACAAGAAGGGAGTGATCACAGAGGCACAAAAGACTCACCTCCTAGAAGGAAAAGAGTAGCTCTCTACCCCCCCCGCCAGCTGCTGGAGGTCTGACTCTGAGCAAGTAAGAAAGAGACTACAAAGAAATATAGGAACTTACTGTCCCAGAACAGGAAGATCAGGAGCTTTAAGGGCACGGAGGCAGTAGGAAAGTAGGGAGAAAAAAAAATTATATATATATTAAAAAAAAAATAAAGAGAGAGAGGAAAGTATGGCGGGAGAAGTTCTGGAGGATCCCGTCTGCAAGCACCTCTCTGGCTGAAAAAGAAGGTTGCTTATCTCCAGGCTGAGTTGGCCAGGATTTGAGGGACTTTCTTTCCCACCCAGAGACCACCAGGGCCACCACCGCTGACTCAGAGGTTGCCAAGAAAAAGGAGCGATTGGACCTCAATGGGCTCAGGGACGGTGAGGGTGGTGGAATAGAGGCGCATCCCTCCAGTTCTACCTCTCCACAATTCATATATCATTCTGGCAGAGTGTGGTTCCTCTATGGAGGCACCCACAGTGGAGACCAAGGAGGATGCTGGGAACCTCCACAAAGAAGACCCACAGGAGGGTGGCATAGGACCCCACAGGGGAAGGAAACAACTGCTGGTGGGGGACTCTATTGTTAGGAGGGTAGAACTGGGGGAGGGAGGGGAGAGGGGAGAGGGAGGTAAGGTGCTTGCCTGGCACCATGGCTTGGTGGGACAGGGAGTGAATCCTCAGGATCGGGCAGCAGATGCACGGGGAGGGAGCTGGATGTCATTGTCCACCTAGGGACAAATGACCTGGCTAGGAAAGGGATCAGAGCAGTGCAGGAGGAGTTTGTGGAGTTGGGGGGGCCTTGGACAAGTAGCATGCATGGTAACCTTCTCGGAGGTGCTGCCTGTCTATGGTATGGGTGAGGCTAGGGTGCTCTGCACCCTGGGATTCAATCAGTGGTTGAAAAACTGGTGTAGAGCTCAGGGTTTTGGCTTCATTGGAGACTGGACGTCCACCTGGTGGGATGCAGACCTATACTAGCGCGATGGTCTCTATATGCATCTGTCCTGGAGGGGAACCAGAATCCTAGGTGACAGGTTTAAATGCTTCACTGGCAAGCATTTAAACTAGCCAAGGGGGGAGGCACTGAAAAGGAGAAGGGAAATCCTAGCCTCCCCAAGAAATCAGGGTAGTTAGTGGGCTAAACACCAAGATAGAGAAGTTGAAATGGAGAAGGGCAGGGATAAATGGAGAAAAAGACAAAGGCAGTAAGGACAGGGATGGGGCAAAAATGGGTAAGGCCATCAAAAAATGGAGGGTAATGAGTACCAATGCCTGTAATCTAGTTAACAAGCTCCCTGAACTGGTGGCCTTGATGGAAGAGGGATGCCTGGAGGGATTGCTGGAGATTCCCAGGGTATGATTGAAGACATCTGGATCTCTTGCCTTCGCTTTTTCAGCGCCAACCCTGTGGAATTCTCTACCTCGTTGGTTGAGAGAATACCCAACTGTCGATAGATTTAAAATGGAGTTAAAAACTTATTTATTTAGTTTAGCTTTCCCTAGTTATGGATGATCTGTTTAAATGTTTTTATTTTAAAATTTTATCTTTTTGTATTTGGTTTTTATGTACATCGCTTTGGTTTTGAAAGGTGCTATAAAATTAAAGTTGATTTGATTTGATTTGGATAGTGTGGCAGTCACAGAAACATGGTACACAGAGAACCATGACTGGGATTTCAACAAACCAGTGTACACAATCTACAGGAGGGAAAGGGAGGGTAGAAGAGGAGGAGGAGTAGCTCTCTATGTAAGGGACGGGATCAAAGCAATGGAACTAAAGGGTAAACAGGGAGGAGAGGAGAGGAGGCATTGTGGGTCATTCTGGAGACTGGAAATGGCACCACAATCCGCACAGGGGTTGTATACAGACCCCCATCTCAGGGGGAGGAAATGGACAAGGAAATTTATTTTTTATTTATTTTTGTTTATTTAGTTTTTGTTGACTGGGTAAGTGCACTAGACAAATCCTGCCTATTTTCAGGCACGACCCAGGGGAAGGGGATACAGATGAATGCCAACTGACCTTGAACCAGATTAAGCAGCAGAAGGCATCCTTAGGATGGCAGAGAAAGGGGAGATATTGCTGATGGGGGACTCGAATATGCCAGATGTTAACTGGAGCACCTTTGTTGCAGACACATCCAAGAGCAGGGCCATTCTCGATGCCCTACAGGGGGCATGCCTCAGACAGCTAGTGTTGGAACCCATTCGGGAGGGAGCAATCTTAAACCTGGTACTCTCAAACAGGCACAGTGAGAGATCAGATCTAGAAGTGGCTAGCCATCTGGGAGCAAGTGCCCACCAGACAGTGTGGCTCACGATAAACTCAGCTGTAGAGTCAAGCCATAAAAAAGTGAAGGTACTGGACTTCAGGAGGGCTGATTTTGTCAAAATGGGAGAGTGCCTCAGAAAAGCACTAGCAAACAGGCAAGAAGGAGGGGTGGAGCAACAATGGGGAAATATCAAAACTGCCATCACAGAGTCAACAAGCCTTTGTGTGAAGCAAATAAACAAATCAAAACAAATGAAAAAAACACTATGATTCTCAAAAGAGGTGGCGGGGAAGGTTAGGGAGAAAAAGATAGTATTCAGGAAGTATAAGGAAACACAGAAGGAGCAGGACAGAGAACTGTACCAGTTAAAGCAGAAGAAAGCGGGGAAGGCAGTTAGAATAGCAGAGGCCCAAATCAAGGAAAAGACTGCCAGCTCAGTTAAGAAGGGAGATAAAACCTTTTATAGGTACATTAAGGAGCGAAGAAAGACAAAGGGAGGGATACTGAGGCCGAATAAAGAGGAGGGTGGGTGGGCAGAGAGGGACAGTGAAAAAGCAGGGTTAAAGAATGAATACTTCTGCTCAGTATTCACAAAGGAAGAGGTGGAGGTACCTAATCCAGTCAATATATGCACTCTGGAGGGGGGGGGGGTCGATATCAGTCCTTTCATGAAGAAAGGGTTCTGAAAGGCTCCTAAAACTTAAGGTGGACATAGCAATGGGACTGATGGGATTCACCCCAGAACTCTAAAAGAACTAAGGGGAGAACTAGTAACACCATTGACTACCATTTTTAACAAATCATGGGAGGATGGTGTGGTACCTGAGGACTGAAGGAGGGCAGATGTGATTCCCCTTCACAAATGTGGGAGCAAAACAGAGGCAGGAAACCACAGACCTGTCAGTTTGATCTCAGTGGTAGGGAAATGACGGAATCACTTCTGAAGGAAAGAATTGTTGAGTACCTAAAGGCCAGTGGGGCACAGGACCCAAGGCAGCATGGATTCACAGTGGGAAGGTCATGTCAGATGAATCTAATCGATTTATTTGACTGGGTGACCAACGTAGTAGACCAGTGAGGGGCTGTGGACATGGCCTACCTAGACTTTAGCAAGGCATTTGACACAGTCCCACACAAAAGATTAATAAACAAATTAGCCAGCCTGGGAGTGGGTCCCAGGGTGGTAGCCTGGCTAAAACATTGGCTGGACAACAGTACGCAGAGGGTAATAGTAAACAGAGTCCACAGTGAAGAAAGGGGGTGCTACTAGTGGGGCAATGCAGGGTTCAGTACTGGGTCCTGTCCTTTTTAATATCTTTATAAGTGACATTGCAGAGGGACTGGAAGGAAAAGTATGTCTCTTTGCAGACAACACAAAGATCTGTAATAGGGTTGATACACAAGATGGGGTGGAAAGAATGAGAAGGGACTTGGCAAGGTTGGAGGAATGGTCAAATATATGGCAGCTTAGATTCAATGCAAAGAAGTGCAAAGTAATGCACCTGGGAAACAAAAACCCAGGAGCAGAGTACACAGTGGGAGGTGAGATACTGACAACAACAAAAATGGAAAGGGACCTGGGGGTAGTTTATATCAGATGACCTAAAGGTGGGCAAGCTATGTGAGAAGGCAGTAAAGAGGGCTGAGGGGATACTGGGATGCATAGAGTGAGGCATCAACAGTGGAAAACAGGAAGTCGTTATCCCTCTGTACACAGTTGGTGAGACCCCATCTGGAATACTGTGTGCAGTTCTGGAGACTCCATCTCTTCAAAGACATAGACAGGGTGGAGGCTGTCCAGAGGAGGGCAACTAAAATGGTGCAGGGTCTGCACCAGAAGACATATGAAGAGAGAGAGAGACTAAAGGAGCTTAATATGTATACCTTCGAGGAAAGGAGGGAGAGGGAGAACATGATAGAAACTTTCAAGGACCTCAAGGAATTCAGCAAAGTCCAAGAGGGTAGCATCTTTCAGAAAAAGAGATGTGCAAGAACAAGGGGGCACAATTTGAAGATAGAGGGGGAATGGCTAAGCAGTAATGTGAGGAAGTATTTTTTCATGGAGAGGGTTGTGGATGCATGGAACAGCCTTCCTGAGGAGGTCGTGGAGTCAAAAACAGTGGGGGAATTCAAGAATGCATGGGACAGACATAAGGCAATTCTAGTGGGGGGGTTGGAGGAAATAGGCTGTTGGTTAATTAGGATCTGTAGCTTATCCATTAGGTAGAGAAATGGGCAGACTAGATGGACCAAGTGGCCCTTATCTGCCATCAAATTCTATGTTTCAATGTTTCTATGAAGGCCCAAGTGCCGCCAACATAACAACCATTTGCGCAGAGCCAGGAACTTTCTGTCTAACTATGGTAATAAGATCAGTGTATGGGGATGGGGGTTGGGTTGATATGCCTATGAGATGCCAGACACACCTTTAGGGTAGTTGCAGAGAAAGGGTTTGATACCGCCGGGGAAGAAAGGTACCACAGGAACCCAGATAGGAATTCAGGTGCCAAGGCTTCCCACATCTCCTCCTCCTTCAACAACATCCTAGAGGGCTTAAGTATGGACCATCACACTGGGAAGAAAGCCAGCTGTGTGGCCCAATAATAGTGAAGAGAATTTGGGAGCTCCACCCCTCAAGTGTGGCCGATAATTGTAGGATAGCACGCTTGATGCAAGCTGACTTGCCCCTCCACAAGAATTTGTGGACTATGGAGTTGAGGTGTTTGAAATGGACTTGAGGGATATGGATAGGCAGAACTTGATATAGGTATAAGCACATGGGTAAAATGGTCATCTTGACCGCATTGATATGTCCCAACAAAGAGACCTGCCATCTCTCATAATTCTCAGTTAGCTTGATGAGTAAAGGTCTAAAGTTAAGCAGATATAGGGTACCCATCTTGGATGAGATATAGATCCCCAAGTACTTCGAACAATCCATCAGTTGAAGCCCCCCTAAACTAGTTATGTGCTGGGCTGTCTCTAGCCTACTGACTGGGAGAATCTCTCTTGGTCCAGTTGACTTTATGGCCAGAGAGTGAGCCATACTGTTTTAGAAGAGGATGGACTTAATGCAGAATCTGAGCTGGCTTTTGTAAATATAAGAAGAGGTCATCAGCATACATAGCAACCTTGTGTTCACCACCCCCACCCCAAAACCCCCGAATCCCCACATGGCCATGGATAGCCACTACCAAAGTTTCCAAGGAGAGAACTTATAGAAGGGAACACAATGGACCCTTGTCTGGTACCCTGCCCCAAAGTGAAATAAGGGGTGAGCTCCCCATTGACCACAATCTGGGCTGTAGGGGAGGAGTACATTGCTCACATCCACCTAATAAATTGCTGAGTTACACCCATGTGCCTGAGGGTTCTGAACATATATCTTCATTCCATGTGGTCAAAAGCCTTTTCGACATCCAGCCAGAGGAGTAATTTTGGTGTCAAGGTTGGGGGGGACAACCTCACTCTCAACCAGCCTCAGATCATGAGTGCTGTGCTACCCACCAAAAAGTAAATCACCAATAGAAAAATACCATTATTTCTATCAACTTACTTTTGAAAGCTAATACATACAGGGAAAACACTGAAGACACTGTGGGAGACCATACGCTGACTGGCGCAGCCCACTGCTTACCTCCTCAGCTGGCCACCAAATGGGAAAACATGGAGCATGCATCCAATATACAGTACAGGTTGCATGTCTAGTCCCTGTGTTGTACAGGGAAGGTGGACTGTGTACTGTACAGGGTGCATGGTCCCTTACAGTACACAGGCCTCACACTCTCTGTACAGTACATGGTCCTCACTCCCTGGACAATACTGGAGATGCATGCATGCCATGTAATGTACATTAGATGTGTGCTTCATGTGTTCCCATTTGGTGGCCAGCAGAGGTGGCAAGAGGTGAACTGTGCTGGTCTCAGTTACGGCTGCTTTAGAAATATTCAAGAAGGAGAAACAGCTACACCTACACAGGGCAGTTTTTTTTGTTTTGCTTGTAAAACAAAATACCCCCACCTTTCAAGCCCTCCAACAGTGTCCACACTACTTCATCCACAGTCCACCCACCTGCAGGGTTTGAATTTTTTTTTAATTACTTTAACTCTGGTAACATAACACAGAAGAAAACACTGAAATTGCATGTTAGGCTAACCATATAACTGCCCGGCCCCCTCCCCCACACCCACCCAGTCAGCACAGTACAACAGCACCTACCAAAGCAGACATAATCAGGCTGTCAGTCAGGTGGCACACAGGAGAGATGCTAGACAGCACAACATAGACTGACTACAGGCAGTAGGCAGGACCAACACAGCACAACAGAGACCACTAATAAACATAATTAAAATTAAACACCACATACCCTTGCCTTCTTGCACACTAAAGCTATGTTAGTTCAAGTTGAGAAACTAGTTGTGCTGTTTTGCTGTGCTGGTGGTCACTTGTAGAGGCTTAGAGCCACTGGCCCACTCCAGTCCAGACACACTACACTACAGGAAGAGAGAATGCCTCACAGATTGCAGCAGGCTTCTTTTCTGAGCACTCTCTGACCTTGACTGGCACCAAATTAAATGGTTAAAGTGTGTGGTCCCTGCCAGCTCAGAACCACCCTGACAGTGCAGACTGGAATTCCATCCCACCACCTCCTCTGTTTATTGCAGCAGGTTTGTGCATAGCATCTCCCCCATAGCATGAGTATTGCTGTTGCTGCCCCCCAGTCACTACTCACCGCCACCCATGACCCACCGCTGCAACATCCCCAATAACCAGACTCAGTCCTACCAGTTAGTTGTTGCTTGCAGCCACTGCCTCATAATCAATTTGCTGTCCTCTCCTCTTCTCTCTGTTCCAAACTTTTCCAGCCTCTGAGTCCAGGCAGACAGTTCCACAGGGTCACTCAGTGTGACCCAATGTTCCAACTGACCAACCCAAATTCAGTCACTCACAGCAGGCGGGGCCCTCCCCATTGCACCATTCAATCCAATAAGAACTACCTCCTGGTCTGACTGACTCCCCAGTCCCACATGAAGCAGGCAACTTGAGGCATTGGGCAAGTAAAGCAGCAGCAGGCAGCACCTGAATGAGGCAGGCAGATGTGGCAGCATTCAGAATGGCAGACAGGAGGGAGGTGATACACCAAACATGAGTGCACCATGGTCTCAATGCCAGTAGTTAGTCTCCCGCCTGCTCGTCCTGACTCTCCACTCGCTATTAATGGTACGTGTTTATTAATCAATCAATCAATCAGACTTTATTTAACCAGGCAGAATCATCTTTGAGCAAGCTTATTTGCAAGATGGTCCTGGATAAAGAGCATACAGAAACAGAGGATGATACAATTCGAACACTTAGTGCAGGCTGATACATACAGTGGAAACAGCAGCAACAACATGGGTTAATACAGAGTGGTAACAAAATAAAATAAAGGCGACACCACATCTGAGGAAGGACAGTAAATGAGGCAATAATAACAGGATGAGGCATAAGGACCATACAAGCAATAAAACAAGATAAGGCACAAACGGACTGACCAGGAAGGGCGACCCTTTATGGGAGTAGGAAGGGGGGAAGGTGGAAATTAAAAGAGGGGATGTCAACAAAAAGGGTGAGTTAATATGACCACAGTACGACCAAAGGATAAGAAGAAAATGAAGAAGGTTATGTGCAGAGAAGTGCTGGGGTTGTACGTATAAGTGCTAGGTAAATGGGGAGCCAGGCAGGGAGGCCGGTAGGAGAATCACCTGTGGCAGGTACATATGTCCTTCAGGTTGCAAGTGATCAACAACTTAAAGGTATGGGGACCCAGAAGGGATGAAAACCTTAGCATCTTTTGCATGTTGTTCCAGAGGGAAGGTAGGGAGAAGTTGATTGCAGCCATACTGTACTGGGTCCTTATTCTGGGCACCTGGAAGGAGACAAGGGATGCACTTCTTAGGCCATATGCTCCTATTGCATGCACAAAGAGAGTAGAGATATAATCTGGTAGTTTACTAGTTAAGGTCCTGTAGAACCACAGGAGGGTATTTTTTTGCCTCCTCAATGTAAGAGGTGGCCAAGCAAGCTTTTGGTAGAGCAAGCAGTGATGGGTACAAGTGGGCATGTCCAGAATGCTATTTCCGGGTACAGTGACTGAGGCCCATCTCCTTCTTCCTTCCTGCCATAACTTAGTCCTGTCCCTCCCAGTTCTATTCAGGCCAGTTTGTGAAGAAATGACCTCCCCCGGCACTCTGTCTGTTGCCCTTATCTGCCTCTGTCTGTCACCCTTATCTGCTTCTGTCTGTCACACATTTGTGGCTCTAACCAGTGAAACCCGACCCCCCACCCCCGGCACAGCAGGTTATCGAGTCCCTCCAAGGTCACAGCAGGCAGCAGCAACAAGGTAAGGGGCTGAATGTTGGGGGTGACAAATGTGATCACCACAATTGTTGGGGGAGACTTGTGCCTCCGGTCCTCCCCCTATAATTACATCCCTGCATCCAGGACAAGGAAGGCAGCCCCATGATGTCCATGATGTCCCCATGCCAGGCACTTGGGTTAATATCCCAATACTGACACTGTAGTGCAGCATGAAGGGGGTGCTACACTCCTGAGGTGCCATCTTTCAGATGAGATGTTAAAACCGAGGTCCCATCTGCCTGTTCTGGTGGTAGTTCAGGTGGAAGTTAAAGATCCCATGGCACTTCTTGAAAAGAGCAGGGGAATTTCCCCGGTGCAATGGCCAAATTTCCTCCATTCACAAAAAAATACCACCAACAGCTTTATCCAGTTCAAGGTCAGTTGGCATTCATCTGTATCCCCCTCCCCTTGGTCGTGCCTGAAAATAGGCAGTATTTGTCTAGTGCACTTACCAGGTCAACAAAAACTAACTAAAATAAATAAATAAATGATGCCCAGATGCTTTCCCCCTTGAATGGATGATGTTAGGAGTCTTGAGAATATTATGCTTCCCTCGATGTCCCTGCACAAATCCCACCTGATCCAGATGGATAGGGGATGGGAGGAGTGGTTCAAGATGTGCTGCAAGGACCTTGGCAAGAACTTAGTCTGCTATTTAAAGGGAAACAGGCCTGTAGGATGCACACTGTGTGGGATCCTTGCTGGGTTTGGGAAATACCGTGACTGTGGTGGACCACGTGGAGGGGGTCAAAATAACTTGCTCCAAACTCTTAGTTAACATGTTGTGCAGGGGTTCGATCAAGTCAGGAGCAAATTTTTTTTAAAATCTATAGGTAGACCATCCATGCCTTGGGCCTTCCCCCCTTTCAATGTCCGAACTGCTTGATGTATCTTACCTGAGGACAGCCAAGCATCCAGTACCTCAACCTCTGCATGGCTAAGAGATAGTAGAGATGCCCTTCCAAAGAAATCAGCAGGTTGCTAGGTCGATGGTGATACCACTGAAATGTAGAAGGCCTGATAAAAGGCTCCCAAAAGTGGATCCTATGGAAGGGGTATTGGAGGTCAGCTCACCCAATCCATCCTGGACTCGACCAATAGTCCTCTCACCCTCACGGCGGCACAGCGGCCACTCGAGGTACTTACCCCCCTTTATCCTCATCAAGGTATGTGTCTGCCTGTGCTGGTAGAATGGTTCATTCCATATGCACTACCCTGTACAAGGCGGGAGTAGGCCTGTAGCGATATTAAGGCACAGCCACTCTAACTCGCCTTCCACCACTTTTTTACTATATGCTGATTAGGCTATAATTTGGCCCCTAATATAAGACTTTAGGGCTTTCCATCTAAACCTGTGGAAAGTGTCCGCCCGCTTATTATGAAGCAGTAATTCTTATATGATTTTAGTCATGAATTTGACAAAACTGTGGTCTCATAAAAGCAAGGGATCCAGGCACCAGGGTCGGTGTGAAGGAGGTGATCCTGCTGCCGATATTGCCGTGGTTTGGTAAGCATGGTCAGATGTCAATATAAAGGAATAGGTAGAGTGTACTGAGGAGAGGAGGGAGGAACTAATTAACAGCCTGTCCTGGGGAGTGTAGGAATGGTGGGCATGAGAAAAAAAGCTACAGTCACGGCCGGTGGGGTTAAGGTGACCCTAGACATCCACCAGCTTAAACACAGCCTTCAACTCTCATAATGCCTTAACATTCTCTGCATTCTTCATAGATTCTCTAACGTGGAGCCTTTGGAAATGAGTCTATGACTCAAAGGGTTGTAATTCCAATTTCCTAAATAAATAAATAAATTCTGAAGGAAAGAATTGTCGAGTACCTAGAGGCCAGAGGGGCACAGGACCCAAGGCAGCATGGATTCACAGCAGGAAGGTCATGCCAGATGAATCTAATAGATTTCTTTGACTGGGTGACCAAAGTAGTAGGTCAGGGAGGGCTGTGGACATGGCCTACCTAGACTTTAGCAAGGCATTTGACACAGTCCCACACAAAGATTAATATACAAGTTAGCCAGCCTGGGAGTGGGTCCCAAGATGATAGCCTGGGTAAAAGAATTGGCTGGAGAATAGGACACAGAAGGTACAGCAATTGAGTCCACTCTGAAGAAAGGGGGCTACTAGTGGGCTGCCGTAGGTTCAGTATTAGGACTGGTCCTCTTCAATGTCTTTGTAAGTGACATTGCAGAGGGACTGGAAGGAAAAGTATGTCTCTTTGCAGATGACACAAAGATCTGCAACAGAATTGATGCACAAGGTGGGGTGTAAAGGATAAGAAGGGACTTGGCAAGGTTAGAGGAATGGTCAAATGTATGGCAGCTTGGATTTAATGCTAAGAAGTGCAATGTAATGCACCTGGGAAACAAAAACCCAGGGGAAGAGTACACAATGGGGGGTGAGATACTAACAACAACAAAAATGGAAAGGGACCTGGGGGTAGTCATATCAGATGACTTAAAGGTGGGCAAGCAATGTGAGAGGGCAGTAAGGAGGGCTGGAGGGATGCTGGGATGCATAGGGAGAGGCATCACCAGTAGAAAACAGGAAGTTGTTATCCCTCTGTACAGACAGCTGGTGAGACCCCATCTGGAGTACTGTGTGCAGTTCTGGAGACCCAATCTCCGCAAGGACATAGACAAGATGGAAGCTGTCCAGAAGAGGGCAACTAAAATGGTGCAGGGTCTGCACCGGAAGACATATGACGAGAGACTAAAGGAGCTTAATATGTATAGCCTCGAGGAAAGGAGGGAGAGGGGGGACATGATAGAAATGTTCAAGTACCTTAAGAGAATCAACAAAGTCCAAGAGGGTAGCATCTTTCAAAAAAAGAGGTGTGCAAGAACAAGGGGACACAATTTGAAGATAGAGGGGGGACGGCTCAGAGGTAATGTAAGGAAGTATTTTTTCACAGAGAGGGTTGTGGATGCATGGAACGGCCTTCCGGAGGAGGTTGTGGAGTCAAAAACAGTGATTGAATTCAAGCATGCATGGGACAGCCATAAGGCAATTCTAGGGGGTGGGTGTAGAAAGAAGTAGGCTGCTGGTTAACTAGGATCTGCAGCTTATCCATTAGGTAGGGAAATGGGCAGACTGGGTGGGCCAAACGGTCCTTATCTGCCATCAAATTCTATGTTTCTATGTTTCTAAGGGGAGAGGGGCTGGGTTAGACCCGTCCAAAATAATGTCCAGTACACAATTATAATCCCCTCAGGATATCAAAGACCAGGGAGAAAGGCCACATCTATGGTCAACGGCAGAAAAAAAACAGGATCTTCGATATTCAAGGCATACACTGAACCTGTGGAAACAGTTCCAACCCCAGCCAGCGCTACATTAGCCAACACATATCTGCCAGCAGGGTCCACAACCTTATCCAAAATGGTGACCTGGACTCCTCGAGGACCCCCTTCCCCAGGCCTTAGATGAAAAACAGGAGGTTACTCATGTCTCACCCATGCAGTCACTAGTTCTGTCAGCTTCAGCAACAAGGAAGATTTTATGTACAGTTGGGGATTGGGGCTGAGGGGGTGCCCTAGCCTACCAGGGAAAGTTTTATGCATAATCGGGGATCAGGGTTTGAGGGGGTGCCCTTGATTACCAGAGAATGTTTTTCTGTACAACTGGGGACAGGGGCTGGGGGGTTCACTAGCCTGCCAGGGAAAGTTTTATGTACAATCAGGGATCGGGGCTGGGTGGTGCCCTAGACTACCAGGGGAAGTTTATATGTACAACTGGGTATTGGGGCTAGGAAGGTACCCTAGACTATCAGGGACATTTTTTATGTACAATTGGGGATCGGGGCTTGGGTGGGTGCACTAGACTACCAGGGAAAGTTTTTATCTACAATCAGGGATTGGGGCTGGGGAGGGGTGCCCCAGACTACCAAGGAAATTTTTTATATATAATCAGGGATCAGGGCTGTGGAGTGCACTAGACTACCAGGGAAAGTTTTTCTGCACAATCGGGGATTGGGGCTGGAGTAGTGCCCTAGATTACTAGGGGAAAGTTTTTATGTACAATTGGGGATCGGGGCTAGGGGGGCATTAGGCACTAGGCACCTGCCCATGCCGACCAATGGCTTGCAGCAAACCTTCCTGATGTGCTGTCTGTTGGGCGCAGGGCCAAGTTTGTGGCAAGCCATGTGACTTTGACTCTGAGACCCTACCTGACAGAGAATCAGTCATAGGTTCCCTGGCTCACCAGCAATCAGCCCAAGCCGCCTTTGGCATTGCTTGTGTTGACTTTTGAGAGTTGGGCCCAAAGACTAAATTTACTTTTAAAATCTCAAATGTAAAATATGAATGGCAGATTTGTGTTTTGGGTGCGGGCAGAGGTAGGGGAGCATCACAAGGAGAGACTATTGGGACATACTTCAAAATGAAAAGTTGTAGCATTGTAGTGATGTCACTACTATACTACAACAATGTTTTGTGACTTTTGAACATGTAGCACAACAACTTTTGATGACCTTTGAACTGTCCTACAACAAGAAAACATTCAATAGGGGCTAACCATATACAGTGTCCCTAGTTATGGCAAGCTCCTTTGGATCAAAAGATTTTGTTCATTATAATGAGAGTGGGTTGTAAAGAGGAAATGATTTTTTCACAAACAGAAGCACAATAAAAATCTTACTGTTACACTGTAATGCACCCAGAGTCTTAAGGCTCGTTCACACTGTGACTAATGTACATCAATTTATTCTGGCCATTCCTGCTGAAACACTGAGAAGCAGCATTCAGACAGCATGGCCTTGGAGTGCTGGAGTATGCTTCTGAAGTCCTGGCCCAAAGTGGAGGGTTTTCGAAGGGGAAGGGGCAGTCGAGTTTGGGTGACAGCGCCACATGATCGCCTATGGGATTTTTGGCTAGCGTTCAGCTAAACATTGTTTCTGTTAGTGCAAACATAGTTGAACTTGGGGAAAGGGTTCTTTTTGAAAACCAAGGGCTACAAAGGGGAAAAATATGGTCTCCACGTTGAGCTGACACTGGGCATGCACTTATGCATATGTATAAGTGCATGCCCAGTGTTTGCGGCTCGACTCGGAGACCATTTTTGTTTAACAATTTGTAGCCCTCAGTTTTCAAAAACAATCATTTCCCCGAGTTCAGCTGAGTTTATACTACTGGCAATAATGTTTAGTTGAACTCGGGTTGGAAAAATAGAGTGCTGGCAAAACTTTAGAAAGAGAGGTACAGGCTGGGAAGAGCCTTTCACAATGCTGTGTGTGGTGTGGGCATTCACATGGCCAAGTACAATGGCAAAAAAAATGCCCACACCATAACCCAATCCCAAGAAAACAGGTATCAGGAACACAACAAAATTTGTAACATGGCATTAATTGTGTGCACGAAATCCCGATCACCGATAGGCGCAAGAGGGTCATGAGATGGCAGCCGAAGCGGGCATTAACCTATGTTATATGCTGTGCCCACTCAGGCAGTACTGCAACTGGCCAGACCCCGAGGTTAGCAGCACTGGGTCCTGTGGCCGAGCAAGCTCAGTAGGGAGAGGAGCACCAGCCCCACTAGGCATCCGAGGGCGGAAACGGGCAAGGGGGACCAGTACTCACAGCGGACATCCGTGAAAGGCAGCAGGGCAGACCCAGGAGCAGCAGGGACAGCTGAGCTGGAGCAGAGCAGCGGCGGAGCAGTGTATGGGAGGCAAGAGTAAGTTAAGCCTCCTGGCATGCACAGCGCAAGTGGAATCTTCCTCGCGGCACTGAAACCCTTCACCAGAGACCTCCCGGGGTGGTTATGATGGGAGTAGCTGCACCGAACTGGACAGAAGTGGGACAGTGATGTTGGGTGCATAGATCCGCGCGACTCCAGGAACAGCAGGCAATGATCGCATCTGTATGTATGTAGTGCTATGCACCGTAGCATGACAGCGAAGCACAGGGTGACAAGTCTCGCAGCCTCTCCGTCTCTCAGTGTCCATCTCGCAGACTGGGCCCCCTTCAGATGCCTCCACCGACCCACAGCCCATGTTACAAGCGCATTTAGCCACTCCTTCGATGGCATCTAGTCGATTAATGCATGGGGAGATGAGTGTTGTACATAACCCATGGACCTCGGGCCATGCCACCCCTCCATGCATCAATCCAGCATTAGATGCCACCTTTGTCGTGCTTAATGCTTACGCAACCCCTAAACTGCAAACCTGTGACACTCACACGTGCACAGCAGCAATGATCTCGCTGCTGTGCACCAACAACAATGCCGCAGACTTGCCCATGTGAATGAGCCTTTAGTCAGTGGTCATGGTCAACACCTTTCAGTGTGTTGCTGGCAACAGGACGACTGACCACCAGAAGTAGAACATGGAGCAGGAGGGGACCCAAAATCAGTTGTTGTGCTGGTAAGCAACATAGTGAAAAAACCAAACAAAACAAAAAAAACGAGAGAGCAGGAGCGCGAATGCATGGTTCACCTTTCTTGCTTTTAAGGAGGAGAATCAAAATCGGTAGCTTTGCTGTTAAGTGCCATAGTGAAAAAAATAAAAAATTAAAAAATTAGAGAGCAGGAACAAGAAGGGAAGGTTTGTCTTTCTTTACAGGTATTGTCAGGAGGAGACCTGAAATAGAGAGTTGCACTGTGCTGTAACAAGTGCAAAGTGAAGGTTCATCTTAAGTGCTGGAAATAGCACAAAGAGTGTTTGTCTTTCTTAATTGTATTACTAATCAATAGGCATGGTAAAAATCATGATAAACTGAAGTGCCAATTTCTCAGTTTCTAACTTTTTATCTTTTGCATCACAAGTATTGGAGCAAGGATACAGAGGGACAGAAAGACTGGCAGTGGGAAAATTAGGAAACAGCTGTGATGGGCTCTCATTGTTTTCAGCAAAAACAATAATACTCACCCATTAACACCATTAACACCTACTAGCTGTTAACAATGGGAGCCATCACATCTGAACCAAGAGTCACTATAATGAGGGATGCTGTAGTGTGGGAGCACTGTTATATGTATTTCTTATATCTAAGTAGTTGTGTATCTTTACGTAAGATCACTGTGCATGTATGTTTAACCAGAAAGAGGATAAAGGGCAAGTAGTCACCATGTGGTATTGTTTAGTTTGTTAGCAACATAGCCTGGTAAAGTAATGGTAGGCAAAGTGTTTCTTACCATCCTACTATTTTAAAGAGCAACTCTATGTGCTTTCACAAATGAGATGTTTCAGCCCTTACAATTTACTAGAGAATACAATTTTTTTCATTTTCAATGTTTTTTCAAAGATTGAAAGCTCATTTTGGTGGCCATCTGAAATGTCTGTATAGAAAACATTTGAAAACATTTGCCTCTCCCCTGTTGACCTAACAGTGCATTTATTTATGACATCATAGTGCTCATTATGACAACATACTGTGATGTCACACACAGCAATTTTGTCGTTAGTAGGGGAGAGTCAGATACAGTTTGAAAGACTCAGTGAAATAATTGCTGCATTAATGACAATATTTAGTAGACCAACAGGAGGGGAAAGTTAAAAAAAATGAATAAGAAAATAATAAAGTTAGAACATAACTGGTGTAAATCTAGTGTTTTACTCTTTTTATTATAATAGAAAGTTACTCTTTAAAGTGCCTGGTGATATCCACGCTATTCACCAATCATAGTAGTGGCTGGGAAAATCTGGTCTTTTATGGCACAGGTCCTAGGGTGAACATGGTGTGTGCACTGACATATGACATCACTCAGGTTCATGTATCATAATGTGTGGCATGCGTGCTCACTCCCATGGTAGATAGTTTGAAATAAATGTAGAAGTAGGTATATATTCTATTTACAACTGCTGTGATCACTGAATGCTTAGCGAGTCATACCTGTTGTCCTTTTTCAATATCACATACATACATACATACATAGTTGCCCGCAGATTAGGCCTAAGGGTCTATCACGTCTACCTGAACACAGCTCACTGGTAAGGTACAGCAGCTGCACTACCTCCCTTTTTAACCTTTCACTCTCACATTTGCCCCCCAGAATATTCCCGCTATTATTCTTTCTTCCAACCCATACCCTGCCCCTGTATCTGTCCCAAACCCTCTTGAAACCTCCTACAGTGTCCATTTTTATCTAAAGTGCCTAAAAACCATAGCAACTGCAGATTGAAATAGCAGCAGAACTGGGCAATTTCTTCTCCAACATTCCGCAGGCACCTACTAGGTGCTCACCGTCATAACAGATATACTAGCAGCCTCAGACAGCATGCGGGCACTGCCCAGTTCTGCTGCCATTTCACTCTGCAATTGCTGTTTTTTAGATGATTTTATTATGGCACTTAATAAAGGTTTTGTACAAGGTAAGTGAAACCTTTCTTATGGTGGGAAAAGATTCACAAAAAGACAAACAATGGCATATCATCATTAAAGGGACACTGTCAGCTTAACAGTGGCATTTTTCCCTCATTATAATAAAGTGATTTGTGACCTAAAATGTGTCCATTGGTTTTTCTATTTTAGGGTCTCTAGTCATTTTTTTTTTTCAAAAACCACCAAAAAGTGTTTAGTTAATGACATTTTATGTCAGTTGTTTAGGAGCAGGTCCCCAGCAATCTCATTATACATAGATACATAGATACATAGACAGTGTCGGCAGATAAGGGCCTATGGCCCACCTAGTCTGCCCATTTGAGCTTGTAAGTTCAGTTTGTTTTCCTAGAAGTCTATTTCCCCTTACCCCTGACCTCTAGAATTCCTTTATGTCTATCCCATGCATTCTTAAATCCCGTGATTGTTTCAGCCCCCACCACTTCCTCTGGCAGGGTGTTCCACTTGTCCACCACCCGTTCTGTGAAGAAATTCTTTCTCATGTTTCCTCTGAATCGTCCTCCTGCAACTTCATCCCATGCCCTCTAGTCCTGAAACATCTTTTTCGCTTAAAAATAGTGTTTTTCTGCACCCTGTTCCTCCCTGTAAGATACTTGTATGCTATGTTCCCCCTAAGGTGTGCGCATGTGCGCCAGCACAGCAGTCAGAAGTAACCCGCATTAACGCCTAGTAGAAGCATAAAGCAGCTGACAGGGATCCTCATGTTCATGAAGTAGTGACAACAGTCATCACTCAGATTTAAGACTCAAACAGCAAGACATGAAAGTGAATGGGAAAGAAACATTGTATGCCCACCCCCCGAGGCCACAACCCATTAATTTTAACATGCCAGCAGTTAACAAGCCAGACATCTCACTCTCGCTCCACTTACTGAACAAAGGAACCAATCGGCAAAATTCCAGCCAATCTGTTTTGCAGTTACAGCAATATTTTCAGCTTGACACCTCTTTTCAGTAAGACAGTACTTGATAATGAACAGTATTCCCCTGCTGTTCATGGAAATGGCATGTTTTATTTCTTTGGTAGATGCCCCCCAACAAATCAATGCAAGAGAGTTTTTGACATAGGGTGTATATTATATTTATTCAGTTTTAAAGCTGCATAACTTCAGTGTAATCTGCCTCCTCCCCAAGCAGTAGATGCCTCCCAACAAAGCAATGTGAGAGATTCTCTGACATAGGGTATATATTATATTATTTCAGTTTTGAAGTTACTTAACATAGGTGTAATCTGCCTCCTCCCTAAGCAGCGTCTCACTTATAAAATATGTTTATAATGGATTTAAAGCCTCACCGTTGTAAGCATGGTCATTTTTTTTTCAGTATAATAAAATGGGAAAGCTATAGTTTTTGTTTACAATAAAAGCATCAAAGCAACCTACTGTCTATTTCTGTGTAATTTTTTTATGTATTTGTTGGAGTCCAAAATGGGTATAACCTTCTCAATTAGCAGGCTGAGACATTGACTGTACATATAGTATGTCTAGAGAGTTGAGATTGTGCTTCTTTAAAACGGGGTCTCATATTATATATACATTTGAGATTCAATTAATCAGTACTTTAAAATGTTACCCATGTTGACTACATGGGGATAGTAATTCTAAAGTGGACAGGCAAGAAATGTAAGTGCAAAAAATGTCCTTTTCATTTAATTTCATAAATTCAGACTGTGCTTAGTATGGATCAGGAATAGAAGAGAAATACAGTCTCCTAAATGCATCTTCTCTCTCATATCACACTGACTCACTCACTATATTGCAAAAATACATTTTAAACCCCGACTGAGCTTGACAATACCCAGCATGCCCGTTGTAAACCATACCTCGGGTAAATGACATCACATACAATTATGCATGCATCCATCAAAGATCTCATTGCTAAGTACTGCTTTAAGAAGCTGTCCAATCCTGAATACCACATTGCCATAATATTATTAAATGATGTACTTTTGGAGTTGGCAAAGTTGTCTAAGATGTTTCAGAAAAGTGGTCTGACAACAGTTGAAGCTGTACAGATTGCCAGGGCAAAAATAAAAAAGATCAGAAGCCAGTGCCTGGGTGAAACTGTCTACTGGAGCCAACCGCAAAACTACTTTTTGGCTAACTGAACAGCTGAAGTAAGCACAACAGCAATTTTGCAATTCATTGGTCTGTTTGTGACCCTCTGATAGCCGATTTCCTGCAGGTGAAATTTCTGACTGATCTGCCTTTGATTTTGCAGCAATGCTACATTGTAGCTTTGAGTTTGGCTTATCCAATATTGAGACACTGTACAGCAATTATCAGGACTATTTATTTTCATCAGTGGACCAAGCAGAAATTGTTAGCCAGTACAATGACTTCAAAGTTATAGGTGCTGAAAAAATAAAGGGAGTATACACCACCAGACAAAAGTTTTAGAACACCCCCATCTTTCCAGTTTTTATTGAAATTTAAGCAATTCAAGTCCAGTGAATAACCTGAAATGGTACAAAGGTAAGCGTAAACTGCTAGAGGTTAAAAAAAGTTTAGGTTAGCAAAACTGAAAAATAATGTAAATTTCAGAGTTATAAAAAAAGGCCTTTTTCAGGGAACAAGTAATGAGTTAACAACTTACAGCTGTTCTGCAGCAATGGAAGTAAATTAAGCCTTGAAAGTTGATGCAAACAATTCCTACAGGTGTCCCAACTTTTGTTGATTACTTGATTACAAACCCCCTGTATGTATAAAAGCAGTGTTGGAACAGACTGTTATTACACCCTCTGAAGCATTATTTGGACAATATTGCACTGCAGGAAGTAGTATATTGCTATCATAATGGCGAGAAAAAGGCAATTAACAAAGGAAGACAGACAGACCATTGTAACCCTTAAAAGTGTAGGTCTTTCCTTTAGAGAAATTGCAAAGAAAGCCAGGGTGTCAGTGAGTACAGTTTTACACCATCAAAAGGCACTTGGAAACTGAGGAAACTTCTGACAGGAAGAGGTCTGGCAGACCAAAAGCCACAACAGAATCAGAAGACAAGTTTCTGAGAGTCAACAGCTTGCGTGATAGGCGGCTCACAGGACAACAGCTTCAAGCACAGCTTAACACTGGTCGAGTAAACAAGTCTCAGTTTCAACTGTGAAGAGAAGACTTGGCTGCAGTGGCTCTGACAGGTCAAGGGCAGTAAGAAAGCCATTGCTAAGATGGCAGAATAAGAAAAAGAGGCTTGCCTGGGCCATGAAGCACCACCAGTGGACTACTGAAGACTGGAAGAAGGTCTTATGGACTGATGAATCAAAATTTGAAATCTTTGGTTCATCACGCAGGGTTTTTGCACACCGTCGAGTAGGCTTAAAGGATGGTTCCTCAGTGTGTGACACCAACTGTCAAACATGAAGGAGAGCGTGATGGTCTGGGGCTCTTTTGCTGGATCCAGAGTGGCGACTTGCACAGAGTGACTAGGACCCTGAACCAAAAGGGTTACAACAGCATTTTGCAGTGTCATGCAATACCCTCTGGTCTACGCCTAGTTGGTCAGACGTTCATCCTACAGCAAGATAATGACCCAAAACATACCTCCAGGCTATGTCAGAACTACCTTCGAGAAAAAGAACAAGATGGTAGGCTTCAAATCATGGAATGGCCAGCTCAGTCTCCAGACTTAAACCCCATCGAGCTGGTTTGGGATGAACTGGACAGAAGGGTGAAAGCAAAGCAACCTACAAGTGCAACACATTTGTGGGAACTTCTGCAACAGTGTTGAAGAACTTCCTGAACAATATTTGATGTCCATTATAGGAAGAATGCCATGAGTGTGTTCAGCAGTTATATCTGCAAAGGTGGTTACTTTGATGAGTCAAAATTTGAGATTAAATTTTGTTAAACAAAATGATTCTATGATTTCTTTTTATCTCCAATTGTTTATTTGTTCTATGCTTTAATTTCAGAGTACATTGAGACATTAAACTGCGTAAATTTCAATAAAACTGGAAAATGGGGGTGTTCTAAAACTTTGTCCGTAGTGTAATTAAAACTTTACTGACATGATCTGCTTTTGCTTTGACTAACGTGCAGTACAGCATGGTGGCTAAACTTACTGATGTATGTGCTACATTCCAAGCTAAACATGAAGCTATCATGTATAGAGGTTCCTACACAGTCTTATCCTTCCCCAGAAGAGAGTCTCCAGGGAGGTGCAGAGTGAGAAGGATACAATAGCACAGAGAAAAATCTTGGGAGTTATAGAGGATCATGTACAGAAGCAGAGAAGTATGGCTGAGTAGGACCATAACTATCTTTGGGTGGAAGGTTTCACTCAAGGATTCTCATAGGAAGTTAGGAAGGTTTATTGCTGCTCTGGAGAGAGCATTAGGATTTTATATCTCCAGAAATATGGTGGAGTCCATAAGTTATATGGAGATCCTGAGCCCACAACACAGATTGATATCACATTTAAAAATCCTCATACAGCTAGCAGGTTGCTTTCTCTGGCCAGCAAGCTGGATTGCTTGGTAATACATTTAGTTAACACTTTAGACTTGGCAAAGTCTTTCCAGCTTGACACAGACTAAGATAGTCCAGAATCAATCTTAGAGGCAGATAACCCCTGGTTGACTTTTGAAAATTAATTTACCCTAATACCTACTCACTGCTGGCAGTTATTGATTGAGCCTCACAAATGCAGCCTGTAGAATATATCAAACAAATGAACTCTGAATGCCAGCTGGATTTGGATATGGAGCTGGGATTGAGATGTGGATGCCTTTTCATGGAATATTGAGGGCATCCAACTTAAAATAATTGACCCTGAAGTAGTAAGATTTCTGGATAATTTTGATATTATTGGGACTGCAAGAACATGGTGTACAGAAAATGTAACTCCCAAATTGGCTGGATATTCTGTCTCTACTCTGCCAGCAACTATAGATAAAAAGCTTGGAAGGTTTAAAGGGGTGTTTCCTTTTTTATCAAAACTCTGCTAAATTTTCAGATCACTAACATTTCTACTAAGTCAGAGGGTATTTTGGATCTAGTGATTAGCAAGGGTCAAGAGAAGATCATTCTCTGCAATATATACTTTCCCCCTCACAATAGAGCTACCGATCCTGCTGACCTTTTCATACGGGATCTGAAAATGGCACTTGACGAATTGCCAGATAAGAGTATACCTTGTCCAGTAATTATTTTGGGAGACTTTAATGCCAAAATTCCTTCTTGTTTCTTGGAGGATGTATATTCAGATATAATCCACACAATATCTACAATTAATCCAAATATCTCATATACTAGTACTGTTCAGGATCTAAAATCTAACCTCAGAAGTAGGGAACTGCTAGCAGGCTTGGCCAGTAGAAATGTCTGTATTTTAAATGGGAGAACTCAGGGAGATCTAGTTGATCCTTAACGCATAGAGGACCTACTGGCTCTTCAACCCTGATCAGGTTTGGACCAATTTGAAGCAGTAAACCTGATCCAAAAGTTAGAGGTCATGGATAGATTGAATCAGCACACTGTGCCATTGTAATTAACATCAAATGCCCTTTGGGACTTTTAAGGAGTGAGGCACAACAGGAAGAGAGTCTGGAAGTCATAAACTAGAGTAGGATTAGATGGGGACGATTCATCAGGCTAGTTTTGATGAAATTTTAGTACAGGAGTCTTAGGTGATATTCTAAGTTGGTCCTGGACAAAAGTAGGGTCTTTAATATTTTGAGAATTGGGAAAGTATTCATTTTTACTTGGACCTAGATGTAAACAACATACTGTCCTAGGTCCCTTTATAAAAAGTATTGGTTTAATTTGGTCTGCCTACAGGCAAAAGAAAGAGTTTGGAGGAAAACTAAGACAGCATAAGAAGAAAAGAAATAAGTCTGCATCAGATTTTAAATTGCAAAAGACTGAAAGAGAAAAATACAGGAAAATTCTCTAATGGGAGAGACATAAATATACTCAGGGACTTTGGGAAAAACTGAGGCCGGCTGTTCTGGATAGGGATGGAAGGCAATTTTGGAATATTGTTGCCCAGCAATATAATAAATATGCCAATAGGATTGAAGCCTATATTACACCTGAAGTTTGGGCATCCCATTTCTCCAAGCTCTATTATTCTCATGAAGAGCAGGAGACACCTGATGCTTTCAAAATACAGGAGGATGACATTTTTCCAAGACCTATCTTGATCACAGAGTATGAAATCTGATGCCACTGATTGGGCTTTCAAGGCAATAAAAACACTAGGGCCGGATGGGGTCCTAGGTGATCACTATAAGGTTTTTCCCAACTGGTGGATTCCTTTCTTCTTTGCTGTTTAATGGCCTGGTTCAGGGTACTCTTGCCCTGCCAGTTGGGCAGGTAGTATCATCTTCCTAATTTTTTAAAAAGAGGATCCGAATGACACAAGGATGTATAGGCCTATTAGTTTGATAGATGTTTCTCAGAAGATTTTCTAGGATAATTTTGGGCAGATTGCTGTCGTGGGTGGAGGAGAACTCAGTATTGAATGAGGCACAGAACGGTTTCCAGAAGGACCGTTCTACAGTATAACACTGTTATGTGCTTCAGCACCTGATCTGGAAGCATACTAAAGTGAGAAAAACAGATTATATTGCTGTTTGTGGACTTCTGCTCAGCCTTCAACAGCATTAGTAGAAAACTCCTTTGGGCTACATTAAGGATCTACAGTTGGAGGTCTCACTTCTTGATGTTATTAGACTCTATGAAAATATGTGGGCATCGGGTCCAGTATAATCAGTATAGTCATCTAACTGATAGATTTGAGACAAATGTGTAGGTCTGACAGGTGTATTTTGGCCCTACTTCTTTAACATCTACATTAATACACTCTTAGATCAGCTTGGTAACCCGGATTTTCATACTCCAAAATTAATGATCAAAGGATTGAATGTTAGCATATGCAGACTATTTAGTCTTGTTCTCTACTTCAGTCCGAGGTCTTAAAAGAAAATTGGCTCACTTTGAATCTCTTTGTTCTCAAAGGAAACTAAAAGTTAATCTCGCAATACCAACATTGTAGTTTTTGGCTCAAACCAAGAATATGATAGGCTTTAGGCTAAACAGAAACCATATAGACACTGTTAAGTGTTATGACTATTTAGGCCTGTTTTGCTCTAGCGTATCTTGGACCAAACATTTGGAGGCTATTTGATTTAAAATGGGATCTTCAGTAAATGCCCCAAAATATTTAAACAGCAAGATGGGGAAGTCATTAGTCAGAGGGGTATTAAGAGTTGTTAATGCCAAAATAAGAATGAGCATGTTATATGCCTCTGAAATCTGGGGTTACACTAAGGTTAGAGAATTAGAAATAATTCTGAATAAACTCTATAGCTACATCTTAATGTTGTTAAATGGAACTCCAAGCTGTATTCTAGCCTTGGAATTAGGACAACATTCCTTGACTTCTCTCATCTGTGAACATTATCTCTTTCTGTTGATACTTTTTCTTTTGCCCCAACAAAGATATCCCAGAATGTGTAGAGAAGCCATCAAATTGGCCAGCATAGGATATGTACATCCCTTTATTCAATTTATTTTGAAAACAATAATGTTGGCAAGCTTGGGCCACCTCTTATATAAAATTTACACTAGACCATTTGAGGAGATTAGCAGGATGTCAAATTGAGGCTTATTGACTTAGACATAAATTCTTGCTGTGTTAACTATCCAAGCTTAATTATATGGGTTTTATAAAAAAAGGTAAAGATTTCTTGGGGATATGAGCATCATCTCTCTTTTTTAACCTGTCCTAAACAAAGGGGAATCTATACAAGATTCAGAGCTGAAAACTATAACGCTCAATGCATTCATTTCAGACAAAAAAGAGAGGGGGTACTTTCTCCATATTGTAAATGTGGAGTGGGGACTATAGATGATCACAACCATGTAGTACTCTTGTGTCCTAGGTACGAATCAACTAGGAAAAAAAACTGCTGGGTGGATTGTTAGGTTATCTCAGCCTCCTCCTGGAGGATCTTTTGGAATATTTGTTTACTATGAAAGAGAAGAACATGGTAGAGATCTTTGCAAGATTTTTAATTTCAACTCATTTGTAAAGTTTATTATGGGGACTTGAAGTCCTGTGGAGTTTTTTTATGTGAAAAGGTACTAAGGGACACTGTTAAATTGAATTGCACTGTAAATTTATGTTTCTTGTTGATTCATTTATTGTCTATTTATATTTACTATGTATTTGGTCCTGATTTTAGTATATTGTAACTGCTTTATGCTGAACAATAAATTGTACTACTACAACTACTTCTACTACTACTACTACTACATTCCAAGCTTCTAGTGCTGACTGTGAAACAGGCTTCAGCTTAATGAACTGCATTAAGAGCAAGCAAATAAACTGCTTGGAAGAAAGCCATTTAGATATTCTGATGCAAACAAAATTGTTTTTAGCATCTGATGGAAAAATGGATCTTAATAAAATATACGTCCACTGGGAGAATGGGAAAGACAGGAGAGAAAACAGTAAATGATGATTTCTTTAGCAATGCATCACCAGCACACCCTTTTAGATGCATGCAAGACTCTTTAAAATGTATATAGTTTACACATGTTTCCAGTTCATATTGCTATAGTGCACAATGCACATCCAAGCTTCGGACTGTTAGAATGTATATTTATACTTTGCATTGGGTATTTGAGTGTTTGGTTATATTTTCTACTGTTTATTGGCAATAAAATATATCACTTGTTTGGGACACCCAATTTGTGCACATGAATCAATTTTTTTGCACAATGTGCTGCACACACATATCAGTTGCCCACCCACAGAGACTAAAAATTAGAGGGAACATTGCTTGTATGTCTCTATCATATCCCCTCTCTCCCTCCTCTCCTCCAGGGAGTACATGTTCAGTTCCTTCAACCTGTCTTCATAGGACTTGTGATGCAACCCATGCACCATCTTTGTTGCCCTCCTCTGAACCTTCCCTACCCTGTCTATGTCCTTACGTAGGTATGGTCTCCAGAACTGTACACTGTACTCCAGGTGGGGCCTCACTAGTGTCTTGTATAGCGGAATTATGACCTCCTTTCCTGCTGGTGATGCCCTGCCTATACATCCCAGCATCCTATTTGCTTTACCTGATGCCTTGTCACACTGTTTCCTACCTTGAGGTCATCAGAGATGACAACCCCAAGATCCTTTCCTGCTTGGTGCATGCTATATCCTCACCCCCAACTGATATATTGTGCCAGGGTTTTTGTGCCCCATATGCATTATCTTGCACTTCTTTGCATTGAATTTCAACTGCCAAACCCTTGACCATTCTTCAAGTTTCTGCAGGTCCTTCTCATTCTGTCTACACCTCTGGTGTGTCTACTCTGTTACAGAGCTTTGTGTCATCAGCGTAACAGTGAAATTCTGCCTTCTATATCCTGTGCAATGTCACTGATGAAGATGTTGAATAGGACCGGTCCCAGCACTGATCCCTGTGGTAACCCACTGGTCACTCTTCCTCTGTGGAGTGACAGCCATTTACCACCACCCTCTGTGTCCTGCCACCCAGCCAGTTACCAACCCACCACACTACTGTCCTGCCCACACCCATATTCCCCAGTTTGTGTAATAGTCTTCTATGTGGCACAGTGTCAAGGCCTTGCTGAAGTCCAGATAGGCCATGTCCACTGCCCTCCCTGATCCACCTCCCTAGTCACCCAGTCAAAAATTCAATGAGGTTGGTCTGACATGACCTCCCCTGGTGAAACCATGCTGCCTTGGGTCCTGTAGTCCATTGACAACCAGATGTTCCACCAATCTCTCCTTCAGTAGTACTTCCATGATCTTTCCCACTACCGAGGTGAGGCTGACTGGTCTGTAGTTCCTGCTTCCTCTTTGTTCCCACTTTTGTATAAGGGGACTACATCTGCTGTCCTCCAGTCTTTGGGTACTTCCTGTTTCCAGTGATTGGCTGAACAGGATAGCCAGAGGTTCAGCCACCACCTCTTAGTTCTTTAAGGACCCTGGGTGCACCCCATCTGGCCCCATTGCTTTATCAGCTCTTATTACTTCCAGTTCCTTCAGGACCCTTCTCGTAAAGGGACTTGTGTCCATTTCTGCACCATTCTCACCCTTGTACTCCCTTCAGACCCATTACCCCTCTTCCTTAGTAAAGACTGAGCAGAAATACCTGTTCAATATGTCAGCTTTACTGTTGTCATCCTCCACGCTGCCCCATCCTCCCCTTCAGTCTCACTATCCCTCCCTTTGTCCTTCTTTTTTCACTTATGTACCTGTAAAAGGTTTTGTCCCCTTTAACCACTGATTTTGCAATGTGTTCTTCTGTCTGAGCTTTGGCTTCCTTACTGACTTCCTGCCTCCTTTGTTTCTCCTGGTACTTCTCCCTATCCCTTCTGCCTGTGTCTTTTGTATTGCCTGAATGCAATCTTTTTGGCTTTCACTTTCTTTGCTACCTCTTTGGAAAACCATAATGGTCTCTCTTTTTTCCTCTTGCTAACCTGCTTAATGCATAATTCTGTTGTTCTTATAATCCCCATTTTAAATACTGCCCACTGTTCCTCAATCCCTGATTCCTGTCCCATTCCCTTAATGCCTCTTTCAAGCATCTCCCATTTTCCCAAAGTCTGCCCCTAAAATCCAGGATACGTGTTTTGTGTGGTTTGGTTCTGCTCTTTCTGTGATTTCAAACCACAATGACTGGTGGTCACTGTTACCCAGGTGCTCCCCACTGTTACCCCCATCACACTGTCCCTGTTTGTGAGCACAAGGTCCAGTATTGCCTTCTGCCGAGTTGGTTCCATGACCAGTTGCTTGAGGAAGGCACCCTGAAGGAGTCCAGGATAAATCTGCTCCTAGTTGATGCTGCTGCTGGGATGCTCCAGTCCACGCCTGGTATATTGAAGTCTCCAACCAGTACTACCTCACCCTTTGTCTGCCATCCTTGGATGGCTAGCATCAACTCCCTATCTGTTTCTTCCTCCTGGCTGGTGGTCTATAGACCACACCTGTGCGGATGGCTGGCCCCATTTTCCTTTCCAGCTTAACCCACAGTATCTCTCCCCATTTTGTTCCTCCTGGATCTGTGTGGCCCTTATGTCATTTTTCACATACAGTGCCACTCCTCCTCCTTCCTGCCTGCTCTGTCTCTTCTGAATATGTTGTAGCCAGGTATGGCCATCTCCCAGTCATGGTTATCATTACACCAGGTTTCAGTGATGGCCACAATGTCCAGGTCTGACTGTACCATGACAGCCTCCAGATCTTCCATCTTGTTGCTAAGGCTCCTGGCATTTGCACACATGGCTTCCATGATTTGACCTCCTAGACTGCTTCACTGTTCTACTCCAGCCCTTCCTTGGTTGTCATTTATCCCTGGTTCTCCTTGCTGTCTGCCCTTCTGCTGAATTTTGCCCCTTTCTGCTTATCCACCTTTTGGACACTAATCTCCATCTTTGCACACTGCTTTGCAGAGATAGCCACTCCTCTGGTTCACTGGTTCCATTACTAGCTGTGGGGTGAGCAAGTAGGTATCATCCTTGCTGGCCTGCCACCCCCTTTGCTAGTTTAAATGCTTGTCAATGTAGCATTTAAACTTATCATTGAGTGCTTGGATTCTCCAGGATGGATGCAGGTCGTCAGGGCTTGAACAAACCTCCATCCTCCAGATGGGTCCCCAGTCACCAATGAATCCAAACCCTTCCTCACAGCACCAGTTCTTCAACCATGAGTTAAAGTTCCTGGTGCATGCACTCCTATGCTCTCCCTTGCCTCTCACAGGTAGTACTTCTGAGAAAGTGACAGAAGTAGCTACTTGCTTGAGACCCCTCCCCAGTTTCCTAAACTCTTCCTGAACTTCCTTTGGCTCCCATTTGCCAAGTCATTAGTACCTAGGTGGATAATGACATCCAGCTCACCCTCCTGTCTTGCCTTCCCAGTGATCCCCAGTATCTTCCTTCCATCCTCCATGCCGTGGCACCTGTAGGCACCTCACCTCCCTGTCCTCCCCTCCTGTGTTCCTAGCTGGATCCCTCTTATGATGGAGTCCCCACCAGGATTCTGCCTCCTCCTCCTGGGGTCCACTGCTTTCCCACTGAGGTCACCTCCTTGCCTAACCTCCACATCTTTTCCTTCCACTTCCTGGGTACCTCTATTTGGTTGTCCTCATTTGCCAGTGTGGCATATGAGTTCTTGAGAGGAATAGGATCTGGGATGTGCCTCTGCCTGACTGCTCTAACCCTCCTGAGCCCACTGTCATCCAAGTGCTCCTCGCTCTCGGCATCCTTTGAGGCAGCTGCATTGGACTGGGTGGTTCCTGGACGGGGTGATGGTACTCCTGACCCAGTTTACTTCCACTCTGAGTCTGGCTACCTCATCCCGCAGTCCGAGAGATGCATGCAGATAGGGCAGCACCTCAGTGTCCAGAAGGTCTGCCTGAATATGGCTGCCCCACAGCCACTGCATTGCACCACTCCCACATTATACTGCAATTCCACTACTTATCTGCTACTGAAGCTCTCTAGTTGTCTTTTTATTTATTTACAGTACTAAAAATCCTGTAACTGATCCTCAGATATATATTTTTTTAAGGAAAAAGAAACCAATAAATAAATAAATGAGTCAAAAAACTTGTCGTGCTGAGGGTGGTCTTCTTCCCCCTTATGCCCCTCCTACTTCACACCTCTTACTATACCCTGTGTTTAGCTCCTGTCAATCAGATTTATCAGGGCATATAATTAAGAGTTGGGGGAAGGGGTGGGAGGGCAATTAACACCCTTCACCCAGCTACAGGACAGTCAGACAAGCCAAGATAAAATTTGCAGCAATTAAAGACAGCACAGAATTACACCACCACTATTTTTTAAATTTTCAACAGCCCAAAAACAATTATAAGAAAGGACAACACAGAAAGAAAGTATAGTGTCACTACAAGCCTACAATCTAAGTTTAAAAGAAAAATACCAGTTACCAGTTACTCTGAAGCACTGAATTGAATATATTTCCTTCCTTCACCTTCTGGCTTCTTCTGAGAAGATGAACTCCTGTTTGCTGCTTTAACTGTGACTAAGCCCCACCTCCAGTTATCACGTAGCTGAGGTCAGAGGCCAGACAATTAACACCCTTCACCCAGCTACAGGACAGTCAGACAAGCCAAGATAAAATTTGCAGCAATTAAAGACAGCACAGAATTACACCACCACTATTTTTTAAATTTTCAACAGCCCAAAAACAATTATAAGTAAGGACAACACAGAAAGAAAGTATAGTGTCACTACAAGCCTACAATCTAAGTTTAAAAGAAAAATACCAGTTACCAGTTACTCTGAAGCACTGAATTGAATATGTTTCCTTCCTTCACCTTCTGGCTTCTTATGGGCTGTGAGCATACTCATATCTCTAATACGCTGCCCCTAGTCAATGGCAGTTTGAGACATGAATGTGCAAGACAATGACATGCCTGCTTGAGATGCTATACAAGGATGTGCTTACTCTCTGTAGCACCAGCAGCATAGTGTCAACTGTCTGTCAATGATATCTTCTCAGGACAGCGGTATCTTCTCAGTCATGTAAAGACATAAAGTAATAGCTATGTTATATAGGTGAGCCTCAATAATTGTTTGACACATGTAATCTTTTTGCCATAAATGTTACGTTTCCTGGTTAGATGATACCTGTTTAGAGTAATTTATTGGACTGCAGCAGTAGTTAGGGGGTCATGTATTGAAAGAGTTCTCTGTGAATGACAGCCCTCCTACAACACATAGTGTGGATATCTGATCTATGTACCTCGTTCCCACCAAAACAAAATAAAATAAACACCACCTCTTTACTGTTTCCTTTGTCATCAGGTGCCTGCCATAGTCTGAAATAGTATTCATGAAAAGGAATGTTGCACCCTCATGTTTTTGTAGTTCCTCAGTTTCCCTTCAATATGTTATTTTTCTGTTTGTCTAAAGAGCGCACACTAATATCCCAGTGGTAGTTGTAGATGGGAATGAACTGTACAGAGCTGCCTTGGAGTAAGACACACATCTTGTGAGTATTGTAATGCTGCTCTGATGAGAAACTACCTAAACGGTATGTGTTGGAAGTATCGGGTCAAAGTGTAAGAGTATAAACATAAACATGAATCAAGCCCCAGCTTGCTGAAGGGGTTAAAGATGGGAACAAACACTTTTTTTGATATACACGAGAAAAAAAAGGAAAAGGGGAAGAATAGTTAGACTCAAAGACGGTGACAGAATAGAGGAGGAGGAGGATAGGCAGAAGGCCACTGTTCTGAACAACTTTTTTCACTGAGGAACACAAAGGCCCAGTACCAGATAGTGGCATCAAGGCTGCTGACAAAGGTGTTCCACAAATGGAAGCACCATCAATCACCAACAGTTGGGTTAGAGAGGCCCTGGATCAGCTCTGGGAAGACAAGTCTCCAGGGCCTGATGGAATACACCTGAGGGTGCTAAAGGAGCTAGCAAGTGAATTGGCAGTCCCCTTGGCACATTTATTCAGCAGATCACTTCAGACGGGGGTAGTGCCATGAGACTGGAGAAGAGCTGATGTAGTACCTCTCTACAAGGAAGGGACTCCCTTGAGATAGCCTTGTAGGCAAAACCAGGTTGGGAGAGTTCCTGTTTTATCAACAAAGTGTAATGTATTTAAATAAATGGAACTACTACTGTACTGGATCCTGGTTCTGGCTTTCTGTCTGTTTTATCTACTGACTGGTCAGACTTACATCTGTTGTGGGGAAACTGATGGAAACCTTAATAAAACAAGACTTGGTATAGTACCCAGTTAAGAACGGTCTTTGGGATGACAGGCAACATGGATTCATGGCAGGAAGGTCATGCCAAACTAACCTAATCACATTTTTTGACTGGGCCGCTAGGGAACTGGACAGAGGCCACCCAGTGGACCTCCTCTACTTTGATTTCAGTAAGGTCTTTGATTTGGTGATACACAACCACCTCCTGAAAAAGTTGGAGGACCTGGATGCAGCCAAGTGCATAGTCAGTTGGGCAGATAACTGGCTTAGGGACAGAAAACAGAGAGTAGTGGGCAACAGGATGAGGTCTGATGAAGGCACAGTCACCAGTGGTGTGTCCCAAGGTTCAGTATTGGGGCAGTCCTGTTTAATGCCTTTATCAGTGACATTGGCATAGGTATTCAGGGCGACACCAAGCTAGGAGGAATGGTGACTGTAAGGAGGCAGTTAAGGACCTACAAAAAGACCTACAGAGACTGGAAAGATGGTCCACTGTCTGGCAGCTGAAGTTCAATGCAAAGAAATGTAAGGTAATGCATTTGGGTAAAGGGAACCCAAGGACAGAGTACCACCTCAATGGAGTCCAGCTCAGTGCAACGCAGAAAGAACAGGACCTACAGTAGGTGTCATTATAAGCAGCACTCTTAAACAGACAAGTCAGTGCAACAAAGCTTATAGCAAGGCCAACAAAATGCTGGGGTGCATAAGGAGGGGATTCGACAGCAGGAGGAAAGATGCAATACTGCCACTCTACAGGTCCCTGATAAGGCCCCATCTGGAGTACTGTGTTCAGTTTAGGAGTTCACATCTCAAAAAGGATATAAACAGGATATAGATTATTCAGAGAAGAGCAACCAAAATGATCCAGAACCTTCAAGAGCACTCGTTTGAGGAGCACCTGGAAGCATTAAATATGTTCTCACTGGAGAGTGGAGACAAGGAGGGAGAGGGGAAATATGATTGAAACATGCAAGTTCCTGAGGGGGAATACATAAGATGCTATCCTCAGACCTGTTCAACAGTTTCCGACTCTAGAGGGCATGAGTGGAAGTTGGGGAGGGGGTCAAGGGGATCACACTGCCACAGCGAAGACTTTTCGCCGGTGACCATTACAGTGACAACAATGACATGTCACTGCAATGGCTGCGCAGGACCCTGGCACTGCTTCTCTGGGTCTTGTTCCCCCTCCCCAAAACCAGGCAGAAGGGGGGTTAGGTCTTGGCATCTGAGAAGGTCCAAGGAACACATGGGCAGACTACATGGACCCCTGGTCTCATTCTGCTATCTTTTTTTCTTTGTTTCTATGTTTCTATTACAAACATCAGAGGTACAAAAAAAGACCATTCAGTTTCATGAATTCTGTTTCAGACTATGACAGGCATCCAGTGATGAATGAAACAGTAAAGAGGTGGTGTTTAAAAAAAAAATGTTTTTGTTAATTTCTTTTGGGGGAAACAAGGTGCACAGATCAAATATCCACACTACTGGGCTGTAGGAGGGCTGTCATTCATCTGTAATTTGCAGAGAGACTTCTCAATACTGTACATAACCTCCTAACTTCCATTGAGTTCCAATAAGTGACTCTAAATAGGTATCATCTAACCAGGAAACTTAACATTTATGGCAATATGATTACATGTTTCAGACAGTTCTTGAGGCTCACCTATATAACATAGCAAGGGCTCATGTGCTGGGGGGAATAAGGAGGACGTGTCACCCTCAATTATTTAAGTCAGCCATCATGTCTCCCTCAACATTTTCAGCTTCAGTATTCCCTGAAGGAACGTGCCTGTGCGGCTGGTAGCTGCACATCAACCACAAAGTAGCCACGCAATGCCGAACAATAGTGCACACAAAACAGCTGATCACTTAAAAGAATGCACAGAAGTGTGTACTGACACAGGGCTGCATTGCACACTTTGAATGAGATAGGCTCAGGCTGCATGTTGGTGATTACAAGAGGAGACACCCCTCCCTATGTGCCCACACACCAGAGCAGATCAAGGATCTCCAGTCCAACCCATAGTCATGATGACCCCCCCACACACACAAATCTCATTTAAGACCTGATATGTTAATTTCATGCAGAAGTAGGATCCAACTTGTGCTCTGCCCTCCCATGTCCCTAACAGACTCAGTGAGTAAAGACCAGGAGAAGCACAAATAAGAAAAAATGACTGTCGGATGAAATTAAAGGTCCATCGGAACACGGGGGGGGGGATACCAGTATGATCCACGGTAGCGCATCAGTGGCAGCAGCCAGCCCAGTGACACAAATATTAAGAGTACTGTACATGCACAGGTTACCTGTAACTTAGATAAACAAACAGAGCCAAGCACTCCTGGAACATAACTTCACAAAACAAAAGGCAATGGCAAAAGCTTTAGTTGCTTATACAAAAGTGTGTATAGTGCCCATATACCCAGAGAACTGCTGTATCTCTGGCTCTTGCCCCGGTGCTTCAGCCATAGTCATCCTCAGAGGGCTGAGTCAGAGCAGGGAACAGTCTCACTAAATACCATCACTGTTAGTTAAATAATTAACTTAACCTGTTTCTTTAATACATCAATTTGTTTTACAGATTTTGTGATTCATCACATATGGTCATAGTGGGAATAAGACAAAACCCTAAGTGATTTTTTTTTTGTAAAACTTAAGTAAGATATCAAAAATGTGCAATATGTATAATAAATAAATAAAAATATCTAAACACTACTATATTAAAATACAAATTAAAATTCATGCACTGAAATGCTTATTAAACGACGTTGATTAAGCGCTAACCCCAATATGAACACATTTCTTATATAGAAGCACGAGGAGAAATTCATTTCACAGTAATGGTTAATGTAAGTTAATTCAACCCATAGCCACACTGTAATCACCCGACTAATTCTGATTCAAGTAAACATATCCCGGGGATCAGTAAAATGCAATTTTGTATACATCCTGAACATCACGTGTTGTAAGGAAAATGTTATCTATATCCAAGTGCTCTGTATTTATTTTAATCAGAATTTGTAAAATGTGTTTAGTGTCCTTGATGCATGATGGCATTTCTGTACTAAAGGTTTGATGAAATAATCAATGCAGCATGATAAGGGTTTGAACACTGAGTTAATGCCTGAAACCATGGGTCTACCTGGTAGTTTGTCAAGGGATTTATATATTTTGGGAATGCAATAAAAAGCAGAGATTTTCAGATATGTTTTTTTACCTAGTAGATCTGCTTCCCATTAGGATATCCACCCTATATCTTCCGCTTGTGTGAGCAATCCTCTAATTTCTGCCTGTATACTGCCTAATGCGTCCACTTGTAAAACACTGTCATTAATTTGGGTTGCTAGTAATCTTTCACACTCTACCTTTTGGTTAGTGTAGTTTATCACAACTACAATCCCACCTCCCATTACCTGTGGATTGTATTACTACAGTATGTTCTTGTCTTGTCCCAATTTATTGAGAGCTTCTCTGTTTGGTCATGTTATTGTATGTTCTCTGTTACTGTGCTTTTTTCATAATCTGTTTTTGTTAACTAGTTTTATGAAGGTTTCAATGGCCTAAGATTGATTTCTGAGATTGGGAAGGAGTAGCTGGATTTAACTCTGTCTGTCACCCTGAGGTCCTTTTTTCCTTTGACTTTCTGCTCTGTTTCTGAAAACATCAATTATAGTCTTCATTTTCAATAGAAGTTTTCTAGATCAACTCTAAGGTAAAAGAAATTAAGATAATTGTCTGGGGATAAAGAATGACATTTATTTTAAACTTGTAACATTGTTTTGTTTAGAATCATGTTACTAAGGTTGAAAACTGACTCCTCCTCCTCTTTCTGTATGGGCCCTGTTGCTGGTATGATTTCCTACTTCTGTCTCCCCCTCTTCAGCCTGCCCCACCTCTCATTTGGCCATAGTAGTATGGTCTTTGTTGGGAGCATAATTCATAACTCTGTGTTTCCTGAAAACGGTCTGTGTCCTTGCGTCTGTCTCTGCAGGTGCATTCCCCTGTCTGCTGTGTGTGTGTCTGTTGTTCTTGAGCTAAAAAAGACTGCTCTGTGTTTTGGGTATGGTCTTGTCTTGTGTAGTGATTTTTTTGTGTAGCTACCTGAGTAATTGCTATGTTTGTATGTGTAAACTTTATTTTCCCTGTAATCCATTAAGTCCCATTGCATTTTTTTAATCTTAATGTTCTTGATGTGCTGTTCAAATTATTTCAATTCTGTCTCAGTAGTTTTACTAATTGCATGAATTCATTCAGATCAGTTTTTGGCTGTAGTTCTTGTTTTTGTTTTTGGTTTTGTATCTCCTCTGATAATTGTCCTGTTTCTGCTATGATGGCCTATAATTAGAGCCACCATAAAGTCATAGAAACATAGACTTTGACGGTGGATAAAGACCGCTTGGCCCACCTAGTCTGCCCATTTCCCTACCTACAGGATAGGCCGCAGATCCTAGTTAACCAACAGCCTATTTCTTCCTACCCCCACAAGAATTGCCTTATGTCTATCCCATATATTCTTGAATTCTCCCACAGTTTTAGACCCCACAACCTCCTCAGGAAGGCTGTTCCATGCATCCACTACCCTATCTGTGAAAAAATACTTCCTCACATTGCCCCTGAACCACCCCCTCTATCTTTAAATTGTGTCCCCTTGTTCTTTCATGTCTCTTTTTCTGAAAGATGCTACCCTCTTGGACTTTGTTGATTCCACTGAGATACTTAAAAGTTTCTATCATGTCCCTCTCCTTCTTTCCTCAAGGGTATACATATTAAGCTCCTTTAGTCTCTCCTCATATGGCTTCTCTTGCAGACCCTGCACCATTTTAGTTGCCCTCCTCTGGACTGCCTCTATCCTGTCTATGTCCTTGTGGAGATGGGGTCTCCAGAACTGGACACAGTACTCCAGATGGGGTCTCATCAACTGTCTGTACAGAGGGATAACAACTTCCTGTTTTCTGCTGGTGATGCCTCTCCCTATGCCTCCCAGTATACCCCCAGCCCTCCCTACTGCTTTCTCACATTGCTTGCTAACCTTAAGGTCATCTGATATGATTGCACCCAGGTCCCTTTCCTTTTTTGTTGTTGTTACTACCTCCCCCACAATTGTGTAATCTTCCCCTGGGTTTTTGTTTCCCAGGTGCATTATTTTGCACTTCTTTGCAGTGAATCCTAGCTGCCATACTTCTGACCATTCCTGCAACCTTGCCAAGTCCTTTCTCATCCTTTCCACACCTCCTTGTGTATCAACCCTGTTGCAGATCTTTGTGTCATCTGCAAAGAGGCAAACTTTTCCTTCCAGTCCCTCTGCCATGTCACTTATAAAGACATTAAAAAGGACTGTACCCAGTACTGAACCCTGTGGTACCCCACTAGTAACCCCTCTTTCTTCAGAGTGGACTTCATTTACAGTTACCTTCTGTGTCCTGTTGTCCAGCCAATGTTTTACCCAGGCTACCACCCTGAGACCCACTCCCAGGCTGATTAATTTGACTATTAATGTTTTGTGTGGGACTGTGTCAAATGCCTTGCTAAAGTCTAGGTAGGCCATGTCCACAGCCCCTCTCTGGTCTACTACTTTGGTCACCCAGTCAAAGAAATCTATTAGATTCATCTGACATGACCTTCCCACTGTGAACCATGCTGCCTTGGGTCCTGTGCCCCACTGGCCTCTAGGTAGTCAACAGTTCTTTCCTTCAGAAGTGACTCCATCACTTTCCCTACCACAGAGGTCAAACTGACAGGTCTGTAGTTTCCTGCCTCTGTCTTGGTCCCACTTTTGTGAAGGGGAATCACATCCACCTTCCTCCAGTCCTCAGGTACCACACCATCCTCCCATGATTTGTTAAAAAGAGTAGTCAGTGGTTTCACTAGTTCCCCCCTTAATTCTTTTAGAATTCTGGGGTGAATTCCATCAGGCTCCATTGCTTTGTCCACCTTCAGTTTTAGGAGTTCTTGCAGAACCCTTTCTTCTGTGAAAGGACTGGGATCGACCTCCCTATCAAGAGTGCTTCTGTTAATTGGATTAGGCACTTCCCCTCCTCTTTTGTGAATACTGAGCAGAAATATTCATTCAGTATCCCTACTTTTTCACCGCCCCCCTCTGCCCACCCACCGTTCATTATATTTAGCCTCACTATCCCTCCCTTTGTCTTTCTATGCTCTCTGATGTACCTATAAAAGGTTTTATCCCCCTTCTTAACCAAGTTGGCTATCTTTATCTCAGTTTGGGCCTTTGCTATTCTGACTTCCCTCCCTGCTTCCTTCTGCCTTAACTGGTACAGCTCTCTGTCCTGCTCCTTCTGTGTTTCCTTATACTTCCTGAATGCTGTCTTTTCTCCCTGACTTTCCCAGCCACCTCTTTTGAGAACCATAGTGGCTTTTTCTTTCATTTTGATTTGTTTATTTGCTTCACACAAAGGCTTGTTGCCTCTGTGATGGCAGTTTTGATGATTTCTCATTGTTGCTCCACCCTCCTTCTAGCCTATTTGCTAGTGCTTTTCTGAGGCACGCTCCCATCTTGCCAAAGTCAGCCCTCCTGAAGTCCAGTACCCTCACTTTTGCATGGCTTGACTCCATAGCTGAGTTTAACGTGAACCACACTGTTTGATGGTCACTTGTTCCCAGATGGCAACCCACTTCTAGATCTGAGATCCTCTCACTGCCCCCATTTAAGAGTATGAGGTCTAAGATTGCTCCTTCATGAGTGGGTTCCGAAACTTTCTGAGGCCTGCCACCTGTAGGGCATCAAGAATGGCCCCGCTCTTGTATGTAGCTGCAGCAAATGTGCTCCAGTTAACATCTGGCATATTCAGGTCTCCCATCAACAGTATCTCCCCTTTCTCTGCTATCCTAAGAATGCCTTCTATCATATCCTTGTCCACTCCCTTCCCCTGACATGGGGGTCTGTACACAATCCCTGTGTGGATTGTGGTGCCCTTTCCAGTCTCTAAGGTGACCCACAGAGCCTCCCTCTCCTCCCTGTTTACTCTTTTGTTCAGTTGCTTTTATCCCTTCCTTTACACAGAGAGCTACTCCTCCCCTCTTCTCCCTGCCTGTCTCTCCTGTAGGTTATGTACCTTGGAATGTTAACATCCCATTCATGGTTCTCTGTGTACCACGTTTCTGTGACTGCTATGATATCCAGGCATCCCTCTTCCATCAAGGCCACTAGTTCAGGGAGTTTGTTGCCCAGACTACTGGCATTGGTACTCATTACCCTCCATTTCCTGATGGCCTTACTCCTTTTTGCCCCATCCCTGTCCTTCTTGCTTTTGTCACTTTTCCCATTTACCCCTGACCTTCTCCCTATCGACATCTCTATGTTGGTGTTTACCGCACTTACTACCGTGATTTGTTTGGGGGGGGCTAGGATTTCCCTGCTCCTTTCCAGTGCCTCCCCCCATGGCTAGTTTAAATGCTTGCCAATGAAGCATTTAAACCTATCACCTAGGATCCTGGTTACCCTCCTGGACAGATGCAGCCCATCATGCCAGTATAGGCTTGCATCACTCCCAGTGGACCCCCAGTCCCCAATGAAGCCAAATCCCTGAGCTCTGCACCAGTTGTTCAACCACTGATTGAATCCCATGGTGCAGAACACCCTAGCCTCTCCTACGCCATAGATGGGCAGCACTTCCGAGAAGGTTACCGTGCGTGCTACTTGTCTAAGGCCCCTTCCCAATTCCATAAACTCTTCCTGCACTGCTCTAATCCCTTTTTTAGCCAGGTCATTTGTCCCTAGGTGGACAATGACATCCTGCTCCCTCCCCTGTGCAGCTGCTCCAGCAATCCTGAGGATTCGCTCCCTGTCCCTCCAAGTCTTGGTGCCAGGCAGGCACCTTACCTCCCTCTCCCCTTCCTCCCCAAGATCTACCTTCCTAACAATGGAGTCCCCCACCAGGAGTTGTTTACTTCCCCTGTGGGGTCCCATGCCACCCTCCTGTGGGTCTCCTTTGTGGAGGTTCCCATCATCCTCCTTGGTCTCCACTGTGGGTGCCTCCATAGAGGAATCACACTTTGCCAGAATGGCATAGGAATTGTGGAGCGGTACAACTGGAGGGATGCACCTCAGTTCCACCACCCTCACCCTCCCTGAGCCCACTGTAGTCCAACCGCTCCTCTTTCTTGGCAACCTCTGAGGCAACGGCAGTGGCACTGGTGGTCCCTGAATGGAAGAGGAGGTCCCACAAATCCTGGCCAACTCAGCCTGGAGATGAGCAACCTTCTCCCTCAGCCCAGAGAGGTGCCTGCAGATGGGACAACACCGCATCCTCCAGAATGTCTCCCAGAAGACTGCTGCTCCACAGCCACTGCACTGCACCACTCCCATCATGTCTTATTTCTGCCCCTTAACTGTTGTTTGGAATCCTTATTCTTTCCTCTTTTTTTTCCTTTTCTCTCTACTTACTTTCTGCCTCTGTGCCCTTTAAGCTCCTGATTGTCCTGTTCTGAGACAAGAAGATCCTATATTTCTCAGTAGACCCCTTACTTGCTCAGAGGCAGACCTCCAGCAGCTAGAGGGGGCCGGAGAGCTACTCTTGCCCTTCTAGGATGGTAGGTCTTTGGTGGCTCTGTGATCACTCACTTCCTGCTCCCAAACAGGAAGTTCCTGTTGTCAGTCAAATCCTGTGCCCATAGGTGCGGAACAGGGGCCACTAGGGCCATGGCCCTACCACTTTCATAAGTGGCTCTATCACCTTTTGCAATCATGTTAATGTATTTAATAGGGGAGAATTTATTCCTTACATCATTGGCCCTACCACTTTTCAAACCATTCTGGCACCAATGCCTGTGCTTATAAAAGTAGAACTAGCTTTGGGTGGGAGGGAAGGAGGAAAGGAAGGCAATATAGTCCCAGTAGGCACTCCTTCCTCCTGGTGTCTTCTGCCAAGCTTCTATCAGAATCTTTCTAAGGCAGTCTTTAAATTTAGCTTCCTTCTAGCTAAGCCACTCCTCCTGCTTACTAGATCTTTCTACAAGTAATTTAAACTGCACATCTATCAAGCCCTTTCAGTCACCTGAGATTTACACATAGATAACTGCTCAGATAACCATTCAGTTCAGTTAACTCAGACAAACACACTCATTTTTTTTGTTTTGTTTTGTTTGTTAGTTTGTTTTTTACCCTAAATTAAAGGTCCAAGTACAAGAGTTCTGCTTCTTTAGTCCCAGTAGAGAAGTCTAGTGCGAGGTACAGTGTTCTTTTTGTTTATTCATTTCCTGTTGGAAATAGCTGTATTTGGGGTGGCTTTACTTTAATAAGGGAAGGGAGTGCACTACAGTACATTGAATGTATAGTGATCATTTTACTTTATTGATCTTTCTGGGTGTTTTGCCATGTGGGATACAGAGTTCTGCATAAGGTACTTTATGTATCTTTCTGTGGGTTTTGCTGTGCGGGGTACAGTGATCTGCTTAATTTGCTTTACATTTCTTGCAGGGTGTTTAGCTGTGCAATGTACAGCATTCTCCTTAATTTACTTTAATTAAGTTTTGCGAGGCACAGTGTTCAGCCTTGAGTTACTTCCATTACCATTTTGCTGCAAAATGAGGTTGGCAGTGTTCATCAGCCGTACTTGGCTGATTGTTTCTGGGGCTGCTGAGCAACTCCCATCCACCCCTAGGCCCTCTCTACCTTTATCTGATCTTCCCTGATACTTCCTGCTGCATCATCGGTAGGAACCTCCCATACCTCTGCTAACCAACTGGGGCCAAGAGGCTAGACAGAACTGCTTACAGACATCTGTGGAACAAGGAACAAGGATAGAACCATCAGAAGACATTAGCAAGTATTTGAGGGCACAGCACAATATCATAGAATGATACATGAAGTGGTACAGTGCAGTGGGTACAGTGCAGCAGTCTTCAGATGGACATTCTGGGAGCTGCAGAGCTGCCCCATCTGCAGACACCTCTCTGGGCTGTGGGCGGAGGTGACCAGACTCAGGGCTGAGTTATCAGGAGTGCTGGGTACCTTCATCCGCAACCAGATGACACCAGAACCCCAGAAAATGCCACAAAGATTACCTAGGAAGAGGTCTGGATGGACTAAGGTAGGCTTGGGGAGGGGGGTCAGCTGAGCATCCCCCATCTGGTCCAACTTAAGAACTGATACACTGTTCTTCAGAAGCGGAAGTTCTCCATAGGGGATCCTGAGGTTGCGACCAGGGAGGATGAGCAGGCCAAAAGGGAGGATGAACAGGCCAAAAGGGAGGATGGCACATGGGTGGAACCCAGAGAGTCTCAGGCTGACATGGGGGAAGGCACAAGGGCACAACCCAGAGAACCTAAGAGGAGGAGGAAACTTATCCTAGTGTGGAACTCAGTTGTTTAACATATGGACCTAGGAACAGACAGCACAATGGAGAGAGAATTTAAGTGTCTCCCAGGAGGCACAGCTCATAAGGAGGGGGAGCAGATCCACAGGATAGCTGGGGCAATGGAAAGGAGGGGAGGACTCAGTGCCATTGTCCATCTGGGGATAAATGACCCAACAAAGGAGAGAGCAAGCATAAAGACAGTTCAGGAGGAATTCAGAGAGCTGGGTAGGCGTCTCCAGAATGTACTGCTGTACCATTACTTAAATAATGGTTGACTAATAGGAAGCTCTTAGCTGGAAGCAACAGCTCAGACACAAAGGGCACCCCTAGGAGGCATACCTCAGAAGCAGTCCAGCCCCTAGTCTTACTGTCTGCTGTACCCACCACTGAAACAGTGGTTGGCTAAGCCGGCCCAGTGGCACTGACAGTTGAGGTGCTGGATGCCACACCTTGTGCCACGCTGGCAACCCATGTTCAGGGATGTGCTCAGGCCAACGGGGGTTGGCTGGGGAGAGAAGGGGTTGAATGGCTTGCTCTCCTTCTCCAAGGTGGAGTTGGATGGTGTTGGTGTGGACGGGGAAGCAGCAGAAAGGGTCAACGTCGGCAGGAGCGGATGCACGTCTCTGCGTGTGTCTGGCTCATTGATCCTCACTGCCAACTGACATTGAGGGGCTGAACAACAGAACAAGAAAACTCCTCTGCACCCACTCCAGGTGATGAACCCATGGCACCACAACCGCAGAGAGGAACCGGGCGCAGATTCCAATGTGCACGCTCCAGGATCGAGATTCGGGGGAGATTGAGGTCCTCCCCCACCCTGCCTGAGGGTTACCAGGGGATCTAGAGGTAAGACTGGAGTGATGCACCCTAGGAACAGACCACCTGATCCTCAATGTGGCATGGGTGCAGAACATGTGCTTCTAATTCTGTCCCACCATTCAGTTTAGAGTTCGTGAAGCCTAAATCTCAATCAATGAAGATGCTGAGGCCACTAGGGATTCTTTTATTCCTAATATATTGTGCCAATGATGCAGAGTGCCAATGTAGCATCTTGTTCTTATGTAAGAGATGTTCTACTTTGTTCACAAGGGGTTTTAGTATTTGCTGTGTTGGTCCACTGTTCCTCAAGAGTAGTTTGTGATAGTACCAGGTTAGTCTGTTTTCAGCATAGGCAAATAAGGTGACCATGGTTTCTGTGGGGTTAGAAATGTCTAGAAAAGGATTCATGATGTGTTTTCAGACATGACTTAAATGTATAACCTGCAGAATGATGTCTTTAGTGGCAATGGTGCTATGGATGGGGTAATGGCATCTGTCTTTCCAATTTAGAACACATGTACCTCTACAAGTGGATATCACTTAGTTCACCTGGGGGTAACCTGCCATTTCAAGGCCAGCACAGCTCCTGCCAGTCCTTGGACATCCAGCGCTGTAGCCACGGCAATAGCAAGTCACGTGCTTAGGCAGCCCATAATACTGCAATGGTTGTCATCATGCTTGCCTGAGGTGTGACTTCATAACACCAGAGCACACCCCTGGGAACAAGCCAGTAATGGCTTTCACACTATGTTGGACTCATTTTAAATCTTCTTAGATTATTATTGAAAAAGAACAAGAATTGTATATCTCAATGCACTCTGTGATCATAGCAGTGTAAACAGCGTATATACCTGTTTCTACATTTATTTCAAACTACCCACCCTGGGAGTGAGCGTGCACAGCATGCACCATTGTGCACACAGCTGCATGATGTCATGATGTCACCATGTGTACTGTGTGCACCCCAGGCCCTGTGCCATAAAAGGACAGATTTTCCTCGTGGCCAGCCACTACTACAATCAGCAAATAGCTCACAGGCACCACCAGGCACTTCAAAATACTAGGAAGGTAAAGAACACATTGGGCTAGATTTTGAAAGCTTAGGAATGTTACAAGCCCTGGCGAACTGAACATATGGTGCACAGAGCCTGTGGCATTCTTCTGGCTGGTTATCAGGATTTACTATCCTGTGCACTGGGTGCCTTTAGTTTTTTTTTTTTTTTTAGCTTTTGTTGACTGGGTAAGTGCACTAGTCAAATCCTGCCTATTTTCGGGCACAACCGGGGGAAGGGGATACAGATGAATGCCAACTGACCTTGAACCAGATTAAGCTGTTGGTGGTATTTTTAGTGAATGAGGGAAATTTGGCCAGGATACTGGGGAAATTCCCCTACTCTTTTTGATAAGTGCCATGGGATCTTTAACATCCACCTGAACTACCACCAATCAAGGCAGATGGGACCTCAGTTTAACATCTCATCCGAAAGACGGCACCTCAGAAGTGCAGCACCCCTCTCATGCTGCACTACAGTGTCAGTACTGGGATATTAACCCAAGTGCCAGATGTGGGAACTGAACCCACAGCCCTCTGATCTCCCGGCCTCAGAGGTGAGTGTGCTACCTACTGAGCCACTGACACTGTTAGACCAGCTTTTTGCTGGACTAGCTTGTGTCAATCCTGGGTGCCCTTTTTACAGGGCTTGAAGCAAATATTTGTTGCAAGCTGCCAAAAAGCATGCAAACTGTCACAACTGTGCCCAACCTGCTAAAATCAGGCACAACTGTGGCAAAGGTGCTTGGCACAGCTGCACCAAAAACTGGGTTGGATGCGAGGCTTGTCACAAGCCCTGCATCCTCCTTTGAAAATCTGTCCCATTGTCTATTCTTAAAATGTGGCAAACAGAACTGTATTCATGCAAACCTTAAACAGGGAAGAAACTATTGAGCTATAACCTTATTTTCCCGGGTCATTTTACCAACAAACTAAACACCACCACATGGTAACTGATTGCTCTTTACCCACTTTCTGGTTAAACATATAAGCACAGCGATCTTGCATAAAGACACATACAGTATTTACATAGACATTTGATATGTACTGTAAACAACACATTCATTGCCGTGTATTTTCTGAATGACCAAGGAGCCTGTATATCAACTTAGTGCCTTTTCAGTTACTAGAGAATTCTTCCATTACCCAATGTTTCAAGCTTTTTAGACAGAGCTATAAAGAATTCCCAGGATCTTAGCAAAAGTTCTTACCACATTAAGTTGTGACAGACACAGCCTGGTGAAATACCTCTCTCCAGTGTGATTTCACAGAAATAGCAATAGGTTACACAGCATGTTTTCTGTTTAGTATTATGAAGCCGATTTTATGTGTCAGTATCTGCAGCATACATTCGAAGATACAAATGAAAAACAGCAATAGTTTCGACTTCATGTAATGTTAATTTATTACCTGACAATTTTAGAATACTGACTACTGTACAATGGCATATTCTTTATGTATTTTTGAATTCTCTTGAATCATGCACAGATTTATACCCACTAGGAATTTTGATCAATTGGAAATGGTGATGTTGCTAGAAAAGGCTTTGTAATCCAGGAAGTACTTTTTAATGGGCTGCCGCATGACACAGCCTAATATGTAACATTACCAACAGTTTAAATGTAAAGACTGTGCAGCTAGTATTTCCTGTTTTCTTATTCGTGTATATGTTCACAGGTTACTGCAGCAAAAATGTATGACTGGTATCCTATATGGTTTAGTATTATCAGAAAACCGGGTATGTAAGGGCATCCACATAGAGGGTCTGCATGGTCTGAACTCACATTGTTGCATGAGAAATACAGTAATACAAGGTGGAAGGTATACATAGCACACTAATAATTAGTGCAAATGTCTATAGTCTTCTACTTAGTGGTATTTAAAAAAAGAGTGGCGTGCCATAGTATTTTCTTAGAAAATGGGCTCAGATATTCCTGGGCTCTGACTGGCTGATATGATACCCCTGGCAAGGTGGACATCTATTAGACAACAGAGCCTGATTTAAAAAAGTACCAGTCCTGACTGAACTGATTACCAAGATCACTGTACCCACAGAATTTTCAAATGTGAACCGCTGCCATTTTTTTCTCGCATACTAAGTGAGATTCTTAATTTTGCTTGAGGGGGCCCCCCCTCCCCCCATCTCAGTCAATTGAAGTTTAAAAAAAAAGACCATTTATAACATTTCTCACTTTAAACTAAAATAAAATTACTTCGTACCAGAAACGCCTTTGCCAGCCGATTGCTGGCACTGCTACTGATCTCCAGCTCAATGCCGCTGCTGATGTCCTGCTTGGTCTCACATTCTGCTCGCATACACAGCACCCGCTGCATAAAGAACAAGTGAAAAATGAATGCCAAGCCTTAACTTTATTTTAAAATGAAAAAGAAGTTAGTGTTCTGCCACCTCTTCCCACCATCCATACAGTACTTCCAGGTGTCATGTCATCTGGGCACATGCAAGATAATGGCTGCATCTCCCATAGGACAGCACTTTAATAAAGAAAGAAAGACAAAAAAACAAACAAACAGCCTGCAAACAACCCCATAATCAACACATCGGGACTGTGTGTGTGTGTGTGTGTGTGTGTGTGTGTGTGTGTGGTGGGAGTAAGGATCCTGCATTTAACAGAATGGCTATAGTGCCCTACTGCCACTGCAGTACAAGGACTACTTAACACTAGCGGGGCTTTTTATTGAATTTTCTCACCTTTTTTTGCAGTTTTTTAAAATATTTTTTAATACATTTTATTTAGCTCAACCCAATCCCATTTTCTAAGCACAGTAATACCCTCCAGGATAGGCAGTATTGTGCTATACCAAACCTTCCTGGGTCTATAAGGCCCTAAGCCTGCAGCGTTGGGCCTCATTATGCCCATGGGCAGTCTTGTATAGCCCAATACCTCCCACCTTACAGATAAACTAGCTGCTTCCCATTTGACTAAATTCTCATATTCAGTGTATATATGTTCTAATGTTTTTCTACAAAGAAGACAAATGCATCAATTTAACACCTTTTTCATCTCTCTTGTATGGACAAGCTTTACAACAATTTCATTTTTGCTTTTAGTTAATTACCTGTGGCTTTCCATTTTCATGTTCATCATGTTTGCCTTATTGAAAGCTGAATGTTGGCCAGAAACTGGCTCCTGATGTAGTGGATCCTAACCAGAATCCGTCAAGGAGACACAAACCCAGTGGCAATGTGGGTATTTCTGGCCAACGTTCGGCTTACAATAATATAAGAATTTAATAAAATGGAAAGCAGATAGTTTACCTGTAAGGTGGGAGACACTACCATTTTCTGTTACATTAATACTGTTTAAGCTAAGCAGTAAGACAGAGGCAATAAATGTGTCATTCTCTTTTAAGCACTCAAAGCTGCAAGCCTACATAAAAAACTGTGGAGTCCTGATAGAAACACACTCCTAGTGTGTAAAGGATTAAGTAAGGCTCCGTATCTCAGTAGAAAAAGATTAACAGAGAATCCAGGTGTTTAAGAATAAAATCTGTATTTTAAAAATAATTTTTATATGTTATAGAACTAAAACACAGATTCCCAGAGGAAGGGGTATTATTTCCCCAAAATATAGGGCTGCATTCTGGATGTGAAAATAAAAAACTTGGAATCATGAAGAAGTATTGAATGAATTTATCCTACAAACACACTTAGTGAGTGGACCTGTTACTCCAGTCCTAAGCTCCACTTACTTAAAGGATAGCCTTAGCTGAAACATTTAACTTTCGATCATTGATTTTCCTACATAAGATTCATTTGCGTTTTTAACCTACAGTAATTGTATTGTTAATTTGTTTCTGTCTCTACCAGATCACAAAGCAGATACTCTTTTCAGATTATATTTTTTTCAAACTGTATTGGCACAAAATTCGATAACTTTTATGGCTACTAAACCTTACAACAAATTGCCAAATTTCATAGTTAATTGTCCAAGGATTTCATCTTTTAAGAGGTCCCTCAAAAGTTATTTACTCACTAATTCAGTATGTAAGTGTTTTAACTATTTTAAAATAACGTAAACTATGTGTGCATGTTTGTTGTGCTATGTTACATGTTTCTGTCTCATGTATTTTTATGTTAAGTGTAACTAGACACTTGTGAAAATGGACTTTTTAGCTCACAGGCCTTTCAGTATAAAAAGAAATGAAACAATCAAATATCCATTTAAACTTACAGCAGGGTGATTTATGGACTGTGCAAGCTGCCCAGCAGAGGGTTCTTGTGTGCTGTTATTTATATTCTTTGTATGACACAGAATTAAAACTTTATATTCTGATGTTCTTCAGACCTCAACAGGCCTTGAGAAAGTGGACCCAGGGTCACAAAACGTTGGCAAGGCTAACACCAAGAGTCCATCTGGCTGTGGAAGCATAGGGCCCTCTGTGCAGCTGTGGATGGAGAGGCACTGGACCCTGTGGGCAGTATACCAAGAGAAGAGTAGTCTTCAATATACAGTATGGTTACTTGTTGTCCATGCAGCCAGAACTGCATCATCCCTCTGCAGTCCAGGTCTGGAGTGACGCCACACAGTAGAGCTGCCCGCCTAGCAAAGTCCCATCCAGCTGGCTCACTGAGCTCACCCCCGAACACAGCTCACCGGCATGGTATCATAACACACTACCTGCTGGGCCAAAAGCACACAACATTTCTTCATAATTTGTTTTATGAAATTTTTACTCCAAATTGTCAACATAGTGTTTTTGTGACCCACTCTGAACATGACAGGTGTTATTTATGAAATACTGGGTGAAACATCATTTTGTGACACAAGTGTGAAAATATGTTTTAAGCAGAATTTGAAAAATGACACCTGTCACATTCATGAGGTGGTATGAAAAAATAGCTATCGGAAAGGGAAGCTGCTTTAACCATAAAAGGCACACTAAGCCAAAGCTTGTTTCCAGCTGCAACCTGGGAGCACAAGGAAGTTAAATCACTTGCTCAGGGTCACACAGTAAGCATGTGGGGGTTGTGGGATTCAAACCCAGGTCTCTAGATTTGCAGCTCAGTGCCCTAAACTACAGCACTACACTGCCTCCCAACATTGAGCTATGTTGAAAATTTGAGATCAAAATGCTGAAAATTACTGGCGTTATGAGTGAACATTGAAAATTTCAGTGTTCACTCATTACTTTTTTTTTTTAAGTTTAACAATTTTATTAAAAAATTACAACATACAGGTCATTAACTGTAAACATAAAAGCATACAAAAATATTACTCTCAGGCAGGATACAATTGCTGTAGTACAGAGGATTTATTGCAACTGTTAACTAAAGTATCCAAGACATATATAACAGTAAGGCCTGTCAGACAGGATGGTTCCTGCAGATGAAAGCAATTAATACCCTTATACTAGTCCAGATCAGGGTACTGGTTAAAATGGACACTTTAAACTATATACAATATGGCAAGTACACTCTTAAAATGAACATCCTGACCATAGTCTGACAGAGATGGATACTAAGGGGGGTAGTGGTGGTGGTGGTTGGTACGTCAGGGCACTTGTACATTATGACATAAGCTAGAGTACAGAAAGGGTTGCTAGCAGCAAAAGTACTTGTCATGGGACCCATTGACGTAGTGAGACATCCTCTCAAAAGTGGCTAGTTGACCTATGGATAGAATCAGTTCCTGAATGGAGGGGCATTATATGGTCCTCCAGTGCACTAACAGAAGTTGCTTAGCTGCCGCTTCAACTGCTGTGGCAAACTGTGCTTTGGGATCGAGCTTAGGAGTGCCCATGTCACAGCAGCCTAGGAGAAGAAGCAGAATATCTATCCAGGGGGCAGGCCCAAAAACTAAGTGGTACATTTTTTAACCTCTAGCCAAAAGGGTTGTATGGTGGGGCAAGCCCAGAGGATATGGTACAAATTTGCCTCAGGATGACAACATCTCCAGCACTAATCTTAAGATAGTAGGCCTAGCTGTTTAAAGCGGACATGAAATCATTTCTAACTGGCAGCTGTTTATAAAGTTGTTATTCTCAGAAATGATATGCATTCACCTAAATTATCCATATTTAATTGTACTTGAATAAAAAGTGATACAGTATAAAAAGCTATATTTTGCGTGGTCTTGCTTTTTGGGCAGCATTCTGTTACAGTTCTCTTCATGGAACCAATAATTTGGAGTTTTAACTATGTCATGGTTTATGCACAGAACTCTAAACAGGGTTCTGATAGGTCAGCAGCTCTTAATTAGCACTCTGTACACAAATTGTGACATAGTAAAAACTCCACATAAGTGATTCCATGAAGTGAACTGTAACAGAATGCTGCCCATAAAAACACAACAATGCAAAATACAGTTTTTGTATCACTTTTTATTCAGGTACAGTGAAATATGGATACTTTAGGAGAATGCATATTGTTTTTGAGAATAAGAGCTTTATAAACAGCTGCTAATTAGTACAAATTTCCTCTCCTTGTTAAGTTTAGCTGGGGTGTGATACCAACGTAACAAAGTCTTATTCATAATTAGTCGACTTCTGCTGTCACGGCAGGTATGGTGAATTCCTATGCCAACAGTGGGTCCATTGAGAGTCTGTAATACTAATGGCCATGGGAACTGTGGCTCTTACTGGCCCTGCCATTTGTAAGTTTAGCCCACATGACCCTCGGGGTTGGGTGGGAAGTGGTCCCATCCCTATACCCTGGAACAGAGGATTTACTTTTCCCACAGCTTCAGGACTGCATCTCTGATCTGTAAATATTTCCAGAAGTGATTTGGGGGAAGATTATAGTGAGTTTTGAAAGCAGAGAATTAATCTAAGGTCAGGGACCCTGAAAGGAGGAGGTCCTGTATAGTCCATATACCCTGGGCCCAATGTTCGCATTTATAACTTGATAATTTTAGCATATTTGTATACCAGATTTTCAACATTGTCTTATTATGACCACACCTCATGACCAATAGATGACATGTTTAATCTCCTGCCCAAAAAGTGATTTTGTGGAGTGACTGTGAAATCACCTTTTGGACTGGATTTGAAAAATTTCCCCTACCTTGTTGATGAGGTGGGGGTCCCAAAAAGGCCCTTGTTGAAACTTTGGTGCAAAAATATTTAAAAATGGCAACGTTATGAGTAAAAGTTCAAAAAAGCATTGAAAATACTTTGATGGCACTTACCCTGTTTTCTGTTCGGATATACTATGATATCCCTAAACTCGGTATGCTGACGTTCAGCATATTGAGTAATATTACCCAAAATCCATAGCCCCGAATGAATCCTATGCCCGACAGACAAATTTTGGGCATTATGCCACCTCCACAACCCCCATAACTAAAATATCTATCTCTGAGGGGGAAGCGGACCCCGGAGTAAAATGTTAAGTTGTTATGGAGAATGCAGTAATATAAATAACATGACCGGACCAGAACCGGGCCACACAGCATGCATGCCGCCCTACTGGTGGTATTCCCCTCCACACCACCGGGACAACTCGGCCAGCAACCCCATCCAGCCATCCTTTCCTGTGCATCAGAAGGGGTAAGGTAGCATTCCCTCACACCTTACCTTATCCATCGGGAGGAATATCATCGGGTGTAGTAGCATCAGGTTATCCTGTCTGTCGGGCAATGCTGACCGGGGTACTGCTTATCGGGATAGTCAGCTTTTGGATAATGTAAGTATACCTTCTGTTCATGGTCGTGCTTTGAGGAGGAGGTCTTTTTTGCTGAGAGTAGATTTACACCAAGATTCTTCTATAGTTTATTTTATTTTTTTAATTTTTTATTTTTTATTTATTTATAGGTGAGTGGAGGTCTTAAGGGGGTGTGGGTGATTGGTGCATGGTGGGTGCTAAATGGGGGGGTCTCAGAGATCAGCAAAGGACTGATTTCCTCTTTTCAAGTACAAAAAGTAAAATCATAAAACAAAGAAAGATATTCGAAGGTCAGTTTTCTTTTTTTAATGGCACCGATACTGGGGATTGGGTAACCCATGTCAGTAGACTGTTCAGCAGCATTGGAGGTGGGCACCATGATGTCACCATCTATTGGGGGGTGCAGGTTGAACTGGAAGGGATGGGGACCATAATGTACAATGGTACTGGGATTGGGCACCCCAGTCTGCTTCTTATTTGGTGGGGGGTGATCTCAGCTAGCACTGGGAGTGGGCACCCTGGTGTCGGTTTTAAGAAATATGTAACTGAGACTGCCCAGTGGTGCAGATGTCTAAGGCGCTGGTCATCTTACCTCGTGCCACACTGGTGACCCAGGTTCAGGAATGACCTCGGGTTGTCAGGGTGCCAGCGTGGGTGGGGAAGGAGGAGCAAGATCAAGCAAGGTGGTAGGCAGCTGTCCTGGGGAGGTGGCGGTCCAGTGGGTAGCGTAGGCAGGAGGGGGCCGTAGTGCTACAGGTGGGTGGAAGAGGCTGAGCTGGTGCCATGGTGTGTGTACGTGCCTCCACGTGCATGCACAACCATGTGCCAGGGCTTTGGGTGGGTAGAAAACTGGGGGTAAAATCCTATGTGTCCCCATTGCCAGTAGGAGGGAGGTGGTGGTGGGGGCCAAACAGCTATATAAGGGAAAAAAAGAAAAAGAAATGTACAACTGCTGGCAGGACTGGGCAGCTGCTGGCCATTATTTGTTCATTTAAACTTGGGTCAGGAGGGTGGATGCCAGCAGCAGGATTGGGCACACACCATTCAGTAAAACAATATGAAACATTGGTCAGGAGGGGGTTACTGGCAGTGTGACTTGGCACCTGCCATCTGGTAACATTAAATGTGGGTTGAGAGGGAGGGGTTCTTGCAAGAGGGGGTTTGGAGGGTTAGCAGTGTAAGTGAAAGTGATTTATTTCACACTGCTTTTGTCAGCTGGCTAACAAAAGCAGTTTGAAGGAAATTACTTTTGGTCAATTGCTAACACACACACACACACACACACACACACACACACACACACACACACACACACACACACACACACACACACACACACACACACATACACTAGCCTTAGAAAGTTAATTAAACATGGATGGCCAAATGTTGTGTAAGGTACAGATGTGGGTGTCAGTCACAAATGTAACATTCTTGGACCCCTGCATGACTTGAGCTATGATCCTTGGTGTTGCTGAACAAAAAAGAAATAAGGAGTGAAAAAGTGAGCAGAGTCAGGGAAGGCACTAGACACCTGGTCATGCATTAATCCCAGACAACCAATGTTTGGTCATGCTTTATTGCTTCCATAATATACACACAAAATGCAAGTGATGATACATTTCATAATAACTTAAGGATGGAGAGGAATCTAGGTCCATCATGACCCTCCACTCCCATTTTATAACCAGGGATGAATAAGTACACTGTGCAAGCATATAATTTATATGGAGTCTCTACCCACTTTGCTACGTAGGGTACCGCATGATTTTCGTGGCAAGAATGCATACTGTTTCTACTGGTAGTCTGTTACATACTGTAGGTTGACAATACTTGGTGAGAAGTGCCTCCTAATGTTAGTCCTGTACTGAACTTACCACCTCTGAACTTCAGGGTGTGTCCCTGCATCCTGCTTAAGGACACCAGATAAAACATTTCTATCTGTTCGATCTTACCAATTTCCCCAGATAAATAGGTCTCATAGGTAAATACAGAGCTTAAGAGACCGAGATCGATAATAACTTGCCATTTAGTATTAGCTATATCCATGGATGGAGTTTTCCACCAGATACTTATCTAATCTGACCTTAAAGTTTGACATACTACTACTGGGCAGTACTTCCACAGGGAGTGCATTCCACACCCTCCCCACTCGCAGGCTAAACCAATGTTTTCTTTCCTTAGTGTGGTACTTTCCATGGCTAACTGCAATGGATGTGCCCTTGTACCATATTTCTGATCCTTAAGGACTAGCCCTAACTACTCCCATAATCCTAAATCATTTAATGCCCTAAAAATTAGGCACATGTCCCCCCTTAATCTCCGGTACTCCAGAGAAAACAGCCCAATGGCCCCCAATCTCTGTTCATAATTTTTACCTCTTGTTCCTTTAACCATCCTAGTGGCTCTTCTCTGCACCCTTTCTATGGCCTTGATTTCTGTTTTACCCCCTGAGGACCAGAACTGCACACCATACTCCAAATGGGGCCTCACCAGTGAAGTAAACAGAGGAAGCAGGACCTCCCTATCCCTGCTTGTAATATGTCTTTTTATACAATGCATAATATTGCTAGCTTTTTTAACCACCTGGTTACAGGGAAGTTTGAAACTCAGGTCATTGCTAATCTTAACTCTGAGGTCCCTTTCATCTGCAACTTCTGTTAATGTTAAGCCATTTAAGACAAATTTACATTTACTATTTTTGTACCCAAGGTGCATCACTGTACTCTTTTCCGTACTGAATGCAAGTTTATAACAATTTGCCCATTTCTTCAGATTCCACAAGGCAGACTGTAATAGATTAGCCTCATTAATATTGTTGATGACTAACCCAATTTGGGTGTCATTGGCAAACTTGGATTCCCATACGTTAAGGTTAGTGGTCATAGAAGACATATATATATATATATATATATGTATATGTGTGTGTGTGTGTGTGTGTGTGTGTATATATATATATATATATATATATATATATTGAAGAGGCAGGGGCCCAAAACTGACCCTTGTGGGACTCTGCTGGTCGCTTCTGCCCACTCAGAATATGAACCTCTGATACAAACTCTGCTTCCTATTTGTCAGCCATGACTCTATCCACCATGTAATGTTTCCTTGTATTTTATGCTCTATAAGGGCATCAATCAGTTCCCCATGTGGGACTTTGTCAAGGCTTTTGAGAAATCTAAGAAAATGACATCTACCTAGTCCCCACTATCCAATGCCCTACTGGCCTTACCATAAAAATCCAACAGATTAGTCTGGCAAGAATGGCCCTTGGTAAACCCGTGCTGTGCCCAGTCAGTGTCCCCCTGTTGGAACATAAAATCTGTTATATGGTCCTTGTTAATGCCTTCAAGGACCTTTCTTAATACAGTTGTTAAGCTGACCGGCCTATAATTGCCCACCTCTTCCTTTGATCCCTTTTTCTGCATGGGCACAACATTCGCCGTCCTCCAAACCTCTAACACCTCCCCTAGTTTATGGATCACTGAAAGAGAGCAGTAACTGGCCAAACCAGTTCATTTGCCAATGCTCTTATAACCCTTGGGTGCAATCCATCAGGACCCTGAGCTTTGTATTGATCTAAACTTAACAATCTGTGTTTTATATCAGCACTGTCTAGCATCAGGCTGTGATCTTCTTCGGTGTCATGGTAGGTTCTAACCTCATGTGTTTTTGTATTAAATACTGAAGTAAAGTATTCATTGTAGTGTTCGGCCATACTGTGATTTTCAGTAATTTATGTCCCATCTGTATCCTTCAATGGGCAATTGTTTATGTCCCACCTCTCTTGTTGATACATGAGTAAAAAGATTTGCCATTGCAGAGGGACTGGAAGGAAAAGTATGTCTCTTTGCAGATGACACAAAGATCTGTAACAGGGTTGATACAGAAGGTTGATGTAGAGGATGCAAAGGGACTTGGCAAGTTGGAGGAATGGTCAAATATATGAGAGCTTAGATTCGATGCAAAGAAGTGCAAAGTAATGCACCTGGGAAACAAAAATCCAAGGGATGAGTACACAATGGGGGGTGAGATAATAACAACTACAGAAATGTAAAGGGACCTGGGGATAGTCATATCAGATAACCTTAAGGTGGGCAAGCAATGTGAGAAGGTAGTAAGAAGTGCTGGTAGGATACTGGGATGCATAGAGAGAGGCATCACCAGTAGAAAACAGGAAGTTGTTATCCCTTTGTACAGACAGTTGGTGAGACCCCATCTGGAGTTCTGCGTCCAGTTCTGGAGACCCCATCTCCACAAAGACATAGACAGGATGGAGGCTATCAAGAGGAGGGCAACTAAAATGGTGCAGGGTCTGCACCAGAAGACATACGCAGAGAGATTAAAGCAGCTTAATATGTATACACTTGAGGAGAGGAGGGAGAGAGGGGACATGATAGAAACTTTCAAGCAGTGATGAAAGTGAACAGGAACGCACAGAAACTCGGTTCCTGTACCTTTTTTTGCAGCAGAAACGGAGTTCCTGTACTTCTTCCTACTGACACTGGAATTGAAATTCTTAAACCAGCAACATAAATGTAACCCCTCACCCCTGCCTTTTTAGCAAAACGACAGGTGGCATGCTGTTGAAGCTGACAGCAGTACCTGGTGGGGACCTGGGTTCGGGGAGGATGAGGTTACTCGGCACAGGGAGACCTAGGTTTGGCTACTCTGCACAGGGGCACCCAAGTAAATCCGAACACAGGAAGCAATAACTGTAATGTCCAGAACCAGGAATGGGATTCTTCAGTGTGGCTTTTATTCACTTCCAAGCTGAACAAACAAGACATAGACGGACCCCCATGGGGCTACATTTCCTGGTAATGCAGATTAGAGACAACAGAACACTTTATCACTATTTCTAGCCCTCAGGCTGTAAACCCACCAGGCACACAGCCCAGACTTGCACTCAGCTTTGGGTACACAGCCCGACTTGTACACACTTGGGTTTTTCTCACGGCCCGGCTCCCCCGCCGGCCACTTGATCCATGTCCATTGGAAGAATGAACCAATTATCCCATCACGGTCCATTGGAAGAATGAACCAATTATCCTGTTCACGGTCCATTGGAAGAATGAACCAATTATCCTGTTGTGGTCCCCAACTACACTAGAGTCTGACCAGAGAGAATTTTCAATCTCACGTCTGGGTACTTCCCCCATCACTGGCCAAGTGCCTGAGGCAAAGTAGAAATCCACAGAAGAAATCTGTAGAGGTGGACCTGGTCACCAAAGATGGGGGACACCCACCTCCAGCTCCCACAGCCTATACCCGGCCATTTCTCTGGAAACTGAACAATTCCTTTACTGAACTTTCAAATGTAGATTATGGGTAGACATCTGTCACATCACCTCTACATATTATTTGTATCCCAACAAACTCTGGAACTTGAACCTACTTTTACTTTGCTTAGCCCATTACTCTAGGCTTCCCAATATTTAGTAGTTCAATCCCCACATTGTCACACAAGTCCCAGGGTGAAAAAACATAGGCTCTTTTAGCCAGAGCAGACACTCACCCTCACGTTGCAGGTGCCCCACAGGCAACTCACAAATCTTCTTTTCTCCCAAATAAATACTGGAACAAACAGGCAGCTTTTCCTCCACAAGCAGAACTATGGGGTTTGCCCCAGGAATCTGCAGAGAAACCTTCCCTCCCCCTGGAGGGAGGGGGCACTGAGACCCGAAAAACAATGGTCCCCACCACTTCAGTAATCTTCTGTGTCTCTCTTTAAGGTGGAGACACACACTCTATTACTTAAAAGTAGCCCTCTGTCAGGGCTGAGGCTCCTAGAACCTTCACTGAGCTGCTTTACCAGCAAGCTCCCAACTTCTCACACACTCACTGAAGACTGACTGAAGACACTGACTTTAAAACTCCCAACGTTCTATCTAACTCCCTTTGCTGCAGATTCCAATGTGGCTCACGCAGCTGCAATAGTTCTATTGGTGATGTCATCCCTCAGTCTCAGCTGAGACTGAGAACAGAGTGAGGCAGTGTGAAACCCATTTAACTGGAGTTTCACAAGCTGCCTTCCCTGCCTACCACTAGGTCTTACTGGGATTCTAGTAACCCCGGGTAACAAGGGGGTTACATAATGACAGTTTCTGGCCCTGTGACCTGAAATCAGGGTTTCCATAACAACATTTGACTTGTACAACAGTGCTATTTTGCTAGAAATACTTCAGTATCTCTAACTGAATCTACTAGTGTCTAAACAGATAATCATGTCTTCACACTGCTATCCTTCAGAATGAAGATCTTCATTCTGCATTTCATATTTGCCACTGCCCGAGTTCCTGTACTTCTTGTCTACCACTTGCACCACTGCTTTCAAGTACATCTAGGGAATCAGCAAAGTCTAAGAGGGTAGCATCTTTCAGAAAAAGAGATGTGCAAGAACAAGGGGGCACAATTTGAAAATAGAGGGGGGACAGCTCAAAGGTAATGTGAGGAAGTATTTTTTCACTGAGAGGGTTGTGGATACACGGAACAGCCTTCCTGAGGAGGTAATGGACTCAAAAATAGTGGAGGAATTCAAGAATGCATGGGACAGACATAAGGCGATTCTAGTGGGGGGTAGGAGGAAGTAGGCTGTTGGTTAACTAGGATCTGCAGCCTATGCATTAGGTAGGGAAATGGGCAGACTAGGTGGGCCAAGCGGTCCTTATCTGCTGTCAAATTCTGTGTTTCTATGTAGTTATCTTTGCTGATGTACTTCTAAGCTCCCTAATCTGGGGCTTACCCTTGTGCCACCTCCAGCATCCAGAACTGTTTTCTATTGTGCCAGGATCTCATCTTCACCCTTTGGTCCCCTGGATGGCCATGGTGGGGACTGGCAGGGTATTTGTGTAGCAGCCAGGAGCCCTGGTGGGATTTTAACCTGGGCTGCTTATTCAAAGTACTCATGGCCATTACTGCACAGCTGCTCCTATTCTTGGCCATTAGAACTGGTGGTGTGGCAGAGGTAGGACCAGGAAGAAATGTACAACAACCTTGTGGATGTTTCCCATGCCTAGGAGCTGAAGAGGCATGGGGAACAGGAGCTGGAGAAGTATTGTAAAATTTTGAGCTGCTACACATGCACGATGTGCACAGAATGGAGCAGGAGCTCTGTTTCAATGGGTGGGCTGCACACCTGCCTTCTGGACCTGTCCCGGCCCCAGGGTCAGCAAAGGAGCCAGGCACTCTTGATAAACATGTCACCAGGGGCAGTCTTAGTGAGTTTCCTGTCCTCAGGACAGGAAGTGGAGCCAGTAAGGAAGAAACAAGTAGTACTCATGCATAACAACAGTGAGAGCAGCATGGCGGCTGCCTCCCACTTGGAGGCTCTAACTCTGAAACGGGCATAGTGCCCCATCTAAGACACACATCCCTGGCCCTGGGACAGTACGCAGGCCCAGAGCAGTTATAAGGCAAAGTTGGGGGAAGGTAAAACAAATTAGTAGGAAGCTGCCAATTTGGGACATTGTTTTTGTTGTAAATTTTATTTTATTCATTTTCAGTATGATACAAAGTACAGCAGTTCAGTATCTTCATTATACAAATAGCTTTCAATACACTTGTCCAAGCCTTGCAGGGAAGATCAACATATCTAGTCTTGTCTATGGATACATTATGTACATTAGATTGTGTTTTATGACCATTCTTAGAAAAGACATATGCAGTTTTCTTTGTATGTCGTAATACTCCTTTCTTGTAACCCAATCCTTTCCCCTCTGATCTATTCCCATTCCTCCCTTTAGTATTTTCTTGTGATTTGTCACTTAGCTTCACTCTCACTTAATCCCTATCATATTATTTTTCTGTATTTCTTCCTGACTACAAAAAGTTTGGCAACCACTGTGTTACCAGTGCTCTTTCCAGGGGGTCCCATATCTGATAATATTTATGTTCCTGTCCTAACACTTTATACTGAATATGTTCCAATTTCATTGCATGCAACAGGGTAGTTACCCACTGTGCTATTTTTGGAGTTTGTTCTGTCCCCCACTCTTGAGCAGTACATCTCTTGGTGATTACTATGCCCAGATTCTACAGTGGGGGGGGGGGGACTTATTGCCCCTAGGGTTTCTTGACAATCCCAACAGGATATGCACTAGGTCCGACTTATCTTGGTCCCCAAAATTTTGTTCAATAGTTTAACAATTTCCCACCAGAATGCTTGCAGAATAGGGCAAGTCCACAGAAGATGAAAAAATGTGCCCTTCTGTGTGTTTTACATTTCGGACATAGTGCTGAACACTCCCTGTCTATCTTACATAGATACATAGATACATAGACAGTGTCAGCAGATAAGGGCCTATGGCCCACCCAGTCTGCCCATTTGAGCTTGTAAGTTCAGTTTGTTTTCCTAGAAGTCTGTTGCCCCTTACCCCGACCTCCAGAATTCCTTTATGTCTATCCCATGCATTCTTAAATCCCGTGATTGTTTCAGCCCCCACCACTTCCTCTGGCAGGGTGTTCCACTTGTCCACCACCCGTTCTGTGAAGAAATTCTTTCTCATGTTTCCTCTGAATCGCCCCTCCTCCAACTTCATCCCATGCCCTCAGTCCTGGAACATCTTTTTGCTTAAAATAGTGTTTTCCTGCACCCTGTTCCTCCAAGATGCTTGTATGTCTCTATCATATCCCCCTCTCTCCCTCCTCTCCTCCAGGGAGTACATGTTCGGTTCCTTCAACCTGTCTTCATAGGACTTGTGATGCAATCCATGCACCATCTTTGTTGCCCTCCTTTGAACCTTCTCTACCCTGTCTATGTCCTTACGTAGGTATGGTCTCCAGAACTGTACACTGTACTCCAGGTGGGGCCTCACTAGTGTCTTGTATAGCGGAATTATGACCTCCGCTTCCTGCTGGTGATGCCCCTGCCTCATACATCCCAGCATCCTATTTGCTTTACCTGCTGCCTTGTCACACTGTTTCCCTACCTTGAGTTCATCAGAGACGATAACCCCAAGATCCCTTTCCTGCTTGGTGCATGCTATATCCTCACCCCCAACTGATATATTGTGCCAGGGTTTTGTGCCCCATATGCATTATCTGCACTTCTTTGCATTGAATTTCAACTGCCAAACCCTGACCATTCTTCAAGTTTCTGCAGGTCACTTCTCATTCTGTCTACACCTCTGGTGTGTCTACTCTGTTACAGAGCTTTGTGTCATCAGCTAACAGTGAAATTCTGCCTTCTAGGTCCTGCGCCATGTCACTGATGAAGATGTTGAATAGGACCGTCCCAGCACTGATCCCTGTGGTACCCCACTGGTCAATCTTCCTCTGTGGAGTGACAGCCATTTACCACCACCCTCTGTGTCCTGCCACCCAGCCAGTTACCTACCCACCACACTATTGTCCTGCCCACACCCATATTCCCCAGTTTGTGTAATAGTCTTCTATGTGGCACAGTGTCAAAGGCCTTGCTGAAGTCCAGATAGGCCATGTCCACTGCCCTCCCTGATCCACCTCCCAGTCACCCAGTCAAAAATTCAATGAGGTTGGTCTGACATGACCTCCCTGGTGAAGCCATGCTGCCTTGGGTCCTGTAGTCCATTGACAACCAGATGTTCCACCAATCTCTCCTTCAGTAGTGCTTCCATGATCTTCCCCACTACCGAGGTGAGGCTGACTGGTCTGTAGTTCCCTGCTTCCTCTTTGTTCCCACTTTTGTATAAGGGGACTACATCTGCTGTCCTCCAGTCTTTGGGTGCCTCCCTGTTTCCAGTGATCGCTAAACAGGATAGCCAGAGGTTCAGCCACCACCTCTCTTAGTTCTTAAGGACCCTGGGTGCACCTCCCATCTGGCCCCATTGCTTTATCAACCTTATTGCTTCCAGTTCCATCAGAACTCTTTCTCGTAAAGGGACTTGTGTCCATTTCTGCACCATTCTCACCCCTTGTACTCCTTCAGACCCATTACCTCCTCTTCCTCAGTAAAGACTGAGCAGAAATACCTGTTCAGTATGTCAGCTTTACTGTTGTCATCCTCCACGCCGCCCCCATCCCCTTCAGTCTCACTATCCCTCCCTTTGTCTTTTCTTTTTTCACTTATGTACCTGTAAAAGGTTTGTCCCTCTACCCACTGATTTTGCAATATGTTCTTCTGTCTGAGCTTTGGCTTCCTTACTGACCTCCCTGCCTCCCTTTGCTTCTCCTGGTACTTCTCCCTATCCCTTCTGCCTGTGTCTTTTGTATTGCCTGAATGCAATCTTTTGGCTTTCACTTTCTTTGCTACCTCTTTGGAAAACCATAATGGTCTCCTCTTCCTTTTCCTCTTGCTAACCTGCTTATACATAATTCTGTTGTTCTTGTAATTCCCATTTTAAATACTGCCCACTGTTCCTCAACCCCTGATTCCTGTCCCATTCCCTTAATGCCTCTTTCAAGTATCTCTCCGCTTTCCCAAAGTCTGCCCCTAAATCCAGGATACGTGTTTTTGTGTGGTTTGGTTCTGCTCTTTCTGTGATTTCAAACCACAATGACTGGTGGTCACTGTTTCCCAGGTGCTCCCCACTGTTACCCCCCATCACACTGTCCCTGTTTGTGAGCACAAGGCCCAGTATTGCCTTCTGCCGAGTTGGTTCCATGACCAGTTGCTTGAGGAAGGCACCCTGAAGGGAGTCCAGGATAAATCTGCTCCTAGTTGATGCTGCTGCTGGGATGCTCCAGTCCACGTCTGGAATATTGAAGTCTCCAACCAGTACTAAATCACCCTTGTCTGCCATCCTTTGGATGGCTAGCATCAGCTCCCTATCTGTTTCTTCCTCCTGGGCTGGTGGTCTGGTGGTGGGTGTGACAAACAGGGAGTAAAGTATGTCCTCTGAAGTATGTTATAATGAATTGCCCTAAACCTGTTATGTTTCGAGCATTCCATGCCTTTTTTTCTTATACTATCCCAGTCCCCCGTCAAGCAGTCAGGGGATATGTCCTCTTCCCATTTCCTTCTAACCCCTTCAAATGGATCTGGTAGGCCTCTGAGTATAGTTTTATATATTCTGGCCATTGGTTTGGGTTTAAGTTTCTCCTGTTCTTAGTGTAGAATTTCTTCTATTGGCGATCTTTTTTTTTTTTTCTGGTGTATGGTCTGGTGGGTTATTATTCATTAACATTCTAGAACAAGTTTGTAATAAGTGAAGAAGTGTCTTGGTGGTAGATCAGATTCCCTCATTAAACTCTGGAAGTTTTTAATGTCTCTTTGATCCATCAGTTGTGACAGGGTACTTAGACCCTTCTTTGCCCATTTCTGAAATACCATTTGAATCTCAGGGTGTGGTCCCCTGTCTCCCCACAGTGCCTGTGGATGTATGCTTCTGGGGACAAGGACAGTGGGTGTTTTAATGTTGCATGGGCTGCTAGCCATGCTCAGACTGTAGTCATTGTATATGGATTTCTAACATTTTTAATAACTTTGTGTTTCAGAGAGGCAGCAAATAGGGAGCCATACAAAGAGTTCCCATATTTGTTTTCCTCTAATTGTACATATTCTTTTCTGTTCTCTTCCCCCCAGCGTGTCCATTAAGAAGGTAATTTGAGCCGCCTGATAGTACAGACAAAAATTTGGTAATTACAAACCACCCTTACTTACTGGTTGCCAAAATATATCTTGCTTAATTCTTGGTTTTCGTCCCCTCATAGCAAGGTCACCACAGAGCTCCTCAACTGCTTAAAGTACTTCTGCAGAATGCAGCAGGGAAGGGTTTGGAAAAGGTATAAACATTGAGGGAGGATGACCATTTTTACCAGATTTACCCTACCTATCAATGTTAAGGGGAGACTTTTCCACTGTTCACAGTTAGATTTTATCTTTTTTAAGAGGGGCTTATAATGAACATCACTTAGTGCTGTCAGATTTCTGGGAATACAAATACCCAAATATTTTATCACCTGCGATGGTTTGATGGTTGTGCCCCCTATCTGGACGGGATCCATTTTCCCTCCTACTGGAAGCCACTCACATTTTGATCAATTTATTTTATGGCCTGACATGGGACTGTATATTGAAATAGAGATGTCAACGCAGGGAATGCTTCTGCTGGGTTATTTATAAAGAGCAGAACATTGTGTGCAAAGAGGGAAATTACATGGTCTCTCCCTCCATCTACAAGCCCCTTTATTTGAGGATTTAATCTAATAGCTTGTGCCAGTACTCTATTGTTAAAACATAAAGTTATGGGGACAGGGAACATCCCTGCCTGGTCCCTCTGTACAGCTGAAATGGTCTAGACAAAGTGTCATTCCTTAAGATCTGGGCTTGAGGGGACTCATATATCACCTTTATCCAAGATCTGATTTTGGGACCAAAGCCACATTTTTTTTAGGATTTTAAACATAAATGGCCACTTGACCCGATCTAAGGCCTTCTCAGTGTCCAAAGTGAGAAGGCCTTGATTACCCCTGTTTCTAACATTCCTCCATCTGTGTATGATTTTAAGGGCTCTTCTTATATTGTGTTTTGTGCCTGTTTTCCGCTTACGAAACCTCCCTGGTTTTGATGGATAAGGGATTGCATAATTGGCTGAATTCTGAGAGCTAGAATTTTTGTAATTATTTTTTAATCTGCATTTAAGAGAGAGATTGGCCGATATGACTTGCATTGTGTCGGACCTTTTTCTGGTTGGGGAGAACTGTAATAACTGCCATCTGTTGTAATTTTGTCAGGGTACCTTGTTCCAAGACCTCCCCCCTACCATCTGTCTCAATAGTTGTTTCAATTCCTCCCAGAAAATTTTATAAAATCCCATTGGGATTCCCTCTGGCTCAGGGGCCTTACCTGAACTGGAAGACCAAATGCTTTATGTATCATCTCCTGGGTCACTGGGTTATCCAGTCTTGTCACTGTGTCTGGGTCGAGGGTCGGAAGTGGTATATTTCTTAAACAATTCTCTGGGTCTTTATCTGGGGGAGCCTCTGAGGTGCATAAGGTTTTGCAGTAGTCTCTAAAAGTTTCATTTATTTCTTTGGAGTCCGATTTCAATTGCTCATCCCTCCCTTGTAGCTCCAATATTTACCTCTCCGCCCTTTTTGTTTTAGTCAACCATGTTAGCCAATACCCTGTTTGGTCGCCCTCAAAATAGTTACCTGCCTTATTTATAAATATATTCCACTCAATACACCTCTCTGAAAGTTGTATCAGTCTCTCCTTAAGGTGCTTAAGCTCACCCATTTTTATTCTACTTGTATTTATCATGGCCTTTTTCTCCATTGCCTCCACTTGTGATTCTAATTCCCTTTCTTCCTGCTGTTCTAGTTTCTTTTTATAGGAAGCATATGATATGGTTGCCCCCCTGATTTAGGATTTTAAGGTTTCCCACGTATTAATAGCCCCTGTATCCTTTATCTTATTATGTTCCTAACATGATCCTGATAAGCAGCGTCTTTTAGTAGAATAGGGTCCAGTCTTCACCAGCGAGCCAATGGGGAGTCAGATGTGAGCCATATCTCCACCTCCAGGGGTGCATGATCTGAAACATTAATGGGTCCATATTCTACTTTTATGATTCCCAGGAGCCAAACTGGGGAGACCAGGGCCAAGTCAATTTGTGTGTATATTTTATGTGCATGTAAATAGAAGGAAAACTATCTCTCACCTGGGTGTTTGCTGCACCGAATCTCTGTCAGAGATCTGTCTCTTGCCAATGAATGTAGTGCTGCTACACTTCTGGGAGGTGGGGGGGTCCTGGTACCAGAGTGGTCCTTAACTGGGTTCCGAAGTGTATTAAAATCACCCCCTATACAGAGTTGTTTTCTGTATGTGGCAAACAGGATTGCCATACCTCCAAAAAATTCTGGGGTGTCAAAATTTGGTCCATCTACTGACACCAACGTTATATTTTTCCCTTACACCTTAGCCTCCACCACCACATACCTCCCCATAGCATCCTCCTTTAAGGAAAGAATCTGAACTCTTAATCTCAGCCTGAACCAAACAGCCACTCCCATGCTTTGGATGTAAATGTCAACAAAATGAGTATCCCTCCCCATGTTTTGGCCAGTGTCTCTGATTCTGCTTAGGTCTGATGTGTCTTTTGAATCACAAAAATGTCTCCCTTTTGCTTTTTTACATATGTCATCACTCTTTTTTTCATGTCTGTTTTCAATCCATTAACATTCCATGATATTATTCTCAGTTTACCCATTGTCACTGCTTACATAAATGGTTGTTATACTTATCTGTTACCTGGAAGGTTAGGAAGAAAAAGATAGCATTCAGGAAGTGTAACGAAACACAGAATGAGCAGGAAAGAGAACTGTATCAGTTAAAGCAGATGGAAGCAGGGAAGGCAGCCAGAAGAGTGAAGGCCACAAACTGAGGAAAAGACAGCCAACTCGGTTAAGAAGGGGGATAAAACCTTTTACAGGTACATTAGGGAGTGAAGAAAGACAAAGGGAGGGATACTGAGGCTGAATAAAGAGGAAGGTGGGTGGGCAGAGAGGGACAGTGCAAAAGCAGGGATACTGAACAAATACTTCTGCTCAGTATTCACAAAAGAAGAGGAGGGGGAGGTACCCAATCCAGTCAACAGAAGCACTCTGGATAGGGTGGTCGATATCAGTCCTTTCACAGAAGAAAGGGTTCTGAAAGAACTCCTAAAACTGAAGGTGGACAAAGCAATGGGGCCTGATGGGATTCACCCCAGAATTCTAAAAGAACTAAGGGGAGAACTAGTAACACTACTGACTGACCCTTTAACAAATCATGGGAGGATGGTGTAGTACCTGATGACTGGAGGAGGGTGGATGTGATGCTCCTTCACAAAAGTGGGAGCAAGACAGAGGCAGTAAACTATAGACCTGTCAGTTTGACCTCAGTGGTAGGGAAAATGATGGAATCACTTCTGAAGGAGAGAACTGTTGAGTACCTAGAGGCCAGTGGGGCACAGGACCCAAGGCAGCATGGATTCACAGCAGGCAGGTCATGTCAGATGAATCTAATCGATTTCTTTGACTGGGTGACCAAAGTAGTAGACCAGGGAGGGGCTGTGGACATGGCCTACCTAGACGTTAGCAAAGCATTTGACACAGTCCCGCACAAAAGATTAATAAACAAATTAGCCAGCCTAGGAGTAGGTCCCAGGGTAGTAGCCTGGGTAAAACACTGGCTGGACAACAGGACACAGAGGGTAATAGTAAATGGAGTCCACAGTGAAGAAAGGGGGGTTACTAGTGGGGTACCACAGGATTCAGTACTGGGTTCTGTCCTTTTTAACGTCTTTATAAGTGACATTGCAGAGGCACTGGAAGGAAAAGTATGTCTCTTTGCAGATAACACAAAGATTTGCAACAGGGCTGATACACAAGGTGTGGTGGAAAGGATGAGAAGGGACTTGGCAAGTTTGGAGGAATGGCCAAATGTTTGGCAGCTTAGATTCAATGCAAAGAAGTGCAAAGTAATGCACCTGGGAAACAAAAATCCAGGGGAAGAGTACACAATGGGGGGTGAGATACTGACAACAACAAAAATGGAAAGGGACCTGGGGTAGTTATATCAGATGACCTAAAGGTGGGCACGCAATGTGAGAAGGCAGTAAGGAGGGCTGGAGCGATACTGGGATGCATAGGGAGAGGCATCACCAGTAGAAAACAGGAAGTTGTTTTCACTCTGTACAGACAGTTGGTGAGACCCTATCTGGAGTAGTGCGTGCAGTTCTGGAGACCCCATCTCCGCAAAGACATAGACAGGGTGGAGCCTATCCAGAGGAGGGCAACCAAAATGGTGCAGGGTCTGCACCAGAAGACATATAAAGAGAGACTAAAGGAGCTTAATATGTTTTTTAATTTTTATTCTGCCAGCAGTGGAGTAATAGTTGGAGTAATAGTCGGTGGTGTGTTCGAGTAAATCACTATCTCGCTATCTCAAGTTAATCGCTACCTGAACGTCCCCGCCTGTCTCATTTGTTCTGCTGGGGCTGGCTTGGAAGTTTAGGCCTTTTGAGTTTGGGGCTACAGCTAGCCATTATTCTACCATCCCAGGAATTAAGTGAGCAAGAGAAGGAGTGGGCAACAGTGGAGGTTGATTACGAGAGTTTGAGCCTGGATTATTATTGACTATGATCAAGCTGTAGAGGAGTGGGAGGCAGTCAAAGGTCCTGGGTTGCTGGGCTGCCTGAACTGGTTTCCTGGAGTGGAGTTAAGCCCTGAAACTGCAAAGGGTTCCCATGGAACAGGGGAAAGAGGACTAGCTAGTCAGGCTGGCCTAAGGTGGGTGCAGAGTGCCTCTGTTCTCCCCAGGGAGGGCGAGGAGTGCTGCGGGAGGGTGGGCATTTGCCTGGGCTCCTGGAGCTTCAGTAGTCTGCCCGATGAGGGTTGGGTAGCTCCGGTGGCTCAGTGGGGGGAATTGAGTGTGCTCTGAGGCCTGCCTGGGGTAAGCTCTGGTCTGGCATTTAGCCCTTAAAAAAGGATCATCAATTGGGACATAAATGTTCGTGACTCTCTGGAAACAGTTGAGCTGCTGTTTTTGGACTTACCCTGTGAGGATTTGATGAAGTTTCATCTGTGAGGATTACTGCTGGGTTTCATATATTTTACACTTCTTGGAGATAGTTAGAGGGACTTTTCTCTGATTTGACTGTATGATGTGGCAGTGAGAGGGCAACGTTCGCTGATATAGACTTCGTGGTTTGGGGGTGGTGAGAGCCAGCCTTCCTTCTTTCCTTCCTTCCTTCCTTCCTTCCTTCCTTCCTTCCTTCCTTCCTTCCTTCCTTCCTACCTTCCTTCCTTCCTTCCTTCCTCCCTTTTTAGACTTGGACTGGGAAATTACAGAGTGGCACACTGGTCTCTGTCCCGTTTTGGGCCAGGCAGGATTATAACATTATAGGACAACAATATATGTGTGTATTATTGCTGCTCTGACTATTACCAGCTGCTGTTTTATTTAGTGTAATTAAGTGGTTAATGTAATTTTGTATGTGATGTTTTCAAAGTGTCCTTTTTTATAGGACTTTCTTGTTGAGTTGTGGTTAGTGTTGCTTTTTTATTTAAGTTTCTTTTTCGGTTTACTTTTTTCTTGGGGGTTGGGGGGTTGGGGGTTATCCTTTTTGTGTGTGAAGTGTGTCATATAGGGTTTATTCTTTATTTTAGTTTGTGTTACTAGAGCGTATATGTGGTTTGGGGATTAGAATTTTTTGAGTCAGGGATTATATAGTCAAGAAGGATGTGTCTAGGAAGGTGTGAGGTCCTAAGGCGGGCTAGGATAGTGTGTGGGGCATCCCGGCTGTTCGATCTATGGCCTTTTTTCAGCCTCCCTGTTTCTGCCACCACAACAAGGCACTGTAGGAAGGTTGGAATAAGGAAGAACCGATCGGGTCGGGTTGCCCCATGCACTGCAGTGGGTGGCAGGATCAAGGTAGTTGGGTGCCAAAAGTGCCCTGGGGTTAGATGGGTCTGGGGGAGAGGCCAGACGTGTTTAGTTCCCATCACCAGGGTTCCTACCAGACCAAGTGGGCAGGCAGTCAGAGGGGCTGCACTGTCCACTAATCCCCCGAGGGCAGTGCTTTGCAATACCAGGTCAGTCAGAAACAGGACCACAATTATTGTGGACTTGGATTCTTTGGCCAGTTTGGTTTGCATTATGGAGATCTGGATTGGTGATGATGCTGGCCTGGTTTTAGAGGCCACCATCCCACTCGGGTATACCATAGTACACTGCCCCAGAGTGGAATGCAGGGGCCGGTGGTTTCCATCAATCTTAGATCTGAGCAAGGCTTCACCCTGCACCCAGTGAGAGCACTGGGTTCATTTGAATTGTGGCTGTCCATGGGGGTCTGGGCGCAGGTTGCTGGATGCTCCTGATTTACCGCCCGTCTGGGGCAGTGGGAGATTTCCTGTAGGAGGTAGCCAATTTCATCATTGGTGAAGGTGGACAAAGCAATGGGGCCTGATGGGATTCACCCAAGAATTCTAAAAGAACTAAGGGTAGAACTAGTGACACCACTGACTACTCTCTTTGACAAATCATGGGAGGATGGGGTTGTACCTGAGGACTGGAGGAGGGCAGATGTGATTCCTCTTCACAAAAGTGGGAGCAGGGCAGAGGCAGGAAACTACAGACCAGTTAGTTTGACCTCAGTGGTAGGGAAAATGATGGAATCACTTCTGAAGGAAAAAATTATAGAGTACCTAGAGGCCAGTGGGTCACAGGACCCAAGGCAGCATGATTCACAGTGGGAAGGTCGTGTCAGACGAATCTAATCGATTTCTTTGACTGGGTGACCAAAGTAGTAGACCAGGGCGGGGCTGTGGACATGGCCTACCTAGATTTTAGCTCGGCATTTGATACAGTCCCACACAAAAGATTAATATAGAAGTTAGCCAGCCTTGGAGTGGGTCCCAAGGTGGTTGTCTGGATAAAAAATTGGCTGGAGAACAGGACGCAAAGGGTAGTAGTAGACGGGGTCCACAGTGAAGAAAGGAGGGTTACTAGTGGAGTACCACAGGGTTCAGTACTGGGACCGGTACTTTTTAATGTCTTTATAAGTGACATTGCAGAGGATCTGGAAGGAAAAGTATATCTCTTTGCAGATGGCACAAAGATCTGCAATAGGGTTGATACACAAGATGGAGTGTAAAGGATGAGAAGGGACTTGGCAAGGTTGAAGGAATGGTCAAATGTGTGGCAGCTTAGATTCAACACAAAGAAGTGCAGGGTAATGCACCTGGGAAACAAAAACCCAGGGGAAGAGTACACAATGGGAGGTAAGATACTGACAATGACAAAAATGGAAAGGGACCTGGGGTAATTATATCAGATGACCTAAAGGTGGGCAAGCAATGTGAGAATGCAGTAAGGAAGGCTGGGGTATACTGGGATGCATAGGGAGAGGCATCAATGGTAGAAAACAAGAAGTTGTTATCCCTCTGTACAGACAGTTGGTAAGACACCATCTGGAGTACTGTGTGCAGTTCTGGAGACTTCATCTCCGCAAAGACATAGACAGAGTGGAGGCTAGCCAGAGTAGGGCAACCAAAATGGTGCAGGGTCTGCACCAGAAGACATATGAAGAGAGATGAAAGGAGCTTAATATGTATACCCTTGAGGAAATAAGGGAGGGGGGGACATGATAGAAACTTTCAAGTACCTCAAGGGAATCAACAATGTCCAAGAGGGTAGTATCTTTCAGAAAAAGAGATGTGCAAGAACAAGGGGGCATAATTTGAAGATAGAAGGGGGATGGCTCAGAGGTAATGTGAGGAAGAATTTTTTCACAGAGAGGGTTGTGGATGCTTGGAATAGCCTTCCTGAGGAGGTCATGGAGTCAATCTGCTGGTTTGAGTCTTTTCTATCTGACAGGAGGCAAAGGGTAGTGATGGGAAATTTCTCCCCCTCCCCTAGCCTCCTGTCATGTGGAGTTCCCCAGGGTTCGGTCTTGTCCGTTGTGGACATGCTGCCCCTGGGAGAGCTCATTAGGAAATACAGTCTGGGTTTTCATTGCTGTGCTGATGATACCCAGCTGTATCTTTCCTTTGCCCCAGGAACATCTTGCGCAGTGGAAGTGCTTAACAGGTGCCTTTGCTGAGATCAATGACTGGATGGCCTCCAGCTGGTTGCGACTGAACCCCGATAAGATGGAGGTGCTGGTGGTGGAGTTGAACAGAGGGCATGATAGGTTAGCCTCTGGTGCAGAGACATGGCTTTTTCTTGGATCTGTACCACTGAAGGTCTCCTTTAGAGTGCGTAACCTGGGCGTTATTCTCAACAGCGGACTGGCGCTCGAGTCTCAGGTATCGTCCGTTGTTCGCACTAACTTTTATCATCTGAGGAATATTGCCAGGATGAAGCCCCTAGTTCTGACCCTCAACCTCCCCACCTTGGTTCACACCTTTTGTGATGTCCAGGCTTGACTACTGTAATGCGCTCTATCTCGGTGTCTCAGGGGGTACCCTCCACCAACTGCAGCTGGTGCAGAACGCAGCGGCTAGGCTGTTGACAGGACAGCCTAAATATTGTCATATTACTCCGGTGCTGCATGAATTACACTAGCTGCCGGTTAGGTGGAGTGTCTTCTTTAAGGTGGGCTTGCTCACCTTTAAGGACCTGTACGGCCTGGGCCCAGGCTACCAGAAGGATCTTCTCACACCTGCTGTCTCGGTCCGCTCCCTCCACTCCTCCTCTAGGGGCCTCCTTGTGATTCCCAGGACGAGGTTAAAAACAGCAGGAGACAGAGCATTTAGTGTCACCACCCCCATCCTGTGGAATTCACTTTCTCCAGCTGGAAGAGAGGCCCCTTCATTTGAGGTATTCAAAGCCCACCTCAAGGCCTTCTTGTATAGGCAGGCCTTCCCAGATTCTGTTGTTTAATTTTATCCTGACCTGTATGCTTTAACTGATCTTTGGTTGTTTTTTGATTTAATAGTCATTATTGGGGGCAGTATTTATAAAGCTTATTTTAATTGTCGAATACTGTCTATTTATGTCCATATTGTGCCATTTATGTATTTGTAATTTATTAATTGAGTTCTATGATATCTTATATGTTCAGCACCCCGAGCCTCTGGGATGGGTGTCTCTCTTAAATAAAATTTACCTTACCTCGAGGAAAGGAGGGAGAGGGGGGACATGATAGAAATGTTCAAGTACCTCAGGAGTCAACAAAGTCCAAGAGGGTAGCATCTTTCAGAAAAAGAGATGCGCAAGAACAAGGGGGCACAATTTGAAGCTAGAGGGGGGATGGCTCAAAGGTAGTGTGAGGAAGTATTTTTTCACAGAGAGGGTTGTGGATGCATGGAACAGCCTTCCTGAGGAGGCCATGGAGTCAAAAACAGTGGGGGAATTCAAGAATGCATGGGACAGTCATAAGGCAATTCTAGTTGGGGGTGGTAGGAGGAAGTAGGCTATTGGTTATCTAGGATCTGCAGCGTATCCATTAAGTAGGGAAATGGGCAGACTAGGTGGGCCAAGTGGTCCTTATCTGCCATCAAATACTATGTTTCTATGTTTCTGTTCTCTGCACTGAAAAACAAATTTCAGTTGCTGTACTGAACAGTAGAAATCTGTTTTAAACACAAACTTTTTATAATATACCCCAACTAGAAACTGTGCTCTCTCCTTCCCCTTCCCGTAAGCCCAAACATAAATGTCAACACAATCAAGAGTATCCCAAATCAGTTGTACCATACCCCAACCCCTCTCTTTCACATATTTAAAACACATCCTATCATTAAGCACCTTCTGTTTCAGACTTCCCTCTTCTTGAAATGTCCCTTGTCTCCCTCTCTGGCTTAATAGAACAACATCATAAACAACTGTATAGCAACCCCCAACCCCTTTACCCTTACCTGCCACCTCCCAAAGCCCCAAACAAACTGGTTTATTACGATGAGGTCAGATACATTCTCTGCCCCTCCCACTTCCCCCTCTTCCCTTCTGTCTCCCAGGTAGGAATGCACAGTTCATTTCTGCGTGTCCAATTTTTTATTTTTTTAACCTCAATCTTCATTTGGTCACCTTTTAACCAATTAAATATTAATGTCTGATCTAGGTCAATGGGGCGCCCTGATCACACCTACTCCCTGTTATATTCCTAGCTGGGGGGGGGCAAAAGTGGAAACTTCTTGATTAGTCAAGTCTGAGGAATGAATATTCTCTTATTCCAAGGGGCCTTTAAACTTCGGGGCCAGGAGCCTTGCAGGACATGCTGAGCCGTATCCCTTTCAATGCTCCTTCACTACCGAAATGCTTATTACAGCTTTGTCCTTTTTGCTCTGTTCCCTGTTATATCTCAGTTGCCCCTACTTGTATCTTTATATAGAACCTCCCCCAATGGACCCCCCCTGGGTTATTTATGAGGTTGAACAGCACGCCCCACTACCAGTTTTGTGACCAAGTAATTTGTACACCATCAGCACCCCTATTATCTTTCTTCTGCTGTCCCCTTTAGTATCCAATTAATAAATCAACAGTGCTTTGTGAGGTTATGACCCGGCCAGATCCAATCATCCTTTGTACAATCTCCTTTGCCTACCCGGTTAGTTCTGTGACTATACTGCCTCCTTATTCAAGTGGGAGGTACATTCTTCCTTGTAGTATCAAACATTTAAACCTGTACATCTCCATAAGTGTCTATTGAATCCCTGGCTAAATTATGCAACATTAATTTTTAGACATCCATTAACAATGTATTTTTTTTGGGGGGGGTGTCCGGACATCACTGGTAGGCCTTCTGTCTTTGCAGTTTCTAGGTACTTTCTAAGTTCACTAGTAGTTATAAGCTGTCATCCACAAGTCTATTTATTTTGTTTCTTGACCAGCTGGTGTCTTGCCCTTCAAATTTATGTGAGATTCTGGCCCACTCTGGAGGGTCCCCTCTCCTTTGGAGTCCGAGTCTGGGCTATTTTCTCTGGGGACATAAGAAGGGAAAATGTGTGTTCCCTGACCCTGCCCTGATAGGCTGGGCTAAGCCCATTATGGAACAGGCCTAACCTCCCCTCCTGGAGCTCCCCTTTTCAAATGGGTTTTAAAGTACCTTGTGAGCCAGTTGAAGTCATGTAGTTAAAGGTCGTTTAGGCCTGTTCTCTAATGGACCCCTGGGTTTCAGCTCCACTGCAATGTATTGTAGGGCCAGCTTAGGATCCGTGAAGGATTTGATGGATTTGTCCGGAGCACTGATCAATAGCCATGCCGGGTAGACCAATGAAAATGGGTAATTCAGTGCATGCAACTTCTTTTTAGCTTCATTAAATGCTTTTCTCTCTTGTTCTAGCTTCTAAGAAAAATCCAGGAATATACTGATTCTGCTACCATCCACTGTAATATAATCAGTCTTTCTGGCTGTTGGAAGTACCTTCTGGCGGTCCTGGTAATGTAAAAATTTCACCAGCATATGCATTGGGCGCTCATTTGGACCAGGTCATTTCCCCGGTGAGCAATGAGCCCATTGAATTTCTAGCCTTGTGTTGACTGGTAGTGGTAGGTTTTTTTCTAGCCATGTTTGCATATATGCCGCACAATCCCTTCTCTTGAGACCTTCCGGTAGCCTGACAATTCTAACGTTGCATTGGCCCTCTCTATTTTCATGATCGTCTAGAGTTGCCTTGAGCATTTCTATTTCTCTCAAGGCTTGCTGTAGCAGTGGATCTGTTTGATTTCCTGTGTCTTCTGCCTGGCTCACTCTATTTTCCAGTTCATTTAGTCTTTCTTCATGCACCTCCAATTTTTCATTGATGCTGTTAATGGTAAGTTGTATATGGGATAGCTGAGCATTAATGTTCATGGAGCTGGCCTGCATTTGGTTCATGGGGACAAGCCTGATCAGTTAGGCATCGAGTTTCATACTGGATAAAAGGGACTGTTTTGAGAGATTGAGGGGATTTCAGTCAGACAGGCAAGAAAGTGACTGTGTCAAGGTATGTGCCAGTGTGCCACTGTCTGTCCAGGCACTGCAGGCCTAGCAGACTGGAAGTGATGTGATCCCAGTTAAAAGCATTTGTGTGAAGAAAATAAGTTTTCAACTAAACTACAGTTTTAAAGGCAAGTTGGAGCTGGAGTACTCCTGACCCTCCACAGACGTTTGCCCCCGGAGCAGCTCCTACAGTGTCTCCAATTCAATAAGACTCCTGCATTGTTCCAGGTTCCAAGCCTCAAAGAGACAGCAAGAGAGAGAACTGAAGCAGAAAGAAGCCACTAGCAAGCCTAGGGAAGCCTTTATCTTGTGAGGTGCAAACACATCCAGTTAGCCTGTTCTACCCACCTGTACCAGAGGTATCGCTTGAGGCAGCAAAACCATGAGTAAGTCCCAGGAGCTCTGTTTCTGTCTGGCAGACCTATTTAATTTTAGATCCTTGATCTTTTTGCATAAAATTCACCCGGGATTACTACCTGTTAGTATTACTAGTTTGTTTCCAAAAATTTATAATTCTACTTGCACAAGGCTACAGAGCAGAAATTTGTTTCGGGTACCTTTTTTCGTATAGCTTTTGCACAAAATTCAGTAAAGTTTAAGGGTACCGAATTGTATAACAAATTACCCAACAATATTGTAAATTGTCCTAAGATCTCTACTTTTAAAGGATTCCTTAAACATTATTGATTATCTGACTCTTCTTGCAAATGTTTTAATTAACTTGCCCTTATCCATTTAAATCGTGTATGTATTGTTACAACAAGTCTACAATTATGTGTTTTTGTTTTTTGTAACTGTAAGTCTGTGAAAATGGGCAATTCTGCTCACAGGCTTTTCAGTATAAAATAAAAACAAAACAAAATGAAATTCCAAGGTTCAGTCCTGCAACTGTGAAAAATTTTATTGTGCCAGGAATTGAGGGAGAAGTCCTCGGCAGGACTGTACCAGTGTGAGAAGCCCAGGCGGAAGACCAGTGGAGCCCAGCCAGCCATACATTTCAGTGGATTACAAACAGAAATGCACCAAATTTAAATTTCACTGGTGAAGTGCCCATTAAGTGGGCACTTCGCGTTGTCACTCCGCTACATGGAGTGAGTAATAGAAAATGCTCACTTCATCTTGTCATTATTACTTCGCGTTAGCATTCTGCCTTAACGCAAAGTAAAGTGAAGTCGTTGTTTTCAATGGACTTCGCGTTTCTCATTATGATGCGAAGTGATCCACTTCACTTTCCAGATTTGGCAGCCCCCCCAAACATCACAGGACTTACAGAACTGTAAGTCACATGCTTTAGCCAGGTAGGAAGGAAGTGCCTTGCCAAGAAGATAGTTTCACTTTCTCCTGTGCAGAGGGAGAGAGAGGAGTGTGTGAGGCAGTGTGAGAGGAGAGCAGAGGAGATTTAGCTAGTGTCTGAGACCCAACAGCTTTTTTAAAAGCTACATTTTTTTGCCTTTTGTGTAGACTCTTGTTTTTACTTAATTTGTTCTTTCTGCAAATTTAATTTTTTCTTTCTTTTATAAGTTGTTGTTTGTCTGACTGTGTGTGTGCCTGACTGTGTTGTGTGTGTGTGTTTTGTGTCAACTCATTGCTGGGATGGAAGGAGGGCAGTTGACTGAGGGTGGAGCAGAGATGGACCAGGGTGAGGGAATGTCTGGGATGGGGGCAGTTCTGGGAGAGCGTGGTAGGCGTGGCACAGGAGGAGTGCACATGCATGGGGGTGTGGGCATGGGTGTGGCCAGTTCACATTGGACCGTGCACAAATCTTGGGTCGTACCCCCCCCCAGGAAGCAGGACCAGCACCTCCTCCTCAGGCAGTTGAACCACCACCACCTCCAGCACCAGCTCCAGCACCAGCTCATCTGGAGCAGGATGTGCCTGTGCCCCCGGGCCCAGATGTGGATCCTCCTGAGCACCGTGACCAGGCTGCCAGTGCATCTGTCCCTCCCCTGCCTGTGCCTTGTCCTCCCCACACCTCCCTGGTTTAGGAGTTTTTTTTATTGTGTCATGGGGAACAGCAGCATGGTCAGGCGCTGTATTTGTCATGTGGAGGTGTGCCGTGGCCCCTGAGGGACTCACTTGGGGACTGGGGGCCAGTGTATCCATCTGATCAACCACCACCAGGTGGCGTGGCAGGCTGCCACAGAACGGGCCAGGCCTGCAGCTGCTGGCCCTTCTGTGGCAGAGGGTGCAGCTGTGCATGGCTGTAAGAGGAGGAGGGCCACAGCAGCACCTAGTGCTCTACCAGCACCACCCCCACTACCAGCAGCTGAGCCTGTAGCACCTGTGAACCCCAAAGAACTGCCTGTAAGTCAGGCTGACCTCACAGTTCTCTGGAGTGCTGTAGATGAGAACAATCAGAGGGTGAGTGCTGTCTAGCAGCAGTTGGCCCAGATAGAGGGACATCAATTGGAAATTGTATCCATGCTCCAACTGCTGCTGCACCACCAGGGGAACCCACACTAGTTTTTTTTTCCTCACACCATGTGCCCCCCCAAACCCTCTGTGCTGTGTTATAAAATGTATTCCTTCACCATCCCCAACCCGTGTATGTAATTATGCCCTTTTTTTGTTGTCTTCTGTATGTGTCACACTTTGTATCCTGCCCCCGCCCCTTCCTTCTGTTAAGTGTGTGTGCACTGTTTTGATGCCTCAGTAATGTTTACTTTCTGTCGTAGAGTACTTGTGGAAAAGCAGGACTGAGCAGTGCAAGTATATGGTGCTAAACTGCATGTGTGCAGTCAGTGTTCTTTCCTGTGTGTGGACTGCAGAGACTGTCCAGCTTCTTGCAAACATATAAATGCTGACTTGTTCCAGTGTTTATGATATAAAGAATAAATATAAGAATATATAACATATATTTTATTTGTCAGAAGGTGATAGCAACAAAAAATCCTGCTTTTCAACAAACCGTATCCAATAGACATGAAGTATTGCTGATGCACCCAAAATATTTCACAGTGTACAGACATTATAAAGTCAGAAAATATATAAGGTCCAATTCACTGCCACCACAGTGTGCTACCACATTTCTTCTTTTCATTATTTGCTCTGGAATAAGTGATGTCTTTCTAGTTTAGACTGGCAGTGTCAGTTTTGCAGCAAGTTGATGAACACCATAACACGACACAGCGCCAGTGGTATAGCACAGTGTGGTGGCAGTGGACTGCAGGACCTGTTATATATTCCGACTTTAAAATGTCTGTATACCATAAAATATTTTGGGTGCCTCAGCAATATTTTATGTCTGTTGTGTATGGTTTGTTGAAAAGCATGATTTTTTGTAGGTGGAGCCTGGCAGCCAACATGGTGGCACGCTAATATGAGCTAGAGGGACCCTGTGCACCCCCAAGTACCCATCCATAAGTCCGAACCACAATTCTCAGTTGTGAGAAGATGAAATTTGACCACTGGAATACTTGAGCAGTAAAACGAGCCACTTTCCTTGTGAGTCGGGTGAGTCCTCGGGCATCAGCATTGAGTTTAACAGAGCTGGTATTGCCTCACGGTGCCCTCGCTTTAGGTCACAGCAGCAGCGTCGCCCAGTCATCCTCATACCCATTGAGCTCCGTGAGAGCTGGGCAGCAATCTGTGAAAGGTGGAGGGGGAAATGGCCACACCAGGCTCCTCCAGCAATATGGGTCAGGATATCGCAAAAATGACGGCGATGCTGAGCAAAGAATTACAGGATACAGCTGAACTAAAAATATCTTCCTCAAAAATAACTGAGGACTTACAACACCTAGCCCTAAGGATGGAGAGCTTGGAGAACAAAACCAAGCTATACTCTAAACTACTATCCCAACAGGATGGCTACTTGAGAGAATATCATGGGTGGATTCAATACCTGCTATCTAAAGCGGACGATTTGGAAAATAGGGCTAGGATGCAAAATGTCAGGATCGTGGGCATCCCTGAAGGCATGGAGGGCAGGGACATGAGTTCATTCTTGGGAGAATGCATTACCAGCTATGCTGAAGCTAGAGCATGAGGCACCACCTGAACTCGAGAGGGCCCACTGCTCGCTCGCCCCCAGACCCAAACAAGGAGAGCACCCTTGCCCCATATTATGCAAGATCCTAAGGTACCCAGTAAAAGATAGGTATCTGTGGCTGGCGAGGGAAATTAAACTGTATCATGGGCAGGGCTGCTCAATTCAACTGTATCAGAACTATTCGCAGGAGCTTGCCAGATGAGGAAGGGCATATAATGAAGTGAAACAGCAGCTGTACAAACTGGGCATAGCTACTACCTTGAGGTACCAGCCATGCTGAGAGTTCAATACAATGGGGTATATCACATGTTTAACACCCCAGAGGAAGTGGAACAATTTTTAATGTCTATTCAACCTAAGGGGCGAGTTCTGCAAAAGTCCTTGTCACCACCACGTGGTGCTGAATGGCAGAATATGAAGCACCCCCCCCCGCGCCCATGGACATTACATCCGAAGCTCAGCAGGCAGTTGCAGAACAAGGAGAAGAGTGGCACAAACCTCCCAGAAGCTGGCCTCGTAAACCGGGCTGGGGTACCTCCAACAAAAAGCCGTTGTCCAAAAAGAATTGATCCAGGAGTCGCCAGAGGCTACAAATGCTATCAGATGACAGCACAATCTCCCCCCTAACTACTCAAATCAAGATCTCCAATAGATCTGAAACACTGAGAGATTTGATCCCATCAGCCTTGGATCTGGCCGGTAACGGGGAGAACACGGCGCCTGATGACCTCGTGGATCAGAGTTTGTTGGCAGACTGGGCCCCCCTCTGCACAGACTGGGCAGACTGTGAAGGAGAGACTCTGGAGGAAAATCAACCTCCATACTGAACTGTAGGTCAGATTAAACCTGTTTTTCCAGCTCAATCAGCAGTGCTTCCAGTTGGGCGGGAATTTTCTCACTCTCTGGGAGCTCTTAGCTCAGAATGATGATGATCCCTGGTGCTCATTAAAGCTTCATTCTCCACAGGGCGTGTTTTGCTCTTAAATTGCTGTCGGATGCCTGAGTAGGTGAGAGCGCACTCAGACCATCACAGCCATGAGACCAGCAGAAATTTCTAGTTACTTTGGTGTTAATAAGACTTAATGCTTGCTCAATATCTGTTTTTATCCTTAAGTATTGTCGGCAGATTCATGGGTGTAGTCTTTCTATGCTATTTCCTTTGCCCTCTTCCATGCAGTAGCCCCCCCCAATCAGTAAGGGGGATCTTATTAGAGTCACCAGGCCGACCGTTACTGCTTGTTGTTGCTCAGTAATGGTGCGACCTGGGTACTGCACTTTACAGCTAGATGCATACAAGACATTACTACTAATCTCACAAGCAGGGTGGTAACCTGGTAATGGGCAATCCCCTATGACTGGTAGGAATCGTCCTGGGTTAGGCGTTGGCTGACTCCCGCTCACAGGCTGCTGCTTAGGTGGAAAGGCGACTGTAGGAAAGAGGGATAGTGCGGAACCCACAAATGATTTAAAGTATCTGTTTAACCAGTTGCTGCCCCCATCCGTGAGGTCAGTGGGGTTTGCTTCTGCTAGGAGGTTCCCTGTGATGCTCCCTGATGCAGCTCCTTTTCAGAATAACGGAAACAGTTTAAATTTCTGATGTTATGTTTTGAAAAGTTCTTCTTAACTGAGTTAGTGGTTTTATATAGGGGTCCACAGGATCCCGAGGTTTGTTTAAGTTATTGGGTATATAAGAACCTCAAATGGAGGATGGGATGATGGGTAAAAATATGTTGCCGAGCTCCACACCCAGGAGATGCCATCCTGACCCTGGGCTACTTAATTTATTGGTGGCCAGCTTGCTAAGGGAGACCCTCTTAGACAAGAGTTTGACAAAGGTGTTAATATGTAGAGAGGTGGAAAAACAAAGAGTTATGGAGGCGGTAAAGCCTAAACAAAGTATAGATAAGGTGACATACAGGACTGGAACAGGAGTGGTGGTCAAATTAGGTTGTTTAGAAAGAACCTCCAATGGGGGTGTCTTGCACTTAGGTTGAGCTATTTCTTGCTTAGGCAAGGGGCTCAGTATCTCTTAATAAGCTTAACAAATGTCAGGTAAGGATATACTATTGGCCACTTCCTGCAATGTGAGGGGTCTGAGCTCGCCAATCAAAAGAAAGAAAATCCTAGCCTGTTTAAAGTCTCTGAAATCTCAAATTGCTTTTTTGCAGGAAACAAAATTGAATCATATGGAGGCTCAAAAGTTGGTTAGGGTATGGGTGGGCTGGGAAGTTCACAGCGCGGCTTGTAAAACCAGAGGGGGGGTATCTATCTTGTGCCATAAGAACCTTAAATTGCAGTTGAGAGAGTTTAGAGCTGACAAGGAGGGAAGATGGATCCTAGCAAAGGTTAACACCCCCATGGGGGATGTTAGTTTTTCAAATCTATATGCCCCAAATGAAGACTCACCGAAGTTCTTTCATAAGATCTCACAAGAACTAGTGGGGATGGCTGGAGGGGAGACAGACATTCTACTGGGGGGGACTTCAATTTAGCAATGGACTTTCTCATGGACAGGTCCAACTCTAAGTCCGACTCACACACCTGCTCCATCAGGGCTCTGAAGGATCTTCTCACCCTACACAAACTACAAGACATCTGGAGAATAGCTCATCCAGATGCGAGGGACTATACCTACTTTTCTGAGGCCAAGCAAGTCACCAGTAGACTTGACTATTGGTTTACTTCCCCAAACATTTCTAACAAAATCCTCGATGTTAACATAGCTCCTCTGTACTTGTCTGATCATGCCCCACTATCGCTTTCTCTGGTACCCCCCGTCCCTGAGTCCTACGTCAGTGGGTTGGAGGCTTGATCCCTTACTGCTACAGGAAAGGGAATTCAGGGATTGGCTTCAAACTGAGGCAGAGATTTACTTCTCAGATAATCCCCCAGGATCAGCCTCGGTGGTGGCTATATGGGAAGCATTCAAAGCCACACTGCATGGTAGAATTATAAGCTATGCCTCCCACCGCAGGAACCAGAGGGAAAAGGAGGCCAGGGAACTGGAAAATGTCCTGAGGGACAAGGAAAATCTATACAAGAAAGACCCCAATAAGCTGCACAATCCAGAGCTCTTGCATGAACTGCTAGTACTGAGAATGAAGTTAAATACGTTAGCTACCCATAAGGCAGAACTTCAGATTTTAAGACTGAAACACAAATATTGGGTGGGGAGCTGGAAGTTACTGGCATACAGACTAAAGAAAAAACAAGCCGATAGACATATAGCACACTTGTAGAACAAACAGGGGGAAAAATTCAGTAAACCTGACTCCATAAACAAAATTATGTTAGAGTTCTACAATTTTCTGTACAGCTCTCATATCACCTAGGAAAGAACCAGATTTGACAAGTTTATGGAGGGCACAAAGCTCCCTAAACTTACAGATGCCCAATGTGAGCGGTTGGAGGGGCCCATAGAAGTGCAAGAAATTAGGGGACGCAATTAACAAAATGGCATTACGGAAGGCTCCGGGGGGGGGGGGGCTACTCAGCTGATTTTTATAAGGTAATTCAAGAGACTGCCTCTCTTCCTACAAGAGACATGTTACAGGAAGCTCTACTAAGGGAGACTCTCCCTCCCACCCTCAGAGAGGCAATTATCATAGTCCTCCCGAAGGAGGGGAAGGACCCCACTCACCCAGTAGGCTATAGGCCATCTCTATTATAAATGCTGATACTAAGATCCTTGCAAAAGCACTAGCAGCCCATCTGGAGCCTATTCTATCATACTTAATTCACACCTCTCAAGTGGGCTTTGTGAAAGGATGTGCCAGTACAGACCACCTCAGATCTCTAGTCACCCTTATACAAAGAGCAGGGCAAGTCCCCACCCCAGCTGCATCCATTTCGGTCGATTTTGAGAAGGCCTTCGACTCAGTCGAATGGGACTTCCTGCATGCCATACTACTACAACACTACAACTTCGGGAGGGTTTTTAGAAGCTGGATTAAAACACTCTATTCAGTCCCCATGGCAAGATTGCTGACAAATAACACTCTTTCGAACCAGTTTGAATTACACAGGGGAACTAGACAGGGGTGCCCACTGTCTCCCATGCTATTTGTTCTAGTCATTCAAGCCTTAGCCAGTGTGGTTTGGGAGCACCCTAATATTAGAGGGATAGGTATAGGGAATGTGGTTCACCATGCCCTGTTGTATGCAGATGACTGTCTTCTCTCAACTGATGATTTCCATGCAAGTTCTAAGCATATTGTAGACTTATTGCAAGCATTTTCAAACATCTCAGGTTTAAAGGTAAACCAGGGCAAGACAAGTCCTCCCACTGCACGCCAAGCTTACCTCTGGAGATATCTCCCAAGAGGGTCTCGCATGTGCTAAGGGGGGTATCAAATATTTGGGCATCAGGGTCATACCCTCTGTCTCCTCCCTGCTGGAAGCTAATCTAGCCCCATTAGTTTCTAGTCTAAAAGAGGGGACTATAAGATGGAAACAGCTAAACCTTTCTCTGCCTGGCAAGGTGGCAGCAATCAAAATGATGATGGCACCGAGGGTTTACTATGTAATTTCCCATCTTGCAATTGATATTCTGAGAAAGTGGTTCCAAAAACTGGACACCATTATGAGTGTCTTTCTCTGGGAGAATAAAATCCCCTGATACAGTAGAGCCAAGCTTCAAGCCTCTTGGACTAAGTGTGGGTGGTGCCTTCCTCATTTTCAACAATATGCCTATGCCTTTTCAGTGGCTAGCACCTGTAAGTTATTTTGAGAAGGCTCTGAAGCATTGCCAGTGTGGGAAGCAATTGAAAGAAGTGCTTTTTCTGGGAATCATCTTTCAGGGTATCTGGGCATTCCCCTCCCTAGTACATTTCGACACTGGTTAACAATCGGGGCTGCCCACAGGGCTTGGCACCAGTTAGGGGTCATTAGTAAATACTGCTTGAATCCAGGGTGGTTCCTAAACCTCTGAAATAACTCCAGCTGGACAATTAATAAAAGACCAGTTGCATGGGAGGGATGGAAGGAGAGAAAGATCAACAAGCTGGGTGATATCCTAATGGCTGATGGGGTTACCATTGATAGTTTCACTTCTCTACAGAGAAGATGTAACCTTGAGAAAAAAGAGTTTTGGAAGTATCTCCAAATTAGACACCTTTATACTGAATCATTAAAAAAAGGCTGCCCTTGTGTTATTTGTGTATCTGATGCCAGAGCCACGCCCAGGAATCTGCCTTTAAACTGCTGGGCACAACTGAAGAAAGGCCCAGCGGGCCAGATTTATAGGTTCATGAGAAAGGACATGCCTGATCCCTCTTTGCTGGCTAAATTCAAATGGCAAAATATGTTGTGCTCAGCTATAATGGCAGAGGAATGGAAAAGTAGCTGGTGTTCAGTAAAGCAGGCCTGTGTTGATCCCCGGAGCTTTCTTATCCAAATTAAAATAAGGCACCTTTGGTACCGCACTCCAGTGGCATTACAAAAAATGAGCCTAACACAGGAAGACATATGCTGGAGGTGTGGTGCCAATGGTGCTGATTTGCTACATGTAATTTGGCAGTGTGATTACATACAATCCTTCTGGTCGGAAGTAATTCACTGCTGCTCCACTATCCTTGGCCACCAGATTCCTAGCAAGCCCTCCCTCTGGACAGTCGGGATCCCTCCCTCTGGTGATAGGATATCAGACCTAAATTCTGCTTGGCAACTGCAGGCCTCTGTTGAGGCCAAATGGCTCACTCTCTGTAAATGGAGAACAAAGGAGGTGCCCTTTCTTACGGCTTGGTTGGTGGCCATGTCTAAGTTGGCTAGCTACTCCAAGCTTATGCACCTAAGCAACGACACAATGCAAATCCACTTGGATAGTTGGTCCCCTTTTATGCACTACATTCAGTGCACTTTCCCCACCTCCACTGATCCTTTGGGCAAGGACCTGCTAAAGCCCCCCTGAAGCCCACCCCGTACAATCTTCCACCAATAATGTATCAGTAGGAGTGAGGTTCCCCCTTTCGCATGGCGAACTCCCCTTAGAGGTCCCCCTGCTCTCGGAAAATCTGACCAGTTTTGTTACATTTCTATACCGCTGGTTTAGGACTTTAGGCACAATATGACACCTTTTACCTGAGCTTCAATGTATTCAATGTACTTAGTTTGTAATATAGGACCTGTCGATCGTATTTTCATGATGATTGAGATTCTTGTTTTGTCTCTATAACTCAATAAAAATTTAAACTGCAAAAAAGAAAAGTTTTGCGCTATTATCTCCACAAAGTCATGTGTGCACTGTGTGAGTGACTGAGGTGCACACTGGCCTGAGACCTCTGAAAACATATCATATAACTTTGTCTGCTGCTGATGGTACAAATAAAATATATGTTATGTATTCTTATCTTTATTCTTCATACCATAAACTCTGCAACAAGTCAGTATGTATGTGTGTATATATATATATATATATATTTGCAAGAAGCTGTACAGTGTCTGCAGTCCACACACATGAAAGAACACGGACTGTACACATGCAGTTTAGCACAGTATAATTGCACTACTCAGTCTTGCCTTTTGCCAAACACTTCACGATAGCATGACAGAAAGTAAACATTACTGAGGCTCCAAAAAAATTTACCAGACTCACCAGAATTCCAAAAATGCAATTGTCTTGTGTCCAGAAAATTTCCCAGTGCTGACGAAGTGAAATTGTAGCGTAACAAGAATTACAAAGTGTCCCAGAATTAATGGCGCACGCAGTCATATGCGCAGTGCTCACACACAGTCACCAGAATTATTGTGCATCCCCAAAATGCAATTGTCTTGTGTACAGAAAATTCCCCAGTGCTGACAAAGTGAAATTGTAGTGTAACAAGAATTGCAAAGTGTCTCAGAATTAATGGCACACTCAGTCATGTGCGCAGTGCTCACACGCAGTCACCAGAATTATTGTGCAGCCCAAAAATGCAACTGTCGTGTGTCCAGAAAATTCCCGTGCTGATGAAGTGAAATTGGAGCGTAACAAGAAATGCTGCTGCTGTTGTAATTACATGTAATTCTGCTGTGTATTGACCTTACTGTGATGATGATGTGATTATGCACAGTGTCTTGCCAAACCAAATGAAAAAGGGATAACATTGAGTTTACTGTCCCAAATGATGACACTGAGAACTGTTGGTTGCCCAAAGTGTTCTGAAATCACCGCAACAGGAAGGGTGCCCTTTGTGCATACACTAATAGTACCCTTGGTGAGATTATATATATACATATATATATACAGTGTATATATATATATATATATATATATATATATATATGTGTGTGTATTTTTTTAAGGGGAGTTGACATATATGATATATATATATATATATATATATATATATATATATATCTCATTGTATTGTTTTTTGTCCGAGGTCACGTACATACTGTTGGTGTGCGCATTCCTGTGCTTAATGAGAAATTGTGGTGTTGGAATTGGAATACTCTCAAGCCAAAGTAGGTAAGTATTTTTGTTGGGGGGGATTATCATTTGCAAGTAGGTCTCATTAATGGTTTATTGTTTGGTTAATTCTTCACAGATTTTATCTGCATCCTTCTCCAGTCCAGTAATGATGTTTATGGTCATCATCAATTCATACTATTTGTTGCATGTCTGCCAGCCTGGGGGATGATGTTGAACAAGTTATTTGGATAAGGCAACTATGACACCACTAAGCATCTGGAAGTTTCCTAGAAAAAGAAATGAAGGACTTATTAAACTTGATTGCAGCAGTAACACTTTATGTTTAAGCCGTGGCTGTTCCACCCCATCATATATGCTGATTAGCAGATACTGTAGCAAGCTGTCCCACTGAAGCCACATGAAGACCAAATCATCACATCGCAATTAAATTTAGTACCAGGCTATAACCAATACATTGTGTCAGTGTCCCTGTGTTACATTTTAAAACCACATCTTATCAAGTCACACGACCTGGGTCAAGCTTTTTTCAACACCTGCATGGTTGCAGCTGCTGCAAATAACAATACAGTGTAAGAAGTGTTGGACAAATATTATGTGATGTACACGTCACCTACTTTATGAATCGTCAGTCAGATTTGCACTCTTACGAAAAAAAGGAACAGATGAAATAAAATTGATATACTTACCAGTGTGGAAATGGATATCCTGTAGGTTGCTGTACACAGTACTGCTGTACCATACAGACTTTAAGCGAAGGAGAGTCATTTGTTAACCTGTAAAAAAAATAAATAAATAAGTTGACCGTATGTGTTTGACCACTGCAGCTCAGAAAAGCAACAGGAAACAAAACACAGCTAAAGGAAATTGAATAGCATGAAAAACATTAGTACACATACTCACTTTAAAGTATTGATAGTAAGAAGCCTTGTGCCTCTGGCTGATGGATGTGGTCTCCTGTCCGACTCCCTCTGCCTTGGCATGGGCAGGACATGTAATGGAAAACATTGTCAGAATGGTGGTGGTGGGTGGTGGTCATTTCTGGTGATGACAGTGGCTAACAGCGGTTTTATGGTGGTGGTCCAGGGGGGCACACGATGACATTCCCTCTCACATCTTCCTGCATCTGGTGTCAGTGGCTAACAGTGTTTTATGGTGGTGGTCCATGGAGGCACATGATGACATTCCCTCTCACGTCTTTCTGCATCTGGTGGCAGTGCCTAACAGCGGTTTTATGGTGGTGGACTGTCCAGGGTGGCACACAAAGTCATTCCCCCTGGTGGCAGTGGCTAGCAGCGGTTTTATGGTGGTGGTCTGGGGGCACACAATGACATTCCCTATGGTAGCAGTGGCTAACAGTGGTTTTATGGTGGTGGATGTTCCAGAGGGGCACACAAAGTCATTCCCCCTGGTGGCAGTGGCTAGCAGCGGTTTTATGGTGGTGATCCAGGGGGGCACACAATGATATTCCCTCTCACATCTTCCTGCATCTGGTGTTGATGGTGGCTAACAGCGGTTTTATGGTGGTGGATGGTCCAGGGGGCACTCAAAGTCATTCCCCCTGGTGGCAGTGGCTAGCAGTGGTTTTATGGTGGTGGTCCAAGGGGGCATACAAAGTCATCACCCCTGGTGGCAGTGGCTAACAGTGGTTTTATTGCGGTGGTATGGGGGGAACACAATGGCATTCCCTATGGCTGCACTAGCTAACAGTGGTTTTATGGTGCTGGTCCATGGGCCAGGATATATTGTGCTCTGTGTTACAAATGTGACGTGACATATAGAATTTGTCACTCTGAGTGGGACACTGATTTAACTTTATGAAAAAGGAAACATGTATCATACAACAAATGTGACAGCCTTTTAACCACTTAACTTAAAATCTGCCAACATTAACTTCATCATCATCTTTATAAAGAAAGCTGCCCTCGCAGTCATCTATGTCTGAATTCTGCCCACTGGAAAATTATTTCTCCATTGTGTCATCATCTACGCCAGTGGTAGGCTGTTTCATGCTGCCAGTGTCACCAGGATGGTCCATTTCTACAACATCAGCAAAACCATGACTATGGCTGGGTATGAATACTGAGGTTGCAGTCTGAGCTGGTATGTGCCTCTCATTAATTTTTATGAATGTCAGCAAACTGAAATTTGCAGGAGAGAGGTTTGTAAGATGATCCCAAACTATTGCACCTGCTGAGCTGAATGCCCTCTCAACACTTACACTGGAGGGTGGACATGTCACTTACTTCAGTGCCACTGTGGTCAGCTCTGGTCACTCACTGACCTTTCCACTCCAGTATAAAAGAGGATCATCAGTTATTGACAGATGCCTGTTTTCAGACAAATATGACTCAACCATTCTCTATGCTGCACTAAGTCCAGTGGCTGATGCATCATCCTGTTTTCCGGAATCATTCATGTCACAAATCCCCACTTGGGACAAAGCCTCCCAAAGTGGGTTAATGCCAACCGGTTTTGATGACAGACCACCTGGAACTGCAGTCCCCTTCCCCTTACAGGATATGCTTGCTACTTCTCCAGGTTGACTTTCAGCCTGATTATGCTGCAGAGGTTTGCTGACCTTGCCATGTGACTTCTGTGCCCCATGAACCAAGTGCACCCATTGCCCTATGACATTTTTTACCTGCTCAAGCCTGCCTTCCAATAGTGAGGCAATTCCACATTTGTATCGTGGGTCCAGCATTGTTGCTATTGCAAAGTTGTCACTATACTCAATGCTCAAGATGTGACGATTCTGGTCAAATACTGTCAGAATGTGTTTCAGCAACACACTGCTAGCACAGTCTCCGGCAACATCAAGGCTATGCTGTACATTCACCAGTGTCTGCCTCAGCACCCACAGCAGTGGAATTGATTGGCTAATGGAGGCAGACTCGCCACGCACTGCCTGTGTGGCATGTTCAAAAGTCCTCAAAATTGTTATTACAGAGTCCATAAGGCACCACTGTTCAGTTGTCATAGCCATGGAGACCCCAGAACTGTCATGGCTAGTGTGCATGACAAGACATTCTGAGATGGCTTTGTATTGTTCATACAACCTCTCTGCTATGTATAAAGTGCAGTTCCACCAGGTGACAACTTCCAGCTTCAAGCGGTGCTGCGGGAGGCTGTTTTGGATCTGCAACTGCCAAAGTTGGTTATGGGCCTTTGCAGAGCGTGAAAAGTGAGAATAGATGTGGCATGCAGCCGTCAGCATTTCCTTTATATCACAGTGCTGCAGAAACTCCTGCACCACAAGTTTTAAACAGTGGGCCATACATGGAACCCAAACAAAGCCACCATTCGTGATGCATTTAACCACATTTGACCAATTGTCACTTGCTATGAACCCAGCTGTCAGGGACAGGAGGTTCAACCACTTGTCAATTTCAGTCAGTACCAAGTCCAACATGTTTTCACCAGTGTGTGAACAGGTCACATTGCACATAGCAATCGTTGAAAGCTGTCGAATTCCTGGAAGATTGCTACCACGACACTCCACCTTACTGCACTGATTATTCACACTACCAACAGCACAAACAACACCCGGCACCTGTGCCCAATGTGCAGTTATACACAAATATAAACTCTCCACTGTTTTGCCACTTGTTCACATATCCATACTTAAATGGATGAATGGAGAGGAGGAATGTTGAAGGGCATGTCTTACAGAGTTGGACACGTGCTGCAAACCACCGGAACCCAGAATTCTCCACAGAGGAGAACGGCAAAAGATCAATTGCCAGCATTTCAACTATAGCAGCATTAAGGTCACGTGACACTGTATGATTGGGTGGGTACTTCAGCTTATGGGCAAAAACACTCTGCAACGTGGGCTGACTTAAATGTTTTACATGGGGTGTGATGACAAATGGTTCTGCTCTGCGAATTGCAGGGGGTGGAGTGTGGACATGTGATGAAGACGGAGGCACAGGTGATGAAAAATCCACAAATTAAGTTATTTTCCAAGATTTATGAACAGAGGTTGATGTACCACTTGCACTACTAGACATACTGCATTGACCACCACCACCACCACCACCACCACCAAAACTTCTACTTTCACCACCACTGGACAAGATTTCACAATCATTATGCTACTCCACTTCATCATGCTTGTAGTAATCCTCTGCTGTTATTTCATTGCTACTGCACACTTTCCTACTTGATCTTACAGTCATGGAAGGTTAACATGCTCATTATGGTTGATGATGAGGGTGAACGCCCCACTGTGACATTAGCTGCCATCTTGTGCTGGGTCCACAGTGCCATGTGCCGGTTCTTAAGATGTGCATGCTGGCCCCCCATGCCCAGAAGACTCCCTTTTTTACCTCGACTCACACACGCATGGCAAAACTGACAGATTGCAACTGACTCATTTGCATCTTGCACAAACAAATCCCCAAACAAGGGATTGTGATGCTCTACTTTTAACCCTTTCCATGCCACTGACTGATATATCAATCCCAAATTTCTATACATTCTAATTCTGTTGGCAGCCTAAAGGTTAACATGCCCCCCCACGATGATGCTTATTGGACTCCGTTTTTTTAAAGCCATGAAGTGGGGGGGGGGGGTGCTACATGATTTTTCAGGCAGGACACACTTGTACCGCAACTGACCACCATGACTACCTATCATTATTACTGGGCCATCATCATCACTGAAACTGCTAAATCACAGCTTTTTATGGGGGGGTAATGCAAACAGATCCAGACATAGCCTCCTTGAATTTCTTTTTGTCCAGTTCCCAACAGGGGTCACTGACATCATCATCATATTCATGAACATCACCCACATCCACATCTTCTGCTTGGATGCTGTCATGTGGACTGCATGTTGCAACCACAGCAATATCATCATCATCAGATTTATCATCCTCACCACCACCATCACCCATTAATTTTTCACCACACTGTGAATCATTGCATGGCAAATGCATGACCTGAACCACGGTGGAAGAAATGTGATATTGTGTGTTATCGTTGCCATGATGATCAGAATCCTCATGTTCAGTTACCAATGGGATGTTACTGGGGAGTATGACATCATCTACACTGTCACTCACTGCTTTATACTCAACTATACTTTTGGACACTGTCAACTGGTCAGAAGTGGAACTTGAAGCAGCAATACTCATACCACCAGCAACTGCACTAACGCCACCAGCTGGGACAACATCATCTGCTCCAACTATGAGTGAAGCTAGTGGTTGCATTGTAAAAAACATTGAAGGAGAAACACCTTTCCTCACATCAGCAATGCACTTTTGCGTACTACCATGCTCACAGACAATCTTACCACTGGCAGCAGTGCCATGGAGAGAAACAGCTTTGCTTGCATGTCTCTTTGCAGGCATTTTGGGGGATCAACAAGAAAATTCTACACAAATTTAGATTTTGGAATGTTCACTCTGGGCTGCTGGATGTGAAGCCAAAAAAAAAAAACAACTGTGGCTTCAACATGCAGCCACAAGAGATACAGACACAGACACAAAGTCACAACAAGTTCAACAACACCTTAACTAACTAGTGGTGCTCAAGTCACAATCCAATCTAGAAAAGAATACCTTTTGCCGGTTGGGGGTGGGGGGCACTGTGACTGCAGATTACAGTAACAGTGCAAAACCAAGATACCACAAAGCAGTTCAAAATCATGCAGGTGCAGTGGATAGCAGGTTCACACTGCTGCAATTACACTATGGCACAATAAAAGGTGTATTATTTCATGTCATGCATTGCACACACACACACACACACACACACACACACACTTTGTCTACAAGTAATGCGTAGCAAATTGAAAACTTCAGTAATATACCACATATTTTAAACAACCTGAAATTATGCACTCCTGCACCAGGTCCACAACACGATCAGCAAAAAAATGTCAACAATTACTGAAAATATTACTGTGTGTACATTAACACAGTTATACAAGAAAGATATAACCAAAAAACAAAGAACTCCCTATTTCTCCAACTCATACTCTACCTACACCACAGATACGTCCCATACCCAAAGCACACTTCCACTCTCTGTCAGTACACAGACTGAATGTTATACATTAACATTCAAAAGCCACACACAAACAATAAACACTAGATAATAAGAGCACAGGAGGGTTTCCTACAATCGATGCACTAAAGTTTGAGCAAAAAAATTACTCAAGAAAACTTTAACAGCTTTTAGAGGGTTTGAATCGCAGAGAGCTCTCAGTGTAAACTGTCTCCTACAGCTACCTACACACACTACCCAGAGCTGAGGTGGTGCTGAACAATCTAGAGCCCATGTGACCTGCAATCCCATGAATCACTGCAAAATACACCTTTGGAGCTCACCAACGAGGCGAAGTGATGCGAAGTACATTGATTTCAAAGTACTTCGCCTTAAAATTGGTGGAGTAGTGGTTTGAGGAAGGCCGAATAACACAAAATCATTGCTTTCAATAGACTTTATGTTCCTCATTATGACGTGAAGTACTCCGCTTCACATTGCGGAGTACTTTGCGGATTCCACATTACTCCATGAATCACTTCACGGAGCGGATTGTGGCCGCTTCGCCCACCATTAATTACAAATGGGGCCCCTTTTCAACTCGTTGTACCAGTTTACAGTTTGTGTTCTGCATTACTTGTGTTTTAAAAAGCATTTTATCTGCTACATTATTAAGAGTGCACCAAACTCCATCCTGCTAGCAGCATCAGTGTCCCCAGTGCAGTACCCACTGCAACTTAAAAGCAATCTCTCATCCATGGCATTTGGAGGGAATTAAGCTGGGTGCACATGCACTGGGATTTAAGGGCTGCGGGGGGGGGCAGATTCTGAGAATATTTGCAATTTTACTGCCTAGAGTCTAAAGTTGCTGCTACCCCCATTTATCCCATTTTACCTTGCTGCCCCCTTGTTCTTTCCTTACCTTCACTTTTAAATAAATTATTTGTTTGAATTGCATTTTATAGTTTGGGGTTCATCATTGCTTACTGTGTCATTTGGTTTGGGGGTAGGACTGTGTTGGCAATTTATGCACTGTTTCCTGTTTTCCCACGAGGAAAGACTTAGGGAACTGAATATGTACTTCCTGGACCAGAGAAAAGAGAGAGGGGACATGATTGAAACATTCAAGTACATAAAAGGCATTAACAAGGTACAGGCACAAACTTCTTCACTTCAAGAAGCGCTCTAGAACCAGGGTACATGACCTCAGGCTGCAAGGAGAGAGGTTCTCTACCAACACCAGGAAGTTTTTCTTCTCAGAAACAGTGGTGGATGCCTGGAACAGCCTGCCCCAGGAGGTTGTGAGGGTCAACACTGTGGGGGGATTCAAGAATGCATGGGATAGTCACAAGGGAGCACTGACTACAAAGGGCAACTAGAGTGTCAAAATAGGTCTAAAACAAATGAGCAGATTAGATGGACCTAGTGGCCTCCTTCTGCCGTCAACTTTTATGTTTCTAGAACTTTGTGTTTCAACATCTAGCTACCCCATATTTCCACCCCAGGTGGAGATACAGCACCATGTTAGGCCAGTGTACCCAGTGTAGCACATCCTTAGGTAACCTAGGCCATTCTCCTTGTGAGGTGCAGAGAGGTAAACCCTGAGGGTCCTGGATGGTCAGCTGCTACATCGTAGGTACCACTGACATTTCTGCAGCACTAGTGTGCCTTCCAAACTATGACTTTGTGAAGAAAAATATTTAGTGCCCCCCTCCAAAATGTTTGAAAGTGGTCATGGTGCTTTAGGAGTTGGAAGATTGGTGCCAAGGAGAGAGCCTGGTCTTGGAAAAAGCAATCCTGGTCACAGGGATCCTTGAAGATACCAAAAGGGTCAGCATTTTGGAGCTATTGGACACTTTGCAGTGTGTGGGCAGTTTAAAAGTATATGGTATGACTTATGATCGCGCCAGCCAAAGCATGACTGCGTTGATTGAGAGTGATTCACAAACTAATGTGAGCATACTGCCCACCTCATTCAAATCTGAAAGTTCTAAAGGGGCATGGCACCTGTTTTACAGTGGGAGATGTTTGCTTTCCACTTCCCCTTCCCTACCAGTACAGCTAGCTGACAGGGTGGAAAAAGTCAAGTTGTTGTCAGCCTGTGAGGGAAAAGCATTGTGAGAGTTTCAAGCATTGGTGTCCAGCGATACTCCAAATCCTTCACCCAAGGGCACTGCAGTCCCACAGAGTTTAAGGTGCAATTGCAGTTGTTTCTTAGTGCAGCACTGAAGACTGCCAAGGATGTGAGCAACCTGTTACAGAGAGAGAAAAGGTGTGACACCCTGATGCCTTCTGCCAAGCGGGCACCAGTGGTACATGAATGTGCAGCCATTCCTGTGTCCTATTATGACACCAGTTTCTACTAAAGATTATGCACACTCACATTCTCAGGTACTGTCCCCACCCCTGAGTGGAAAGATGGCTACTAGAGTCGGATGAGTCAAGAACTCAGATGGTTCAAGAATGGAAGTGTTTTGAAATGGAAAAAGGAAAAGAGTCATAGAAAAAGTCTACAGGGAAATGCTTTGGACATAATTTGGTCTGTACGAATAAATCAGCCAAATCTTACCGTACAAGACCATCTAGCAATGTTAAAGAGTACTTATGGACCTATCAAGAGTGGCACTGATGAGCTTTGCCAGCTGACAGCCTCCATATAGGAAGAGAGGGGGAGAGAGAGAGAGAGAGAGAGAGAGAGATTGTCTGATTACTTGACCTGTCTAGAAACAGTTACCGGATAGACAGTAGAGGCTGGAGGAATCACCCCAGACCAAGCTGACAGAACCAGACTAGAGCAAGTGCTGAAAGGAGCTATACACTCACAGATGACTGTATTCTCCCTTCAGCTGAAGGACCAGAAAGCCCTATACCTCAACCTGAAAAAGCTGGAAGAGGTGAGAGAGGAAGTTACAGGCAAGTGGAGAGAGTTGCTGAAAGTATCTACGTGGAAAACTACTCCCGTCATGGTACAAGCTACACCTGAGAAGCTTCAGGTGGACACCATGAGGCTTGAACAGAAAATAAAGCTTTTGGAGGAGCAACTGAAAGCAATGACCACAGCACCTGAACCGCAGACAAGAGCCAAGTCAAGGACTCCAGGTAGAGGAAATGCACCCAGATTTTCTGCTGCCCCTCGGCATATGCCTCAAGTCCCACCTCGCACTAGGAACAATGTACTTTACTACAGTGTGGGCAAGGTGGACACGCAGCATGAGGTTGCATGTAGCCAGCAAACCCACAATTTGTGAATCAGAAGTGGGAAAGGCCACCATAACAGCAAGGAAATGACCTGTGGAGCCCAGTGATGGAGCAAACCTTGTCGCCAACAGTACAATTGTCCATGAAATGGATTGATCCTGAAATTGCTTGAAGGAACAAGTTCCCCTCAGGACTACTGGGCCCCAGAGCAGACATTCCAATCCTTATTGGCGGATAACCACGTAAAGCATTACAGGACAGTGGATCATAAGTTACTATTATTCACCATGCTTTCTACAACAGTCACTTAAGACACTTGCCTCTTAAACCTCCGAAAGGACTTTCCCTGTGGGGCCTGAGTGACACCAGCTGCCCTTATGATGGTTGCTGCATTGTGCAGTTAGAGTTCCCTGTAGCGGCCAAGGGAGTGCCACACAGGATTCACACCATAGCATTAATATGTTCTGAATCCAAGACTATGGATGACACCTGTGTTTTAATTTGAACCAATGCAGACATGTTTGGGAGAATGGCTCAAATGTGCCAAGAGAGAGGAAGAGCACAGTGCTGGCAGTCTGCCATTGCAAGCAATTGTAAAGAGAGTTAGCCTGAAACTTGACGCCCCAAATACAGTGGTAACAGAAGAGCCCATTGGTGTGATTAGCTGCATCAACAGCAAGGAAGTGATCTTACCCCACAATGCACTGTGCAATGTGGTCAGTATAGCAGGGTTCAAGTGTCAGCAACCCGGACCTGCACTCATCATTGATGCAGCAGCTGACAACAGCCTGCCCGAAGGACTGATGGCCCAGAGAGGAGTGATGCCATTGCCTGCTACCCTCTGGATGAGACGAGTGACTTTGAGGGTGAATAATGAGACAGAAAAGCCCATCATCTTATGAAAAAAGGCAGGTATTGGTCAATATCTGCCAAAAGTGTGACCAGAGTGGACCCTGGAGCAGCCAACGCCACTGAGATTGACCCTGGACTGTTTGAATTTGGAGTCTTGCCCATACCTGATCACTACCTGTGGAGCCTGAGTAACAACCTAACTAAGCACCGGAAAGTATTGTCTTTGAATGAATGAGATGTAGGATGTGTCTGAGGAGAAGAGCACCACATCCACCTTTGAGACAACTGCCCTTATCGGGAGAGATCCCGAAGGCTGGCCCTGCAAACATAGAAGATGTCAGCCACTTTCTACAAGAGCTATGGGCAGGGAAGATCATCAAGGTGTCTAGAAGTCCTTACTCCTCACCCATAGTAATAGCAAGTAAGAAGAATGGAGCCATTTGGATGTCCATAGACTACTGCACCCTTAACAAGAAGACAGTACCCAACCAGTACACAGCACCTCAAGCTGAAGATGTCCTGGTTAGCTTAACAGGAAACAAGTGGTTCTCATTGCTGGACCTCAGGGGTCAACCTTAACATTTTTTTTTGCACTAGCCAGCCAGGCTAGTGAGTCAGAGATTGTACTAGCCCACAGTCAGTATGGTTAACAGTGATTTGTCAAACGATAGGCAAATAAAATCACATTTGTTCTGCCAACAGTCTGGACACCTAACAACTAATTTTGCACTGTGCCTTTAACTGAAAACTGCACATACACTATCTCAGTTTCTGTAACTGAAGTGTCAGTGGTTCTGTCACTGATGACTGAAATGAACTTTATTCCCATAATTGTTTCTCGTAGCGCCATGTGTTCAACCTCAGCTACATAGTGGATAAAGTTGCAGGCATATTTGTCATTCTGATATGCTGAACTAATATCTAGCTCTTTCATATCATCAAGGCTGCATATCCACACAATGTCTGTGAAAGGACGTCCTTTGTTAGCAATTGCATGCCATGTGTGAAACAGTTTATCCAGATGGTTAAGTGTTGCTTCATTCATGTTCTTCAGCATTCCCTCCACATTACTTGTCCCTGGAGTAGCAGTGCTGGCATTCTCCTTTTCCTTTGCCCTAGCATGAGCTTCACTGATATTATGGGATGAGAGAGTCAAGCCAGAAGTTATCTTTACCGAAACAAAAATTACTGTTATTGCCCGCCTTACCCAACCGTATTTTATATTTGATACACAAATGGCAGAACATCATATCTTTTGCACCATCATACCCCAACCAGTCATATTTTTCTAGCCAACATTGCTGGAACTGATGGCTTCACTATGTCTTTTCATACTCATGATCTTTTATTTGTTTGTTTCCGTCAGCATGCTTTCTTTTAATTTCAGCTGGGTTACTGACTTTAATATATTTTCACATTTTCAGATTTGTAGTTAATAAAGTTGTGTCATAAAAAAAATGTGTGTGTGTGTGTCTTTTTCTTCCCTGTTTCCTTCCTTTTCCAACCCTGGCCACAGATCACAGAAATGCTCGATTGTCCCAGTTCTATTAGCAAATGTTCACCAAAAAAAGTAAGCATAAATTCGACAACATCAACCCATTCTGTTATTTATTTATTTTTATTCTTTGGCAGCCAGGTAACTCCCACTGGACACCAGACCCATTTACAGGGGTGGCCCAGAAACACAGGGAGGTTAAGGCTCTGTTCACACTGTGGGACGAAGCAATGCATTTCAAGCAATTGTTTTAAAACACAGATTAATGCTTACTGTGTCAGTGCATCCGCATTGCTAAAAGTGTGTTCTAAACCATGTTGTCTCATTCACCTGAGCAATGCTACTGCATTCTGACTGTCAACCTGGATCCTGACTTTTCACCTTTGTGCTTTCATGAGGCAGCTGGGATTGAACCCCACTGCATCCTGGAACAAGCTGAGGGAAGTCGTGTTGTCCTGTTCGCAGTCTGTAAGTTCAATTTAAATCCTGAACTGTTCTTAAAACTGTACTCAAGCTTACCTTGAATCAAGGTTTGAGCAAATTTTTTTTCAAAATGATTCAGTATGAATGCAAACTGTGTTTGGGGGTATTTAAAATGTTTTACCATAAATAAAATGTTTTAAGTACCCCAGTGTGAACAAGGCCTTAATGACTTGCTTAGGGTCACACAGTATGCAAGTGGAGGCTGTGGGAATTTAAACAAAGATCTGCTGGATGTACAAAGCCCATTCACAACCTGTTACTCTCTGTTAAACAGGTATACCATGATATGGGGCACTAGCAAGTGGGTGCCTGCTGAAACGGTGACCCACTTTTGGCTAGTGCCCTGACCGCAGGAGTGTGGGGTCGGTTGGGGTGGTTCACGAAAAGGCATCAGGATGTCACATGCATTCTATCGTGTGGGGGTGGGGAGCGCCCAATGATGTGGTGGGAGGGTGTGAGGGTGGTGCCATGGGTTTCTGGCAAGCTGGTGTCATAGCATGGTGGGCTAGGTGCTGGGTGGCGGGGATGCAGGATTCGGGACTGGGCGCCGGTAGTTTTTGTTGCGCCTGGCCTGAGACAGTGCTTTTTTTTTTTAACAAGATGCCCCCCCCCCCACATGCACCCCCTGGAGTTGAGAATCTTAATTTAGGGGGATGCGGGGGGCATAGACCCTCACCTAATAGAAAAAAAAATGTGTTGCACTGCATTTCCTTGCGCCGGGATTCCACATAGCTTAAACTGAATTTCGGCAATGTGGGGTTGCGATAAGGTTGTTCGGCATGCCGAATTCACCCTTATCACATAGAACTGTTAAACACTCTCCAGTTTTCCTTTCCATGACAGCCATGAATTCTGATATGTTTCAATCACCTTTTTGATAACTGAACTATCAGTACTTGTGGTATAATCAATACTACACTGTGTTCCTCATCAGCTACTGCGATTTCTTTTCAAATGTCTAAGACATCAAATTCCACAATTTCAGACACACCATTCCATGCTATTTATTTCAGTGACCTGTAAAGCTGTAGCTAATCTCATGGAATGTTTAGGCTGGTAGTATAAAAAAATAAGAGCAGAAGGAGAGAAATAATCGCCACAGTGACAGAGGCAATAAAATGTGAAAACTAATCTGAAAAAGTGGGTCTAAAACATATGGGAATATAGGAAAAACCAAAAGGAACCTATTACAGCATATGAAGGTATCCAAAATTAGCATGCTCAAACCTTTTATGTTGCTTCAACACTATAATTCACATTTCTTCTAAGGGGTGCTGCTGGGTTGTAACATATAACGAACAATCCAAAAATACCTGCGCCCCCCCCCATACACACACAACATAGCATATTTAAACTTTCCACTGCCAAAATTGGCTATATTTACTTTAAGCTCCATGTACAGAGTGGGTCCTCTTTGTTTCAAACTGGAATTCCAATGTGAGTAAGCTAAATCACCAAAGGTGGGACCCTTGATTTTGCATTGTAAAAATCTGTTTCCTATCGTGGCAGTAAATGACCATGCTTAAAATTTAGAGTTGAAAAGATTAGGTTGATTTACTGCTAATGGTCTTAATGGCCATACTTTACACCTCCTAGATAGACTGGTTTTACAAACAAAGGCCTATGGCTAGTGACATCAGAACTTTTTTTGTAACCTGGGCATACATGCAACAGCGAATGATTTGATACAGTTTAATACTGAGCACTCAAAATGGCCCAAAAACTGGACTACATTTAATCAAAAATGGATTGTCAGATAAGGATGCTGAAAACCGGATTATCCAGTCTACAATGGGACAGGTGACAGCCCTAGAACTGTGCTGTTCTTGGACACAGTCACAAATCTGCCTGTCGTAAGTACTGAACTAAACATGGAAAAGGAGAAAGGATCTTTACCAGCAAAAAATAAAATCAGTATGTAACCCCCTTGCAAATGGGGGTTCCCAAAAGTCTTCCAGGAGCTTGCTTGAATGCTCCAAGCCTGAATGGTGTTTGGCGTTTAAGCCATTTATCTGTGAGTGCTTTTAGAGCCTCTGGTACTGTCTCTTTAAGAGCTGTCTGCTTGCTGACATAATTAGTTTGTATGGGGGGACTGTGTGTTTTCCTGCTTGAGTCCCACTCGAGCTGCTGCCAATGCGCTTTGTTTTTGCAGTCACTAAGAGTGCCAGGGGAGCCTATCTGAAAGATGTAACTGTTTGCCAGAAATCATTTAGGCCCTGTCTACACTACACCGCTTGCACCCGGTAACGGATGCAATCCGTTACGGCTGCAGAGCGATGCAGTGCGTCCACACCTCAGCGGTGTCCATTAAGGGACAGGCACCGCCGGTCCACACATCGGGATCCGGACGACTGTTACAGCAGCGCCCGATCCCACAATGCGCTTCGGCGCTCTTTTGTGCCCTGCAGAGACCATGCCGGCAGTCCACACTACCGCGATGCGGTCAAGCGGGACCAGTTCAAAGCGGTTAAAACACCTTCCTGTAACGCTACCAGTGTAACACACACCATTACCGAGTGTGGTTTACACCTCTCTGTAACGTTACAGAAGGGTTTTCGGCTGCAGAGTGGACAGGGTCTTAGAGTAATAATGAAAATACAGTTTGTCTAACTTGCTTTCCTTTGTAGTCTGAATTGTTTGCCTAGCCCTCCTTTCTAGTTTTGAACTGCTGAACTGGACCAATCAGCGTGGGGGACCTTTTGAAGTGGAGCCTGCTGCTGGCAAATCAGAACTTGGACTCTTAAGTTGAGTCAGCCACAATGGGACTGTATCGCTGATGCTTCTAGGAATTGTAGTTTGGATTTCGGCACCTTTTTGCACCAACAGGGGGAGTCTATTGTGAGTGACAGCCAAACCAGCCAACTGAACTGGGAGGGACTCAAAGAAAATGCCCGGTTTTGTCTTCTGGAGTTTCAGTTTAGCTTTGGCAGTGAAGAGTCAAGGAGCTCTGTGCTTCTTCGGTGTGCAGTTCAGCACGGGAAACGCATGTAAGGCCCCAAGTTTCGGTCTGCAGCTTGTTCGGACTGAATCCAACCTGTGAAGAGAATAAACGAGATCTGAAGAGTAGAAACAAGTTCACCCTGTAGAAGACTGGTGAAATTGCTGAATCGTGCTCGGTCTGTCAGGAACTGAACCTGCTGTGTGTTCTCCCGGGTATTGTGCAGTAATTGCGATCGGGATAAACTACAGAAGCAGCCTGCCTGGTATAGTACTTTCTTTTTACATATAAATGTGTGTAGTGCTTGTGGGGAATCATGTTTCAAATCCCCTGTACAGTGAATTGAGTGCATGAAGCTGGAAGTAAACCCCAGTTTAATCCAGACTACATCCATTTGCTCCAAACTGCAGTGGGGTCCAGTCACAAGGACCTTGCCCACGTGGTCTGCTCCTCCTGGCAATCCAGGACAATCTGCCTTTCATCCAGTTCCCAGCACTGAGTTTGTGAGTACAAAGCAGGGTAGCTCCCTGCCATCTGTTTATCGAATTGCAAGTGTGTTATCTAATTGTTGTGTTTTTATTTCTTCACGAACTGAGCCATCCGGCTCCGGATTACAATTGGGTATTGTGCAAGTGTTTTTTCATCACAGGGCCCCAACCAGCTGCACCAAATAGGCTAGCATTCTATTGCCTGGTTACCCAGAGACAGTGACTTATAGGTTAGGCCTGTGCACAGTGCCCTAGTATGGATATACATATGTTAGAGTGGTAAGCTAATTAACCTGATTTCCCCCAGTCCTTGTTATCCCCCCCCTAAATAAATCAGATCTGTTTGTTTCAGCAAAGTTACACTGCCTGAGGTATTCATTTATGTTAAAGTATTGTACTGTGGTTTTTGCACTGTATCATCTTGTTTTACAGGGGGTCCCCAGAGTCCAGCTGACCGAATCAGTCCTGGGGGTAAGTGTATACTGTGAAGGTAATTCTGATATATTGTGTGGGCCACTAGTGGGAAGAAAGGGGGGTCGCAGTGTCTCAGGGAGCTGTGACCAAATTAGTTTAACTATTGCAAACCCTGACCTCTGGGCGGAGGCACTCGCCATTAGACCTAGGCCCCTCAACCTGTTAGTAGTTAAGCAGGCAGGGGTAGTAGCCCTTGGGATAGTGCCACCTAGGGGTTACAAGTAAGTATAAAATGAAACGGTTTGTAAATGCACTACACACAGACATCTATTTTTTTCATTTCACTAATGCTACGGCAGCAGCATATAGTTAAACCTCCATGAAAAGGACCTGTTTTTAAATTAAGTTATATTGCAGCTTTCCACAGGAGGAACTGCACTAGCCCAGCTGGGCAAGTAACAGAGATTCTGCACTAGCCCGCAACAGTCTGTACCAGTACCCGGGCTAGTAAGTGAATGTTAAGGTTGACCCCTGCTGGACTTGCACAGTGGCTACTATCAAATCCCCATGGCAGAGGAAGATAAAAAAAAAAATATAGCCTTCACCTGCCCTCTGTGGTTCTTCCAGTACAACAGGATGCTCCAAGGTATATATATTGGGCTCCAGCCACATTTCAGAGACTAATGGAGAAAGCAGTGGGGGACATGAGGTCTATGATGCCGGATCGCCAACAGCTACAGCAATGGCTGATACAGTGACACCTGCACCGCAGCTGCATGAATATTGCTGGAACAGCGCAGTGACTACAGATGCCACAACAGCCATAACAGTGACTGGAGAACTGCAACCGATGCACCCAAGGTGAGCACCCATAACCCGCCCCCCCCCGAACATCAGGCAACAATGCCCCCCAAAGCAGGGCAGAACCCACAACCCGCCCCCTGAGCATCAGGCAACAGTGCCCCTTCCCCAGAGCAAGACAGCACCTGCCCCTGAACATCAGGCAACAGTGCCCCCTCCCGGAGCAGGAAAGCACCTACAACCCACCCCCAGCCATGCCCTCTGATCCACAGATACCCACCCCTAATGACCGGGGCACAGCCCCAAGCAAAACACCACAGAGGCAGTGAGAGGACACAGGCGATACTGAAGTGTGTTTATTGGAAGCAGTCACACAGCCTGTGGTACAGGACACTGCCAGGCATTACCCACCACCCCCACACAGTCCTAAACAAACAGTCTTGGCTATGTGCTGGTCCATGATGACACGGCACTCACACCTACAGGCAAATATTAAGGGCTATGCCCATTGGATAGTCCTTCAGGCACCTCTGCTCATATTGGTCCATGATGTCCATGATGCAGTCACTGGTGTCCTGAGTCCTCCTCCTTGAGCTTCCAACCTCTGTGCCACACTGCAACTGCTGCATCTTCAGCTTCATGAGCTGCTGTTGATACCACAGCACCTCGATGAACCTCCAGATGGTTGGGTGGGACGCCCCCATCAGCGAGTTGAAGCTCTGTGCCAGTCCTCGATGGCATTGGTGGTACGGGGCAGCCCCTCCTGTGCAGCAGTGTAGACATTCCAGAAATCCAGTGGGAACATTGGCCAGCACTGCACCCTGCTACAGACTGGAAGCCCCAACCAGGTGTCCTTGAAGTAGTCGAGGTAGGGTGCCAACTCCTCCTCATACATGACGAAGAAATCCCAGGCTCGCATCTCCTCATAGGTGCTACACACATCCATTGCTGGCATGAATGCCAGTGCTGCCAGCATGTGGATGTGCATGGCAAACTCGTCACTGGCAATGTACAGCTGTGCCAGGGAGCCATGCTGTTGCAGCTTCCTCCACAGGCACTGGGTAAAGTGGAAAAAGCACCCCCTGTAGGAACACGAGCCAAAGTGCCTTGTAGGCAGCCGGCTCAAAAATGATCATGATCGACATGGGGTGCAGCTCAGGATACAGCTCCAGTAGTGTTCTGAACATGGCTATGTAGCACCCCACAGTCCAGCTGGACATCAGGACATAGATGGCCAGTAACACTGCCGTGGTCTCCACTCTGTGCAAGCTATACAACTGCTGGAAGAGTCTGGGGTTGCTGCAGAACATCCTGTCCGCACACCAGGTGCTGCACCTTGCCAGGTACTCCAGGTTCCATTGGGTGCTGAAGATGAGGAACTGGGCTACACTGTCCCCAGAGTCGTGCCGGAGGAACGGCTCTCCCGTATCTGTCAGCTGGTAGTCCTTCGGTTTGCTGAGCCCTGACAGTACTGTGCGCTCCACCAGTGATCATCCTCCATACCTTCTGTATTGCCACCCACTCACCACATCCATGAGGCCACTGCAGCATGCAGTCATGACCTCTTGGCAGCTCTCTGTGGTCTCCACTGCCTGGCGTGTCACCACTGTATGGACATGTTGTACCATGACCCTGACACTGTCTGGCACATGGTTGTGCCTCCCAGTGAGTGTGACATCATCTGACCTGTCCACAGTCCTCACCCACCCACAGCATTTCCCGGCGTGGTATTCCACACACTTCCAGTATGTGGCTGCACCCCAGGAACCCTTGAAATGCGAGAAGGTCATTACCTTGGGCACACTTTACAAAATCTAGCGGTATGGCCCCACTGAATGTCCATTTCACCTATACTGGCTCCCCCATGTCACCCTTTATATGCTGTCGCTGTGTGTGCCTGTGGAGATTCGTTGCAGTGTGTCACCGGAGAACACCTGTTGACCTGTGGGGACTCGCTTGAGTGCACCTGCATTGGGTCATCACTGCATGTCTCACCCGCAGTCACTGCCATTGGTATGCACTCCCTCTGTATGGGGTGCAGTTCCTGTGATGTGCACTGCCAGCGATGGGATCCATAGCACTGCTTGTGGGTTCACCCTGTGTCCGCAGTTGGGTTATTGTGGCTCATTCCTAGACACCTGCCACTCTACCGCACACGTCGCTGTTCTGCACTTCCATCCCATGGTTTAGTTGTGTGAGTTTCGATCTGGGTGAGTCGCTCTTCAAATGGCATACCGGGGACATGCAGCTGTTGGAGGTGCTAGTATACCTGGATGATTTAACAGTGTTTCGGAGAACATCGGAAGAGCACAAAACACGATTGATGAAGGTGTTGGGCAGATTGGAGGAGTTTGGCCTGAAGTTGTCCATTGCCAAGTGCCAGTTTTGCCAGCCCTCGGTCAAATATGTGTCCCACATAATTTCTGCCAATGGGGTACAGACAGACCCAGCGTAAGTAGATGTACTCACCACTTGGTTTAGACCACACAATCTCAAGACCCTGCAGTAATTTCTCAGATTCTGCAGATAATATAGGTGGTTTGTGAAAGACAATTCAGTGGTTGCCCACCCTCTGAATGACCTCACCCAAGGGTATCCACCTACAGACAAAAAAAAAGCTCATTCCAGGAGGGGCAATCCTCCCAAAAGAGTACTGGAAAGTGAATGAACCATTTGGCATCAGTTGGACTGAGCAGTGTGAAAAAGCCTTCACAGAGATAATCAAATGCCAAAGTAAGGCTTCAGTGCTGGCATTCAGAGATTCCACAAAACCTTACACATTGCACTCAGATGCCTGTTTAAGTGGCCTAGGAGCAGTCCTGTAACAGGAGCACCCTGAGGGACTTTGCACAGTGGCATTTGTGTCACAGTTTGAACCTGTCTGAGAAACTGTATCCTGTGCACAGACTTGAATTCTTGGCCCTCATGTAGGCTGTTACAGAAAAATTCCATGGTTACTTGTATGAAGTCCAGTTCACAGTGATAATAGACAACAATCTGTACACCCATGTAAATACAGCAGCAAAACTGGACAGCGTTGGACATCAGTGACTCAGCTTTATGTACTTACAACTACAGCTTAGAATACCATAATGGGCAAAGTAATATTGATGCTGACATATTATCCTACCACCCACACCATGATCAGCCAGCCTCAAGTATGAAAATTCCAGATGCAGCAGTAAAGGCAATGTGTTTGGAATTCAACACTACTAATCATGCTACTCCTGCAAACCCTCACTGAGCAATCAACATGTTGTGGTCCTCTCCACATGCTATTCTGAAAGCCCACCTTAATTTCACTGGTTTGGACCTTTTGCATTTGCCTTAGTCTAGCTGGCATGAACTCAAACAAGTTCAAAGGGAAGACTATGTTTTATGTGGTGTGATATGTGCCTTGGAAAACAGACATGATGCAAATCAAGTACCAGTAACTCACCCAGATATTCCACTATTATTAAAAGAGTGGAACCGATTGTCCCTAAATGATGTACTACTGATATGAGCCAGTCAGGACAGTGCACACCCTGAATTCCCTAGACAACAATTGGTGTTGCCATAGAAATACCAAACAGCTGTCATCAGAGCGCTGCATGCTGACATGGGTCACCTGGAGTTTGACTGCACTTTGGACCTAATTCAAACATGTTTCTATTGGCCCAAAATGGCAAAAGAAGTTGAGAAGCATTACAAAACCTACCTCAGATGTATCAAAAGAAAGATTTTAACAAAATAAGCAGGCACTTTTGGAGATTATCAAAGCCAGTGGGCTAGTGGAACTAGTATGTATGGACTTTTTCTCACTGGAGCCGGACAGAAAAAACATTATTAACATTCTGGTGATAACTGACCATTACCCTCGATATGCTCAGGTGTACCCTACATGTAACCCCCCTGTGGGGCTGCCCCAGTTCTCCTGCTGTCTGCTAGTCCCCATTGCTCTGGATCTGCTGATCTGTGTCCCAGCCACCTGTCCCGAGTCCCTGATTGCCCCTTAAGTCTCCGTCCAGTCCCTGTGCTGTTTTTGTGAGTATTGGGGTTGGAGGAGCTAAACTGTTGAGCTGCTGCGCTGCCTGCAGTTTAAAATGAATAGTGGTGGCCTGGTGCAGAAGCACATACTCATCTTCTTACCATGACTGTGTTGAAACTGAGGCAGTTTGAGAGGTCCTGGTCCCTCTGTTAAGCTAATCAGAAGCCAGAGACCTGGAGGAGGCATAAGAGGATCCTCTAAAGGTTTTAAATAAAGAGCGTCAATGAGCGCTGTTGGGGAATTCCTCATAAATATTAATGAGGCAATATTTGAATATTAATGAGGTGGTGAATATTGATGAAAAAGCCTGCCTGCTGCCTGGGGACAATGTAAATCAGCTGTAGTGACAGGCAGGGAGCTGGGTAAAATTGTTAAATGCTACAATCATTTACTAGGGTACTAAATCTGCTTCAAGACTGGGGGATTTAATAAATAAAGTTATGTATTCTGGCTGCATCAGGAGGACTTGGAGGTTGCGACTGTTGTGGGACTGCATATAAACTGTTTGCACAGCAGCCATGTTGCAGCCTTTGACTCCAATTACAGCTAATCTGAAGGCCAGGATTTTGCAAAGAACTTATGGGACAGTAAAAGGGACTTATGGGGGAAAAAGCTGGGGAAATTCCTGGTGCCGTTTTGCAGTACCAATCAGGCATCGAGGAAGCCTGTTGAAAATTAATTTGTCAGAGGGACAATTGTTTCAGCCAATCACGAGCTGCAGAGAGCTCCCAAAACCCAAGAGACTTTTTGTTCTGAGTTCAGTTCAGTGGGAGCACCTCCAGAGGGAGAGGGGCTCCAGCCCCTTTGCAGAAAGATGTGACTGTGAGGCTGGGGAAGGGCCTGCCTTGGGGTTGCCAGCTACCTGTCCCCCAGGGCCTGCAGTTTGCCTTTCCACATTTTGGATGAACTTGCCTGGAGGGTTTCTGAGTGAGGAAGTCGTCTGTGGATTTCAAGTAAGATGGAGATCTTCTTGTCTTTTACCCTACATTTGACTCCACATCACAAAGAGAGGGTGGAGATTGGTCTAAAAGAATGACCTGGGATGGTTTTGTCTAAAGGGATGGCCATGGATGGTTCTGGTTTACAGAAAATGGTATGGAAGGGAGTCTTCCTGACACATGGGGCTTGCCAGTATTGCCGAGTTTTATCTTCAAAAGTGAGAAGAGAGATCCTCTTCTATTGTGAAGCACCTGCACGGTGAGGAAAGTGATGTCCAGTGTCCTAGGACTGTTCAAGTAAAGGTGTGCAAGGTTCAGGGTCCTCAGAAGAACCCTTTCTATGTACTCAAGTCTCATTGTGACTGTGTCTCTAGTAAGCATATAGAGACTGTGTCCTAATGTGAAAGGGCCATGGCTGCCAGGCTGGCAGTGTGGCTAAAAATGCAAACAGTATCCGGATGTGTCTAAGCTTCCAGAAGGAGGAAGGAAAAATAGGTCTTCTATCAAGGTCAATGTTGGGAATCAGCCTGGTAGTGTCACTAGCTAGGCACTGCCATTGTGCCTCCCCCTGAGGGGTCAAGCCTGAACGTGGGAGTCTGAGGTGTGCTGGCCCAGGTCTCTGTGCTGGTCTGTGTTCCAGATCATGACTTCAGCCTATCCAGAGTTGCAACTGTTAGTAGGAGCTGAGAAAGGTGCTCAAATTCTAAAGCTGCAAGAGCCTGCTGCAAAAGAAAGGTCCAAGCTGCAAGGTGCCTGCTACATGTCTCAAGCTTCTGAAGATCCAGATTTTTGCTGTTCCAGCTACCCCAGAGCTACAGTCTGAATGCCACCTAAGACTGTCTACAGAACCGTGAGTAGAAGCAGGGATTGTCCTGCATCTGGGGAACTGTAAATTGTTGCTAACAAATTTCTGCCCAGTTCAGAGGATAAGTGCTACTGGGACTAGGTTTTAAGTTCATCAGCCTACCTTCAGTATCAAGCCCAACAAGAATGCTGGGGTAGCCCAAAGGGAGATAAAAGTAAACTGAAATTGTTTTAAGTGCACCAACGTCGACCAACCAGCTGCATCACAGGCCTGCAATGATTTAGTACTGGGTACCCAGGGACATAATTTTGGGGGGTTTATCTGGACTGGGGACTTGTACCAGTTGGGGTTTGTGCAGTTGCTAAAATCTAAGCAGCTAGTTAGTCAGAGAGCTAAATCTATTTCCATCAAAGGGTTGGGCAGCTTGCACTAAAAAGGTGTTTTGATTTAAAAAGTGCAAAATGATTATTACTGTTTGCTGATGCCAATTACCAAATGTCAATTGCCAAATGCGATTGATGTTTAACCTCTGTCTCCAATCACCCTTTCCTAACCTTCCCCATGTAAATAAATGGTGGTTTAACCGTTTTGGAGAATGTTGACTTGTGAGCATATTATTAGCTTAAATCAATTATTCAAAGTGTTAACAATCTGCATTTTGGTTTATGGTAATTCCATGTGTGGGGTGACTATATGGGGAGGTGGGTTGGTACACATCCTGGGGGGTTGTACTGCTAAATATCAGACCCACATGTAATTTTTCTCTGGGTGGAGGCACCACACTATTTTATTGTTCTGTCTTGGGAAAGAACCCACTTTTACATCAAAAATAACACCCAGGCCCTTCAACTTTGTCCAGGCCTGCGAGGTAGGATAATAGCCCACAGTGGACGGCACCCCCGGGTTACATACAAAAGACCAAAAAGCAACCACTGTTGTTAAAGTACTGCAGCAATACATAAATCATTATGGCATCCCTCAAAGGATCCATTCTGTCCAAGAAAGGGAATTTAAAAGTCAACTTTTAAAAGAGTTTCTGGGCAACCTATCATATTAGAAAGTTGAGAACCATACCTTACCACCTGCAGGGTGACTCTTAGTCTGAATGCTTTAATAGAACACTGCTGGATATGTTGGGCACCTTGGCCCGGATATTCAAACTGCACCCAAAAAGTGTGCAACAGCAGGAGCAAACACAAGTCCACTGCGTCTATGCGCGAGAAGCTCGATATTCAAAAACTGTGCAGGCCAAGATGCGCCTACGGCCGATGACTGAATATCTCACCACCTGCACCATAGCGCAACTAGGGAGGTGAAGCTGAGCAGTCCAGATGTGCCATAGAGCAACCAGGGACACCCCCAGCAGCACGGCAGCAATGCAACAGCACAACCAGGGATGCAGGGGCCAACCACCATTGCCACAGATGGGCAGAGAAACACACAGCAGAACAGACATCGTCCCCCCACACCCCATGCACTGCACAACCAGGGGAGAGCTGGAATAACCACCGGCCCATGGATACCAGCAACCAACCCATAGCCGGGCCATGGTGCCCCATCACACCCCCTGGCAAGCTGTGACCGGCACACAAGGATGGCTGACCACCCCGTACCACACCATCCCACCAATGGAGAGCACACCCTGCACCATGATCCCCATACACCCTGCCCAGGAATAGCATCCAACAGAACAGGACACCCCATGCATGCCACCACCCCCACTGTGATAATGCAACCCTGTACACCATGGAGCCATGCAAGGCACCCCCACCATGGGCACCCTGCAGCAAGTGGCAGCAGACAGTGATGCAACAGATGCATACACAGTGCCGCCCTGCATGTCCCCTCTGAGGTACAGCTGAGAGACTGACCATGCGTCAGCACATGAGGTACCCCACATGCGACAGGGCATGCCCCGGACCCCACCTCCAGCGGTACAGCACCCTGCACACCCTCCCAAGGACACATCCCATCCCAGCACTGGCCACAACAGCCAGCACAGACACGCACAGTGTTGCATGGAGGCATGTGCCACACAGGATGCAACACAGTGCATGGACAAACACCCACCCATACCCAAGGGTACAGCAACACAGGGACACAGTAGCGGGTCAACCAAGCCACTGGCGTGTGGCCACGGCTGACGTGTACACACGGCCAGCACCCTTACATTGCACAGGTGTGCCAGCCACCCTGCGCAGGCACCATGAAGCTGTATGCCACCAGCATGCTGCTGGAGCACAAGTGACAGACACTGAAGCACATCCCCTGCAACAGACACAAGTGACAGCATGGATGGGGGACAACAACAGCGGAGGCCACAGTGCCACCGGAGGCAGACGTGCACCATACTGGTGATGGTGGTCAACCTGGCATTGTGCTGGGTACAGTTGTTATCCAGCATGGACAGCCACCACTGACATGCCAGCAGACCGTGCATATGACAGACATGCAACGGTGTCAGCTGCACAGGCCATGGACGGTCTGACAGGGGTGCCATGCACACAGTGCAGGCCCCGTGGACCACTGCACACAGGCATGGAGTGCACAGAGTACAACACACAAACCACAGACAGTGACTGATCCCCCTGTCCACACCATAGGTGGTTCACCTCTGCACACACACACACACACACACACACACACACACACACACACACAAACACCGCAACCATCCCTGACGCCATGCACACCACTGCAGCTGAGCACCTGTAGCCCACTGCAAATCAGAGACCACCACAGTTGTTATAAAAAAATGTATATACTAAAACTATGTACAGTAAAACTATATACAATAGTGGGGGAAGGGCCACATAACAGGTGGGGGCAGGTAAGGGGCAGGGGTGAACATATGGGAGAGGGAAGAAGAAGAGGTGTGAGGGTGGGTCAAAGGGGGAAAGGTGGTATTTGGGGCATGGGGACATCACTGTCCGCCCCAGTCCTCTTCCTTCTGGCGCCGATGGGATCTCCACTTCCTCCTACTCACCCCGTGGTGGTGGATGTGTCTCAGGAGATCCAAAGTCCCTCCCGACCCACAGCTGCTCGTGGATGTCCCGCCAGATCTGCCGGAGAGTCCAGCCATCTAGGACGAGGGAGCAGAGTCAATAGGTGTGACTGTCCATCCCCCTGCAGCCCACCCATTGTGCATGGCATATAGCCATGTGACACGCCCCTGTGATGGTGTGCGACCACCCACAGTGACCGTGTCCACAAGACCTGCCCACCCAGGCAGCCACAGCCATGTGGACCACTGCACACACCCACCACCCATGTCCTGCACAGCACCACCATGGCCGTACAGTGACTTGGCTATGCGGTGTGAAGGCAGTGCCACAGCCATGTGCCCGGTGCATGCATGGACCACCATTGATGCACTCCCAGACATGCAGTGCCACTGGACAGTGCTGACTGTAACAAGTTGCGTGCATGGCAGTGGTGTTACTGGATGGTGACCATGCCCAGCTGCCCACCCAGTTATACAGCATGCAATAGTAATCACGGATGTAAGGCACTCACCATCAGTAGTCTGGTCCACGCGCCGCGGACCACCTTCATCCCTCCTCTCCCTCTCCACCAACATGCGGCACTTCCCCTCGCAGTTGCGCCTCTGTTCTTCTGGTCCTAAGGTGCAAACATGGAGAGAGGAACATCAGTACAATCCAGTAGCAATGTCCCCCCGCCCCCATGTGTGTGCAATCCCACACAGCCAGACCCACCATCCCACACCCGATACCACCACCACAGCCAACACAGGGACGGCCCCCATGTGCCGGACACATGCTACCGTGATACCCGTATGGACGATAAAAGTGTATGAATGTTGCTCCTACCTGGCCGTGGCACCGTGCCCCTCCTGGCATGTGCCTGCAGGCGGGCAAGCAGGTCCGGGTCCCTGCGCCTCAGGTCCCCATAGCGGTGGCGGCACTGCTCTGCCATCCGCCCCATACCGGTAGCCTCTTCCAGGGTGTCGGCCACCTCCTGCCATACTTCACTCCTGGCCCTGTCCAGGGGTGCCTCCCCAAACAAAGCCCCAACATGTGGCTCGACTATGGCCACAAGGTTTGCCAGCTCGATCTGGCTCCACTGCACAGCACACCTCCGCGCCATCTGTGCTGCTCAGTTCAATCAAAATGGCGCTCTGTAGCGCGGTCCTACCACGTGCAGATGCTGCGCGGTACAGCACTGCCATTCCCTATCGCGCTGTCACCGAACAGCGCGATAGTGGTGCACCCATGCTTGACACATGTGCCTAGGGGGCAAAGGTCGGGCACAGGGTCAAGGGTGTCTGGCGCCCGGACAGCCACAGCGCGATTGGAACCCAATGCATATAGTGCGATTGGGTGCCTGTGTGCCACCTTCTGTAGCGGCCTACCGTGCTGTTGTCCCAGTGCGCCTACGACACCCCAGTGCTACAGCGCCATATAGGTGAACAGCGCTGGAGCGCCACTGGCACAATGGTGGCCTTGCCCTGCATTGCCTCCCACACACAGCACGTCAGCAGTGTGGCAGGTGCCTGCGTCATCAACCCGGGCATGCTCAGTTAGGTGTGTACTTCGCATGTCACAGAACTGCGCCCTTGGCTCAGCACGTTCAACACAATTGCGCAAAGTGCAACAGCGCGATATTCAGCCGGCATATGCAAATCAGCTAATCAGCCATTCAATGGCGCAGTCACTGTATTTGCATCCACTTAAAGATGTGCCTCGCCTCATTTGCTTGGGTTGCACTATAAAAGTACGACATTGGGCTGCACTGGCCATAGTCAGTTACTGCAGTCTATTGCAGTGAATTGCATGCTGTTTGGGAGTGTGGACTGTGGTGTTTGGGACATGCATGGGACTGCACAGTCACAGATAACACCTGTCATTCTCACAGGATGAATCATGACCGAGCATGTGGTGGAGAAAGAGGAACAGAGTTGTGGGAGGAAGAGGAGGCTGATTTTCACTAAAGCCAAGACAGATGCCCTGTTTGAGGCCTACCTAGACCAGGAGCCGCTTCTCAGTGGATGCCAGGGAACACCACAGGCCCTTGCTGCTGCATGGGAGGAGGTGGCGTGTGCTGTAAACCTGCATGGCAGCCACCAGCTCTCCATGCAGGAGTGCAAAAAGAAGATGGGCACAGACAGGCGGAGGATTAAAGAGAAGGTGGTAGCCATCAGGGCAGCACGGTCTGTGACAGGTGCGGGACAGCCGGAGGTGCTACGCCTGACCCCACAGGAGGAGCGGGTTGCTGGCAACATGCAGCGTTGTGCCATTGAGGGTGTTCCGGGTGGTGGATTCCAGATGGATGGTAGCTCGTCACTGCATGGTAGGTCATGGTCCGTCTTTTGGGGGGGGACAGGGTAGGTCACATGCAGTAATGCTACTTTTTTTCCCTTACAGCTCCTGAGCATCTGCATGGGTCAGCGGTGGTGGGCTTCTCCCACCACCGCTAGGCCAGTCACATGGAGATGGAGGAGGGCCCATTCACCTCCACAGGAATATGTGGGTCAGGGCGACAGTGGGCCCGCCTGGATGTCCGGACTGATGTTGGTGGAGCAGGTGCGGAAGAGGCCCTGCCCATGTCCCAGCATGCCAGCATCCATGGATGCCGGCATGCTGAGACTCGGGCTGGTGCCAGATCCGTCACCGATGATGATGGAGCTAATGTCATGGGCAGTGACACGTGTGTGCCACAGGATGGCCACACAGCAGGTTACATTTTTGCCACGGCTGTGGGTGGCGCCGCCGTGGAGGCATGCATGTCATCACAGTCCCAGTCTGTGCCTGTCAGCACCGGTGGGATGGCACTGGTGTGTGTACAGGACAGTGGGACTGTTGAGGCCACTGTGGTGGCACCATTGAGCCCTGGGGAGCGGCAGCTGGAGAGGCAGCATCAGCAGTCTGCCAATGGCCATGGGGGTACAGTGTCAGGGGGCGGCATCAGTGCACCACCTGTGGACATGCCCAGGCATGGCCCTGGTGTGCAGCACCCACCCTCAAGGGGTGATGAGCATCAGGGCTGCGAACACCCTGAGGGACAGCATGCCGATCAGGCAGATGACCTCTTGGATGAGCACACCCGCATACTGCAAGCATCAGTCAATCAGCAGATGTGGCTTGTGATGGCAGTGGATGCACTGAGTGTGGCTCTGTGCCAGGCAGAGGAGCATCACAGCAGAGACACCGCTCTGCTCCTGCCAGGGATGGACCAGTTGCAGGAGGATGTGACTGCTGCCATTGACAGGCAGACACAGGCATTCACTGCTGTCATGGCCACAATGGGCACACAGTTATTTGCCCATGCGTCGCAGACACCACACAGTGCAATGTCCACCCCCCGTTCCCAGCGTCGTGCGACACCATCCTTGTCGACACCGGGTTCAGCTGTGGGCATCCCAAGCACGCCTGGCGCAGGCATGTTCGGTGTGCTGCAGACCCCTGCGCGAGCACAGTCGCATTCACACAGTGGAACCCCAGGGGGGCCGTCGGTGCCACCCCATGAGGCCAGTGGTCAGCCTGTCACTGCTGGCGGGTCTCGGCGGGGCCGACCATGCATCCGTGGTGGGTGTGGCACTGTGGCACGTGACTGACCTGTCTCCCAGCTCAGCTACTGCCTGATGCTGCCCTGTGTGCATTGTGTCATTCAGTGGGCAATGCACGGGTGGGTACCCGGCCCTGCACGCACACACACAGTCCATCTGCACACCCTCCCGGCTGCTGTCTGCAGTTGCGTGTGCATGATGATGCCTGCATTTCACTGTACACCACTGTGCAATGGTGCCCAGCATCTGACACACGCACAATGATAGGCAGTGGGCGTGGTGGTCTGTGGACATGTGTGTGGCTAGGGGTGGCGGTCTGGGTCGGCGTGCCTCCTGCCCTTTGTGTATGTCTGGTGAGTTGTGTGTGTGTGGGTGTGTGTGTGTGTGTGTGTCCGACCATGTGCCATGTTAGACCTCGCCCATCCCTGGCGGTGTGTGCGGTTCCATGCCGGGCCACTTCCTTTGAAGGCATGCACCCCTGGTGTGTGTCCATGTGTGTTTATGGTTTGTGCCTTTGCCACTGGTGGTTGCACATGGCCCCATGACTTATCTGGGTTGGCTGAAGTGCTCCTCCATGATGGTGTCCCAGTGCAGCTGTGTCAGCCGGAGCAGTCGGGGATCCCGTCGCCCAAGGGGGGGCTGCCCATCACCATTGTCACCGGCGTCCTCATCGTCCCCATCGCTGTCCCCCTCTTCGACCTGTACAGCTATCCCACATTCATTGGCCATGTTGTGTAGGATGCAACAAGCCATGAATAGCCCGCAGGCCTTTGAGGGGCTGTACTGTAGGGCACCGCCGGAGGTGTCCAGGCAACGGAAACGTGCCTTCAGCATACCAAACACCCACTCGATGACATTGTGTGTGGTGGCATGTGCCTCATTGTAGCGTTGCTGCAATGGGGTGGCGGGCTGCCGGTATGGTGTGAGCAGCCAGGGACAGAGTGGGTATCCACTGTCACCTGTGTGTAGAGGGTGGAGGTTAGTTTGGTGATCAGCATCGCCCTGCCCCGGGCCATGTAGGCCACTTGACCATGCCCCTTCCAAGCTCTATGTTTGTCCGTGTGGTTTGCATACTCACCCACTAAGTGGCCAGTGGGGATGTCCCCACTCTCGAATCTGTGGCACAGTGCCGACTAGTGCCAGATGAAGGCATCGTGTGCTCCCCCAGGGTGCATGGCACAGACATTGATTATGCGCCCCCTGGCATCGCACACCACCTGGCAGTTGATGCTAGCATAGCCCTTCCGATTAATATATGCGGCCCCCTCAGAGCCTGGTGGTGTGCGGATGGCCACATGGGTGCAGTCTATTGCTCCTAGCATGCCAGGCATATGTGCTACCCTGTGGAACTCCTGTATGTTTGCTGTGTGCTCCGCCGGTGTGCTGAGAAAATGGATGTACTCCGCAGCATGTGGCAGCAGTGCGCTGAGGAATTGGGTGAGGTGGCGTGACGCGGCCGACTGGGTTATGCCTGTGGTGTCCCCTGTTGGTCTCTGGAAGGTACCCATGGCGAGCAAGCACATGCAAGCTGTCACTTTAGTCTCCACTGACAGAGCATGGCTCCGTCGTGTGGGTGCCTGCATCACATCACTGCACAGCTCACAGAGCCACCTCAGAATTGCCCGATTCAGGCGGTACCGGCCCACAATCTCAGTATCACTGTACAGCTCGAAGCTGGTGCAGGCTTGGTACTGCTTGTTGGGGGCATACCGCCGACGGGCCCTTCCACGGCCGCACCCCCCTGCTGCCTGCCTTTCACCCCCCTCATTACTGCCTCCATCTGGATGGTGGCACTGGCCATGTCCCTGGCTTGTGTTCACCCCCCTGGCAGCTGTTTCTGTGCTCCCCCCACTGTCCTGGCTGCTACTTCCCCTGCACCGGGAACACCTTCCTGTGGTGGCCTCTGTGCTGTGTGGCACTTCCCCCATCTGCACTGGCTGTGGCTCCCCACACCTTCCTTGTGCCTCTCTGTTCAGGGTGCCCTTTTCCTGGCCTGCCCTGTGTGTCCCTCCTGCCCAGTTTGAGTTGCTAGAGTTCAGGTTCATGTGCCTTCCCTGTAGCGTTCTTGCACCTCTCCCTTGTTCCTTTTTATTTTGGCTCATTTCCGCTATCGTGCAACTTCCACTTGCTCCCCTATTGCGCATGGCTCATGTTGTTGAATATCACACTGCGCCATTTATGCATGGTTCCCCCCCCTTCAGTTGCACATACATTCATTATCATTGCGCTCTTGCTCAGCGTGATTTGGGGGGCGCATCTGCCTCCCGCTGAATATCGCAGAATGGCGCATTTTCGGACTTGCGCTGGCACAACCCTATTGCGCATGGTGCAACCCTTTTGAATATCTGGGCACTTGGACCCAGCTCAAAAACCCAGTTGGATTCAGAAAGTAAGTTCCCATGGTACTTTGCCATCAGAGGAGTCAGCAAGTTCCCTGGTACATGCTCACAACTGCACTCCAGATGGCACCACTCAAACATCTCCATTCTATTTGTTTGGCAGAGAAGCTCGGTTACCAGTGGATCTGTGTTTCAGAGTTTCGGTAGATGGTGCATTTGAAGAGACCTATTGGAAATACACCAGGTGATTGCATCAGCAGCTACTGAAATCATACCTACTCGCTTCTGAGGCCGCAGCCATGCACAACCTTGCAAACAAAAACAGGTATAACAAATGACTATGACATAGGGCGCTACAGGTCGGAGAACATGCACTTCTGAGAAACTGGGACTTACAAGAAAAACACAAGATTCAGAACCATTGGACGTGAGAGTTCTATACCATAGTTGAATAAATGCCTGATCTGCCAGTTTACAAGATTTGCCAGGAACACAGTAAAGTCCTGGAAAAGACTGTACACAGGAACCACCTCTTCACCACTGGAGAGACTGTACCTGAGTCTATAACTGAAACGGAATGCCCAATGGCATGAAGATCAAAAACTTGGAGTCAAGTAACTCCCCAAAGAACTGAGGTGCCTAGTAGAGATGTGCAGAACCTGTGGTGGTGAAACTGAACCATTCTGAACACATACAGCTTGGTTTCCTTGAAACCTGAGTCGAACCTTGCCAGCTTGGCTCGGATCTCCGATCATTTTTTTTATAACTCCTGCCTGCCATGTGGCAGGTGAGAAGAGAGCGCTGGTGAGTCAGTACTCAAGATACTCTGGGTTGTGCATGCACAAACCAGAGTATAGAGGAATACAGCTCTGTCCTTGGTGCCATTTCAGTTCAGCCACCAAGGAGAGAGGAACTCCAATATTGATAAGTGGCTGGGTGGGAAGGGAAAAACAGAATGGGTCTCACTCTCTGTCCATCGTGGATGTGGACCAGTTAACTTCCTCCACCCACCACCAACAACAAAAAGAAAAAAACTGAGAGGTCGGGATTCGGGAGGGACGAAGGCCAGGGACTGACTGTGTGTGTGTGTGGGGGGGGGGTGCAGGGGCAACTCATGCTCGACAACAAAGGTGTTAGGCAGCTGGCTGCCAATAGCTTTTTTAAATTAAAAAAACTTAACTTGCTTAAGGGCCAGGCACTAACTGGAGGGAGACTGTGTGTGTGTGTGCGTGTGGGAGGGGGAGGCAGTGGAAGACTGCATTGCTTTCTGTTAGCCACAAGCATAGCAGTGGCATAGTGCAGCATCAGAACAGAAAAGCACAAGTGCAGAAGTTTCAACTTAGGAATACAAAAGTTCCACTGGCACTTGAAGCTAGCTGTCTGGCAGTATAGCCTAGAGGTTAGAGTAATGAGCTGTGAATGAGCTTGGTACATCTAGCAGCCAGTCTGGGGTTTGATTCCACAAACCTCCACTTGCATACACTGTGACTTGAAGCACGTCACTTAACTTCCCTAGTGCTCCCCAGTTGCCTCTGAAAACATGCACCTGTGCCTAGTGGGCCTTACCTGGTTACCAAAGAATAAAATTAAAACAGCAAGCTGAAGAACAGAGCGGTGACTGAGCTTATTCAGCAGACCTGGGATGGGATACAAATTTGGCATACTGTGAGACACTGAGGAAGTCACTTGTTTAACCACCCCAAAACTCTGTCAGAGCAGTGCCACCAGCCATTTCTCACACAAGCAGGAGTCAGACAGGACCATTTTTTTGTGTAGTCCTGTTAACTAAAGACTTGTATCACATGCGAAATATTTTGGAGGGAAGGGGCAGCCCGGCAGTTGAGTAGCCTCTGTTTGCAGCATCACCAGCCATTTTCCACACAAGCAGGAGATGGGACGGGACAGGACCATATTTGTTTTTTTTGTGTAGTCCCATAAAATAAAGGCTTGTGTCACGTGTGAAATGTTTTGGAGTGAGGGGGCTGTCCGGTAGTTAAGTAGCCTCTGTTTGCAGCATCAGCAGCCATTTCCTGCATAAGCAGGAGCTGGAACAGGACCTTTTTTGTGTTTTATTTATTATTAAGATCTTGGATTAACCTTTGAGCACAGGCACATTACATAGGTTCCACATCAGGATCATTACAGTGACAAACAAAACTACAGCTTACGGGAAGCCATAAGAGGACAACAACAATTAAGGCAAATTAGGCAAGAGGTTACATGTGTGACTGAAATAAGCAAACACTATATACAATGGTACATGCCAACACAAAAGGAAAAAAAAGGGAGGTGGAGAGAGTGAACAAGGGGAAGGATGGCTCAGGAAGACAGGGGTAATAGTGAGAAGACAAACTGGAACGAGAACAAATACTGAAAATCTGCCCAGAAGGTTCGCCTTATCACTGGTGAGGGAGGCTAATACTAGCATACTGGCAGTGTCAGTAGCGGGAAGTGTTAACAGAGGGTGTCGGGTGAGAGGGTGAGGGGGCGGTGCAGGATCAGAGCAGGATGTTAGTATAAGAAGGGGAAGAGGGAATGGGAGCAGAAGGGGAGTGGTGGAGAGGGGATGAGGGAAGGTAGGGTAGAATGTGTGGGGAGGAGGTTGGGTCAGTTAGAGAGGGAAGTAGTATGGGGTGGAGAGGAGCCTGGTGGTGCAGGGGTAGAAGTGAAGGAGAGGAGGGTGGCATGGTTTAGGGAGGGAAGAAATGGGGGTATAGACAGTGCCAGGAAGTACTTAGGTTGATGAACTGCCAGGGAACAGTTGCAACTTGCTTTGGTAACCAGATATGATCGTATGATGTGTAGTCCTGTAAAATAAAGGGGTTGTAAGACTGTCACATGTGAAACGTTTGGAGGGAGGGGGCAGCCCGGCATTGAGTAGCATCTGTCTGCATTGTCACCCCCCTTTTCCAACACAAATAGGAGTTGGGACAGTACAATATTCTTTTTTGTGTAGTCCTGCCAAATAAAGGCTTGAGTCACATGTGAAATGTTTTGGAGGGAGGGGCAGTCTGGCAGTTGGATAGCCTCTGTCTGCAATGTCACCAGCTATTTCCCACACAAGCAGTAGTTGGGTCAAGGACAGGACCATGTTTTTTTTGTTTGGTCCTTTCAAATAAAGGCTTGTGTCATGTGTGAAACCTTTTTGGAGGAAGGGGGCAACTCTTGGCAGTTGCATAGTAGCCCCAACTTGTAATCTTGCTAGTTAACCAGTTCATATTCATACCTTGCCTTGAGGCATGCACTAACTACTCATCATCATTGCCACCTGTTTCCCTAAGGTGAGCAAGGAAGGTATGTACGTATGGCTAGGTACTGTTTTTTTTCTTGGAAGGAAGCTGGCTTTATTAGTGATCAGCAGCTGTTACTAAAATATTGATGGAAGGGAGTAGGCATGTGAAACAAGTTTCCAAGGCAAAGACAGCAATTCAGAAGAAAAAACAATAATCACAAAAAATGCTTCTTCTACTGCAGTAAGTGCATCCTCTTCTTTACCGATTGAAGCTTTCTCATGCTTCGAGTCCTTGTCTTCTGAGATCCCATCATGTTTGTCTGCTGCTGCAGGTGATACCCCGTTAACAAATACAGGCCAAGTAAAAGGCAGCAAGAAAAGCTCGGTGCTGAACCAGCAAAGTAAATTTGCCAAAGGTACAGTCATCAAAATAAATAAAGGCAGTGGTTGTTGCAGGCACCAGACGTAGTGGAAAGGAAAGAATAAGCACACATGCATACTTTGTGTCACTTTCTCAAGATTCTACCATTTCTCATTCCTCAGAGTCAGACAAGCATACTTTCTCCATACACAGACTTTCTCCGTGCACATTAACAACACCTTGCAGCATATCAACCAGAAACTGGCATGCAACTTCTGACTAAAATGCTATCTGACCCCCGAGGCCCAGCTTGCCATAGATCAAGGCAGTCTCCTTCCTCTTGTGGATTAATGTACTCCCATTTATACCCATACCTCCTCTCAACTTCTAGCAAGGCTCGCTACCATCTACAATAATATCTGTAGATTTGCACTGATGGCACCCCACTACACCCACCATTGCTGCCTATACCAATCCCTGGGCTGGCTCCCCCACCAGGCCAGAAACAGCTACTTCCTTGGCTGCACCACAGATAATGCTATCAGAAGTTTAGACCTGACTTCCAGTTCCAGTATGGAATAGAGAACATTGGCAGAGTAAACCCTCCCGCAATACCGGATAAAATATTATTAAAATAACCCGATCCTCGGTCTAAAAACCCTGTAATTGCTAAAATAATACCTTGTATTGCTGCAGAGAGATGGGTCATTGGGAGTATTTAGTGGAGTATTGAGCTGATTATGGCTAAACAACGATGCAACTGATACCACTTGCTTTCCAACCTGGAAGACTATGAGGAGCGAGGCATGTTTGATTCGGAGCAGGCCGCAAAACAAAATAAAGACCCCGGTCCTGGGAAAGTAACCCCTGCATTTAAATTGGGCAGAAAGAAGGACCACGATCCTCAAATTGATGAAAACATTCTATAAGCCATATCTAAATTCCGCAACAAAATGTGGGAATCCATTGGGGAGCTAAAATCAGATATCGAGGCCTTCCAGCAGCGCGTTGGGGAGGCTGATCACCAAATAGCTGCAAACACAAATAAACTAGAGATTATGGAGGATAGCATTCGCTCTATTTTAAAAGAACAAATTTACCTGGCAGCCAGACAAGAAGATGCGGAAAACAGAAGCCTCCGAAAAAACATTCGTATTTATGGTCTGCCCAAGGGGGAGGAGGGGTACGATCCAGTAGCCTTTTCGGACTACCTTTTTCATTTGATTCTAAATCTGGAGTCAGATTTTCTGATAGATATAGAGCGGGCACATCGTGCCCTTGGTCCAAAACTGACCCATGCAGATGCTAGACCACGATCCTTTGTGATCAAGCTGCAGAGTTACCAAACAAAGGAACAACTGTTAAGAAAGGCTTGGCAGGCATGCCACACAATGTTGGGGACACATCAACTGATACTAGACAACGATTATTCACCCTATACTCAGAAAATGAGGTGGAAATACTCTCCATTATTCGAACATATGAACATACAAATGTGCCAGCAGAAACAGACCACCCAGTCTATCTAAGTCTGCTCGAGTGTGCAGCCAACACCCCTAGTTTGCAGCTGCTACACCCCCCTCCCCTTTGTCATTCCACTGCCACCCCTCACCTCCTCCACCCTCACTCTCCCCTGTTCCCTGTCCCATGCCCTTTTGAAGCTGTTCACAGATTTACATGATACCACCCATTCTGGTAGGGCATTCCATTTTGCTACCACCCTCTCTGTGAAATAGTGTCTCCTCATTTCCTTCCTTAATCTTCCCCCCTCTATTCTTAGCCCATGTCCCCTGGTGACCCTCCCCCCCCTCCTTAACTTAAAGATCCTATCTGCCCCATCCTTATTGATTCCCCTCGGATACTTGAATGTCTCTGTCATGTCCCCCCTCTCCCTTCTGTCCTCCAGGGTGTACATATTCAGGTCTCCCAGCCTGCTGTCATAGTCTCTCCCCTCCATTCCACATATCATCTTTGTTGCCTCTCTGCACCCCTCTAGTAGCCTGATATCATGTTTTAGGTATGGCCTCCAAAACTGCACACAATACTCTAAGTGTGGCCTTACCAGTGACCTGTAGAGGGGCAAGATCACCTGTCTTCACTTGGATGAAAATCCCCTCGCTATGCACCCCAGCATTTTGTTCACTTTTGTAGCCGCTCTCCTGCACTGGGCAGTGTTGTTCATGGTCCCTGTTATCATTACCCCTAGGTCCTTCTTCTCCTCAGTGATCCCCAGCTTAACCCCCCTTCCCAGCCAGTATTCCCTCCTTGGGTTCTTCATCCCAAAGTGCATAACCTTACACTTCTTTGCATTGAACCCCAGCTGCCACCTCTCTGACCACTCCTGTAGCTTGCATAGGTCCCCCTGCAGCTGCTTCCATCCCTTCCTCCTCTCCATCCACCACTGCTCTGATTTTGGTGTCATCAGCAAACAGACTTACCTTGCTCACCACCCCATGTGTAATGTCTGATATGAAGAGCCCAAACAATACTGGCCACCAACACAAAGCCCTGTGGCACCCCACTCGTCACCGGCCTTGGAGTTGAGAGCTCCCCTCTCACTACCATCCGTTGCAGCCTCCCACTCAGCCAACTTGTAATCCAGTTCATCATTTTTGCCCCTACCACTACACCAGTTAGTTTTCCCCTAAGCCACCCATGAGGCACCAAATCGAAGGCCTTGCTGAAGTCCAAGTAAAGAACATCCACCGCATGACTCATACAGCTCACCTGTCACCCAGTCATAATATTGTATAAGGTGGGTTTGACGAGACTTTCCTGAAACAAACCCATGCTGCTTCACATCCTGGAGACCACTGTCTTCCAGGTACAACACCAGTCTTTCCTATAGTATCATTTCCATGAGTTTGCACACTATGGAGGTGAGACTTACCGGACGATAATTACCCGGTTCATCCCTTGGCCTGCTCTTGTGTAATGGTACTACATGTGCCATCCTCCAGTCCAGTGGCACACATCCTGACTCCAGTGAGGTGCTGTACAGATCCGCCAGCGGCTCTGCCAATACCTCTGCCATCTCCCTCAGCACCCTGGGATGGATACCATCTGGCCCTGGTGCCTTGTCTACCTTCAGTGCCCTCAGTCCCTCTAGGACTCTAATTGCCTCACTTCTTCCATCTGTCACCTCCTCTTCCCCTGTCCCCACCGTCCCTGCCCATGCTGGTAGTGGTCCCCCCTTTTCTTCCATGAACATGGAGCAAAAGTATTCATTCAGTGCTTATGCCTGCTCCTCCCCCTTTGCTGTCCACTCCCCAACCCTTTTTATCCTCACTATTGCCTCCTTGCACTTTCTTTTCTCCCTGATGTATCTGAAAAAGACTTTCTCCCCTCATAATTCCCTGTGCTAATCTCAGCTCCCTCTGGGCCTTGGCTTCTCTCACTTTTCTGGTCACCTCCTTGGACCATCTTGCATATTCTTCGCTGTCCACTTCCTTCTCCATCCTCCTAAACCTCTGGTGCGCCACTCGTTTTGCTCTCACCACCTCCACAACCTCACTGTTCAACCAGCATGGTTTTCTTGCTCTGCTCCTCTTACTCTGTGCCTTAGTGCAGGCTTTTGTTGCCTCTATAACTCCCCCATTTAATAATATCCCATTTCTACTCCACGTCCATCTTCTGCCTTATGCCCTCCAGTTTCCCTTTCAGTACTTTCTGCGTCCTCCCAAAGTCCACCCCCTGAAGTTTGCCACCCGAGTAACTGATTTCTCTGGCTCCCCGCACATCATGATATTAAACCACACCGTTTGGTGATCGTTGTTGGCTTGTAGGTCCTCTACCTTTATTTCCCTCTTTGCTTCCCCATTCAACAATACCAGATCTAAAGTGTTCTTTAGCCTAGTAGGTACAGTAACCAACTGTGTCAGGAGACCCTCCTGGATCAAGTCCAGGAGCACTTGCTCCCTAGCACTGGAGGTGACCAGAATGCTCCAGTCAACCTCCGGCAAGTTGAAATCCCCCACGATGACCACTGTCCCTTTTCTACATACCTTTTTGATTTGTCCTGCTAACTCTCTGTCAAGCTCCTCAGACTGGGACGATGGCCTGTATACCACTCCAAACATCAGTTTTCTATCCCTTGAGTCTAGGAGCTACAGCAAGATTGCCTCTGTTCTCCTTTCTTCTCCCTCGTCCCTTGTGCATTTGATCCCGTCCCTCGCATAGACTGTCACCCCCCCTTACCATCCTTTCTGTATAATTTGTATCCTGGGATTGCCAGATCCCAGTCTTGGTGCTTAGTTGCCCACATTTCTGTGACAGTTGCAATATCCACCCTCCACACTACAATAAGTGCCTGTAGCTCAGAGGATTTGCTTCCTAGGCTTCTTGCATTCAATGAGACCACCCTCCATAATGCCCTCTTCCCTTCACTAGCCTCCATCTCCTCCCTTCTACTCCCTCCTTTTTCGGCCGCTCTGAGTCCTTCCCTGCTAGCCTGGGTGGTAGGCTGTGACTCCACTCTATCGGATCCCTGCCTACCTGCTGTCCACTTGCCACCACCCCATCTAGTTTAAATCCACACTTGTCACAATATACCTCCCCAGTCTTTGCTTTAAAACCTCCTTCCCCTTCCCATTTTCCCATTACTATGGGCTCAAAAAAATCTAATTTTGCACACTTTATCCCTCGAGACTGTCGGTGTTGCTTCCCTTGGGTAAAATCTCTTACGCCACAGCCCAGGAGGTGCTTATGGACTTGATTTCTTGAGGTATTCTCAAGGAGAAACCAGCGTCATTTATAAGACCCATACCAGCCCTGAAACCACAGCGGGATTCAGAGGACCATCTTCGTAACACCCCCACTTATTGAACTGCTGGAAAAGCTCCATCAATATTGGAACCCCACTCTGACCACCTGAAGGGTGATGGTAGGCTTGTCCTGAGCTTTCTGTCATTTCCTTTCTGTCTGGATCTCTCTGTTTGTCCTCTGCCCAATCCTACTCAGTTCAGGGGACGCTGGGGGAGGGGGATTCACATAGTGCTGACTCTAGGCTCCTGCCTACTATACCTATCCCAGGCAGTTAATACATACAAACAATATAAGGCTAACTTTGGCTTTACTGACTAATGCAGTCAGTAAAGCCAAAGTTAGCCTTATATTGTTTGGGAAAGGGTAGCCATTTGATGGCGGGGAATATCCCAGGCCAAATGGCTAATTGTAATATAAATTTCTTTAAAGCCCAGGATGCCACAGAGCTGGGATGGACTCCCCTCCCAGGGTTCAATTTCTGACCCTACATTTTGCTCCTCTGAATTGGGGCCCCTTCCTCGAGTATTGCTGTAAGGGGGGGCTGGTGGGACTTGGGGCGGGGGGGACTTGGATGGATGGAGTGGTTGGCTCAGGCGATGACCCTGTCCTCCAGGGGTTAGCGGTGGTCCCGAGCTTTTATGGCTCAATGACTGGATCTTCAGGCTAATCCACTAACTGAACTGTTGAATGGCAATTTTAAAATTGGAACTCTACACTGGCTACCAGACAAATGGCAGTAGGTTCATTCCGAGCTCTCTTTGCTTCTAGTCCTATTGGGGTCTTTCTCACTCATAAGCTCAGTCCTGTCCTGCTCAGGAGTTGCTGGGGGGCCCAATTCTCCTAACTCAAGGCTCCTGACATACCTTACTTATCCCAGGCAGCAAAATACCAAAAAAACGTAATGAATAATTCACACTATTCTATTTACAGGCTGCAGATGGGAATGGTAGCCATTTGATGGCAGAGGACTCCTCAGATTAAATGGCCATAAATTATTTACTTTTATATGAAAGGGATGCTCTGGGATTTGGAGGGGCTCCCCTCTCCCAATAATTCTATCTCACTCTCCTCCTGCTTCCCAAGGCAGTAGCCTCCCCAGGGTCCTCTGTGAAAGGGGGAGCTGACGGGACTTTGGGGGAGGGGATGAGACCTTGATGGATAGAGGGGATTACTTGGAGGCGACCCCATCTCTGCTGGGCTGGTAATGGCTCTGATTCTCATCACTTCAATATCTAGTTTCTCTTTTGGATCGGACCTTTTTTTTTTTTTTGGACAAGTAAAAGGGCAGTGATCACCATCCTTATCTTTGAACATTGGTATTTCTCTACAGTTAAGCCACCTAGGGGAAGGAGACTTTATGGTTTATTTGGTACATTTCTATTATACTGATACTTTTTATCTCCTTTATATATTCCATTCCTCCTGGGAATAAATGGTGGTGATGAAGATATCTTGATAGAACTGTTAATAGGGAGTATTTTAGACCCTGGTTCAGACCGGGGATATTGTTTTACATAATTACCTGTGGGACGGTTGCCCTTGGGTTGAGGATATATCTACGTCCAAGGTTAATGCGGATCCATACCAGTGGGGATTTCCTTCAGGATACCCTCACTTTTTGGGTAATCTTAGGGTCCCTTAGGTGGTTTCACACCCACTTGGGGGGGGCAAAAAGCACCCAGACCTCACAGCGTTCCCTTTTAGGGAATTGCCCAAGGCTTCTCATAAGTGTCCGCAGATAGACACTTCACAGTTGTAAGTCAAAGTGTTTATAGTTAAGTCATCCAAGCTTTTACTGTTTATTAGGTTGATATCACAAATCAGTGATTTAGTGTTAGGTTATGTTTTAGGCTCCTCTGTTAAAGGGGCCACGTTGTATATAGCTGAAGAGTTTAAAAGTTGCGAGTTAGCACAGGGGAATGAGTGGGGGAGGAAGGAAAGTATTGGTTTGGTTCAATTATAGGATACCTGGGGGGTTGGGAATATTGTTTTTGGGGGGTGGTGTGGCTTGAAAAAAAAACCCACAGGCACAATAGATATATTGTTTACAGAATCTTTATTGTTACTGGAACATGTCGGAGATATGTTGATGGCTCCTCTACGCATCGTTCTGGTCCTCTAGAGCAGAGTGGTCCAAATGGCCAGAAGGGCAATTTTCCTTGGGGACAAACAAAATGACTATAGTTATTTAATATGCTATGGCCACTTTACAAGTAAGAATATTTTCTCAGAACATTAATGGTCTACATAACCCGATAAAGCTTTCACGCTTTATGCAGTATATTAAAAAACAAAGTGCTGACATTTTTATGATTCAGGAAACACATCTTTCCGATGATGAACATAAGAAGCTAGGTTGGGGAGGAAGATATAAAATGTATACCTCCTCCCACCCCGGTGGTCGTCGAAGGGGGGGGCGGTTATTTTGGTCCCAGCTTCCACACCACTGGAGGTTACTCAGTCCTATCTAGATGGCAAAGGCCACTTTGTTATTCTACAGGGGAAATTATATTCCACCAATGTGACATTGGTGAGTGTTTACCTCCCTTCCTTGTCAAAACCCTCTATTGCTCAGCATTTAATGGAATGGGTCATAGATCTCCACTGAGGACAGTTAATCTTAGGAGGTGATTTAAACATTACTATGTCCACCTACTTGGATAGCTCCAGCCCTCATCACAGGCGTCAATCAGGCATAACCAAATATTGAAAACACACAATGGACCACTTAGGCATAGTAGATGTCTGGTGCCGTCTATTCCCATTGGACCCGGATTTCACTTTTCTTCAAATAGGCATTACACCTATTCTCGAATAGACTACTTTTTGGTAACCTGTGAACACCTAGGTTCAGTACAGAACATCACAATCAACCCTATGGTCCTTTCTGATCATCATCATCTCCTTCTCAAACTAGATTTGGGTAGGAAGAAAAAGCAAACGCTATGCGCTTTAATTCGATTCTACTAAAAGACAAACAATATGTGGAATACATCAAGAAACATATACCTCTTTTTCTTCAGGAAAATACCTCCCCAGAGCTTTTGGAGGCCTTGGTCTGGGACGCTTTAAAGGCTACACTCAGGGGGTAAACCATAGCATATGCCTCTAGGAGACGGAGGGAGTTAGGATCTAAAAGTAACATTCTTTTTGAACACTTAAACACCTACCAACTACTAACACAGAAGGAGATCAAGAGGTCCAACAAAAGATCCGAGACACAAAAGCAGAAATACAGAAATTAATGGACATAAAACTTCAGCAGGCCCTTCTTTACTTAAAACAGGCTAGATATGTGGGGGGACCCCGGGGCACCCATAGACTTGCTCAACACCTTCGGGGACAGAAGGTTTCCACAACCATTTTAAAGATCAAAGACCCAATTTCCAGGAAGCACTCACATAGGGAGGTGGATATAATTCAATCATTTGTAACCTTCTATCAACACCTGTATCAGGGTGAGGGCTTGTCTACCCCTGTAGAGAGACAATCCTTTTTCAGAGATCTCCCCATCCCTCATCTTACGGTGGCCCAACGGAGTCTTCCGGAATCACCTATCATGCCTGAAGAAATTTCTCATTGTATTAAATCTCTCTCCTCCCATCATTGTCCTGGACCCAACAGGTTACTGTCTGAATGGCACAGGGCATTTGAGAGAGAAATATCTCCCAAGTTACTCACTACATTTAGAGAGGTTGTGGAGGGTCTCCCCCCAGCCTATGCTACACTAGTCACCTTGCTAAAACAAAACACTGACCCGACTAACTCTTCCTCCTACCGCCCAAGTTCAAGCATTAACACGGATTACAAACTTTTTATAGCTATATGGGCTTTACGATTGGAGAAGACTCTGCCTTACCTAATTAATTCCAACCAATCTGACTTTGTTAAAAAAGAGACTCACTACAGACGCTATCGGTAGGACCCTGATACTTATTGAATATGTTAGGAACGGGTGGATTTCTGCGGCAGTCATTAGTTTGAATGCAGAGAAGGCCTTCGACAGGGTGTCCTGGCAATTTTTGTGGGACACCCCATCAAAGTTTCATTTTCCAGAGTCATTCCTGAAGTGGCTGGGGAACCTCTATGCTGCTCCTCGGGCATATGTGGGAGTCAATGGAGGGGTATCTCCCCCTTTCATCTTATCATGGGGTACCCGGCAGGGTTGCCTCCTTTACCCCCTTTTATTTGCCTTTTATATGGAGCTGTTTGGGACGGTTCTCAGAATTTCTTCTGAGGTAGAGGGTATTCCACTGGGGCAGCAGCAATACAAAGGCAGTATGTTTGCTGACGATGTTCTTTTAACCCTCCTTTCCCCAGATACCTCTATTCTGGTAGTCTGGAAAATCCTCCAGAAATATGAGGCTATAGTAGGATTCAAATTAAACATTTCAAAATTGGAAGCCCTTCTTTTTAATTTTTCCCCAGCAAACACTCTTCGTCATCTTCTCCTTATGAGGTGGAGATTCATAAAGATAAAATATTTAGGAATACACATTCCACTAAACCAGGAGGTGATGCAGATGGTGAATTATGAGCCACTAACTATAGTAATACAAAAAGATCTGGAAAGGTGGTTATCCCTACCATTGTCATTTTTTCAATGGATTGAAACCATCTGTATGAATGTCCTCCCTTGGCTCCTATACCTCTTCCAAAACATCCCCTATTTCCCTTCCACTTTTTATGTTAAATCCTGAGGCAAACTACTTTCTAAATTTATATGGGGAAAACAACATCCCAGAATTCACCTCTCCATTCTCCAGCTTTCTACCGCTCAAGGAGGAGCAGACTTACCTAATCTAAAACTATATGCCCAGGCGTCATTCCTTCATACCCTCATTTATTGGCTGACTGATGGCCTCTCTACACCCTGGAAATCTCTGGAGTTCATTTTAAATGACATGTATGACATTTCTGCTCCTCTCTTTTCCTCTATCAACAATATGCCTTCTTTGAGACTTTTTACACAGATAACATCCCAGACTCTCCAGGTCTGGTATAGGCTAAGAAATAAACCAACTATAAAATCAATATATGATCTCTGCAACATTTTCTCTAAGGATGATCTTTTTCAACCTTCCCATATGGACCTGATCTTCTCCCACTGGTGCAAATCCAGATTGTCCCAATGTTCCAGTTCCTGGATGAGAGGGGGTCTTACCTTTTGATAAGCTCAAAGTCCAATATGGGCTTCGAAGTACAGATAGTTTTAGATACCTCCAAGTGAGGAATCATATACTCCATCAATTGTTTGCCACTAATCTCCCCTCCTCAAACCCACCTTTACTTAAAATTTTCATTGACTCCATCCGTGGGAACCAAATTGGCCACCTAATAGGGAACATGTATAAGGCATTAAGAGTTTTGCTGGGAGATTCGACTCAGTCAATACTAGATAATGGAATGGGGACTTGGCTTTGGAGGTTCAATTCACTGAGTGGATTGCTGAACCTTGCCAGCTATTAAAGTGACCTCTTCCTCATTTTGGGAGGAGTTTTCCTGGAAAATCCGAATTAGATATTTTTAAGCCCCGGCTATTCTATTTAAATTCCTCCCTGCCAGTTACGGTCATTGCTGGAAACAATGCAGATACAGTTTGGCAGATTTAGGCCACATTTTATGGCATTGTCCCCTCCTAATGTCTTTTTGGTGTGGCCTCCAGTTCTATCTAGCTGTTTAGGGGAAATCAATGGAACTGATGGGGGAAATTATGCTGCTTTCAGTATATCCTGACCACTCACCACAAAGGACCAAAACGTTGTTACCAATATTTCTTATAGTGGCCAAGAAGGCCATCACCAGAAGATGGATGTCCCAGAAGGTTCCTTCCATTCAGGATTGGAGAGCCATCATGCTAGAAATTTACCAGATGGAGAGCCTTACAGCAACACTTCAGGATCATATGCAGGCATTTAGAACCAAATGGCAGGCTGGGTTCTTTACTACTCGAGGATTGACTCATCCTTTATTCCTTGAATATATGTCATAGCACCTCACAGTGAATTTAGGGTCAGGTGTTCTGGGAGAAATAATATGATCTGTTTGGGACTCCGACTATGGCTGTGTAAACTGAACGAATAATAGTATTCTGTGATCAAACTGTATGTTATATGAAGTAAAAATATGTGTATAAAAATATCCAATAAAAATAAATAAAAAAAAAACAAAACAAGTGGAGACCTGTCCCCCTTTTTCACTCTGCTCAAACAAAAGATCTGCCCCTGCAACCTTCAGAACTCCAGTGTCCTACCTTTAGAGGTTTCCCAGATAGCCACTTGCCTGGGAAGCAAGGCCTTCACCTTTGTCACACCCAAACTGTGGAACAATCAACCTGCCTCCCTCCGCTCCCTGAACTCGCACCTAGCATACAAATCATACTACAAAACTGCTTTGATGGCCACCGCTAGGTGTCTGCCCCGGGTGAAATACACTGTTTCATATTCGTGCTGTGGATTCTTCATCTTACCGTAATTATGACTGTCTCAGTACTGACGTACTGCACTAGACATCAATTGCCACTGGCTTCACTTTCTGTATTTATTACTCTGCAACGTTACTGTATTTTGCACTCACACTTTATATTCCTAGTGTCCTATTTCTGTACCATTATATCTATGAAATTATTGTCCAATTTCTATACCATTGTACCTACGAAACTGTATTTCTTAACTGTACCTATGTGACATCTTTATGGCCTGGGTCATGCCTGAAAATGGTCCATTGGATCAGTGCACCTACCTGGTAAACAAATACATAAATAAAAAAAATGTTGATAGCAGTGGCAATGTATACTTTCCTGAAAGAGAGGCAGTGCATGATGGGGACTCTGATGATGAAGGTTCGGAGCCAGGGGAACCTGTGAGATGCCAGACCAAAAAACCTGGGGAAAGGTCATCCGAGGAAAGATTGTTAGGGGCCAGTGAAAAGGAAGTTATGCCTGGCTTGCACGTCTCTGCTGCTGAGTACAGGCCTCACACCCAATCATCCAGTGAGGACATTGAGGAAAATAATAAAAATGTAGAAATTAACACAGACATGCCGGATGATGATTCAGAAGTTGCAATGCCAGGGACAAAAACGAAAAAGGCATCCTCTTCTGTTTGGAGTTTTTTCACCTTGACCCAAAGAACAGTATGTATGCAATATGCTGTTTATGTAAGGCCTCTTTCAGCAGAAGAAGGCAGGCAAGCAACTTTGGCACATCAACCTTAATAAAACACTTAAAGTGAATACATCCACTTCAGTGGACCTGGAACAAGTCACAAGGTGACATGGCAGAGTATGTTGCTGAGGTTAACACTGGTGGTATAGGTAAACTTTCCCTTATACTGTACAAGTAAAACCCCTCAGACACCGAGCAGGATTTTGACCGCATCACCCGTTATCTGCTACCTGTGTGTCTTTATCAAAATCAGAAAGCTCCCCAACTAAAAACAAAATGAGTTCTTCTCTGTCTCCTCCACCCTTTTGTTAGTGTGCCACCTTAGAAACAGTTAACAATGCAGCAGGCTTCTGAATGGTGAACTAACCATGACCAAAGCCATTCAGCTGCTCAGCAGTTAAATAAAGCAGTATCTGCAATGATTGCAATGGACATGTATCCATTTTGCTATTGCTGACTCTGCTGGGTTTTGGGAGGTGATGAAACTTGCTGCCCCTTGATATCAGCTGCCATCACTGACATATTTCTCCAGAAAAGCTGTGCCAGCTCTTTATAGGGAACTGCACCAGAAGGTAAACAGTGCAGCGCAGTCATCAACTGTTGAAGAAGTACATATAACAACAGATGTGTGGATGAGTGGTCAAACAGTAGAATACATGATTGTCATCATCCACTGGGTATCATTTTCCTCTGTAACATCCTCTGGCACCACCAGAGATCAACAAAATCCTTACAAACAGGCTGTCCTCTGTATTGAAAGCGTTGACAAAGAAAATAACTCTGGTGTGAACATCTTACAGGAGCTAAAGAAACAGTTCTTAGAATGGCTTTCCCCTAATGACCTTTCCCCAGGAGTTGTGGTTGCCGACAATGGAGCTAACACTGTGAAAGCATTAAAAGTTCCATGTGATAACAGTGATTGCGGAATAGCGATCGCCATTTGGGTGAGTGTACATCACTGAAAATAAATTTTGGTGATGTACACTTGTGCACAAAGCAAAAGGATGCATGACAGTTAGGTTTTTTAATTTTATGCGGGGGCTGCACCCCACGCACCCCCCCACTAAAGGATTCACAACTCCAGAGGCGTGCATGTTGAGGGGGGGTGCAAAACTAAAAAAAAGAACCCCCCGACCTGGCGCAAAAAACGAGCATGCCCAAAACTGAACCCATCACCCTCCCAACCCCAGCCTGCCACCAACCCTCCATGCCACATGGCCAGCTTGACAGCCCACTGCCGCATTACACCCCACAGACCCTCACCTTCCACCCATCACACGGTGTGGTTCCCCCCCACATTGCTATTTTCACCTACCCCCCATCCGGTCGCCCCCGCCAGGTAGTCCTATGCACAGGCACTATGGTTGAGTCACCCTTTTTTGAAAGCACTCAATCATGGTCGCTGTCATCACAAGCTACTGCATTAAAGGATGATGGGTTTCTGCATTTACCATGTTTTGTACAACACTCAAGCTAGTGGTACAGGACTTCCTCAGTGAAGACAGGAGTGTGCAGAATATGTTGAGTGCTGCACGTAACCTATGTGGTCACTTCAGGCACTCTACAAAAGCTTGTAAAATTTTGTGGGAACTGTAAAAACCGAATAACTTACCAATTCACCAGCTAAAGCAAGAAGTTGCCACTAGGTTGAACTTCACCTTTTATATGTTACAGAGGCTCCAAGAACAATGAAAAGCAGTGTACCAGTACACCATGGACCATGTAGAATGGAAAGGGGATGTTACACTCTCCTCTGGGCAGTGGGATCTTATATTTATATCGGTTTCTACAACCATTTGAGGAAGCCACATGTGAAGCATGTACTGACAGTGCAATCATAAGTCAAGTCATTCCATTGATACGTCTCTTCATGCAGAGACTGGAAAGATTCTGAGAAACATTTGAAGAAGAAGGTGGAAGCACAGGTGTCACTCTTGTTGAAAAGCTGTCTTTGTGTTTGGAAACGGACCACAGGATTGCCATGATTTTGGAATCTGAACATTGTGTGATAGCAACAATGTTGGATCCACATTTTAAAACCAGTTTGCCAGGTCTTCTCCAATCTGGTAGCATAGACTACAACCATTATAATGAACTGCTCATTAATGAAGTTGCTCTAAATATGACAACAGAAATTCCAAGTAGAAGTGCTGCAGCTCCTGATCATGAAAATAGCAATGCTCCCTTTCAAGAAACAGATCCTAGTGAAGGTAGAAGAATAAGAAAAGCCTTGCATTATGGGTTGGAACATGGGGCAATTTATATGGTTCCTCCACGGACAACATTTGGGCAGGACTGGAGGACATAGAGAAAAATATTGCTGTTACTTCTCCCATTGCAAGCTACTCAGCAAGCAGTATGATGAATGACTTCTTAAAGGATCCCAAAAAGATTAATGTTCAAGATGACCCACTTCAGTATTGGCATGAAAAGGGTGCAATCTGGCGAGCTTTACAAAAAGTAGCCCTTTACTATTTATGTTGCCCATCAACAAGCGTCTATTCAGAAAGAATATTTAGCACCTTTGGCTATGTTGCTAGTAATAGGAAGAAAAATCTCCTTCCAGAAAATGTTGAAATTCTAACTTTTATTAAAATAAACTGTGGTGTATTTTCAGGATTCTCAGGAGCAGTTCCAAAACACTGCTCAGGCAGAAGTGATGATGAGCCTATTGGCAGTGATGTTGAACAAGCATAGTACTGGCCCAGTACTGGGGGAGAGGAATGTGCTTCAGCCTGTCTCACATGTCAGTCATGTCCTGTCTCATACCAGTTTTTGTTTCTTCCACTGAACTGCTGTATAGCAAGACTACAAAAGCTAGGGGCTACTCTCTGACTCTATAGAATGTATGAAAGAATGTCACACTTACACTTTTCTTTAATGTTTTATTTGTAAGATTAACTTAAATTTGTAAATGACTGTATTGATTTCTTGTAGGTGTCTTCCAGTTATGTACCCTATGCCAAGTTTCTGTTTTGGATAACATCTAACCCCATTCTGCTTCTCTTGAATCGATAGTTATCTATGAAAGAAAAAAGCATTACAAGCACTACATAAAAGTGGGTATTCTCTTCCACAAATCACAATGCTGCATCAGTCTGGCTATATAATTACAAGATTAGTTTTCATGGTGTTGTACTACCAAAAAAAAATGTATTGTGCGGGTGCATCCTAACTGAGTAAAACAATTGTTGAAACTGTGGGGCACATCACTGGCAACACAAACAAAAAAGTCAGCCTATAAAAAAAAAATCAGTTCAAAAGAGTAGGTGGGAGGGTCCATCCATTATACCCTCTGTGTGTACATGCTGTTTCACAATGCTACCTTAGTCTGTCTACATAAGTACCAGTTTAGTTTTTGTGCCATTGTACTACTAAGAAATAAAATAAATAAATAAATAAATTACAAATTGTAGTGTGAATGCACATCCTAACTGAATAAAAAAAAATTGAAACCGTGGGGGCCCGCCTCTGGTAACAGAAACAACAAAGTTGGCTTATGAAGGAAAAATAATCCAAAAAAAATTCAGTTCGAAAGGGTGGGAGGGAAGGTTCAATATATTCCGTTTGTACATGCTGCTACATTAAAAAAAAAAAAATCTCCTCATAGACCATCACCTGTAATTTACTGTGTCCTCCTGTCCTGTTACCCTCCTTTAGTCACCAAGTCACTTTTGCTAGCAGTGGACACCTTGCTTAACAGACTAAACAAGGTAACTAGTGGTTACTTGTTTTAATGTGTGTGCTATTCTTTGATAACCAGGTATCACCCACTAGGCACAAGTTCCTGTTTTCAGGGGTGACCCGGGAGCACTGGAGTGGTTAAGCAGTGACTTGCTCAGAGTCACACAGTATGCAAATGGAGGTTGTGGGAAATCAAAGCCAGGTCTACTGGACCAAGATCATTCACATCATATTGCTCTAACCTCTAGGCTATACTGCATTACTCAACTGTTTCATTACCTCAGCCTATGTCCCTGTATTCAACGCATCTTATCTCCTGTCATTTATTGCTAGGAATTTAGACGGCAAGCAAATGAAACTATGTGCTTATTCAACTTTAGCACTGGCTCAAAATACCTTACAAGATACATAATTTCCCATGAACTTACTAACAGCTGGGCCTTGCTAGCTGCCATGCTATTAAACTATTTTCTACATAATTTAATCTTTTTTCCTTTATATTATACTTTAAAATGAAGGTACAGGCCACATTTCCTGTTGAATGAATATTGGCTGTGAATCCAAAATCTAAACCAGAACCAAAACCAGAGTGATTTGGAAAAAACAAAACCAAAACCTCCCCACTTTTGTACACCAGTAGTGCCTAGTATTGATACCAGTGTTCCTAAATGTAGCCCTGATGCAAGAACCAGTGTACAAAAGTTCTGATGACAGTGATGGTGATGATACTGTGTGTGTTACCAGAGTGCCTAATTTACTGCAAAGTATGCAATTTCAGCAAATGATTTGAAGAAATTCAAAACAATTCACTAGTACAGCTCCTGCTGAAGGCTTTCCATCCCATGGACTATCTTGCAGTCTGAACATAAAAGCTACACCTTTCATGCCAGAGGAATAGGCAGTTGAGCACTGCAGACCCTGTTATAGACAATGAAGTAGAGCTGGATTTTGAAGAAAAAAATCCCAGAAACTGAAGTAATTCTTATAATTTCTGACAATCCCCTTGTGCTGAAAACAGAGCAAAAGAGGAAAGTTATTGCCCTATTCCTGAGGAGGAGTGTTACCTCGCAAGTTCAGACATGAGCCCATGCCCTTTATGAAGCTCTCCTATGACACCCTCAATGCCTTCTCTAATGCCCCTTCATGTGTTGCATAAGTGTATTGCCCCTGTGATATAAACCCCAATGTGCTGCACACAGATTTAGGTGGGGAAGTTTATTTGTCTGCCACTTGAATGCTATGAATAAATAGGCACCAGTTGCCTAGTCAGAAATCTTACAATGTGTAAATATGTATAAATGCCCAGAGTAGTCATGTACATATTGTTGATATGAGTGCTCATGCCACTGCCAGTTGGACAGTATGGACATGGACTGGGTGAGGGAACCAAGAGTCTGGCAGGGGACGTGTGTAAGCCCCTTAATCTAGGGCTTACCTTTACTGCCTTTTCCAGTATCCAGAACTGTCTTCTGTTGGGCCAGGATTTTGTCTATGCCCTCGAGTTCCCAGGACTGCCAAGATGGGGACAGGTAGGGCACTTGTGTAGTACACAGGAGCCCTGGTTAGAGATTAACCAGGGCTCTCTGTTCAAAGTATATGTGGCTGTTACCACATTGCTCACCCTGCTCTCAGTCATCAGTACTGGTGGCACAGCCAATGCAGGAGGCAGGAAGAACAGACAGCAGCTTTGTGGACATTCTCCATGCCCAGAAGCCAAAGATCACCTGGGAAAAGGAGCCAGAGAAATGCAACAGCATTTAAGGCTGCTGTACAGCCGAAAATCACCTGTGAACGGCAGCCAGAGAAGCACAGCAGCATTTTGGACTGCTCTGCATGTACAGTATGCACAGAATGGAGTAGGGGTTCCGTTTCAATGTGCCTGCCTTCTGGACCTGTCCTGGCTCCAGGGTAGGCAGCAGAGCCAGGCATTGTTGGTAAATGCCCCATCAGGGGCAGTGTAAGTAAGTTTCCTGGCTCCAGGGTAGGAATTAGGATTGGGAAGGAGGAAACAAGTAGTGTGCATGTGCACCAACAGGGAGAATGTCGTAGTTGCCTCCCACTCAGAAGGCTTTGAGTCTGAAATGGGTATAGTACCCCACTTAACAAGTACGCCCCTGCCCCCAGAACTGTAAGCAGGGTCAGGGCAGTTATAAGGAAAGTTGGGGAAGGTAAAGTAAAGTGCAGCAAGCTGCTAGTATGGGACATTGATCAGTAAACAAAGATGGCAGTCACCATGATGGTGCAGGCTGAAGAGCACTGTGGGAAGGGTTGTAGTTCAGATAACCGCCCATGAATTTCAGCCAGTCAGGAGCCAGCTCATGCCAAACACGTTTTGCCTGGGAACAAGCCTTACTAATCAGGTGTTGAGTTTCACACTAGATGAAAGGGACTGTTTTGAGAGATTGAGGGGAGTTCAGTCAGACAGCCAAGAAAGTGACTGTATGTTAAGGTGTGTGCCTATGTGCCACAAAATAGAGATGGAACATTGCAGAGGTGATAGGATCAGTTCGGAAATATTGTCAGTGTCATATTTTTCTTACTTATCTTTTAGATATGGTTCATAGTCAATCTCCTCACTCATGCCCTTTAGGTTAAGTGGTCTTAAAGTGGAAATCCAGTGGCTTTCTTTTTTTAAGGGAAGCACTGGAAAAGGCACAGCTTTACTTAGGTGCTACAAAAATGCTTGATTAGTGCTTTCAGACAGTAACATATATTTTTTAAATTACCTCTAATTGCTTTTTTAGTGATTTAAACAGTGGCCTTCAACTTTCACTTTCTATTGCTGGCAGCCACCATTTCATGAGTAGCAGTGAGCTTCCTGAGCTCACTTTATGTTAATATGTCCTCCCAACCAATAGCAGAGGTCAAACATACATATTAGCATAAACTGAGCTCAGAAGCTTACAACTGCTCATGAGATGGTTGCTGCCAGCAACGGAAAGTGGAAGTTGTGGGTAGATGTTTTAAATCATTAAAAAAAAGTTGTTACTGTCTGGCATCACTAACTGAGAGTTTCTGTAGTGTCTGAGGAAAGCTGTGTGTTTTCCAATATTTTCCTTTAATAATAAATTCAAATGGTCCCTTCCCCTATAAAGGTGTGTGACACATTCAAGTGCTATAAACTTCAGTCCTGTTGGACTTGAACAATGAGCCATTGCATATTGAGCCCCAATTTCATTGGCATAATTTTTATTGACCACCGCCCTAATATGTTCCTGAATCCTTGTCTTTAACATTTGTGTGGTCATGCCAACATATTGCATGCCTTAGGTGCACCAGACAATATAAACTATGTAGGTACTTCTACATGTCATGAATTGCCTGATTTTAATAGCTTTGTTGTGTTCATGAGGATGGACATGAACATTCCCTACAGAGGCATATCTGCATATGTTGCAGTTGCCACAATTATGGAATCCCTCCAGTCTATATGGCAGCCAGTTTCTAGTTGTTTGTTCTTCAGATTGCATCCTCTTAAAGTGACTACTGGTGAGAAGGTCACCCAGGTTCCTGCCTTTCCGAAAAGTGACACGGGGTTTTGAGCTAACTAAATGGTTCAGTGTTTCGTCACTCAATAACAGTGACCAAAATGTATGTACTCTCCCCCCATCTCCCCTGCCACAGGGCTATAATCAACACAGAAGGTGCACGGTGCATCTCTGTTTGTATTTCTGTCTTTTGGGACTAGTAATGTGTCCTTATCCTGCATGCGCACCTTCTCTGAGGCCTGAAATAGATTTTGTAATCCATTGCCCCTTGCTATTAATCTGTCAGTGAGTTCTTTAGCTTGTTGCTCAGATATTTCCTCCTTTGAACAGTTTCTTCGATTTTGTCGATTTTGTGCATAAGGGGTAGCATTTACAAGTGTTCTTGGGTGGGAGCTATTGTTGTGCAAAATGCTATTTGCAGCTGTTGTTTTCCTGAACACCCTACTTGAGATTGACAAATCATTATGTGCAGTTAGGGTGACATCGAGGAAATCAATCTCTGTCTCTTGTAGTGTATATGTAAAGTTCAAGTTATAATCATTTGTATTCAAGTATTCCACAAAAACTAAGAATTTCTTCATGTCACCATCCCATATGCACAATATGTTGTCAATAAACGTGGGACAACAAACATTTTTGTGAAAGTTATTATTCTGTGCATTGTAGATGTGTCTTTTTTCCCAGTGTCCCATAAAAAGATTGGCATAAGTGGGGGCAAATGTCGCCCCCATTGCCATGCCACTTTTTGCTGCAGGAAACATTACTTGTCAAAAGTAAAGTCATTTCTGGTTAGGGTTAATTTGAGTCCTCCCAGAATAAAAGATGTAAGGATACCTTCCTGCTCTATAAGGAAACTTCTGACTACAGAAATACCCTTTTTGTTCGATATGCACGTGCAGAGAGTTGTAACATCTATTGTAGCCCACCTATAGCCTGTTTTCCATCTGAACCCCTGTAATTGAAATAATAAATCCATTGCATTACAGATATGGGATTCCAAATTGAAAACGTTTGACTGTAAGAAGTGATCCAAATAGATAGAAAGGTTTTGCATTAGTGACCCCCCCCCCGATACGATTGGTCATACCAGGGGATTATTAGAGTCCTTGTGGACTTTGGGGGGATGTAAAAGGTGGGCACAATCGGATACTCTGTTTTTAAAAAGCCAGCCTCTTCCATTGAAATAAATCCCCATTCTAACCCCTGGTCTGCAAAGCAAAACAGTTCCCTCTGAAAGGTTAAAGTAGGACTACTTCCTAATTTTTCATAATGCATACCATTTCCCAACAGTTCATTTACTTTTGAAATATAAAGCATTTCTGCCATTAATACGTTGGTAACCTCCTTATCAGAGGATTTTATTGCCGTACCTTTCATGCCTCGCAGTTCCATCAAGGCAACCCATTCAGCTGCTGAGAGATTTGTGTTGTACCTCAGTCTGTGCTGGTTAATGATTCTACCTACTTCCTGGTTTAAGACATTCTCAAAATGGGTTAAAGTGGCATTCAGCACATTAGGGTAGAATAAAGATTTAGGTCTAATCCTGTATGTTTAAAGTCGAAATCATTCTGATCATTAGTATTCCATGCCATCAGTTGCTCCCAGTCCAATTCATCCAGTAAATTCCATCCTCAATATTGGTCAAAGTTCATTTCAGTTCCCTCATTTGGTTCTTCCTATTGACTTGGATATTCTCCATGGCCAGGTAGGTCCAAAGCTGTAATGAGTTAGTTTAAGGGCTTGTCTTCCTGCACAGAATTATTGAGATCTGGGTAGGTGTTAATGGGTTCAGGGTTTTCGGCAGCCACAGGGAAGTCAATTGGATCATGGCAATTAACAATCAACCCCATATTGAAAAGTTGTTTTTAAAGAAGAGTTGCAACTTAAGTTTATGTATAAATTTAAATATACTGACTTTGATTTTAAATAAGTCAGCTTTAGGAACTGGCACAAATGATAGGCCCTTAGTCAACAATTGCTTATGTTTTTCTGTAAGGGTGTGTTCTGAAAGGTTCACAAGAAAAAATTACTCACCATAGTAATCTTGTTTCTTCCCAGTGATACTCAGGTATTTATAACTTCTGCAGTGTCCCTTTAAGACTGAGCTGCCCGGAGAGATGGAATGCTATGCAAATGATGGAATCTTTGCACAAGCTGATTTTCAAACACTGCCTCTAACCAACTGCCTTGGATTTCCACGGAGCCTGGAAAGACAGGTGTCAGAACTACAAAAATATATCTACCACCCAAGCAATTGGAATTATAGTAACAATTAGATAAATCCCCATAAAATCCTCCCAAATGGAGGTCAAAAACCTCAAAATTGAGGAAAACAAAATCATCATCACACTTGACTCTCAGAATCACCTGAAGGGGAAGAAGAAGAACCAGAAGAATACTAATTATAAACATAGTGCCTGATTGTGGCACCCACATAGTAAGCCAGATACATGTCCCCAGGAATGCAGATGCTACTGGTTCTAGAAGGAGAGGCAGGGTGGGGAGTTATTGTCACAAACCCACTCAGCAGGTCAGCCCTCTACTCCCAAAGTGCCAGCCTCTGAGTGTAGAATTGTGAACAGTTTAACAGAACAAGGTAACCCTCTTGTCTGTTTTGTGGGTTCGAGTCATCTTAGTCACAAGTTCTGGAGGGATTCAAACTGATAACCTCTTGTTAGTGTACCCAATTGTTAGGCTCAGATAATTCTGTCTTCAGGGGGCCAGATATCTTTGCCTACGGGCACCTAACCAGGTATAACAAAATGAACCCTTAGAACTCTATGCAAGACCTCGAGAACTCTATCTGTTTCCCAGTTTGGTATCACAATAAGCACATGCACAGTCAACTATAACCATCTAAGCTTCACTTATATAAAAAGAAGTTTCAAGGCACACCAGGAAGTTTCTGTTTTTAAAATATATATCTTTACTTTAAAATAGATAAAAATAGTAAAACAGTAAAATACAGAACAAAACATCCCAACACATACAGCCTTAAAACAAACAGGTTTAAAAGTGAAAATTCCTACAATCCATACACTCAGACTGGTCTTACTTTCTTAATCTTTCAGTGCTTCGATGTTCCTCCTTTCTCAGTCAGAAAATGAATGTCATCTCTGTAAGGTCTGCCCAGTATATTTAAAGCAGTCTTGAGATGGCCTTCTCTCGGAAGTCACCTAACTCAGCCTTGGTGTATTAAAATTTATATTTTATAACACAGGATGTCCTACTAAGATATTTAAAAAAATAATAGGTGACATAATGAATCGCCTCTCTTTATGACTGGTCAAAACCGGTCTGTGATCTGCTTCACCTAGACATCAAAAAGTCTCTTTGATGTAATTCTGGCTTCCTTAGATGACACCTCCAAACAAATGCATATTGGACTTCCCCATTTAGTCTGGGACCTGCTTCACACTGACATCAAAGTTTCTTTGATGTATTTAGCTGGCTTCCTTCTAGGAAAGTCCAACCACATGCTTATATCCTTCCTCATGACACCTAGTGCTAATCAAAGGATTTCCCTGAGGGCATTATAAAATGGATATCTTGATTCCTGCCTTCAAAGCAAGCTAGCAAGATAATTGCACCTCAGATATCTGCAGTTTAAGCTACCTCCTGTCTTTTGAACTTATCCCCGGGGGGGGGTGATGTGTGATCTCTCATGCTGTTTCAGCATTTTCTCATGGCTTTCATCTTTTCGGCTGAAACCTGGGGGGGGGGGTGAGCAACAGATTTTCAGCATCTCTCATGACAGACAGTCCATAACCCATTTTTATATTTACAAAAAATGATCATACAGCACTCAGAACTGGCTGTCCACGTCACAATCCTCCCCACCTAGACTGAATTTAGGGCTGTATCTCCTGGATGGGATGAGCTTCCCAAATGAGTTCACTCCTCATAGACCCTAGACAACCCTTCTGAGTTCTGGTTTTTCACTCCAGCCCTATGTAGAATAGTCATGTCATATCCTTGCAAAGCAAGACTCCATCTTAGCAATCAACCATTGTTTTTCCCCATCTGCATCAGCCAAACCAGGGAGTTGTCGTCAGTCTGCACCACAAAATGCTGTCTATACAAATATGGCTCCAATTTCTTTAGGGCCCACACTATGGCAAGACACTCCTTTTCCACCGTGGAGTATGCCTGCTCCCTGGGTAATAACTTTTTACTCAGGTAGGCTATTGGGTGATCCCTTCCCTGGCTGGATGTCTGACTCAGTACTGCCCCAATACCCACATCTGAGGCGTCAGTCTGAACTATAAAAGGTTTGCTATAGTCAGGACTTGTTAAAACAGGAGCACTGCACAGTGCCTCCTTTAGTTTGGAAAAGGCTTCCTCACAGGCTGGGCCCCAGGTAATTTTCTTTGTCCGGTCAGATAGAGAAGCAGCCAGGGCACTGTAATTGGGTACAAATTTTTATTGTACCCTGCTGTCCCGAGAAAACTCCTGACCTGCTTTTGAGTTTCTGGTCTGGGCCATGCCTGGATGACCTCTATTTTTATTTGGTTAGGATGGAGCTGTCCCTAGCCTACCACATGCCTGAGGTATGCCACTTCTTCCATGGCCACCTGGCACTTCTCAGCTTTGACAGTGAGCCCGGCCCTCTGTATCCTGCCCAGCACTTCCCTAAGGTGGGATAGGTGTTCCTCCCAGCTGGTACTAAAGATGGCAATGTCATCCAGGTACGCCATGGCATACTCCTCAGAACCATTTAACACCTGGTTCACCAACCTTTGGAAAGTGGCTGGGGCATTCTTCATTCTGAAAGGCATTACTTTAAACTCAAATAAGCCTATTGGAGTGATGAAGGCTGACCTCTCCCTAGCTCTGTCTGTCAACTCTACCTGCAAATACCCCTTTGTCAGGTCAATGGTCGTAAGGTAGGCCGCCCCTCCCAACTTGTCCAGGAGTTCGTCCATCTGGGGCATCGGGTGGGTGTCTGACTTCATGACTGCATTCAGTCCACGATAGTCTACACAGAAACAAGTTGAGCCATCTGGCTTGGGTACAAGGACTACGGGTGAGGCCTGGGGACTGCGGAATCTCTGGATTAAATCCAGCATCTCCTCCACTTCCCTCATAATGTCCTTTTGGACAGCCTCTGACACCTGATATGCTGTCCGCCGTATGGGCGTCTGTGTCCCTGTCTCCACATCATGTGTCGCTAAGGGAGTTAGTCCAGGCTTGGTGCTAAACAAGGGGGCAAAGTCTGCTAAAACCTCCCTTACTTTCTGGATCAGGCCCGGGGTCAGCTGCGGAGACAATTTACTGCCTTCACAGAGGACTCCCATTTACTCTCTTCCAGCAAGTCCAGAAGTGGGTCTCCTTCATCCGTCCCCTCCCTATGACTACACACTGCAAACACCATGTCAGCCCTATTTGCATATGGCTTCACCATGTTGACATGGTACATCCTTTCTGTCTGTCTTCGGTCAGATAACTCCACAATGTAGTTCAATGTACCTTCCTAACCACTTTGTACGGTCCTGCCCACTCAGCCTGCAGCTTGTCTTTCCAGACCGGAATAAGGACCATGACTTCCTGACCTGCCATGTACGAGCGAGCTCTGGCTCTACGGTCGTTCCACACTTTTTGTTTCTGCTGGGCAGCTGCCAGGTTGTTCTGGGCTGTCCCCATAAGCTCCTTCAGCCTTTCCCTAAACCTTAGGATGTAATCCACAATGGGAGTTCCCTGGGTGGTGTGCTTGCCTTCCTAGTCCTCCTGGATCAAGTCTAGGGGTCCACATACCCGGAGTCCATATAAGAGTTCAAAGGGGGAAAATCTTGTCGACTCTTGGGGCACCTCCTGTATGCAAACAGCAGGTGGGAAGGTATTTCTCCCAGTCCCTCCATGCTGTTCAGCAAACGCCCGGAGCATTGACTTTAGGGTACCATTGAATCGTTCCACAAGCCCATTGGCTTGTGGGTGATATGGTGTCATGCATCTCTGCACCACCCCACACTTCTTCCATAAACATTTCATCAGGTCCAACATGAAGGAACCCCCTCGATCGGTGATTACCTCCTGCAGAAACCCAACACAGGAGAAAATCCCAAGTAAGGCATCTACCACTTTGTCTGTCCTCGGAGAGGATATGACGACTGCCTCTGGGTACCGGGTGGCATAATCCACCACAGTCAGGATTAATCTTTTCCCTGAGGAGCTGGGGGTATTTAAAGGCCCCACAATATCCATTCCCACCCTCTGGAATGGCTCCTACACTATGGGCAATGGAATCAGGGTGGCTTGGGTTTTCTTGCCCGCCTTCCCTATTTCTTGGCACCGGTGACAAGACCTGCAATACTCCTTCACCTGCTGGGTGAAGTTACAGTAGTAGCCACAGACATTGAAAGCTATTTCCCGAAATTTCTGTGATATTTCCAGAAATATCTGATGCTTTTTGCATTTAAACAGTAGGGGCAGCAGAGAGAAACTCTTCAGAAATTTCACGAAATATCTGGAAATAGCTGGCAATGTCTGTGGCTACCACTGTAGGCCAGTAGGAATTCTGGGCCAACCGCTGCATAGTGTGTGCGATTCCCAGATGACCAGACAAGGGAATATCATGAGCAGTTTTGAGCAACTGCTCATGATATCCCTGGGGAAAGACAAGCTGCCTGTCTAGCATCCCTCCCTCTGTCTGTACTGCCTGAGTATACATAGGTGTATTTTCCCAATAAACCTTATGTCTGCCATCACCTCCCTGTGTTCCGTCAGAGTCTGCCCAAGCCATCAGCTTCTCTAAACTAAGGTCACTCCTCTGAGCAGCTGCAAACCCCTCACACAGTCCCAATGCATGGGACAGGTCCCCTTCAGTAGCTAAACTAGGGTCCCTAGCACTAGCATCAGGGTACTCAGGATCACTGTTAATCCCAACCCTCTGACAAGGGGTCATCCCTCCCTCTTCAGAGTAACCCTCTGTAGCTGTGTGGTTACTTGCTACTAGGGAAATTTCTACCCCATTTTTATCAGTCTCCCCATCTGGAGACACAGGCTGGGGAACCAGCCTCTCAGTGGTTTCCACACTGGTTTCTGTGGGGTTCAGGGAGCTACCATTTTTACTTGCTGTTTGGCTACGGGTAGCTGCACATACTATCGCCTGCTGGAGATTGTTACGCAGGATCACATCCACTGCTAATGTTTTGGCTACAGCCACCTGTTGCACAGTTCCCCCTGTTTCACACCAGTCTATGAGAACACTAGCGAGGGGCAATGTTTTCTCCCCGCCCGCAAAGTCCTGTACAGTGATGTATTTATTGGGTATAAACTGACCAGGCTATACTAGATCCCCCTTTACTAATGTCAGGGATGTCCCTGTGTCCCTTAACCCCTGCGTCTGTACACAATTCACCATGACTGGGTGCGTGTGTTCCCTCATGTTCACTGGCATGCTTCCAGGGACACACAAACAACCCACTTCTTTTCTAGCACCCAGTTGTGTATTATGGCTCGCCTTTTTGGGACACTGTCTGGCAATATACCCAGTTTACTTACACAACCAACATTCATTTCTTCTCTCAGAGAAATCTTTTCTCTGAAACCTGGGGCTAACTGGTTTCGGTGGAGGCAGTGAGGGTTTTAGCTGCCCTGAAGGTGCGCTTTTCCCTATCTGGGCTGCCACACCTGCCCCATTCACTCTCAGAGTAGGTCTGCTCTTGGCATAGTGGTCCAAGAGTTCAGCAGCCTCTTGCACTGTTTTTGGCTCTCGGTCCTCTAGCCAGGTTTTTAGCTCTGCTGGGCATGCCCAATAAAACTGTTCTAATAAAATCACATTTTCATTTTTATCAACAGAGTTTGCCTCAATTCCTTCCCACCAATGTTTTAAAAACTGACATTGTTTCATGGCTAGCTTCTCATAGCTCATATCAGGGCTTCTCCTGAGCTTATGGAATTTAGCTCTGTGTGATTCAGCAGTTAATTCAAACTTTTTTAACAGTGCAGCTTTTAGCTTGCTGTAATCATTGCTGTCCTCATTGTCCATTTGTCCCAATGCATTCTGAGCTTTCCCGGTAAGTAGCTGGGATAGCTGGTAGCTCCAGGACTCTCTAGAAATTTTAACCTGTATACAAACTTTTTCAAAAGAATTTAAAAATGCATCCATATCCTCCCCCTCTTTAAACTTGGCTATTAATTTGGAGTTCAATTTGTAACCCAGTCCTGCAGTCCCAGTTAAACTCAAGCCACTCACCTGCTCTGGTGCCACTGGTTGGAGTTGTAGCTTCTCCAGTTCATGTTGCCACTGGTGCTCCTCTCTCTTCTCCTCTGCAGCTCACTGGCACTCATGCTCCTCACAGTCTGCCTCCCTCTGTTGTCACTCTGCCTCTCGCTGTTCCCTCTCTGCCTCTCGTCATTCCCGCTCTGCCTCTCGGCTCTCTCACTCCCTCTCTTTCTGGAACTCCAGCTTCATCCTGCGCAACTCAGTTTGCAGCTGGAGTACTTCTGGATTCAGGATACTGGTGACCATCTCCTGCTGCTGTGGCCCTTCACTGACAGTGGCCCTGCTGTCCTCCTCAGTCACGGCCGGTGACTCGCTGCTCTGGGTATGTGCTACCATCAGGGCATCTATGAGGTTCTGCTTTTCGGCTGTTAGCTCGAACGGGATACCCCTGTCCCCGCACAACTGCTTTAAGTATTCTACAGTGCGCCTGCTGTAGTTGGAAGCCATCTTTCCTGACTACTGCTACTCTGACTGGCACTTTACAAAAAAAATAAATGAGGTTGAACTTGACTGTAAGCCAAGGGATATAGTTCTGTTTCCTTTTGAAATAAAACACTGCCTTTCTTTTTTCCAAGTGAGCTGAACAGTCTCAAGCTGACACACTGAAAAATAAAGCTTATACCACCAAACTTTATATGCCACCGCTGCCAACCAATCTGTTACAAACCCACTCAGCAGGTCAGCCATCTACTCCCAAAGTGCCAACCTCCGAGCGTAGAATTGTGAACAGTTTAACAGAACAAGGTAACCCTCTTGTCTGTTTTGTGGGCTCGAGTCACCTTAGTCCCAGGTTCTGGAGAGATTCAAACTGATAACCTCTTATTAGCATACCCAATTGTCAGGCTCAGATAATTCTGTCTTTGGGGGGCCAGATATCTTTGCCTATGGGCACCCAACCAGGTCTTTCAAATTAACCCTTAGAATTCTATGCAAGACCTAGAGAACTCTATCTGTTTCCCAGTTTGGTATCATAGTAAGCATATGCACAGTGTCAACTATAACCATCTAAGCTTCACTTATATAAAAGGAAGTTTCAAGGCACACCTAGCAGTTTCTGTTTTTAAAATATATATATTTACTTTAAAATAGGTAAAAACAGGAAAACGGTAAAATACAGAACAAAATATCCCAACACATACAGCCTTAAAACAAACAGGTTTAAAAGTGAAAATTCCTACAATCCATATACTCAGACTGGTCTTACTTTCTTAATCTTTCAGAGTTTTGATGTTCCTCCTTTCTCAGTCAGAAAATGAATGTCATCTCTGTAAGGTCTGCCCAGTATATTTAAAGCAGTCCTGAGCCGGCCTTCTCTCTGAGGTCACCTAACTCTGCCTTGGTGTATTAAAATTTATATTTTATAACACAGGATGTCCTACTAAGATATTTAAAAAAAATAATAGGTGACATAATGAATCGCCTCTCTTTATGACTGGTCAAAACCGGTCTGTGATCTGCTTCACCCAGACATCAAAAGTCTGTTTGATGTAATTCTGGCTTCTTTAGATGACACCTCCAAACAAATGCATATTCGACTTCCCCATTTAGTCTGGGACCTGCTTCACACCAACATCAAAGTTTCTTTGATGTATTTAGCTGGTTTCCTTCTAAGAAAGTCCAACCACATGCATATGTCCTTCCTCATGACACCTAGAGCAAATCAAAGGATTTCCCTGAGGGCATTATAAAATGGATATCTTGATTCCTGCCTTCAAAGCAAACTAGCAAGATAATTGCACCTCAGATATCTGTAGTTTAAGCTACCTCCTGTCCTTTGAACTTATCCCGGGGGGGGGTTGCTGTGTGATCTCACATGCTGTTTCAGCATTTTCTCATGGCTTTCATCTTTTCAGCTGAAACCTGGGGGGGGGGAAGGTGAGCGACAGTTTTTCAGCATCTCTCATAACAGACAGTCCATAACCCATTTTTATAGTTACAAAAAAATGATCATACAGCACTCCAAACTGGCTGTCCATGTGTAACCCCCACCCCTCTGCCTTTTTGCAAATGACAGGTGGTATGCTGTTTAAATCTGACAGCAGTACCAGGTGGGGACTGGGTTAGGGGAGGAATAGGTTACTCGGCACAAGGGCTAGGTTTGGCTACTCTGCACAGGGGCACCCAAGTAATTCCGAACACAGGAAGCAATAACTGTAATGTCCAATACCAGGAATGGGATTCTAAAGTGTGGCTTTTATTTACAACCAAGCAGAACAAATAAAGCATAGATGGACCCCCACGGGGCTACACTTCTGTTAATGCAGATTAAAAACAATCAGGAACACTTCTTCAACACTCCAGCCCTAAGGCTCTGAACCCACCGGGCACATAGTCTGGACTTGCACGCTGCTTTGGGTACACAGCCCAAACTTGTACACTATCTGGGATTCCCAGGCTTGGCTCCCTTGCCGGCTACTAGGACACCTTCCATATGTCATGGAAACCTTTTTTGGTGGATCCCTAAACCACCTAAGAGCACCTCAGCTCTATCAGGGAAACTTCCTTTTAATCCCACATCTGGGTACTTTCCTCAGGCACTGGCCAAGTACCTGAGAGAAATTAAAAGTGCCACAGAGCAAATAGGTAGAGGTGAATTTGGTTACTACTGATGGGGGGGTCTCCCACCTCTCGCTTCCACAATTCATACCCGGCCATTTCTCTGGACATTAAACATCTCATTCTGTAAAGCTTGGCAATGTAGATCAAGGCTAAATGTATGTCACATTTCCTCTGCTTGTCTTGCTTTCCCATTGTGCTGGACTTGAACACACTTTTACTTGGCTTAGCCCATTGCTCTAGGCCCCCCCCCACTGATTAAGCAGTCCAATCCCCACTTTACTTCAGTTTTTGTGCTGGACTTGAACCTACTTGAATTAACCGGCACTGTCTATTACACTAGACCTCCTACAAATTAAGTAGTCCAATCTCCACGTTTCAACAGTTCAGGTGAAAACATAGGCCCTCTGTCAGAGCGAACTCACGCTTTGGTTGCAGATGCCCCAGAGGCGATTCCTCACAGGAATTTATCTCCCACAGCTTCTGGTGCCACAGCACAACTTGGAAAAAGGCAGCTTCTTCCCTTAGCCTGAACCAGGAGGGTTGCTCCCAGAAGACAGGCAAACCTTTCCACCCCATCCCCTCAGGGATGGGGCACATGGACCAGTAACAGCAGTCTCCACCACTTCACAATCAGCCTACTGTGTTCATCTTTCAGTGGAAACACACACCTCCCTTACAGTAGCTCTAAAACAGAGCTTAAGGCTCTGAGAGCCTGCCCACAGATGGCTGTGCTGCTCCTCCTTTCAAGACTGCACACAGACTCTGTTCAAAAAATCCCCAACATTCTATCCTAACTTCCAACTGCAGCACTCCAGTGTGGCTCATGCAGCTGTGAGAGTTCTATGGTGATGTTATCCCTCAGTCTCAGCTGAGGCTGAGAACAGAGTGAGACAGTGTGAAATCCATTTAACTGGAGTTTCACAAGCTGCCTTCCCTGCCTACCACTAGCTCTTACTGGGATTCTAGTAACCCCGGGTAACAGGGGGGTTACACTCACCCTGGGCCAGGAAAATGACTGTCTGCAGTCATTATTTACCCAGCTTAGGCCATCTCACCCTATGTGCTACCTGCGGAGGGGGGTGATCAGGCCCCCTCCTACCATGTGCTAGCACAGGCAGGCAACACTAAGGACCTAGAGGCCTTTGGCTGACATATCAGCCTCTACTCTACCCACTAACTATGGGTACCTAGTGGCTCTGGTAGAACTGTCCAGAGCATAGCCCTAATAGATCAGTGCTGCAGTCCCTACAGCCATTCAGGACCACAACCTGTCTATCCGCCCTAGCCCTCTAGGGAAAATCTGTCTGCCTCTAACTCAAATCCCAAAACAAAACAAACAGGGGACCTCCCCGACCTTGGGCACCATACAACCACACACCAAGAGCTAATACCAACCATTACATTACTCCCTCACTCCCCCACAACCATACCTGTGGAAGCAAAGGGTTACTACACAGTAACAACAACAACAGTACTTTAAATACTACACACTAAAGTACTAGTGAGGAACTCTGATGAGTCCCTCCTCCTCTTCTTGGCTTCTCTTCTATCTTATTCAGGAACACCTGCAAGAAAAAGAAAGACAACACACACTCCTAATCTGCATACACAGTCTATCTAAACCCCTACCATCAAAACACTGGTGAATCCCAAAAAGTTTTTTTTTTTTTTTTAGAAAAGGTAGAAAAACAGTATGAACATTAAAAAACAGTAGAAAAACAATGCCATTATTTACAATACACATTTGGGGGATGGAGTGCCCTAAAAGTCCCATCTAGTGACCACAGTGCCCGAAGGCTAGTCCATTAAAGAGTCTCTCCTGGGCCGGAGCCCGGTGAAGCACAGTTCTAGCAGGCCAAAGTCCCGAAGGGGAGAGTCTTTGAGGACAGTTCACACATCTGGAGTCTGCTAGTGTAGGGTGTGTACTGCAATGTCATAAGAATAGAAAAGTTTGGACTTACCAGCCCCTTGTAGAATGACCAAAACACCGACCTGGCCCTCAGCCGAAGACTCTCCCTGGCAGCACTCTTCCGATACAGCTGGGCGGACATCTTCCGGGAATGACAGGAGGGCACATCTGGAAGCTGCTGGGATGATGTCATCTCTGGAGATGGAACCTTGGAACAGGAACAAAAAGGAAAACAGCTGGTCTGACATCATCCGGTTACCAGGCAATGAATCAGGATACAGCTGGGCTGGTGTCCTCTCTGGATCTGAAGTCATCTGGTGGGCCAGTCGATGGATTCTGGAAAGTCAGTATACTGTAGAACTGATGAATGTGGGGAACCTGAGTCCTGGACGTCCATACTGGCGGAACAACAAAGGCACTGCAATGGCTGGAGTGGCAGCACTGGCTACCACTGCTCTGCTTTCCAGTTGGTAGGCATGGGCACATTTGCAGGGAGGTCTTTGCATTGAGGCCAATAGTACAACGGGTCAGGAGCTTGAATTATTACCCCGTCTGGGTGCACATAATTCACACTGTGAAAGGTTTCACGTCCCTCTCCATCCACTATTCAAACAATGTCTATTAACAGTGTCCTGCCTCTTTTCAACTGGCTGTATTTTTCATGAAACATTCTGTTCCTGACATGCTTGTTTGTACCAGGATGCACACATTTCACTGCTTCGGCCCAAATCCAGGATTTTCTGCTGTTCTCAATCTCCTCCCAGACTCTCCGAGGAAAGGTAGGAAAGGACATCCCATAGATTTAATTCGCCTTCCTATGAACCAGTCTTTCCTCTTTACTAGCTTTGGTCAACCTGAGATCACTGGCCTGGCTTGGGGGTGGCCAGTCCTGGTTCTGCCAGCTACGCATTCTCAACGAGACAAAAAATGGATCCCTCGCTTCTTCTTCTTACACAGCCAGGCAGTGGCATCACCACTCTCATCCATGCATTCCTCTGAGGCAAGAGCTTGAGGCTGTGTACCCGTTCCTTTTTCACAAGGCCACATAGGTTCCCCCTCTTCTTCCTCCTCCTCACTGAGAATCTGTGCCCAGGAGTGAGCAGTCGTCCTCACTCCTGAGACTATCCATTCTTCGCTGGGCACGGAGGTCGATACCTCCCATTCAAACGCCTCCCTCATCTTATATTCTCCTGTGAGACTTGGGCTAGGCCTCCCTCTCCAAGGCTCTACTGATGCTCTGCCTGAATTGTCTCTCTGAGATCTAGCATCCGAAACATCAGCATATTGTTCTGTCTGCAAATCTGCACCCTCTAGCTTTGTGCCACACTCCCCCGAGGGGCTTTCTCCAACAAGCTCCGCCTGGTGCTGTGTGCTGCCAACTGCAGATTCTTGAACTTTTGTCCATGTGGGAGCCAAAGGAATCTTGGGTGCTTTAAACAAGCTGTATTTCTCTAAGCACCCCGAACAGTGAGGTACCATGAAGACGTCCCTTCCAGCATTCAAGCATATTAAGCACACATGCACTGGGTATCCAGGAATCGCCACATGAGGAGGCAGTTGTCCTCCATAGTAATACCTCTCAATGTCCCTTAACTTGTTTACTTCTGCTGCTACCACAGCCCAGGCATGATCCGGGTAGCGGGCTGGTCCTGAGGCCATGACTGCAGAGAAAAACAAACAAATGCTCACTGTTATTGAAAGTCCCACATCACTGAACACTTTCTTTCCTTTCAAAATGGCTCCTCTGCTGCTGTGTTTACATTACTACCTCACCCTGTAATGGTGGTGGCAGCACTCCTGTGCATCAACATTCTGAAATTGGGTCAAGCCACTGCGCATCCGATTTACACACTCTACTGATAACTTTGCTCAAACTGCACAAACTTGCATTGTTCTTTTCCTAGCACATTTATATGATTTGCCACTGACTTTTCACTTGCTGAAAACATTGCTTTAGCTCACAGTCCCTTAAAGCCTCAGTATTTCAAGCACAGGCTTGCCTGTAACTCTTGCTGCTTATCTTGCTACAACTCACAGTTTCTCGCATGGCTTTGAAACTTTACTCTGACGCTGAACCCATAACTATGCTCACAGTCGATGGCTTAACAGGCTTGCTTTTGCTGATAAAAACTTAACACAGTCTTTGTTTGCAAAACGACTACACTGCTGCACACAGATTCAGCTGGCTTTTGGCAAAAAAAAAATCACATATTTGAGCAATTATTTCTGTTGGTACTCACTGTTATCGGTAGCTGTTTGTTGCGATGGAAAATGGCCTGCAGCCAGTCTTGGAGGCCTCTGGACAGAAGCGGGTTGGCAGTCCTGCCGCTTGTCCCTCTGAATACCACACTCACAATCCAGTCGATCAAGACGTGGGTTGAACCCGATTTTAGATAGAAAAGTCAGAGTTTTTAAACTTTTACAGCGCTTTCAGTCACCGTGACGCTCCTCCGATAAGACAGTACACGCACTCCACTCACAATCCCTCTCGAATGCTGGGCAGTCGCTGTAAAGCTGACTTGGGGGCAGGACTGATTGCAGTTTCACCAATCTCATGATGCCATGCAAATGAGCCTCTATCCCTCGCGAGTGCTCTTCTCCTCATGGCGATCATCGAGCAGGCAAATTTAAACTGAAAAACCACTTTTTTTTTTTTTCGAACTGACTCCACAGCGGGAGCCCATTTCAACCATTTGTCATGGCCATTACCACAGCAAGTCTCTCCATTCACTACAAAGCATTTCCAATGTCCAGGGCACAATTTTCCTGTTGCTACCCCTAGTCTTCCACTCTTTTCTTTGTCACACAGTTTTTTTTAAAAGCTGGCAAAACGCTGCAATTTTTGATGCAGGACAAGGGCATACTCTCTCAGGCTTTACTGCTCCTTGGTAAACAGTTGACATTTTAACAGCAGCACATGGACAACAGCACTCCGTGACACACTAGTTAACCTTGCTTCAGCTTTTTGGGCTACCCACTGCCAGATAACTAAAACGCTAGCCCTTTGCCCGAGCACCTTTCCTCCCTAAATTTAAAATCCAAAGCAGTGCCTCCATTTTGTAACCCCCACCCCACTGCCTTTTTGCAAATGACAGGTGGTATGCTGTTTAAATCTGACAGCAGTACCAGGTGGGGAGTGGGTTCAGGGAGGAATAGGTTACTCGGCACAAGGGCTAGGTTTGGCTACTCTGCACAGGGGCACCCAAGTAATTCCGAACACAGGAAGCAATAACTGTAATGTCCAATACCAGGAATGGGATTCTAAAGTGTGGCTTTTATTTACATCAAAGCAGAACAAATAAAGCATAGACGGACCCCCACGGGGCTACACTTCTGTTAATGCAGATTAAAAACAATCAGGAACACTTCTTCAACACTCCAGCCCTAAGGCTCTGAACCCACTGGGCACACAGTCCGGACTTACTGCTTCTTTAGGCACACAGCCCAAACTTGTACACTATCTAGGATTCCAGGCTCGGCTCCCTTCCCGACCACTGGACACCTTCCATATGTCATGAGAACCTTTTCTGGTGGCTCCCTAAACCACTCAGAGCACCTCAGCTCTATCAGGGAAACTTTCTTTAATCCCACATCTGGGTACTTTCCTCAGGCACTGGCCAAGTACCTGAGAGAAAGTAAAAGTGCCACAGAGCAAATCCGTAGAGGTGAATTTGGTTAATACTGATGGGGGAGTCTCCTACCTCTCGCTTCCACAATTCATACCCGGCCATTTCTCTGGACATTAAACATCTCATTCTGTAAAGCTTGGCAAAGTAGATTAAGGCTAAATGTATGTCACATTTCCTCTACTTGTCTTCTGTTCCCATTGTGCTGGACTTGAACATACTTTTACTTGGCTTAGCCCATTGCTCTAGGCCCCCACTGATTAAGCAGTCCAGTCCCCACTTTATTTCAGTTTTTGTGCTGGACTTGAACCTACTTGAATTAACCAGCAATGTCTATTACACTAGACCTCCTACAAATTAAGTAGTCCAATCCCACATTTCAACAGTTCAGGTGAAAAGATAGGACTCTGTCAAGCGACTCACCCTTTGGTTGCAGGTGCCCACAGGTGATTCCTCACAGGAATTTATCTCCACAGCTTCTGGTGCCACAGCACAACTTGAAAAAGGCAGCTTCTTCCCTTAGCCGGAACCAGGAGGGTTGCTCCTGGAAGACAGGCAAACCTTTCCACCCCCATCCCCTCAGGGATGGGGCACATGGACCAGTAACAGCGGTCTCCACCACTTCACAATCAGCTTACTGTGTTTCTCTTTCCGTGGAAACACACACCTCCCTTACAGTAGCTCTAAAACAGAGCTTAAGGCTCTGAGAGCCTGCCCACAGACTGCTGTGCTGCTCCTCCCTTCAAGACTGCACACAGACTCTGTTCAAAAAATCCCCAACATTCTATCCTAACTTCCAACTGCAGCACTCCAGTGTGGCTCATGCAACTGTGAGAGTTCTATGATGATGTCATCCCTCAGTCTCAGCTGAGACTGAGAACAGAGTGAGACAGTGTGAAATCCATTTATCTGGAGTTTCACAAGCTGCCTTCCCTGCCTACCACTAGGTCTTACTGGGATTCTAGTAACCCTGGGTAACAGGGCGGTTACACACGTCACAGTTTTGAATACCTGAGTATCACTGGGAAGAAACAAGATTACTATGGTGAGTAATGTTTTCTTGTAACTCCAGTAATACTCAGGTATTCACAACTTCTGTAGGCTATGAAGCAGTACCTTTGGAGATGGGCACAGAACCTATTTTGGAAACAGACTCTACAGGACTGCTGTGCCAAACCTGGTATCACTCCTGGACAAAATGTCCAAACTGTAATGCTTTGTGGAGGTGTTTACTGATTTCTAGGTAGCTGCTTTACAGATGACCATTAATGGGACACCCCTTGGCAGCTACTATAAGTAGCAACTGTTCCCCTTGGGCCCTCAACCCTGTTGGGGGTTCCTTCCAGCTTTAGAGTAACAAAACAGAATGCGCTGAACTATCCAGTGAGAAATGGACCTTTTAGCTGGGCTACCCTTTCCCACATCCCCATAAGTCAGGAACAATTGTTTTCTGTCCTGCCTATGGTCCTTAGTGGCTGTCATGTAATAACTAAGGGCTCTCTCAACATCCAAACTGTGGAGCCTCCTTTCAACAGAGATGAAGTGCTTGGTGAAAAATACAAGTAGGGTAATGGTTTGGTTCAGATGGAAATCCGAGACCACTTTGGGGAGAAATTTCCTGTTTGTTCTCAGGACCACTTTGTCATTGTAGAAGGAAATGTAGTCCTTATCCACACAAAGAGCCTGAAGCTCGCTGATTCTTCTGGCAGAGGTCATTGCCACTAGAAAAACTGTTTTCCAAGTAACACATTTTTAAATGAGCTGAAGACATAGGCTCAAAAGGGGGTCCCATGAGCTTGGCTATACACACATTAAGATCCCATGCAGGCACCGGTTCACTGTGGGGGAGGGGTGCAAACGAGAAAGGCCCTTAAAAAACCTTTTGAAAATAGGGTCTGAAGCCAATGAGAACTTTTGCCTGGCTGAAATGTAAGCAGAAACTGCAGCCAAACGTACTTTCAGTGTACTGGCCTGAAGGCCTAAGGAATGTAAATGAGTAAGATAATCCAACATGACTAATATCCCAGCCTGTGTTGGTTCAATATCCTATGAGGAACACTAGAGGAAAATCTTTTCCATTTTGCAGAATAAGTTTTCTTAGTGGAGGGCTTCGTGTAGCCTTTCAAAATATCCAGGACACCTTTAGAAAGATTTAAACCTGCATATTCTATGTCCTCAAGAGCCAGTCCTTGAGCCTGAGGGATCTGAGGTTCGGGTACAGGAGCCTCCCCTGACTAGAGGTTAACAGATTGTGCCTCCTGGGAAGGTGTATTGGTTTGGTCACAGACATGAAGAGCAGTTGAGAGTACCAGGGCTGCCTGGGCCAAGCTGGCACTATCAAGATCATGGAAGCTGGCTGGGACCTGAGCTTGAGCAAAACTCTGTATACCTGAGGGAAGGGAGGGGAGAGAAAACATATAGGTACTTCTCTGACCAATCTAGAATTAAGGCATCCATAGGGATTGTTTCCCTCTCTGGTGGTCTGCAACAATACTTTGGCAGGTGGTGGTTCTGGTGGGATGCAAACAAGTCCACCTCTGGAGTGCCCCACCTTCTGAAAATTACCCGCACCATTTGCTTGTTCAGGGTCCATTCATGATGGGCCTGGTTGATCCAACTCAAGGTGTCTGCCAAGGTATTTTCCTTGCCTGGCAGATGAATGGCTTGGAGAGAAATTCCCAAGGAATAAGCCAGACTCCATATTTTCATGGATTCTATACAAAGAGGACTGGACCTTGTCCCTCCCTGTTTGTTTATGTAGTACATGGTAGTGGTATTGTCTGTTCTGATCTGTTCCACCTTTCCCTGTAGCAGAGGGGTGAAGGCCTTCAGTGCTAACAAAACTGCTCTGAGCTCCAGCAGATTTATGTGCAAGAGAGACTCTGCACTTGACCATGTGCTCTGGGTAATGTGATCCCCCAGATGGGCACCCCACCCCAGGAGTGATGCATCTGTTGTGAAAATTACTAATGGGGTCTCCTGTTGGAAAGGAACCCCTTCTCTCAGGTTGCTTTCGTCTGTCCACCAATCAAGAGCCTGTAACAAGGTTCTTGTTACTGGAATCAGTTTTGAAAGGGGATCTCTTTTCTGACAGCAGTGAGCCCTTAGATGAAACTGGATGTCCCTCATCTGGAACCTGGATCCTAGTACTGTGCCAGTGTCAGCTGCCACATGGCCCAACAGTTGAAGGAACTGTCTTGCAGTTTTTGACTTGTTCAGGACAAATGAACCTGCCAAATGTTGACTGCTTCTTACCCTGCCTATGGGCAGGTAAGCCCTGCCCTGCAGGGTATTTAACTCGACTCCTATAAATATCTGAGAGGGTTGCAGAACTGACTTCTTTTGATTTATTATGAATCCTAAAGACCCCAGGAGTTCCTGAGTAATGAGCAGATGCTCCCTGACATGCTGAGTGGATTTTCCCACTACCAGCCATTTGTCTAGGTACAGAACAACTGTGACACCTTGCTTTTGAAGGTGTGCCACCACTACTGCCAGGCACTTTGTAAACACCCTTGGTGCTGAAGTGAGACCAAATTGCAGTGTAAAAAATTGATAATGACCTGAAGGGAGTCTGAACCTGAGGTATTTTCTGTGAGATTCCCTTATGGGGATGTGGAAGTCGACATCTTTTAGATCCATTGATGCCAACTAATCTCCTTTTTGAGGGGTTGGCAGAATCAATGCTAAGGTTACCATTTCATACTTTGGCTTTGTTAGGCATTTGTTTAAGACCCAAAGATCTAATATTGGCTTCCACTCCCCATTTTTCTCTGTGGTGAGAAAGTATCTTGAATAAAGTCTCTTTCCCTTTAAGCTGGCTGGCACTAGTTCTACTGCTCAAGCAAGGATCAGTTTTTGAACCTCTGCTTCCAAGAGTTTTCTTTTTGTGTTTGACAATGGTTTGAAAACTTGAGTTCTTAAAGGTGGAAGGAATTTGAAAGTCAGAGACAGCCCCTGGCTCATTACCTCCAGGACCCACTTGTCTGTGGTGATGTTTTTCCAAACATGAAAGTAGTGAGACAGTCTGCCTCCTACAGGCAATAGGGAGGCAGCCTGTACAGACACGTCAGGGTGCCTGTTTAGCCTGGGACTGAGCATGGGGCTGGGAACCATGCTTGGAACCCTGTCTTCCCCTTTCCCTAAAGTATCCTTGCTGTGGAGTCGCATTTGGGTGGAGGCCATGCCAGGAATGACAGCGGAAAGAGTGGGACAGTCTGTTCTGAAATATGCTAGAAGGGGTAGGGACAAGCCTCATTTAATTATACATCTTGGGACAAATGACCTGGCTGACAAGACATTAGACATAGTCCAGAGGAGGTTTGAGGAACTAGGACAATTGTGTGAGGGGACAGGAAGATCAGTAACTTTTTTCAGAGATACTTCCAGTGCCCAAGGAAAGCACAACAAGAAAGCTGAGAATAGAGGAATTTAATGGATGGCTAAGAACTTGGTGTCATGCTAAAGGGTATGGGCTGTTGGGAGGATGGGGAGGGACCTGGGAGGATAGTAGTCTCTATGCCAAGGACAGACTACACTTGAGTGAGGAGGGAAAGAAAGTGCTGAAACAGAGGATGGAGGAGTACATGGAGGAAGTTGAAAATTTAAACTAGGAGCGGGGGATGGCAAGTGGGCAAGAGACACGCAGAGACCACAGGATGGGAAACCATATGAGCTTACCCCCCCAGAACAGTGACAAAAGACAAATGGCAAGTACTATTGGGGATGCTAGTAAAGGAGGGCAGGATGGGAGGTGGAAGAAATGGTGGAAGGTGGTTACCCTTAATGCTAGGAGCCTTGGGAGGAAAACTGCAGAGTTACAGGTGCTCATGGCAGAGGGAGAGGTGGACATTGCAGCCATCACAGAAACATGGGCCACCCAATACAATGAATAGGATCTGTCTGTACCAGGGTACAGGTTATTTCGTAGGGACAGGGTAATTGGGAAAGGGGGGGCACTATATGTGACGGAAGGACTGAAGTGTGTAAGGGAGGAAGGGGAGGAGAGTAGTACTGAGCCACTTTGGATGCAAATACAGGATTCCAAGAATAGGATTCTCAGAATGGGAGTGGTGTACAGGCTGCCCTCTCAGATGGAGGAGTTAGACAGGGAACTAGCAGGACAGATCAGGAGGACTTGCAAGAAGGGTAGTGTGGTGATTGTGGGGGACTTCAACATGCCAGGAGTGGACTGGAGTACCCCAACAACCAGGAGTAGAAGGGAGCAGGTACTGCTGGATGCCTTCTAGGGCAGCTTCCTGCAGCAAATGGTCAGTGAACCAACCAGGTTAGGGGACACCCTTGACCTTGTGCTGGCAAATGGGGAGTTTGTGAGAGAACTTACGGTTAAAGAACTGCTGTCAGGGAGTGACCGCCACTCAGTATGGCTCACATTGTATATGTGCAAGGAAGGAGTGGAATCTGACACAAGAGTGCTGGACTTCAGGAGGGCTGACTTTGGGAGGATGGGGAAAGTGGTAAAAGGGTACCTAGCCAGAATTCAACCTAGTATGGGCACTAACCCAAGGTGGGAGCTTATAAAGCTGGGGATAGTGGAGGCAACCAAAACCTGCTGCAAGGCCCAGAGCAAGAAGGCTAGGGCTAAGAAACCAAGCTGGTTGAGCAAGGAGATCATGGAAAAGGTAAGGAGGAAAAGAGCTGCCTTTAGGAGGTACAAGAAAACAGTGAGGGGGGAGGACAGGGAGGAGTATCTGACAGAATCGAAGGAGGTGACATGGGCAGTAAGGGGAGCCAAGGCATCTACGGAGCTCAGGCTGGCACAAGGCATTAAGAAGGGGGAGAAGGACTTCTTTAGGTACATCAGGGAGAAAAGGAGCTGTAAGGACCACATAGCAAGGATTAGGAAGGGGGGCTTGGGTGGAAGCAGGGTACGATAAGGCAGAAGCGCTAAATGATTATTTCTGCTCAGTATTTACTAAGGAGAAGAGGGGGTGATACCCAAGGGGAGAGGAATGGCAGAAACAGGGGCGTAAGGGGTGATAGATGGGGAAATCATGGAGGGCAGAGTTCGGGAGTGTTTGAAGGCACTGAGGGTGGACAAGGCGCCAAGCACAGATGGCATCCACCCCAGGGTACTGAAGGAGCTGGCAGAGGTTCTTGCAGGAACTTTGGCAGACCTATTTAATGCCTCACTACACTCAGGGTGTGTACCTCAGGATTGGAAGATGGCTCATGTGGAGCCCCTCCATTAGAGGGGCCCCAAGGATGAACCGGGGAACTACAGACCGGCGAGCCTCATGTCCATCATGAGTAAGCTGATGGCGACTATCCTGAAGGAGAGGCTGGTGGCCCTTCTAGAGGCCAAAGGACTACAGAACAGCAGACAGCATGGCTTTATACATGTCAGATCCTGACAAACCAACTTGGTGGAGTTCTATGACTGGGTAACTAGGCAACTAGACAGGGGCCATGCACTGGATGTCCTGTATGTGGACTTTAGTAAGGCATTCGACTCAGTGCCGCATGGGAGGCTGGGAAGTAAGTTAGAAGGCACAGGGGTGGGTACAAAGCTGGTGAGATGGGTAGGGAACTGGCTTCAGGGAAGGCAACAGAGGGTGGTGGTGTGTGGGAAGCGCTCACACCCAAGGGTAGTGACAAGCGGTGTCCCACAGGGCTCGGTGTTGAGACCAGTGTTGTTTGGGATATTCATTGCAGACATATCATTGGACATCAAGAGCAAGATCAAGATCAGTCTGTTTGCTGATGATACTAAAATGGGAGCGGCAGTGGCGGATGACCTAGTAGGATGGCAGGAGTTGCAGGATGATCTGGCAAAGCTTGAAACCTGGTCAGACACCTGGCAACTGGGGTTTAATGCCAAAAAAGTGCAAGGTGCTGCATTTTGGGATGAAGAACCCAAGGAGGAGTTACCAGTTGAGGGGAGTGCAGCTACTTCAGACAGAGGAGAAGAAGGATCTGGGGGTGCTCATTACAGGGTCAATGAACAACTCGGCACAATGTAGGAAGGTAGCTGCAAAGGCCAACAAAATGCTGGGTTGCATTGCAAGGGGTATATCCTTGAGGAGGGAGGAGGGGATTTTGCCACTGTATAGGTCATTAGTTAGACTGCACCTGGAGTACAGCATGCAGTACTGGTGCCAATATCTGAGGAGGGACATTAAATTACTCAAGGGGTGCAGCGCAGGGTGACAAAGATGATCAAGGGGCTGGGGGACTTATTATAGGAGAGGAGGCTGAGGGAGTTGAACATGTACTCGCTGGAGGAGAGAAGGGATGGGGGGGACATGATTGAAACCTTTAAGTACATGAAAGGAATAAACAAGACAGGTACAGAGGGGCTGTTCAAAGTAAGGGAGTGGAGGGACACCAGGGGCCATGATATGAGACTGGAGGGAGGAAGGTTCAGGAGGGAGATGAGGAGACACTTTTTAACAGAGAGGGTGGTAGCTCGGTGGAATGCATTACCTGCAGACGTGGTGTCCAGTAGAACAGTGGACTGCTTCAAAAGGGGATGGGACAGGACAAGGGGGAGGGTCAATACAGGGGAAGGGTGGAAGGGAGGGGCAGTTGCAGAATAAGGGCTGCTAGCTGCACATTCGAGCAGACTTGATAGAACTCTAGGCCTTTATCTGCTGGCAAATTTTGCATGTTCATATGGATACTGCTGGTATGGGGTTGTAGCCATGGGTTGAAAGAAAGGCCTGCTTTGAAAAGCCCTGCCTCTGCCTCCCCTTCCATAGGGTCTAATGGAAGGAGAAGCTTTCTCCTTTGCAGAATTGCTTCTGTAGGTGGTTTTATTTCATCCACCTTTTTCATGTAAGCCTCTGTCATTTGCCCAAAGAGGGAATGTTCCTTAAGTGGGAAATCTAAAGCTTTGGTCTGAGTATCCTGGGTCAGGTTTGTGGCCCTCAACCAAGCAAACCTTCTTTGAGCCACAGTGTTTGCCATCCACCTGGCAGCTGTGTTGTTAGAATCCACAGCCATTTGAAATTGATACTTGGCTACCTACAGACCAAATCTAGCTGTTTCAGCTAAGTTGCTGAGACAGGAGACTGTACCTTTTCAGACATGGCAAGCACTGACTGCCAGAGTGATTTCTGGTATTGTGCAGCACAGGCCTGGAAATTGGCCTGTCTGATAGCCAAGGAAGCCGAGAGGTAGCCTTTCTTGGCCATATTGTCTATTTTCCTCGGATCCTTATTTGGAGGATGGGAGGCTAGTGGGACCCTTGCCTTGCTACAGGCAGCCATCTGCACTACTCCTTGGTGGTCAGGGTGAGAGAATAAAAATTCTGCACCCCGTCTCTCTAGTTGATACTTTTTGTCTAACCTTTTATCCAAAGGTGGGACAGTATTAGGAGTCTGCAATATTTTTAAGGCATCTTTTTTAAAGAATTTATTAATGGGAAGAAGAATCTTTTTGGTGGGTGTTAGCCCCATCAGTTCCATATACTGTACTTCTTCCTCATCTTCAATTACTTCACTTGTGGGGATAATAATAATAATAATACTTTATTTATAATGCGCCTTTCAAATACCAAGGCGCAGTACAGTTAAAACAATTGATGCAGTTAAAACAAAATCATCATCATATAAAATATACAATACAGAGCAACAGTCATAACTACCATATGCTTTTATCCAAAGAAATGATTTTAAGACCTGTTTAAAGCTCCCCACGGTCATGCACTCCCTAATCCGATGGGGTAGAGAATTCCAGAGGGACGGGGCCGCGAACATAAAAGCACGGGCCCCAGCAGATTTTAAAGTCACCCTCGGAATCTCCAGCAACCCCTCATCAGCCGAGCGGAGTGGTTGCACAGGGTGATAAGGAATCAGAAGCTCTTTCAGGTAGTCAGGGCCCAGTTTGTGTAGGGCTTTATATGTCAGTAACCCAACTTTGAAGGTGATCTGCCACTGAACCGGCAGTCAGTGCAGTTCCCGCGGCACCGGTGTTATATGGGAAGATCTAGGAGTCTCCATCAGCAACCGGGCTACAGAATTCTGCACCAGCTGCAAGCGGTGGATATCAACCCCCCAGAAGCCAAAGTAAAGCGAGTTGCAGTAATCTAAACGCGAGGTCACAAAGGCATGGATTAATGTAGGCAGGTTGCTGGATGGAACAAGGTGCTTGATCCTAGCGATGTTTCTCAGATGGTAAAAATATGACTTAACGACAGCTGACACCTGAGTCCGAAGTGTCAGCCCTGTGTCCAACATCACCCCTAGGTCTTGCACCTGTTCAGAGACCTGAAGCTCAGCGTCCCCAAGGAACAATCCTAGGGGGCAACCTGCCTCCAGCCCCCCTATCTGGTGACCTGAATCTAAAACCATCATCTCCGTCTTCCCAGAGTTCAACTTCAGCCAACTGGACTTCATCCAGTCCTGGATGTCCTTGAGGCAGTTATTAAATACCGAGACTGCTTCTTCCTGGTCGGGGGCAAAAAACAGGTATAGCTGGGTATCATTGGCATAACAATGAAACCTCAGCCCATACTGTCTCACGATGTCTCCAAGGGGAAGCATGTACACCGCAAACAGCATGGGGGACAATACTGAGCCCTGAGGGACCCCACAAGACAGAGAAATAGGGCCAGAGAAAAAAGCACTAACACTACCCTCCGAGTTCTTCCAGTGAGATAGGAAGTAAACCATCTGTGGACCAAACCTGAAAGCCCACAGATAAATCTCAGGTGCTCAAGCAGAACCCCATGGTCAACGGTGTCAAAAGCTGATAACAGATCTAAAAGTACCAAAATGGACCATTTTCTCTGGTCTCTCGCCATCATGAGATCATTGAGCACCCGAACCAGTGCAGTACTTTGCCTCTTTCTAAAACCTGATAGGAGAGGTTCGTAGATGCTATGGATGGTCAAATGGTTCTCCAGTTGAGCAGCCACTACTTTCTCAATCAGCTTCCCCACAAAGGGGAGATTTGAGATAGGCTTGTAGTTTATAAGAGAGTCTGGGTCCAGAGAAGCTTTCTTCAACAAAGGTGTCATCACTGCCTCTTTAAAGAAGCAGGGATATTCACCCGAGTCAAGGGAGCACTAGAACATCTGTGTCAGAACCGGACTGATAGAATCACCACAACCCATAATCAGGGATGTAGGGCCCGAGTCTAAACTACAGCATGTAGGGCATATTCCCTGGACAATCTGCATAACATCCACGATTTCCGGATGGTCGAAGGTACTCTAGGAAAACGGAGGGATAGTGACCAGGCCCTGAACCTCAGCAACTCGCATAGAATGTGTCAAGCGGATCTCCGATCTAATGTCAGCCACCTTATCAGCAAAGAACCGAGCAAGCTCATCACACTGTAATTGTGAAAAGGCTCTTCGGAGCTGCAGACAGGCTGGGTTGCACAGCCTGTCCACAGTTCTGAGAAGCTGAGCTGGTTGATTCTGAGCAGCAGAAATTTCCCTGGACAGGAACTCTGCCTTCTTACGAGAGATTTCTGACTGATTGAACTGATAGTGTTCTAACAGTCTAAGATGGTCGGCATGTAAGCCGGATTTCCGCCAACAACGTTCTAACCTGCATCCTAGTTGCTGCAACTCCCTCAAGACTCCATCAAACCATGGAGCCCAAGGGTGAAGGGAGAGAGGATGCACACGTACTGGTGCAATAGAATCCAGGGCTGAGGTAATGGCATTGTTATATGCCAAGACCAAAGCCTCTGGATCATTGCAATGCACAGGAAATTGTGAAAGGTCAAGCACCGCAGCAAGGCCATCGGAAGTAACATTCCGTAGAGGTCAGTACCTTACCATCTCCACAGGGGTCGGCCTACAAGGTGGGGGGGGGGCAAAATTGAACCTCACTGTGTAGTGATCAGACCATCCGACTGGTTCCACCCCCACGTCAGAGGCCTCGATCCCCAGGAGGAATACCAGGTCAAGAGAATGGCCACACTTATGAGTAGCAGTGGTAACCACCTGTGTCAGGCCCAGTGAGTTCATCAACTGGAGGAAGTGTTGTCCAAATTGCAAGAGTTCGTCGTTGATCCAGGCATCGAAGTCACTCAGGACCATCAGCCTGGGCAACTCAAATGCCATATCGACGACGAAGTCTGCCACTTCCTTAAGGAATTGCTTCCCATCTCTGGGTGGACGGTAGATGAGAGCAATTCTATAGCCTACACCTGCTACTACAGCACATTCAAATGAACTGGCCTCCTCAACTGGAACACTGGTGAGTTCCAATTCGGTCTTGAAACAGACCGCAACCCCCCCCCCATTGCGGTCCAACCTCGGGTGATGTATCACCGCATACCCGGCTGGAATTGCGGCCTCAAATATTGGGCCCGCATTATCATCCAGCCAGGTTTCGGTGATACAAGCTAGATCTGTCGATCCAACAAGATCTGAAATCACTGCGGTCTTGTTCCCGACAGATCTGGCATTGCATAACAGCGCCCGGGTTGGACAGAACTCTTCGACTGCCCCGACCACCTGCCCATCACCAACGATGGTGTCCTTGGGTATGGGGACCAAACAAGATGGCCCACGCTCTAGACTCCACTTCGCCCCAGGGCATCTTCTGGGCTTAACAACCCTGATGGGAGCATCCCGCTCTTCCAGCCTGCTGTTCATGCCCTCACCCCCTCCCCCCCATGGGCAATACCCAAAGCTCAACAACATTGATAGGTAGAAAAAGCCAATGGAGGGGGGCAAAAAGGGCGGAGGGCATGGAGAGCAGAGGCTGAATAGCATGCGACCGGTTGGATAACAAACTGACACATATTCCAGGCCCACAACCTAACAAAACAATATAGATCTAACTACATGGTCTAAAATAACCATAATATATAAAACCCCAACAATTACAGCTTATCTTAAACTTCTCCTCACACATCCCCAACTAAATAATCTATACCTACCCCAAAAAATAACAAATAACTAAATTAAATAACTTAAAAATCTAAATATCTAACCTCCTACCACATAACTATATTTAGCCCGCAGGTCCTCTTACTACCTGGGGGGCAAACATATAAAACCAACAAAAGCCATTTTAAAGCACCCAGGCCTCTCACTTCCTGGTGCTACTATTACTAACAAACTAAAAGAAATATAAAAATAATTAGAAACACCACTCTCCAGAGAAATCTCACAGGGATGTCTAAGGCAGCCACCATTTTTCTTATAAAAGTGAAGTGAGAGGAAAAATCCTCTGATGCCCTAGGAGGGGAACCAAATTCTTGTTCAGGGGAACCTCCAGTTCAATGGGCTTCCCTTAATCCTCCTCCTCAATGTCCAGGTACTCTTCTTGCTCATAAACAGAAGACTGAGAAGAAGAGCCTATTTGTCTGGCTGGTGTCTGAGGCAAAGGGCTAGTCAGCCCTTGTAAAGCCTGAATCACACAGAAAGCCTGTGCAATCTCATCTGCATTTGGCATTTTCATTGCAGGCACAGACATCCCTGGAGGCTTATCAGCAGGGGGTCCTGTGTGCTTAGTCTTTTTAGACTTTTTTGAGGGAACCGGAGAGTCAGCCTGTTCAGCAAGCCTCTTTGAAACTGCTTGAGTACCCGTCTCAGGGGTGGCAGTTACAGTAGTTGAAATTGTTGTGGTTTCACTCACAGGCATAGAGGGTGTTGGCTGGTCAGAGCCAGAGGAACCCTTTGAAACAGACATCTTTTTCTTTAGCCTTTCTAGGCGCTTTTCCACATTTTTTTCTGGAAACGTTTTACAAATGTAACCCCCTTGTCACCTGGGGTTACTAGAATCCCACTTAGAACTAGTGGCAGGCAGGGAAAGGCAGCTTGTGAGACACCAGTTAAATGGGGTTCACACTATCTCACTCCGTCCTCAGTCTCAGCTGAGCTGGAGGGATGACATCACTATAGAATTCTCACAGCAGCATAAGCCACACTGGAATGTTGGCTGCAGGAGTTAGGTTAGAATGTTGGGAAATTCAAGTCAGTCTTCAACCAGACTCAAGAGAAGGAGGAGCTGTGCTGCAGTTGGCAGCCCCTCAGAGCCTAGCTCTGTCATAGAGCTACACCAGAAACATGGTATGGTGTTCTCACCCTAGAGAAGAACACAGAAGATACCAGCAGAAGTGGTAGAGACCGCTCCTTGAGTTGTTCCAGTGCCCCATCCCTGGAGGGATGGGGGGGAGAATCCAGAATTGCAGGGGCAATCCCCTGGCCCTGCTGGGAATGGGAAAAGCTGCCTGACAAGAGTTTCTTCTGAGTTACCAGAGAATTTTGTGTTGTCCTTTGAGAGAAGCCCTGGGGCACCTGCATACTACGGTGCTCTGACACAGAGTCCATGTGTTTCACCAAGACAAAGTGTTGTAAAAGTAACTGCGTACTGTGGGGTCAGGAGAAGACTAGCCAAGTACAGTGCTTTTAACTTTGTGTATGACTTGGAAGTATCTGAGACAGTGGGGGTCTAAGTGATGGACATAGCCACTAACAGAACTGTTTGAGTCAGGACACCACCTCAATTCAGAGTAGAATGTTAAATGTGATTTACATTTCGAGATAGCAACTACAACCAGAGAGTTCGAAGAAGGGTGTTGATCCAGATGAATGGCCGGGTATGGATTTGGGAACAAGAGGTGGGAGACCCCTCATCTGGAGTAACCAGGTTTACCTCTACGGATTCACTTTGGGCACCTATAGCTTTCTCCCAGGTACTTGGCCAGTGTTTGCAGAAAGTACCCAGATGTGGGATTAAGGATGAGGTTTTCCCTTTAGAGCTAGAAAACGGACATGGGTGGTTGAGGGAGCCACCACCAAACTCCATGCCATATGGAAAAGTGTCCTAGTTCTGGCCGGGGTGCCATGCCAGGGAATCCAAGAGTAAGAGTACCAGTTCTGGCGTGTGAGCCCAGATGTGTTCAGAACCCGAGGGTTGTCATGCAATGAAGAAGATGTGTTCTGACCTCTTTAGATCTGCATATACGGTGTGTGTAACCCTGTGGGGGTCCATCTTGCTTTATTATTCTTGAGTTGAAGTGAATAAAAGCCACACTTTAGAATCCCATTCCTGGTTTGGACATTTTCAGTTATTGCTTCTTGTGTCTGGAATTACTTGGGTGCTCCTGACCAGAAGTACAAACCTAGACCTGATGCTGAGCAAATGTTTTCTCCCCGAACCTAGGCTAGCCAGGTAGTGGGTTACAAAAAGGAGGCACCACACACTGTGATTACAAATTAGAGGCACCGCTGGGGATTTGGTTTGGAATCTAGGGAGAGAACAAGAAAGATTTGCTTAGATTAGGGCTAGTGTTTTGGCTGTCTGGCAGTAGGTAGCCCAAAAAGTTGGAAGCATTGCCACCTAAATGTGTCGCTGTGTGCTGTTGTTCAAGTGCTGCTGTAATTGTGCCACCAGTTTACCAAGGAGCAGTAAAGCCAGATTGTGTATGCCCCGTGTCCTGCATCAAAGATATAATATCTGCCAGCTTTTTAAAGTTATGTGTGACAAGAAGAAGTGTGGAAAACAAAGAGAGATTTGTGCCCTAGAAGTTGGAAGTGCTTGTTATATGGACAGAGAGAGTCGCTGAGTGAAATGCCATGAAAAATGGTTGAAATGATGCTCCTGCCGAGGAGTCACAGTTGAAAAAAAAAAGAGTGTGGTTTGCAGCTTAAATTTTGCCTGCTCGACGATTGCTGTGGAGGAGAAGAGCATGAGAAGAGAGAGGCTCATTTGCATGGCGTCGAGTGATTGGTGGGACTGCAATCAGTCCCTTCCCTAAGCCAGCTCTAGAGTGACTGCACAGTGTTCGAGAGGGAGAGAGAGAGTAGTGTGCGAACTAGCTTGCCAGGAGGAGCATTGCGATGACTGAAAACATTATAAAAGTAATAAAATCGGACTTTTCTGTTTAAAATCGGGCTCATGCTGCATTTTGATCATCTTGGAAGAAAGCGTGGTGTACGGCGGGACAGTCGGCAGGACTGCCAGCCCGCTTCATTCCAGAGGCCTTCAAGACCGGCTGTAGGCCGAATTTTCCATCGCAATTGCAAGCTGTTGATTAAGTGAGTACCAACCTAAGAAACCACTCAAACTGTGTATGATTTTAACTAAAGCCAGTTGAATCTGTGTGTAGCAGTGTGATCGTTTTGCAAAGAAGGACTGTGTCAAGTTAGTCAAGCTAAGCAGGAATTCTAAGCATTAGACTGTGAGCATAATTGTGGGTTCAGCAACAGTATGATTTTCAAAGCAAAGTGAGAGACTGTGGGTTGTATGAAAGATGCAACAAGAAATACAGGCAATCCTGTGCAATGAAATACTGTAGCTTTAGGGACTTTTAAGCAAGAACAGTGAGTTACAGTAAATGAAAAGTCCTGTAAAAATCATATAAATGTGCTGAGAGAGCAGACAGTACAGTTTATGCAGTTTGAGTGAACTTTATCAGTAGAGCGTGTAAATCGGATGCGCAGTAGCTTGAGTCAGAAACAGAATGTTGATGCGCCAGGAGTGCTGCCGTCGCCATTACAGGGTGGGGTAGTAAAGTAAACACAGCAGCAGGGAAGCCATTTTGTAAACATTTTCCAACAGAGTGGGACTTGAAATAACAGTGAGTTTTGTTTTTCTCTGCAGTCATGGCTTCTGGATCAGCCCGCTACCCGGATCATGCCCGGGCTATGATAGTAGAAGAAGTTAACAGATTGAAAGACATTGAGAGATGCTACTATGGGGGACATTTACCTCCTCATGTGGCGATTTCTGGATTTCCAGTAAGAGTGTGCATAATGTGCTTAAAGGCTGGAAGGGATGTCTTCATGGCTCCTCACTGTTCTGGGTGTTTAGAGAGACATGGCCTATCCAAAGCACCCAAGATTTGTTTGGCTCCCACATGGACAAAGCTTCAAGAATCTACAGTTGGCAGCACACAGCACCAGGTGGAGCCTGTTGGAGGAAGCTCAGCAGAGTGTGGCATAAAGCAAGAGGGTATAGATCTACAGGCAGAGCAAAGTGCTGATGTATCTGAGTCCGGGTCACAGAGAGGCAGTGCTGAGGGAGCATCAGCAGATCTGTGGAGAGAGAGGCTGAGCCCAAGTCTCGTAGGAGAAGATGAGATGACAGAGACTCTTGAATGGGAGGTGTTGACCTCCATGCCCAGCGAAGAGTGGATAGTCTCAGGAATGAGGACGACTGCTCACTCCTGGGCTCAGATCCTCAGCAAGGAAGAGGATGAGGGAAACCTATGTGGCCTTATGAAGAAGGTGCGGGTCCACAGCCTCGGGCTCTTGCCTCGGAGGAGCAAACAGAAGGAGAGATTGGTGACTCCACAGCCCTGTCCCCACAAGGAGGAGTCAAAGATCCATTTTACATTGCATTGAGTATGCATAGCTGGCAGAACCAGGACTGGCCGCCCCCAAGCCAGGCCAGAGGTCTAAAGTTAACCAAATGTAGTAAAGAGGAAAGACTGGTTTGTAGGAAGGTGAATCAGATCTATGGGATATCCTTTCCTACCTTTCCTCGGAGAGTCTGGGAGGAGATAGAAAGAAACAGGAAATCCTGGATAGTGGAAGAGGCAACAAAACATGTGTATCCCGGTGCAAGTCTGTATGTCCGAGACAGACTGTTCCAAGAGAAATTTAGACAATGGAAATTGGGCAGAACACTATTCATAGGCACTGTTTGGACTGTGGATGGAGAGGGACATGAAACCTTCTTCAGTGTGAATTATGAGTGCCCAGATGGGGTAATAATTCTTGCACCTGACCCATTGTGTTACTTCCCTCAATGCAGGCCATTTCCTGTGAATGTGCCCGTGCCCACCAAGTGGAGAGCAGAGCAATGGTAGCCAGTGCTGCCATCCAGCTGTTGCTGTACCTATGTTGTTCTGCCAGACTGGCATTCCAGGAACCAGGTGCCCCAGATTCGTCAGCCTTGCAGTGTACTGGCTTTCTAGATTCCATTGCCTGACCTTCCAGATGACTTCATTTCCAGAGAGGACACCAGCCCAGCTGTATCCTGATTCATCGTCTGGAATTTCAGATGACTTCAGACCAGCTGTTTTCCTTTCCTGTTCCAAGGTTCCATCTCCTAGATGACATCACCCCAGCAGTTTCCAGATGTGATATCCTGTTGTTTTCCGGAAGATGTCCGCCCAGCTGTATTCGAAGAATTCTGCCAGGGAGAGTCTTTGGCTGGAAATACAGGTACCATATTGATTTCATTCTTCAAGGGACTGGTAAGTCCAGATTTTTCTATTTTAATGACATTGCAGTACACACCCTACACCTAGCAGACTTCAGACTGCTTGAACTGTCCTCAAAGACTCTACCCTTCGGGATTACAGTCCTACCAGAACTGTGCTTCACTGGGCTATGGCACAGGAGAGACTCTTTTTTGGACTTGCCTTTGGGCACTGTTGTCACTAGATGGGACAATTAGGGCACTCCATCCCCAAAATGTGTATTGTAAAAAATGGCATTGTTTTTCTACTGTTTCTACTGTTTTTCTACTTTTCTAAAAAATATATTTTTGGGATTCTCCAGCGTTTTGATGGTAGGGGTTAGATAGTACTGTGTTTGCAGATTAGGGTTTGTTTTGTCTTTTCTCTTGCAGGTGATCCTGAAGAAGATAAGAAGAGAAGACAAGGAGAGGAGGAGGGACTCATCGGAGTCCCTTAAGTGCTTTAAAGTAGTAGTGTTGTTGTTGACTGTGTTAACTTTTCCTTCCACAGGCATGGTTGTGGGGGAGCGTGGGAGTAATACTTAGAGGGTAGTGTTAGCTCCTTGTATTTTGGTTGCAGGTGTCCAGGGATGGGGGGAGGTTCCCCTGTGTTTAGGGGTTTTGGTCAGATAAGTTTTCCCTAGAAGGTTAGGGGGATAGACAAGCTGTGGTCCTGGCCGGCCGTAGAGGCCGCAGTATTGATCTATTAGGGCTATGCTCTGGGGAATTCCACCAGGACCACTAGGTAACCATAGCAAGATCATAGAGTAGAGGCTGATGCGTCAGCCAATGGCCTCTGTGCCCTTAGTGTTGCCTGTCTGTGCCTAGCACATGGTAGAAGAGGGCCTGATCACCCCTCTCCATAGGTAGCACATGGGGTAGAATGGCCTGGGCTGGGTAAATAATGACTGCAGACAGTCATTTTCCTTTCCGAGGGTGGGTGTAACCCCCTTGTCATCCGGGGTTACTAGAATTCCACTTAGAACTAGTGGCAGGCAGGGAAAGGCAGCTTGTGAGACACCAGTTAAATGGGTCTTACACTGTCTCACTCTGTCCTCAGTCTCAGCTTAGCTGGAGGGATGACATCACTGTAGAATTCTCGCAGCAGCATAAGCCACACTGGAATGTTGGCTGCAGGGCTTAGGTTAGAACGTTGGGGAATTCAAGTCAGTCTTCAGCCAGATTCAAGAGAGGAGGAGGTGTGCTGCAGTTGGCAGCCCCTCAGAGCCTAGCTCTGTCTTAGAGCTACACCAGAAACAGGGTAGTGTGTTCTCACCCTAGAGAAGAACACAGACGATACCAGCAGAAGTGGTAGAGACCGCTCCCTGAGTTGTTCCAGTGCCCCATCCTCGGAGGGATGGGTGGAAAGAATCCAGCATTGCAGGGGCAATCCCCTGGCCCAGCTGGGAATGGGAAAAGCTGCCTGACAAGAGTTTGTTTTGAGTTACCAGAGAATTTTGTGTTGTCCTTTGAGAGCAGCTCTGGGGCACCTGCATACCACGGTGAGTCTGCTCTGACACAGAGTCCATGTGTTTCACCAAGACAAAGTGTTGTAAAAGTAACTGCTTACTGTGGGGTCAGGAGAAGACTAGCCAAGTACAGTGCTTTTAACTTTGTGTATGACTTGGAAGTTTCTGAGACAGTGGGGGTCTAAGTGATGGACATAGCCACTTACAGAACTGTTTGAGTCAGGACACCACCTCAATTCAGAGTAGAATGTTAAATGTGATTTACATTTCGAGATAGCAACTACAACCAGAGAGTTCGAAGAAGGGTGTTGATCCAGATGAATGGCCGGGTATGGATTTGGGAACAAGAGGTGGGAGACCCCCCAACTGGAGTAACCAGGTTTACCTCTTCGGATTCACTTTGGGCACCTATAGCCTTCTCCCAGGCAGTTGGCCAGTGTTTGCAGAAAGTGCCCAGATGTGGGATTAAGGATGAGATTTTCCCTTTAGAGCTAGAAAACACTCATGGGTGGTTGAGGGAGCCACCACCAAACTCCATGCCATATGGAAAAGTGTCCTAGTTCTGGCCGGGGTGCCATGCCAGGGAATCCAAGAGTAAGAGTACCAGTTCTTGCATGTGAGCCCAGATGTGTTCAGAACCCGAGGGTTGTCATGTAATGAAGAAAATGTGTTCTGACCTCTGTAGATCTGCATATTCAGTGCGTGTAGCCCAGTGGGGGTCCATCTTGCTTTGTTATTCTTGAGTTGAAGTGAATAAAAGCCACACTTTAGAATCCCACTCCTGGTTTGGACATTTTCAGTTATTGCTTCCTGTGTCTGGAATTGCTTGGGTACCCCTGACCAGAAGTACAAACCTAGCCCTGATGCTGAGCAAATGTTTTCTCCCTGAACCTAGGCTAGCCAGGTAGTAGGTTACAAAAAAGGAGGCACCGCACACTGTGGTTATGCAAATATCACAGTCTATTTTTAAATGCTCAAAACCCAGACAGACCACACAAAGGGTGTGCTTGTCTACTTTAGCAAAAATCTCACCACAATCAGTACATGGTTTAAAACTGGGTTCACTGGTTCTTCGTTTCGGGTTTTCAGACATTTTAAGAGAAAAAAACAGAAACAGCAAATAACTGCTAAATAAGAAAGGTTTTAAGACCTTATTTAGTGCTAGCGGTTGGTTCCTGAACCGAGAAAAACTTAATGGAAACCGGATCTGAACCGAAGAACCGAATCGGAGTTAGCGGTTCGCGAACCGGGATTAACGGTTCAAAATAAATATAAAAACTTTAAATTTAAAAAAAACTAATTGAGTTCCTTAGTCAGGGAACTCCAAAAACACTAAAGAAAACCTCAGTTCCCCACTGGTTATTCCGAACTGGGAGAAACCAAGAAAACAAAATAATTTAAACTAAATTAATGGTTTAATAACTAAAAATGCTAAGTTAGAGGCAGTATAAGAAAAGGATCAAAAAAATACTTACGTATTTTAAGAAAATTTAAATGTCAGGACTAGATGATGAGGAGAGAAACTCTGGGCTTCTTGTCTTGACAGGCGGAGAGAGAGAAATATGAGGGTTTAGAACCAAGGCAGTTGGTTAGAGACAGTGTTTGAAAATCAGCTGTTGCAAAGATTCTATCATTTGCATAGCATTCCATCTCTCCGGGCAGCTCAGTCTTAAAGGGGCACTGCAGAAGTTATGAATACCTGAGTATTTCTGGGGTTAGAATATTTACATTTTTCTCAGCGGAAATCTGCTTGTTCCATTTTTGTTCCATCTCCTCCTCCCCCATCTTGCTTTATTTTTCCATTTTTGTAATTGTCCCTTGTTAAGTTTTTTGATGGTCCCACTCTTTGATTATTATCTTTTGGTTTAGTTGTGTTCTTTAGAGCCTCTTGGTTGGAGGGGGAGTATTGTCATCCAATGGGCCCGACTCTCCTTCAGATATGATTACCACTGTGTGATCTGTATCAATGTATATGCTTTGTTGTTTCCTTTGAAAATTTCTTTGTCTATTATGGCTCTTACTCTGATTCCTGCCTTGGCTGAATGAATGGGTTTTCCGCTCCCAATTAAACACTGCCCAGTTTTCAAAATCCTTTTGGCATACCTTGCCAATTTTGTCTTTTTCCATTGAAACAACTCCTTCTCATGTGTAGAGATCTTGGTGACCAAGATTTTATTTAGCTCAGGAACTTAGGATCTTACTGGTGGTATACCATTAATAAGGTGACTAAGATTGTGCTACTCAGATATGAGCAACTCATCTTCAGCTCCTGCAATGTCAGCTACCCTGAAAGGGTAGCGATGGGGAAGGGCAGGGTGAAGGGAAGAGTGACATGCAGACTGGAAGAGGAGGAAAGATATGTGAAGGGTGGTGAGGTGGGAAGCCACTGAGCTGGCTGTGTGGCATGGTGGTGAGGGTGGCTGGCTACAGTGGGGAGGGTTCAGGGCTGGGGAGGAGCACAATATTTTGTGCTCGTTATGGAAGCGGGTGTTCATTTGTTTTTTTAATTGCGGTCGTCCTCCTCCCCGATGTGCATCCCCCCCAAGAGTTGGTTATTTTTAGTGAGGGGATGTGGGATGCGAAGCCCCCTGCATAAATGCTTAGAGCAAATTGCCTCACTTGGAGTGTACGTCACCATTTTAGTTTTCGCCCTGATGTACTTGCCCTAATGGCGATCTCAGTTTTGTGATCGCTGTTATCACATAGAACCCTTGTTGGTATGTGGTTAAGTTTGTTTGTATCGCTTTGATGTCTTTGTTTATTCTTTCTTCATGTTTTTTATCATGTTTAATGACTGCCTTTATCAATCGATCAGTGCAGTCCATGAAGGCCGATTCCCACTCTTCTTTAATCTCAACCTCTTCCTCTGGGAAGCCACAAGTGGGTTCTTCTTTGTCAATATGAAGTCCCCTTGGGGATCTCCCCAGTTCAATATATTTTTCTAGGGTGATTCTATTGTAAAAGTGGCTGAGTTCAGATGTTCTCAATTTCTCAAACTTTCTGAATAGTTCCTCAGGCTCCTCCGTGTTGGGTACACCGGCTATCTCCTCTGAAAAGAGCACCTCTTTGGCTCTTTCTCTACACTGACACACAACTTTGGCATCTTCCAAACAGTCTTGTTCCCCAGTATTCCCTATTGCTTTCTACGCCCCATGTACAGGTGGATTACTCATAGTCAAGCTGATGAAGGATATATGTTACTCACTGTTTCTGTGAGGGAATCTGAGATGTGGAAAACAACACTGGAGCTCTCCTTCTGTGGTGTAGTGTTGGATTAAGTCCACTGTAGTTCCCTCAACAGTTCCACCACTTAGTATAACATGTCTGGCAGCACCCAAAAAAGTGTCGCATTCAAAAGAGTAGAAGTGCAGGTGCGCAATCAAGACCACTGGGTCGTTGGTGCAAGCCAAGACTGCTAGCCCAAAGTAGCAGCAGTGGAAAACAAAAAATTATTGGACTCTCAGGGAACAGCTGCAGGCAAAGATGATTTACATTGAATTTTTCGAGCTCAGAGTAGAAGACACCATCTGACAGTCCCAGCGTTTCAACTATTAGGTCTTCCTCAGGGGGCATGTCATATCAAGGGTTTGAACCCTGTTTAAGCAAATACACAATCACATGATTAAATGCTTGTAACAATCAAAAGATGAGAAAAATATAAAATATAATTAAAGGGACACTGTCAAGCTTTTTTTGCATCATATTATTTTTAGGTAAAACCCCACATTATATGATTGCTTACTGTCTAAAATTCCTTGATGTTGCTGGTTGTTTTGTCTGCCTCCTTGCTTATTAGAACCAAAATGCATGGTAATATATAGCTAAGCACAGCTTTGTTTTGCTTCAAATCATTGAATTACGCTTAGTGAAAACTTCCTGAACATTAGAAACACCTTCAAACAATGCAACCACTCGTGATAAAATAGTCTGCTCTACTCACTAAGCATAATGAGTGGCTAGCTTGTGTTGAGGGTCTTCCCAAGTCCAGGAAAGATGCAGTGGGAGCTGGTCAAGAAATGTAAACAAACATGTTTTGGAGTGGTAACACCAGTATGGTGGGCACTCAGTTTTTCACTTTTTAAAAGAAAAAAGGGTCTGAATCAAACTACCAGCTGCATCAACAGTCTCTACAGAATGTGATCAATCATAAAATGTGTTTTTTAAACTAGGGACATTTTGAGACCTAAGGGGGTTGACAGTGTCCCTTTAACAAACTTAACTGTATATGTACAAAGCATTCATTTACATTTCAAATTTCAAAATTTGTAGAGAAAAAAAACTCACTTTAAGGAAATAAAATAGAAACAATAAATAATAAACAATACACACTATTGTTTTATATTTTTTTCTCATTTATAAATTAATTTTAAATTATGTCATTCATAGTCATATTTCCTTTAACATCTACCCAAAACACCAAAAGGAAATCATATGATTCTTTCACAATATTTTATATTCATTTGTTTATATCTGGAATTGTTAAGGGTAGATGTGTGAGGGGTTAAGAGGCTGCTGTTTTCTAAAATTCTTATTTCATTCTTATCCTTCTCCCCCCCCATAGTGGTGTTGTAAAAACACGCCTACAGTACCTTCCTCTGTAACCTTACTATCACTACTTAATTCTATTTGTAATCATTAACATCAAATAATATTCTTCATAATTCAACCAGTGATACAAGTCTGAGAAAGTCAGTCGGGGGGGGTATTTAATCATAACATATTGGGTCCAATATATTCTCTGTGTGCATGCTGCTACCTTTTTTTTGGTTTGTTTTTTAAAAAAAGGTCTCCTCTCAGACCATCACCTGTCATTAACTGTATCCTCTTGTTCTGTCACCCTCCTTTACTCACCAAGTCACTTTTGTTAACAGTGGACACCTTGCTTAGAAGACTAAACAAGGTAGCCAGGGGTTAGTTTTGTGTGTGTGTGTGTGTGTGTTTTATTCTTTGTTAACCAGCTAAGGCCCACTAGGCGCAAGTGCATGTTTTCAGGGGTGACCTGGGAGCACTGGAATGGTTAAGTAATGACTTCCACAGAGTCACATAGTATGCAAATTGGGCTGTGGGAAATCAAACCCTGGTCTACTGTTCTAAGCTCATTCATAGCTCATTACTCTAACCTCTAGGCTATACTGCCAGGCTATCCTACTTTACTCAACTGTTACATTGCCTCAGCCTATGTCCCTGTATTCAACGCATCTTATCTCATGTCATTTATTGCTAGGAATTTAGACCGCAAGCAAATGAAACTATTGTATGTGCTTATTCAACTTTAGCACTGGCTCAAAATACCTTACAAGATACATAATTTCCCATGAACTTACTAACAGCTGGGCCTTGCTAGCTGCCATGCTATTAAACTGTTTTTCTATAGAAATTAATCTGTTTTCCCTTATATTATACTTTAAAATGAAGGTACAGGCCACATTTTCTGTTGAATGAATATTGACTGTGAATCCAAAATCTAAACCAGAACCAAAACCAGAGGTGATTTGGCAAAACCAAATCCAAAACCAAAACCTCCCCACTTTTGTACACCTCTAGTGGCTAGTACTGATACCAGTGTTCCTAAATGCAGCCCTGGTGCAAGAAACAGTGTGCAATAGTTCTGATAGTGATGATGATGATGATAATGCGTGTTGCACCAAAGTACCTAATTTACTGCAAAGTATGCAATTTTAGCAAATGAAATTGAGCAATTCAAAACCATTCACTAATACAGCTCCCATTGAGGACTTTGCAACCCATGAACTATTTTGCAGTCTGAACACAGAAGCTACAGCTTTCATCCCAGAGGAATAGGCAGTTGGGCATTGTAAACCCTGATATAGATAATGAATTAGAGTTGGATTTTGAGAAAAAAAATCCACAAACTGAAGTAATTCTTATAACGGGAAGGTTATCAAGCATGAGGTTCAATGGGTGGAGCAACTATGGCACTCCCCCATCAGGCTTATAAGGCCACTCATCCTGGGCCTCCCCAGGATTCATTTCTTGTTGCAGCCGAAGGCTTTATCGGATGTTTTTCCTCCTTGCATCTGCCGTTTTCCTCTGGCTACCTTCAATCTTGCTGTCCCCCTTTTTTGCCTGCCCCCTCATCTTCCCCTGCCTGTCTCCCCTTTACTTCATTAGTCCTTTCTCTTGCCTGCTTGTTCCTTCCTCCCTATTCTCCAACTCCTTTCATGAGCGTCCAGGCGCTCCATTTACCCTGTTCGTCTTGTCTGGGCTTTTCTCTGTTTCTAGATCTTCCGTTCATTGGCTTGGTGGCTGCCTCTCAAGGCATGTCGTCATTATTCAGCACTCCTCTTTCAGCTGCCGATTCCCGCAGCCCTCTCCTGTGCTCACAGCTCCATTTGATCCTGTTCTCTTATCAAAAACTGCATAAATTATCATGTGTCAGCCTCCAACTAGTAATAGATCTCAGGGGAGTACACCAAAAACATTACAAAGTACCCCTTAGACTAAATATAAAAAAAACACCTCAACACTTATAGGTAGCTTGAATCATGTCTATCTGCTTTGCAAACTAAATAAGACTCATAATAACACTGCAGCCTAATGAGAGCTGTCCCATAGAACAGAGAGAAGAAGGATCAACAGCCAGTGTTTCTCTTCTGTCCGTGGTGTCTTCAGATTGAGATGGGTCAGTTGCAATAGAAACCTGAAGAGCTGCAGTTACAGAAGATGATGTTGCTTCTTCTGATCTTTCTTCTGGCTGGGTTGCTGATCTCTGATTTCATTTACTGAGAAATCCCGACTGTTGTGTCGGGAAAATTAATGTCAGGATTGCGTGTTGAGCTTTCAGTAGTGTCAGGAAGTTGATGTTGGGAATTTCCATGTCGGGCAAATCCATGTCGGACAGTAGTATGGATCCCATCTACAAACCCACAGTGCAGTGTGAGGAGGGGGATAAGGATCTAGTGGATCAAATTCATGACATGGCAACAAAGGGTGAGGTATTGCTGCTGGGTGATTTCAGTGTCGCAGATGTGGACTGGACCATCCTAGCATTCTTCATCCAGGAGCCATGACATCCTGGACTTCCTACAGGAGGCAGACCTCAGACAGCTAGTGGCTGATCCCACCAGAGACAGGGCAATTCTGGACCTTGTACTGACCAATGGGGACAGAGTTACAGATGTCGAAGTGGATAGTCAACTGGGATCCAGTGACCACCACATAGTGTGGTTTATCCTGGGGACAGAGACACAAGCTAGTCGCACAAAGACAAAGGTCCTAGATTTTAGGGGGGCAGATTTTGCTAAAATGGGGAGGAGTATCAAAGAGACCCTGGCAAGGAGGGAGATAGGACGAGGTGTAGAGGAACAATGGGAACACCTGAAGAGCCATAGAGGAGGAGGAGACAAACCAATGCATAAAGGTGGTAAACAAAGGTAAGAGAAGGAGGAGACCACTATGGTTCTTGAGAAAGGTGGCAGATAAGGTAAAGGCCAAAAGGGCGGGTTTCAGGAAATGTAAGGAGGCTCAATGGAAGGAAGACAAGGAGGTGTACATAAAGAATATGAGCAAAGTGGGGAGAGCTGTAAGGAGAGCAAAGGTGCAGACCAAAGAACGATTAGCACAGACGGTGAAGAAAGGGGGTAAGACATTCTATAGGTACTGTACATCAGTGAAAGAAGGAAAACCAAGGAGGGGGGACTTTTAAGGCTCAGAGGTGATACCGGGGAATGTAAGGAGGGTGACCTGGAAAAGGTAGAAATACTGAACAAGTACTTCTGATCAGTATTTACCAAAGGTGGGGGGGTCAGGGACCACGGCTGGGTAACAGATACAAAGGGAAGAGGAAGTAAACACAGGTCCATTCACAGTGGAGAGGGTCCTGGTGGAGCTCACAAAACTGAAGGCGGACAAAGCAATGGGGCCAGATGGCATTCACCCAAGGATATTAAGGGAGCTGCGGAGAGATCTAGTAGTTCCTCTGGCAGCCCTTTTCATTGAGTCACTCAACACAGGTGTGGTTCCAGAGGACTGGAAGAGGACACATGTAATCCCTCTACACAAAAGTGGGAGTAGGGAGAAGGCAGGGAACTATGGGCTAGTCAGCATCACCTCAGTATTGGGTAAGATCGTGGAGGCACTGCTTAAAGAAATAATAGTGGTATACTTGGAATCCAACATGCCCGGGATCCGAGGCAACATGAATTCACAGCAGGGAGATCGTGTCAGACGAATCTGATAGATTTTTTTGACTGGGTGACGAGGAAGGTAAATCGGGAGGGGGTGGTGGATGTCGCCTACCTAGATTTTAGTAAGGCCTTCGACACCATCCAACATAAAAGGCTAGCTATTTAGTTATTTATTTATTTACTGAATTTTGTTGACTGTGTGGGCCCGCTGATACCAAGGTCCCTTTTTTCAGGGGCAACCCGGAATTAGTTGCATGTATGGTAAAAACACATTGACACTTATAGTATAAAGTACAGAGTTCAGTAATAACAGTCACAAATAGAACATAAATGTCATTGCAGTGGTAGGAATAGCACATGTAAGCATTTCAGAGATTAATCACACAATATAGGACTGGCCCATTAGTTAACTACAATGAACAGTAATAGGTAAACAACATTCAAGCATGGTAAAAGATTAAAGAAAAAATCATAGAAGTGCAGGAAAACACATGGTAAGGTACTAGTAGCCTAGGGAGTAAGCCAAAAGGTGTGAGGGTACTAGTTTAGGGGAGCAATTAGTCAGACTCACAAAATGTCTGACAAAAATGCTGTTTTGCATGAACAGCTGGGTGCAGGTAGTATTAGCGAAGAGGTGTGCTGTTAGGGAGTGCTTGAATGCAGAGAGTTAAGGGCTGTTCTGCAGGGAAGGGGGAGATTATTGCAGTACTGTGTTATTCTGAATGCAAATGACCTTTATCCTGCTGTCATGCGCACCCTTGGTACCCCCAGAGTAGGTTACAATGTTACCCGAAGAGTTTGTACGTGCTGTCTGTGCACCACAAGGTTCTGAAGGTGTGGTAGGCAATTCTTCAGGATTTTGAACATGAGGCAGAGCGAGGGATACTTAAGCCTGCTGTTGAGATGGGGCCAGGTTAACGAAGAGAGTGCTTTGCAATGGTGCTCTTTACTGTCAGCCTATGCTGCGAATCTGCTGACCTTGTGGTACAGTGTACAGAGCCTGCTGAGCTCTGTTTCCTTCAAGGATGGTAGCACTGGAGCACTGCAGAAGATCGTAGGGAGTAGAATGGAGTGGACCACTGTGCGGCAGGTTTCTTTGGTGAGATATGCCCTTAGCCTGTACAGCAGGCCTAGTTTCTGGTGTATAGCTTTGGAGGTGTTATCTATGTGCTGTTTTAAACATTCTGAGGTACTTAAAGCTGTCTATGACTTCCAATGTGGTCCCATTAATATCAATGATCTTTAAGAGCTCTGTTCTGTTGGTCCCTAGTTTTCTGGGCCCAAAGAGCATGGTCTTTGTTTTCTTGGTATTGAGCACTAGGTAATTGGATGATAGCTATCTACTAAGGGGAAGTGAGGTTCCCTAAAAGCGACCCCCCACCCCAAAAAAGACATTCACAATTTCAACAGGGAGGGAGAGAGACATGTGGGGAGTGGTGCAATGCACTGGCTGTGGGACAGCAGTCTTCTGGGAGACATTCTGGAGGCTGCGATGCTGCCCTATTTGCAGACACCTCTCTGCTCCGAGGGAGGAGGTTGCCCATCTCCATTCTGATCTGGCAAGGAGTCAGGAAACCTCCTCCCCCACCCAGGACCTGGCAGGGGATCGGGACATCTCCTCTGCCAACCCAGGGACCACCAGGGCCGCTGCCACTGCCTCAGAGGTTGCCAAGAATAAGGAGTAGTTGGACTATGGTGGGCTCAGGGAGGATAAGGGTGGTTGAACAGAGGTGCACCCCTACCGTTGTACCTCTCTACAATCCATATGCCTTTCTGGCGGAGCATTGTTACTCTATGGAGGCAGCTACAGTGGCGACCAAGAAGGTTGCTGGGTAACTCTACAAAGAAGACCCACAGGAGGGTGGCATGGGATTCCACAGGGGAAGAAAAGAACTCCTGGTGGGGGACTCCAATCATTAGGGGGTAAATTGGGGGAGGGGAGGGAGGGAGGTAAGGTGCCTGCCTGGCACCATGGCATGGAGGGACAGGAAGCCAATCCTCAGGATTGAGGGAGCAGCTACACAGGAGAGGGAGCTGGATGTCATTGTCTACCTAGGGACAAATGACCTAGCTGGGAATGGGATCAGAGCTGTGCAGGAGGAGTTTGTGGAGTTGGGGAGGGGCCTTAGACAAGTAGCACGCACAGTAACCTTCTTGGAGGTGCTGCCTGTCTATGGTATGGGTGAGGCTAGGGTACTCCACACCCTGGGATTCAATGAATGGTTGAAACACTGGTGCAGAGCACAGAGTTTTGGCTTCATTGGGGACTGGGAGTCCACCTGGAGGGATACAGGCCTATACTGGTACGATGGTCTGCATCTGTCCAGGAGGGGAATCAGGATCCTAAGCAATAGGTTTAAATGCTTCATTGGCAAGCTTTTAAACTAGCAAAGGGGGAGGCACTGAAAAGGAGCACAGAATTCCCTGCCTCCCTCACAAAACAGAGTAGTTAGCATGGTTAAAACCAAGGTAGAGATGTCAATAGGGGGCAGGGCAGGGGTAAAAAGAGAAAAAGGCAAAGGCAGTAAGTACACGGATGGGGCTAAAAGGGGTAAGGCCATCACAAAATGGAGGGCGATGAGTACCAATACCCATAGTCTGGGTAACAAGCTTCCTGAACTAGTGGCCTTGATGAAAGAGGGACGCCTGGATATCGTGGCAGTCAAAGAAACCTGGTACACAGAGAACCATGACTGGGATGTCAACATACAAGGGTACACAATCTACAGGAGGGACAGGGAGGGTAAAAGAGGAGGAGGAGTAGTTCTCTATACAAGGGAAGGGAACAAAGTAATGGAACTAAAGGGTAAACGGAGGAGAAGAGGCACTGTGGGTCACCTAGGAGACAGGAAACTGTACTACAATCCGGACTGCACAGGGGTTGTATGCAGACCCGCGTCTCAGGGGGAAGAAATAGACAAGTAAATGATAGGAGGCACCCTTAGAATGGAAGAAAAAGGGGAGATATTGTTGATGGGGAACCTGAATATGCCAGATGTTAACTGGAGCACATTTGCTGCAGTCACATCCAAGAGCAGAGTCATTCTCGAGGCCCTACAGAGGCAAGCCTCAGGCAGCTAGTCCTGTAACCCACACAGGAGGGAGCAGTCTTAGACTTGGTACTCTCAAATGGGCACGGTGAGAGGATCTCAGATTTAGAAGTGAGTAGCCATCTGGGAACAAGCGACCACCAGACGGTGTGGTTCACAATAAACACAGCCATAGAGTCATGCCATACAAAAGCAAGGGTACTGGACTTTCAGAGGGCTGACTTTGGCAAATGGGAGAGTGCCTAAGGAATGCACTAGCAAAAGAGCAGGAAGGAGGGGTGGAAGAACAATGGGAAAAATTCAAAACTGCCATCACAAAGGCAACAAGCTTTTGTGGGAAGCAAATAAACAAAAGAAAATGAAGGAAAACAAACACTATAGTTCTCAAAAGAAGTGGTGGGGAAGGTTAGAGAAAAAAGATAGCATTCAGAAAGTATAAGGAATCACAGAAGGAGCAGGACAAAGTATTCTATTAGTTAAAGCAGAAGGAAGCAGGGAAGGCAGTCAGAATAGCAAAGGCCAAACTGAGGAAAAGATATCCAACTCAGTTAAGAAGAGGGATAAAACCTTTTATAGGTACATTAGTGAGTGAAAAAAGACCAAGGGAGGGATAGTGAGGCTTAATAAAGGGGAGGGGGTGGGCAGAGGGTGACAGTGAAAAGGCAGAGATACTGAACAAATACTTTTGTTCACTATTCACAAAAGAAGAGGAGGGGGGCATACCTAAACCAAACAATAGAAGCACTCTGGATAGGGGGGTTGATACCAGTCCATTCACAGAAGAAAGGGTCCTGAAAGAACTCCTAAAATTTGAGGTGGACAAGGCAATGGGGCCTGATGGGATTCACCCCAGATTTCTAAAAGAACTAAGGGGAGAACTAGTGACACCACTGACTACCCTTTTTAATAAATCATGGGAGGATGGTCTTGTACCTGAGGACTGGAGGAAGGTGGATGTGATTCCCCTTCACAAAAGTAGGAGCAAGGCAGAGGCAGGAAACTACAGACCTGTTAGTTTGACCTCAGTGGTAGGGAAAATGATGGAATCACTTGTGAAAGAAAGAATTGTTGAGTAAATAGTGGCCAGCGGGGCACAGGACCCAAGGCAGCATGGATTCACAGCGGGAAGGTCATGTCAGACAAATCTAATCGCTTTCTTTGACTGGGTGACCAAAGTAATAGATCAGGAAGGGGCTGTGCACATGGCCTACCTAGACTTTAGCAAGGCATTTGACACAGTCCCACATGCAAGATTAACAAGTTAGCCATGCAATGCAATTGCAACTCTCAGTCTCTATTTTTGACCCCATACCTGCCCATCTACACCATCCTGCTCACCTCACTTTCCCCTATCTGACAATGCCTACTCTGTCTGCAGCTGACCCTATCTCTCTCCTCAGACAAAGTCTATCTAGGCAGTTACTCTCTTACTGACCTGTTCTTTGTATCTCTAATGTCTTATTGTCACAATTTTGCAATGCCGATTCTTGCTTGATTGTTAGTATGTACCATACCTGATGCTGTTTTGTAACTCATTGCACTTTTGAAATTGCTGACTCAATGTATTCCTTAATTGCACTTGAATTTGTTTTATGTAACTTGTTTTGTGCCCAAATGTTACTGTTTTACATGTCTATGACTTGACTTGGAACCTTCGTAAAAGAGCCTTTAGGCTCAAAGGTATTAATCTGAATCAGAAATAAATAACTAAATAAAATAAATAAAGCCAGCCTGGGAGTGGGTCCCAGGGTGGTAGCATGGGTAAAGAAATTGGCTGGACAACAGGATGCAGAGGGTAATAGTAAACGGAGTCCACTCCAAAGAAAGGGAGGATTATTAGTGGGGTACCTCAGGGTTTGGTACTGGGGTTGGTCCTCTTTAATGTCTTTATAAGTGACATTACAGAGGGACTGGAAGGAAAAGTATGCCTTTTTGAAGGTGACACAAAGATTTGCAACATGGCTGATACATGGGGGGGTGGAAAGGATGAGAAGGGACTTGGTAACGTTGGAGGAATGGTCAAAAGTATGGCAGCTTAGAGTCAATGCAAAGAAGTGCCAAGTAATGCACCTAGGAAACAAAAACCCTGGGGAAGAGTACACAATGGGGGGTGGGGGTACTAACAATAACAGAAATGGAAAGGGACCTGGGGGGAGTCATATCAGACGACCTAACGGTAGGCAGGCAACGTGAGAACTCAGTAAGGAGGGCTGGGGGGATACTGGGATGCATAGGGAGAGGCATCACTAGTAGAAAACAGGAATTTGTCATCCTTCTGTACAGACAGTTGGAGAGACCCCATCTGGAGTACTGTGTGCAGTTCTGGAGAACCCATCTCTGAAAGGGCATAGACAGGATGGAGGCAGTCCAGAGGAGGACAACTAAAATGGGGCAGAGTCTGGACAAGAAACCATATGAAGAGAGACTAAAGAAGCTTAATATATATACCTTCAAAGAAAGGAGGGAGAAGGGGGATATGATAGAAACTTTCAAGTACTTCAAGGGAATAAACAAAGTCTAAGGGGGTAGCATCTTTCAGAAAAAGAGATGTGCAAGAACAAGGGGGCACAGTTTAAAGATAGAGGGGGGATGGCTCAGGGGCAACATGAGGAAGTATTTTTTTACAGAGAGGGTGGTGGACACATGGAATGGCTTTCCAGAGGAGGTCCTGGGATCAAAAACAGTGAGGGAATTCAAGAATGCATGGGACAACCATAAGGCAATTATAGTGGGGGTAGGAGGAAGTATGCTGTTGGTTAACTAGGATCTGTAGCTTATCCAATAGGTAGGGAAATCGGCAGATTGGGTGGGTCAAGTGTTCCTTATCTGCTGTCAAAGTCTATGTTTCTATGTTTCTAAGACAGCTACTGAGTGTGGCAAAGTCCTTGGTGAGCCCTTGCTGAATGTATGCATTGACGTCACTGTTCCTGTACAGTACAGTATCGTCAGCGTAGAGGATTGTTTTTGCTTCTCCACAATTCAAGAGCAAGTCATTGATAAATAGGTAGAAGAGTAGTGGACTGAGGATTAACCCCTGTGGAACTCCATTGGTGATAGTCCAATGTGAAGATAGTCCAGTATTCCATTTAGCAGCTTGGCTATGGCCTACCAGGTAGCTTCTGCACCATCTAGTAGCCTGCTGATCTAGTCCCAGCTTTCCAAACTGTGAGAGTAGTAATTAATGATTCACCAAATCAAAAGCTTTGGTGAGCTTGATGAAGATGGCTTATGTAGCTTTTCCTTTATCAGTGGCACTGAATATGTCTGAGGTGAGGCGCAGCAGTGCCATGTCAGTCCCGTGGTATTTTCAGAATCCGTGTTGGGTCTCAATCATTAGGTTGTAGGCTTTGAGGTAAGTGGTAAGTTGATCGTAGATAAGTCGCTCTTGTACTTTGGCCAGGGCACTCGGTATTGAGATTGGACGATTGTTTTCTCCGGTGTCCTTAGCACCTTCTTTCTGAATCAGGATGACTCGAGTGGTTTTCCATAGTTGGGGGACCTCACCGCAGAGAAGTGACATGTTATACAGTTTGGCTATGGGAGTTGCAAGTACAGGGGCAGCCAGCTGGATGAGCTTGGGCTCAAACTCATCTTGTCCTGCAGACTTGTCTGGTTTTACTTTGAGTAGGTGTGCTAGGACCTCTTTCCTGGTTACCAATTTGAGATGGAATAAGGGTTGGTTGGTGGGGAGAGGGGATGACTGTGAGGGGTTGGGTTGGGAGACTTTAAACCTGTCTAAGTTAGTGAAATATTTGTTAATGCCTTCTGTGATGAGTTAATGATCCTCGGCCAGTGTGCCATTTATTTTGAGTTTCTGACATTTGTCAGTTTGATGCTCTTTTAAGAGGTTGTTAATCTGGGCCCAGAAGTGCTTGGAATTGCTTAGATTTTCTGTCTGCAGATTCCTGATGTAGCAGGTCTTGGCATTTTTCAAAGTGGCTTTGCAAAAGTTTTGCAGTCTCCTATACTCCTGCCAGTTCTGCGGTGAGCCAGTGTCTTTATACGCACCCCAGGCACTGTCTCTCTGCTTCATCAGTGCGCGGTGGTCTGAGGAGAGCCACTTTGAGCATAGGCCCTTATACAGCCTCTGTTTGAGAGGGGCATGCCTATTCATAACACCTGTAATGTTGTGGATTAGGTAGTCAAGGGCTATATTTATGTCAATCATGGTGTCTAGGTCTTTCCAGCTGATTTTAGAGAGATCATTGAGGAAGGCCTCACTGTCAAGCCTAGAGTAGTTCCTGGTGGTGACCACTCTTGGGGGAGGTTTTGGGAAGTGCTTGCTCTAGGTACGGTATATGGGGGAGTGGTCACTCAGCGAGTCCGAGAAATTCCCAGCAGCTTGAAGTCTTTCAGGCCTGGACACTAAAATCCAATCTTTTTATTTAATTTATTTTATTTATTGAAATTTTGGATGTCACCTGTGAGTGGATGCTCATTCAGAGCTTCCACATCAGATACATTAACACAAGGAGACACAATATAGTTACAGTAAATTATACATACAGAGTACAAAAAAATTCAACAGTACATAAGTTGCAATGACAAACAGTTACACAAATTGTGCTAAGGCATAGTACATGGTATGCCAGCGTCCTGTAGAAGAGAGAGAGGCAGAGGCAGAGGCAGAGGCAGACTGTTAGGGTGAGGTAGGGAGGGGTAGTGGGAGCTGGGATAGGAAGGGCAGAGGGAAAGAAAAGAGCCAATGGGTAGGGGGTGGGAGGCAAGTGCTAGGGCAAAAGGGGATGGGAGAGAAGTGCCTGGGCAAAGACTTAACTTGGCGGGTCAGGAGTTGGAAGTGCTGAGGCAGACTAAATCTGCGGGTGCCAGTATCTAGTATCTAGTAGCGTATGGTTCCCCATTCTGTTGTTGTGCCTTGTTAATAAGATGGGTAGCCTGGGCATGGGGCACAAGGTGATAAACTGGGTTAGGAACTGGCTAACGGACAGGAGGCAGAGGGTGGTGGTAAACGGGATCCAATCCGGGAAGAGGGGGGTGACCAGTGGGGTACGGCAGGGATCAGTCCTTGGACCAGTCCTGTTTAATGTTTTCATTAGTGATATTGCAGAAGGACTGGAGGGAAAGGTCTGCCTGTTTGCAGATGACACCAAGATCTGCAACAGGGTGGATACTCTGGAAGGGGTGGAGAAAATGAGGCGGGACCTGGGGAAGCCTTGAAAAATGGTCTGAACTGTGGCAACTGAGGTTCAATTCGAAGAAGTGCAAAATAATGCACCTGGGATGAAGGAAACCTGGGGAGAGCTACAGGATGGGGAGTTGCTGACAATCACCAGGGGAGAAAGGAAACAGAGAAACATAGAAACATAGAATTTGACGGCAGATAAGAACCGCTTGGCCCACCCAGTCTGCCCATTTCCCTACCTACTGGATAAGCTGCAGATCCTAGTTAACCAGCAGCCTACTTCTTCCTACCCCCACCCCCTAGAATTGCCTTATGACTGTCCCATGCATGCTTGAATTCCACCACTGATTTTGAGTCCACAACTTCCTCCGGAAGGCCGTTCCATGCATCCACAACCCTCTGTGAAAAAATTCTTAAATTACCTCTGAGCCGCCCTCTATCTTCAAATTGTGCCTTCTTGTTCTTGCACACCTCTTTTTGAAAGATACTACCTCTGGACTTTGTTGATTCCCTTGAGGTACTTGAACGTTCTATCATGTCCCCTCTCCTCCATTCCTCGAGGCTATACATATTAACCTCCTTTCGGCCTCTCTTCATATGTCTTCCGGTGCAGACCCTGCACCATTTTAGTTGCCCTCCTCTGGACAGCTTCCATCCTGTCTATGTCTTTGTGGAGATTGGGTTTCCAGAACTGCACACAGTACTCCAGATGGGGTCTCACCAGCTGTCTGTACAGAGGGATAATAACTTCCTGTTTTCTACTGGTGATGCCTCTCCCTATGCATCCCAGTATCCCCCCAGCCCTCCTTGCTGCTCTCTCACATTGCTTGCCCACCTTTAGGTCATCTGATATGACTACCCCCAGGTCCCTTTCCATTTTTGTTGTTGTTAGTATCTCACCCCCCATTGTGTACTCTTCCCCTGGGTTTTTGTTTCCCAGGTGCATTACCTTGCACTTCTTAGCATTGAATCTAAGCTGCCATACATTTGACCATTCCTCTAACCTTGTCAAGTCCCTTCTCATCCTTTCCACCCCACCCTGTGCATCAACTCTGTTGCAGATCTTTGTGTCATCTGCAAAGAGACATACTTTTCCTTCCAGTCCTTCTGCAATGTCGCTTATAAAGACATTGAAGAGGACCGGTCCTAATACTGAACCCTGCTGTACCCCACTAGTAACCCTCCTTTCTTCTGAGTGGACTCCATTTACTATTACCTCTGTGTCCTATTCTCCAGCCAGTTCTTTACCCAGGCTGTCATCTTGGGACCCACTCCCAGGCTGGCTAACTTGTATATTAATCTTTTGTGGGACTGTGTTAAATGCCTTGCTAAAGTCTAGGTAGGCCATGTCCACAGCCCCTCCCTGATCTACTACTTTGGTCACCCAGTCAAAGAAATCTATCAAATTCATCTGGCATGACCTTCCGCCAGAATCCATGCTGCCTAGGGTCCTGTGCCCTCTGGCCTCTAGATACCGACAATTCTTTCCTTCAGAAGTGATTCCATCATTTTCCTATCACTGAGGTTAAACTAACAGGTCTGTAGTTTCCTGCTTCTGCCTTGCTCCCACTTTTGTGAAGGGGAATCACATCTGCCCTCCTCCAGTCCTCGGGTACCACCCCATCCTCCCATGATTTGTTAAAAAGGGTAGTCAGTGGTGTCACTAGTTCTACCCTTAGTTCTTTTAGAATTCTGGGATGAATCCCATCAGGCCCCATTGCTTTGTCCATCTTCAGTTTTAAGAGTTCTTTCAGAACCCTTTCTTCTGTAAATGGGCTGGTATCAACTTCTGTATCCAGAGTGTTTCTACTGTTTGTTTTATGTACCTCCCCCTTTTCATTTGTAAATACTGAGCAAAAATATTTGTTTAGTATCTCTGCCTTTTCAGTCTCCTCTGCCCACCCTCCCTCCCCTTTATTAAGCCTCACTATCCTGCCTTGGTCTTCCTTTCGCCTCTGATGTACCTATAAAAGGTTTTATCCCCTTCAGAATTGAGTTGGCTATCTTTTCCTCGGTTTGGGTTTTGCTGTTTTGACTGCCTTCCCAGCCTCCTTTGCTTTAACTGATACAGTTCTCTGTCCTGCTCCTTCTGTGATTCCTTGTACTTCCTGAATGCTTTCTTTTTCTCTTGAACCTTCACTGCCACTTCCTTTGAGAACCATAGTGGTTTCTTACATAGTTTTGTTTTGTTTATTTGCTTCACACAAAGGCTCGTTACTTCTGTGATGGCAGTTTTTATTATTCCCCATTGTTCTTCCACCCCTCCTTCCTGCCCATTTGCTAGTGCATTCCTTAGGCACTCACCCATTTTGGCAAAGTCAGCCTCCTAAGTCCAGTACTTTTGTCTTTGTATGGCTTGACTCTATTGCTGTGTTTATTGTGAACTATACTGTTCGATGGTCGCTAGTTCCCAGATGGCTACCCACTTCTACATCTGTGATCCTCTCTCCATCTCCATTTGAGAGAATCAAGTCTAATATTGCTCCCTCTTGAGTGGGCTCCAGTACTAGTTGTCTAAGGCATGCCCCCTGTAGGAACCGGGGGTTATCATTTCAGAAGATCTTAAGGTGTCCAAGCAGAGTACAAAGGCTGCAGGGAGGGCCAGTGGCATGTTGGGGTGCATAGGCAGAGGTATAAATAGCAGAAGGCAGGAGATGATGATGCCATTTTATGAAACACTAGTGAGGCATCACCTAGAGTACTGCGTGCTATTCTGGAGGCTGCACCTTCGCAAGGACATTGACAGGGTGGAGGTGGTCCAGAGAAGGGCAACTAATATGGTACAGGGCCTACACTGGAAAACATATGAGGAAAGATTAAAGGACCTCAATATGTAATCACTGGAGGAAAGGAGGGAACGGTGGACATGATAGAAACATTTAATTCACTTAAGGGCATAAACAAGGTGCGGGGTGGGGGAGACATCTTCCAATATAGGAGGAGTTCAAGAACAAGGGGTCACGATATGAAATTGGAAGAGGGTAGGTTAAAGGGAAATGTGAGGATGTTTTTCTTCATGGAGAGGGTGGTAGACACATGGAATAGTCTGCCAAAGGAGGTGGTGGGAGCAAGCACAGTGAAGGGATTTAAGCATGCCTGGGACAGGTATAAGGGACCCTTAAAGGTGGAAAGGAGTGGTGAAGAGCATTTGACCACATAGGATCAGAGGCCGTAAACAAGTGTGGGGCTTATGGGCAGACTGGATGGACCTAGTGGTCCTTATCTGATGACAATTTATATGTTTCTATGAGGTGCACAAATAGCAAAGGCCAGACCACCCATGAGTGTTCTGGTTTTTGGGACAAAGACAGATTAGTCATCGGACCTAAGCAAATATGTTAAATTAGCAGGCTTAAATAGCTCTGCTAAGACTGGAGGGGTGTCGGTTCTGACTACTTTGTCAGTGAAGCAACCCAAAGCAAAAATTTGATGATTCCCAGGAGAGAGCCATGTCAATTTGTTACATAACTCACAATGATGAGTGAGTCAGGGGGCAGAGAGGGCAAAGCGACATATGTTATTATAGGCAACATCCCATTTTAAAAGACTGTTTTTTGTGGCATGGGTGAGGGTTATGAGCCAATAACAAAGTATGGGGAGCAGTATTCCTTTAGCCAAGGCAAGACATGCAGCTAATGTGAGACAGCTTTTTGCTCTGTAAGCCAAGCCCAGCTTACTATTTGCTGCCTTACTCGCATTTCGAATACGCAAGGAGAAATCAAGATGAGGATTGAGGGTGGCTCCCAGGAATTTTAAGGGAGCCGGCGATCCTCAAAAGGGACCCATCCATGCTAGCGACTTTCAAGGGCTCAGAGCATGCTTTGATTTTGACCAGGAATCTAAATAGCACACTGTTGCCTGCATTTTCCTGAGTTTAAGGGCTAACTTGTTGGCTAGGAGCCAAACTTGCATATTTCCAAAGCAAGTCTGTAGGCGAGAGTTAATGACACCAATATTCTGCGAGTTATTTAGGAGCACTAGATCATCTGCATATAAGGTGGCCTTACCATGAGTTGGCACCAGGGAATACATCATTAACAAACAAGCAGAAAAGGATACGTACCAGGATGGACCCCTGTGGGACCCCGTTTGGACAGGAGTGGGCTCAGAAAAAAACCCTATTAAACTTAACAAGTTGCTGCCTTCCTTGTTGGTAGTTTGTGAATCATGCAAGGGCGGAGGCTGACAAGCCAAAAGTCCAAAGGTTTTGAGCACAGAAGAGTACAGTTGACCAAATCAAGGCCTTGGAGAGATCTACAAAGATTGCTGCTGTTAGTTTGCCTTGATCTGTAGCTACCCTAATCTAAGATGAGACCTTGGCAAGGGCAGAGGAGGTACTATAACCTGTGTGAAAGCCATGTTGCACCAGGGATAGTAGGTCATGACTCTGAATATTATCTGTGAGTTGGGACACTACCACCTTTTTTAATAACTTGCTAATAGCAGATAAAATAGCTATTGGTCGGTAGTTTTCAAGGCTTTTTGGATCACTTTGTTTAAATACTGGCATGATCCAAGCAACCTTCCATAGGTCAGGGATAGATCCAGTGATAAGGGATGTATTAAAGATATGGGTAATTGGTAGGGCAAGGAAAGGAGCACCTAGACGAATGAGTTGGGGCTCCATATTGTCATGCACACCTCACCACGGTGTGACAGCATCCATCCATCTGGTTCAGCTGCCACTGAAATAAACATGGTGTGGTACAGAAATGGTGCTGAACACTGCCACATACATGTAGGAGCATGGCCCAGTGTTATGTACCATAGGTGCGTGGAGGCACTTCAGCAAAAGTAATCTGCTGCCCCTCTGACCTATACCTTCAGGCTGCTTCTAGCCCTTCACTGATTTTCATGAAATCTTGACCTGCAAGTGTGATGGCTTCCAAGACCACAGGTGCTGCAAAGTCAGGCAAAAATGCATGTAGAATCCAAAGTACTGAGCACTCACTCCTCCAGTAGATGAAATGAATGCACTGATTCAGTGGGCCAGTTCTTTGTTGAATAAAAGGATAAAAATAACCTGCTGGCCCGGTGGTGCTGAGGATTAAAGTGCTGGACACCACACCTTGCACCATACCGGCGACCTGGGTTCAGGAATGGACTTGGGACATTCGGGGGTCAGCCGGGGAGGTAAGGATTGAACGTCTGGAGAACTGCTCTCCTTCCTTGGGGATGGGGGTTTGTGTTGCATGTGTCAGCATAACAAGAAGGGTTAGGCCCATGCCCAGGGTGCTTGTCTGCCTATGTGGAGGTGGAGACAGCTGCTGTGCCCATTGCATGGGCAAGGGCATGGGGGAGAAAATGGAGGAAAAAATACCGGCGCCCGGCAGGACCCATGATAGTCCTGATGGGCTGGAGGATGTACCCCTCTAAGGGTGGGGTTGTAACCCCTGCCAGATCCATGGAGGTGGTACAAATCAGGGGTGTAGCCAGGAATTTCTGATCTGCACACCAAGTGGGCTCACTGCTACCCACCCCCATTAGGGTGAGCTACCCCTCCCCCCACAGTCCATGCCCTCTCACTCAACGCTAGCCTCATGTTCTGTGTTATATGGCATATGGGAGTGAGCAGGACAGTAGTGCGGTTGGTAGGTAACTGGCTGGGCAGCAGGACACAGAGGGTGGTGGTAAATGGGATCAGTGCTGGGACTGGTCTTATTCAATGTCTTCAGTGACAGTGTGCAGGACCTGGAAGGCGAATTTCCCAGCTCCCTGATGACAAAGCTCTGTAACAGGGTGAACACGCCACAGGGTGTAGACAGAATGAGGGAACTGCAGAAACTTGAATGGTCAGGTGTTTGGAAGTTGAAATTCAATGCAAAGTGCAAGATAATGCATATGGGGCACAAAAGTATATCAGTTAGGGCACAAAAATATATCAGTTGGGGTCTGTGGATATAGCATACATCAAGCAGAAAAGGGATCTTGGGGTTATCTCTGATGACCTCAAGATAGGGAAACAAGGCAGCAGGTAACACAAATAGGATGCTGGGATGCATAGGCAGGGGCATCACCAGCTGGAACAGGGAGGTCATAATTCCACTATACAAGACACTAGTGAGGCCCCACCTGGAATAGTGTACAGTTCTGGACTGGAGAGCTTACCTACATAAGGACATGGACAGGGTAGAGAAGGTTCAGAGGAGGGCAACAACGATGGTACATGAATTGCATCACAAGTCCTACAAGGACAGGTTGAAGGACTTGAACATGTACTCTCTGGAGGAGAGGAGGGAGTGAGGGGATATGATAGACACATACAAGTACCTTACAGAGAGGAACAGAGTGCAGGAATACATGATTTTCCAGTTAAAAAGATGTTCCAGGACTAGAGGGCATGGAATGAAGTTGGAGGGAGGGTGATTCAGAGGAAATGTGAGGAAGAATTTCTTCACAGAAAAGGTGGTGGACAAGTGGAACACCTTGCCAGAGGAAGTAGTGGAGGGCTGAAACAATCATGGATTTAAGAATGCATGGGATAGACTTAAGGGAATTCTGGAGGTCAGGGGTAAGGGGCAATATACTTCTAGGAAAACGAAGTGAACTTACAAGCTCAAATGAGCAGACTGGGTGGGCCATAGGCCCTTATCTGCCGACAATGTCTATGTATCTATAGTATTATAGATCGAGGGAAGAGAAGAGGGAGACATGAGAGACATACAAATATCTTGCAGGGAGAACTGGGTGCCAGAATACACTATTTCAGCAAAAAGGATGTTATAGGACTAGAGGGCATGGCTGGGATGATGTTGGAGGAAGGGCGATTCAAAGGGAATGTGAGGAAGAATTTGCAGAACAAGTGGTGGACAAGTGAACACCCTACCAAAGGAAGTAGTGGGGGCTGAAACAATTACGGGATTTAGGAATGTATGGGATAGACATAAGGGAATTCAGGAGGGGTAAGGGCAACAGACCAAGGAAACCAGTTAACTCAAATACAGAGGGACCAGCAACTATCAGAAATCCCTAACAGGCACTGAAGTTACTGACTCTCCCACAGCTGACTCCCAACACTGGCATCAGTGGCTTTTTCCACTGGAATGGTTCTATTATCAAAATGTCAGGGTAGGGCTAAGACAGTATCATAAAGATAAAATATACAGCAAGCCAAAAAGTAAGCAACACATTTAGTTATGGAATAGGAAGTGTTATCGGGGCAGTGCTAAACTTAGATCAAGGCATAAAATAATTGATTTACATCACAATTTGTCCGTAGCCCCCAAGTAAAATGCTTGTTCTCTTGACAAGGCCTTTAACAAATGTGATCCAGTTATGGCAAAACACGGGTAACTGTCTTCAGATCATACTGTAATCGCCTCCCTGGAGAGGCATTCTCATATTGAATCACCTACACCACTAAATTGAGTGCAGCAACAGGCAGCTTCTTCTAAAACAGCATGTAAATGATCATCAAGCTCCAAACCAGGACAACCCAAGACCACAGTGCTGCTCCCCACCCCCCGCATTGTCTGAACCCATGTCACTCTCTTGCCAGTACCTAGCCAGTCAAAATACACTTTACCCAGCAGGGACAACACCATAAGGGTCGAGGCAATGACCAGCAACAAGGGGGCCATGAAGCAACACACTTAGGCAACACAACACACGTTGGTATGGTGGCTTGAATCCTTCCTAGAGACCACAGACACAGAAATCCCTATGTCGACAGACCCAAAAAGTGACGTGTGTCCTTATTTGTCAAAGATTTAAATTTTGAGTGTGCTGTACTACTTAGTGACATCCCATCCCATGCCCTTTGTCGTTGCCAGTTTCCTCCAGACCTCGCATCCAACTCCGACATCCCCACCCTGACTAATCTGAATCAAAGGGGAAATTAGTAATGTTGGCTGGCTGAAGCACTGCTTCCGCGACGGGGAAGTATTCTTTTTTTTTAAAGCAATACAGATCCCTCAATAAAAAAAAGGGATAAAAATTACACTATACAGACCACTCCCCTATGTAAACTCTTGCCAACTATTCTGTGCCAAATGCACTTTATCAAGGCATTGATAAGCACATTTGTCATGAAACTGTTGGTAAAAGTTTACATAGGGAGTGGTCTGTATACCGTTGTTTTTTATTCTTTTATTTAACAAAGAATTGGACCACTGAATCGGTGCATTTATTTCACCTACTGGAAGAGTGAGTGCTTAGTACTTTGGATTCTACATGTGTTTTCACAAAATGGTTCCCTGATGGTCCCATTGGTAGTCTGGAGGACCCCCAAATGGCCATGTTGTCCAACATTTCTCTGGTGGAATAGTGGATCCCTTCTCCTTACCCCCAGCCACGACCTGCATCCCACGTCATTCTAGCTCAACAAAGAAAATCAGTCCTCCAATGTAAGTGTGACCTGCTCAGCTTTTCACCCCCTACTGCATTTTTTCTGGTGGTAATTTGGGGGCCTTTGCATAAGTACTGTGATGGGTGTACAATTGGTGGTTGGAATCTGAATGGCACTGTATGCCATTTACATGCCAGGTCCACTACCTTCCATGCACAAGCACACCTTCATGTGCACTGGCACAGGAATTCTCCTGATCCCTTTTACACATAGCTGGAGGGAGTCACAAGGAAGGAAATTTTCACACTTTTCTTGTGACTGAGAACTGGGGCCATTATCCTGTGGTGCAAGAGTTATTTTGACTGAGAGTAGCACAGTTTGATCGACGCAAGCAACTATCAGACTGGGCTACTATCATATTATTGGAAGTATAGCACTTCCTGATGAGTAAGAAGAATGCTGCACAATCGGGGGCAGTTCAAGTAGTTTTATTGTTGAGGGCCAAAGAAATTGAACCTAAATGGCCATGGGTCTAGGGGCTGCCTAGACCCCCATAAAATTCAACATTTTTTGCAGTGTTCTGGTGCACTTTTTTGAGGTCTTTCACAGTGCTTTCTTAATAAAAGTGACCTCTGTAATTGTTATATATTATCAAGATTGGGTTCCGTGAGTGACACAGTACCAACACAGCCCTCATTTAATTCACGAGGCACTAGACCAGGGACAACTAGCTGGAGCAATCTATGTCGACCTATCCAAGGCATTTGACCTTGTGAATCACAAGCTGCCGCTCCACAGGTTAACCTGCACTGGGTTGTCCTTGTACACGGCTGGGTGGTTCTTTAGCTACCTGTCTGAGCACTCACAGAAGGTAAAGATTAATGGTACCTTCTCAGAGGCCAGGGAAATCATGGTCGGGGTCCCACATGGGTCCATACTGGGCCCCTACCTTTTTAGCCTCTTTGTAAATGACCTTCCAACTGTGTGCCCCTCTGCCAAAGTCCTGCTGTATGCAGATGACATGGTGCTATTCCTTAGAGGCTCCTGCCAAGACACGCTGACCAGGAACCTACAGTGCAACTTCGACATGCTACAGGAATGGTTTAACACCAGTCTCCTAGCACTCAATAGTAAAAAGACTAAGACAATGCTCTTTACCAGTCATCAGAAGAGGAAATCAACTACACCATTTAAGTAGTGCTTGTGTATGTTGGCTACCAATCTCCTGTTTCCACTGAGCTGGCCACAGGACCTCGTATTCTGGTTACTTTGCTAAATATGTATGTTCTGATCTAATGTTTATTCTAGCTTATGGTACTACTATGTTAATTGTACTCATTGTTGACATTTGGTGTTATGTTGTTCTTCCGTTTGTACTTACCACTTATCCTTCTATTGTCATGAGTTGTACACTCTGTTGCCCTACTGTACTATTGTAAACTGTACTCTCCCAGGTCGTGCCTGAAAATAGGCAGGTTTTTGCCTAGTGCACCTACCCAGTCATCAAAAGCAAATAAATAAATAAATAAAATAGCACTCAATATGGACTCCACCCTTGAACAGGTTCACTTTTTCTGGTATCTGGGGGTCACAATCGATGAGTCACTCTCTTTCGATGAACACTTAAGTAGTATCACTAAGGCTGCAAACAAGAAAGTTGGGGACACTCTACAGACTCCGCTTCTGCTTCACCACTGAAGTCAGGCTCCAGGTGGTCAATGGCACAACCCTGCCAATCCTGGACTATGAAAACGTGGTTTATGGTGCTGCCATGGACACTAACCTACACAAAGTCCACCTTACCCTCAATAAAGCATGCAGATTTGTTCATATGGAGATCGTATCACACACACCTGCGAGCTCTACATAAGGACAAAGTGGCTCCCCCCTCCAGGATAGAATAAAGCTCCAGACCTGCTTACTAGGAAAGAAGGCCCTACTGGGACTGGCACCTGTCTCCCCTGCAGGCGTTATTCAGATGTACCCTAGGTGAGCATGCCACAAGAAGCATCTCCAGGCATGCCCTAGCTGTTCTCTTCAGGAAATGAACCCAGGGGAGATGTGCCTTCATGGTATGGGCTCCCACCTGGCTAAACAAGCTTCCAAACACAATCACCAGCCTTCATTGCCTGGGGCACTTCAAATCCAAACTCCTTTAGTCCATCTCTCCTACAGTCCTCTGTCTCTGTCAAACATAATCTCAGCATCCGGCCCACCACTCAACTGCCCACTTGCTCTAGCAAGGTTTCACCTACTCCCCTTCCCCAACCCCCAACCCCCCCTTCCCCCCACTCCCCACTTGTCCTTTGTCCAGTAGCCCTCACTACCCCCACCTGCCCTCTGTCCAGCTCACCCACACTACCTCCTGCCCAGTCCCCTGTCCACTTCCTCTGCCCCTTCTACTCCTCCTTTCCACCTGCCATCTGTCCAGTACACCCACACTAAAGCCGAGGGCTGGTTCAAGGAACATAGATTGGTGATAAATCTTAAAAAAACCAAAACCATGTTCTTCACTCATCCCCAAAACAAGTCCTGCAACTTCAAACTCCTCATTCACTCTGGGTCCTCTTTCCCCTCGAACAAGTTTGCTCCTATAAATACCTAGGGATCCATTTTGACCCCTCCCTCTCCTTCCATGGACACATCGCTGCCCTAGCCACCGCCACTAATATCCGATTGGGCATCTTCGCGGTATAAACACTGCCTCCCCCCGGAGGCTCTTCGACTCTCAGTCACCTCCTCTATCCTGTCCCTAGTGGACTATGGACTGCTGGTGTATGGTGCTGCTGATCAGACCGCACTCCATAAAATTTGCACTACTCTGAATAAGGCCTGCAGGTTAATTACTGGAGCACCTAGGCTGACACACACCTGTCTACTGTACGCTAAAGCGCTGGTACTTGATCTTGACGAGCGCCTCAAATATCTGACCTGTACCCTTACAAAAAAGACCCTCCTTGGGCTATCCCCACCAGGATTGACCACCACCATACGTCGCTCTGTCCCACTAGTTCATACTCGGGACCTCTGGGAAAACCTCTCTTGTTATCCCTAGAGCTGGGACCTCTCACAGCCAAAAGAGCCTTCAGCTTTTAGGGCCCCTCCTGGTTCAACACACTGCCCCCTCCATCTCCAAGCTCCAACTATAGTGCTTAAACTTCATTCACAGTAACCACCTTATTAACACCCGATGCTGTAATTGCCACTAGTCAAAGCCGTACTCAATACTTATGACAAAACTTATTACTAAGCTGCTAAGGACAACATAACTCTGGTATTGTTTGCATCAATCCTACCTGTACCAGCTTGTTTGTATCTATGTCTTAAGTTATGTTATACTTATGTGTTGTACTGTTATACTGTGTATTTTCGTTTGTCTTACTGTGACAAGGTACCTTTGTAAATGAGCTGTGGCTCAAGGTTTTCAAACTGCTGTTTAAGTAAAATAAAAATAAATAAACTACCGCTCAACCCATTTTCCTGACCTCTTCTCCCCCCCTCCCTCCCCCACCTACCTACTTGCCAAACCCCAACTTGTCTCTCTGCACTTAACTTCTCTCAGATGTCTGCACATTGCGTACTTCCTCTGGGAAATTGACAATGCTACCAGCTGCTTCGTTCATGTCTTGACTTGTGTAAACTCTAAATGTATTTGCTACCCCTTCCTATGTAAACTCTATGTTAGTAGTACAACCCAAGTGTCAATTTGTCTGCTGTAATTATGCTGTTGCAACAAAATGTATCTCCTCAAGTGTTGACAAGAATATTTTGTAAACGAGCTCTTAACTCAAAGGTTTGTAAGTAAGTAAGTAAGTAAATTTTTATTTCTTTAAGGAGCCCTTCCAAAGCTCAGGGCGTCTTTACAATATCAGTCATACAAATCGAAACCACAACTGTAAACAACATCAAATTCAAGAACAATCCAGTATAATGTAAATCACTAAAAAAATGCTTGGTTAAAAAGGAAGGTCTTTAAAGCTTTTTTAAAGCTCTCCACAGTCAGGCAATTGCGTATCTGGCGAGGTAGAGAATCCCACAGGGTAGGGGCCATAAAGGCAAATGTTCTTCCACCAGATGTTTTTAAGGTTACCCTGGGAATCTCCAGCAATCCCTCACCAGAGGATTGGAGGGAGCGGGAGGGACAGTAAGAAGTCAGGAGTTCTTTCAGGTAGCGAGGTCCCAAACCGTGTAGGGCTTTATAGGTCATCAACATGACCTTGAAAGTGATCCGCCACTGTACAGGCAGCCAGTGCAATTCGCGAAGCACAGGTGTTATATGGTTGGACCTCGGGCTTCCAGTCAACAACCTAACTGCCGCGTTTTGCACCAGCTGTAAGCGACGGATATCCACTCCCAGCAGCCCTAGATAAAGGGCATTGCAATAATCAAGACGATTGGACACAAAGGCGTGGACCAGGGTAGGAAGATCCTCTGATGGAATCAAGTGTTTCACCCGTGCTATATTCCTTAGGTGAAAAAAGGATGATTTGACTACGGCTGACACCTGTGCCCTCAGGTCAGCTCTCGTCAAATATAACACCAGGTTACGCACCTGACCAGATGCCATAATTGGGGTTCCTCCCAGAAATAAACCTGAAGTTTTCCGCCCATGGACTTGATATCCTTACCCCGGTTCCACCACCAATACCTCTGTTTTCCCGGTTCAACCTCAGCCAATTAGCACTCATCCAGTTCTGTATCTCCTGGAGGCAGTTGTTAAACAATGTACTCGACTCAGACTCCTGCTCGGGCACAAAAGACATATAAAGTTGAGAATCATCGGCATAGCAATGGAAACTTAAACCAAAATGTCTTATAATGTCCCCTAATGGAAGCATATACACCGCAAATAACATGGGGGACAACACTGAACCCTGTGGCACTCCACAGTGTAGACAGCGAGAGGTTGAGGAATAAATCCCCGACACTACTCTCTGAGTCCTACCCTGCAGAAAAGATTTAAACCAACTGTGGACCACCCCCCTTAGTCCACAGAGAGACCACAGGCGTTCAAGCAGCACCCTATGATCCACAGTGTCAAATGCAGCTGAAAGATCAAGGAGAACCAAGATAGAACGAGTTCTCCGATCTCTTGCCATCAGGAGATCATTCAATACCCGAACGAGAGCCGTCTCAGTACTATGCTGTTTCCTGAAGCCAGACTGGAGAGGGTCATAGATATTGTGGATGTTTAAATAATCTTCCAACTGCAAGTGACCACCTTCTCAATAATCTTCCCAAAAAGGAAGATTCGAGATTAGTCTGTAGTTTCCTGGGCAGTCGGGATCAAGGGAGGGCTTTTCAGAAGGGATGTACTATTGCCTCCTTCAAAGGATCAGGAAAGATCCCTCTCTCCAATGATGCCACTACTATCCCAGTAAGGATCGGGCCGATAACCTCTACACATCCCACAAGTAGGCGTGTAGGGCCCGGATCCAGCCCACAGAAAGTTGGGCGCAGAGTCTGGACGATTCTCACTATATCCATAACTACCGGTTGACTGAATGTGGACCAGGTCAAATGGGTACTTGTGTCCCTCAATTGGTCACTGCAAGACCCAATGGGGAGGCCCTGGCTGATCTCATCTCTGATAGCAGACACCTTATCAGCAAAGAACGTCGCAAACTCCTCACACTGTAACTGTGATAATGCTCGACTGGCATGAAGACAGACTGGATTGCACAGTCTGTCCACAGTCCGGAAGAGCTGGGCCGGTCTATTCCTTGCTGTAATAATCTCCCTGGACAGGAACTCTGCCTTCTTATGGGAGATTGCTAACTGGTAGATTTTATAACGATCTAGCAGTCTAAGCCTGTCAACTTCCAGGTGAGTCTTCATGGCGTCTCTCCAATCTTAAGCCCTGTCTCTTCAACCGCGGATCTCACGGTAAACCACGGGACTCGGGTGAAGTACAGGGGTGAACCAGGAAAGAGCAATGACATCCAGGGCCCCACAACTGCCCTATTATAGGCCAGCACTAAAGACCCTGGATCCATGCTATCCATTGGAAAACCCGAGAAGTCCAGCTCTGTCATTAGGCCTTCTGAGGTAACTCCTCTCAAAGGACGGAACTATACTATCTCCTTAGGGGCAGGTCTCTTTCGGGGGGCCATGAAACTGAACCTCAGGGCATGATGGTCAGACCAACCGATGGGCTCCACCTTCACATCAGAGATTTCCATCCCCAGATGGAATATCAGGTCCAATGAATGTCCCCCCTGGTGGGTTGCAGTGGTAATAACTCGTGTCAGGCCCAATGAATCAGTCAATTGGAGGAGATTTTGTCCAAAAGCCTTGAGTTCATCGTCGACCCAGGCATTGAAATCCCCAGAATTATCCATCGGGGAATTCCAAACCCTCTCGCGATGAAATCTTCCACCTCCCTCAGAATTCTCTCCCATCACCTGGTGGACGATAAATGAGGAGTATCCTGAATCCTGCACCTGCACCCACAATACATTCAAAGGAGTTGGTCTATCCAACTGGCTCCTCCCCGAGGTCCAGTTCCTGTCTAAAACAGACTGCAACTCCCCCGCCCCTACGGTCCACTCTCGGGCGATGAATCACCGAGAACCCGTCCGGAACCGCAGATCCCAAAATGGGGCCTGCATTTTCATCAAGCCAGGTCTTGGTGGTGCAAGCTAAGTCCACAGAAGCAACAAGATCTGCCACTAAAGCAGTCTTGTTTCTAATAGACCTAGCATTGCTTAACACCGCCTGAAAGGGACGAGACTCCAAGGATGACTCCGCTTCCTGTCTGATCAAGTCAGTGCCCTTGGGTATGGATGCAAGATACGACGGACCACGCTCCTGCATCCATTTTGCCCCAGGGTGCCTCCTGGTTCTAACTGTTCCTATCCGCCCACTCCTTTCCCATCCCCCCCCCAAGAGTTCCAGGATCTCCTATTCCCACCACTCCTACGTCTCGAAATGCCAAGTATTCAGCATTTCCTATACACTTCTAAAGGGTGTGGGACATTCAAAGTCGGAGATCCTTTAGTCTTGAGGGGAGTACCGCCTGACTGTGCTTTCACCAATCCAACACATTAAAACCTATTAATACCACTAAAAATAACACTTTAATAATACGCCCCCAATCCACTTTACCAAAAAACAGAAAATAAATAATAAGACAAAACAAAAACACAAAAAAACACTCTTTTGATGAAAACTCCACCACTTCCTCTCACAAAGTAGTGGAAAAGAGAGGCAAATTATTTACCAATCCCACCCACTGTCTCTCACACAAAGAGGAGAATAAAATACATTTTCAAACTTAATACTTCTTTAAACTAACATAAAACTAGACTAAAATAACCACTTAATAATCTTGATCAATCCAGCAGCTTTGTCATACCGGAAAAAGTTCACATCCCAGGGAGTCATAAATATAAATTGGTCCTTCCCATGGGCTCTCACTTCCACGGAGAACCAAAAACAGTCATGTATCCCAACGAAGTACTAAAAGGGAGTCTCTAATGCAACTTATTATTTACTAATTGTAGATTCAACTGAAACAGACAAACTTGTTATTGTTCCTATATACAAATTCACATGTCAGACCTGCAGGTTCCACATAGATCCATAATCTTCACTCCAGCCAGAGTAGTGTCGGATTTATTTCCACGATCTCTCCCAGCCTCAACCCAGCCCCAGAACCCTTCCCCAGACCCGTTCAGCCAAACGGCAGCCCACCAGCTACTGCCTGATGAGCAGAAGCACCACAGAGCCGACCGCCCTACAGCAGCAAGCCTGCAGCACACCACTGAGTCGGGCCAGGGCCGAGAAAAGACTCCCAGGAGGAAGTGACAACTTGGCATCCGACCAAACAACTGTCCGATTCCAACTAACTCCTTTGTAGAACCAGAATACAACAATTCAATCTCCACTTAGTTAAGAGTCCCTGCAGCACGAGAGCCCTCTTCCTTTAGTTCCACACCATCAGCTCCATTCTCCCCATCGACATCCCACTCTGAAACTTGGCACAGGCCAAGCACTGATTCAACTCCAAGCCTCACAACCCAACCAGCAGGTAAAAATTTCTTACTAATTATGTCTCCGGTCTTACTTCACTGTAATTCCGAGTTCCCAATAAATTAATCAAAATAAAGACTGTATTCTAGAAAAATCAATATAAAGTGTGTAATAACATTGATAATGCTAAATATTTACTCAAAGAGCACAAAATCAGCTACATTGATGAGTAAATCTCATTTAATCAAACTGAGTAAAGTTTCAGTTTTGGAAGGCCTTCATGACTTTGCATTTCAGAAGGAACAGAAAAGAAAAAAGCTGTGGCACTCTAGTCTCCACTAAAAACGGCCATAGGAGTCAAAACCTTATTTAGCAAAATCTTTATTGTGTGGCCAAAAATAAATTGACACAAGGTCTAATGCATTTCCACACTCCCGTGTGCTTTATCAAAGGCCCTTTGACCCTTACACCCATTCCTTGTGGAGAGTGTCACATTTTTGTTTGGTTGTGTGTGCATAGCACCTGGTTCCTTGTGCATCTCATTTTGTTTTATTGTGTAGATTTTGCAAGGAGTATGTCTTTGTGGCAGAAAGCCAGTGTACTGGGTTCCTGAGAGTGATGGTCTTCAGCAGTGCTTTGCCAGATGGGTAGGTGGTCCTTTGCAGCAGCCCAGGAGGCAAAAACAGAATAAAAAAACAAACAAACAAACATTGGGTGCATGGGCTGACAGCACACTGTGCTTCCCTCTGATGGCCAAGAGTGAGTTATGCTGTGCAGCTGTGGGATCCAGGGTCAGTGCCTGGCAACTAAATGGGCTTATGGGACAAGTCGCTAAAGGTGAGTGGGAGAAGGCATTAATGGTGGTTTTGGGTAGGTTGCTAACTGGAACATCACTGGCTGATTTAACCTTCCATTTGGTCACTCATTCCCTCCCATGTCCTGCAAGGAGTGTGGTAGAAAGTACTGCATGTGCTTGACTGGGTTTACACAAGTGAAAGGTCCTATATACATAATTTCCTTCTCACTGTTCATTTGCTCTTTGCTTACCAATCCTGCGGAATATGCAGTCTACCTGCTAGACTCTTCTAATTACCATGGATACTGTACTGAGAGTGTTCTGCATCCTTCCATTGGTCTAGACTGCTGAACCAGGTGAGTAGCTACAGCAGTAGTACTTCAGATACTCTGCTGGCAGTGCTCCAGCAAAGTGCTCCGATTTCTTACATGGCTTCTGAAGGATATACCGACTAATACGATATCACGACAAAGAACGAGGCATCTACCAGGAATTAATGCTGCAAAATCAATGATGTGAATGGCCATTGTCAGATCTAATCTCATGCTGTTACCAGGAATTTCAAGGGTTTTGTTGGCCTTATAGACTGGCTATTACAGACGAACACATGCACAACTACTGCTCGTTTCATGCTATCTGCTACTTTATTCAGCTGCTTGTGTCTCATCCTGTAGATTCAGGTTTCGAAATCCAGAAGTTGAAAAAGCAGAGGATCATTTTATGTAGATGCTGACACTGAAATCAAATCCCAACCAGTCCTGAAGTCACTGGCAAAAATGATATGGTGGCAGCACCAAACTCTTGTTGTCAGTGTCAGCTGTAGACTGGTGCTGAAAGTGACAGTTCTTGAGAACAATCAGATATCATACCCTGACCAATCAATTTTGAAGCTGCAGACAAAAATGATATTGTGTTTTGGTAGCCCCGATCCCTTGTTTGCAAAAATCAGCCTTTCAGAAGTCTGAGCAAATGAAAAATGCTGGTAAAACATTCCTTAGCCTACAGCACTGATCCCAGTTGTAACATTACAAAAGAAAAAGCAGTCAATAAGAGGCTACAAAAATCATGACCGATTCTGAAGCCACCAACGAAAATGTTGCTGGAATGAAAACAAGCACCAAATTGTGACTGTTAGTGTTCCAGCAACATTTGCTTGGGTGGCTTCAGAACTGGTTGGGATTTGTTTGACTGTATATACAGTACTGAGCTGCTGTAGTACCAACTGCAGGTGTTTTTTCTGTTGCCTTATAGTGCCCTCTTTTATCCAAAATGCCATTTATCCACATTTTCATGTCCCCCAGTACATTTGGATAAATGGGGTTTTACTGTATCTGCAGCACTGTGATTTGATTAGAACCTTATCTGTACAACTGTAAGGCTCAGGACCAAAGGAGAATTTACCTCATAGCACTTGTTGACAGCCTGCCGTCTGACTCCATCTGGTGACCAGTGTGCCGTGTTCTGACTCCAACCAGTGATTACACTGCTGCAGAGATTTCACTGGCCAGCACCTGTAGCCACAGTACTACTAGGAGAGGCTGAGCCAAGAAATGCATTTGCTTATTCACTATACAAAGCTGCATAGTAACCAGGCAGGCAGACAGAAGATATTCATGCACGTCTTCGGGAGCTGCCTGATCGTACTAATCACATTTTGATTTCTGCGCAGCTGCCACTGTACCAGTTTGCATAAACAGACTTTGTCTTCTATTATATCTCCTGCCAACTACTAAAATTTGTAATAAATTGAAGTGAAAAACTGAGGGTACAAATTTGTAATAAATTGCAGTGAAAAAGTGTGTGTGTGTGTGTGTGTGTGTGTGTCTGTGTGGTTAAATAAATTTGTGACCCACTCAGAAATCGGAGTGGGGGGGCATGGCTGGTCTGGACCCCCCCTCAATTTAGCCACCCCTGTGTACAATACAATTGAACATAGAATAAAAATAGGCTTGGGGGCTCTATAAGACAGTTCTTTTTTAAAGTGCTGCGAAGATTAAGGGTAGCACAATCTGATAGATGTGAACAGCTATCAGACTGTGTTACTGTAGGTTTTTAGGGAGAATGAGGTACCAATTACTAGAAAAGCAGGAATACATTAATAGAAGAAATGAGGCTTGTGGGGTTTGGTTATCTTAGTCCTGTGTTATGAGTTCCACACGCCGATGGCAGCAAAATATGATGGATGCAAACAATGATTAGAGTGTGCTACCTGCAGTACTCTTGTGGTGGCAAAGTATCCAATTTACTTGCAAAATTTAAAATAATAAGAGACCGGCAAAAAAAGCATGTAGGGAGGAGTAAAGGTACCTATTACCTTGGTAGTGGTAAATGGCACACACTTCTGCTATGGATGGGGGGGTGACCAGTGAGGTAGCGCAAGGTTCGGTGATGGGAGCAGTGCTGTTTAATGACTTCATAGGGGGCACTGCAGAGGAACTGGAGGGAAGGTCTGCCTATTTGTATGTGACACTAAGATCTGCAAAAGGATAGAAACATAGAATTTGTTGGCAGAGAAGGACCGCTTGGCCCACCCAGCCTACTGAGACAGTCCATACCTTGTCTGTCTCCACAGATCCTAACTGGTCTCCGGTAACCTGCCCACCTCTCTGCCCATTTCCTAATACTACCCTATGTCTTCATCACATGCCCTCTGGTTCTGTGGCTCCCCTCCTGTACTCTGTTCACCACTGTGAGGTAATTCTAGGCCTCTATCACGTCCTCACTCACTCTCCTGTCTTCCAGGACGTACATGTTGAGATCACTCAGTCTGTTCTCATAGGGCTTGTGGTGCAACCCCTGCACCATTATAGTTGCCCTACTGTGGACTGCCTTCACCCTGTCTATGTCCTCTCTGAGGTGCAGCCTCCAGAGCAGGACACATTACTCCATGTGAGGTCTCGGCAAGGGATATAGTGGCAGTGGTAAACTCCCAGGAGGGAGAAGAGACAATGCTGAGGGATCTGGAGATACTCAAGGAGTGGTCAAGGACATACAAGCTGGGGTTCAGTGCCAAGAAGTGCAAATTCATGGACCTAGGGCACAGGAACCCTGGAGCTGGGTATAAAATGGGGGGGGATGTTGGCAGTCACTAGACAAGAAAGGGACCTTGGGGTTGTTTATCGGAGGACCTCAAGGTGGCAGCGCAATATGACAAGAGTGTGGGCAGGACTAGTAGGGTGCAGGGCAGTATAGGGATTGGAATCACAACAGAAGGAGGGAGGTTGTGCTGCCTCTGTTCCACTCCCTGGTAGGTACCCACTTGGAGTATTGTGTAAAGTTCTGGAGACCACACCTCCAGAAGGACACTGACAAGGGTGCAAGGAGCCCAGAAATGGCCAGCCAAGATGGTGCAGTGGAAGACCTATGAGGAGAGGCTGAGGGACCTCAATATGTACATTCTGGAAGACAGGAGAGTGAGGGGTGATGTGATCGAGACCTTCAAACAACTTACAGAGGTAAACGGTGCAGGAGGAGAGTCTCATTCAAGTGAGAACAAGCACCAGAACTAGAGGGCATGTGATGGAGTTGGAAGGGGACAGGTATAAGAGGGATATCAGGAAATTCTTCTTCACTGACACAGTGGGAAAGCATGGAATCAACTTCCAGCTGAAGTGGTGGAGACTGGAAGGGTGGCAGACTTCAAGCATGTGTAACCAGTGGGTTACCCCAGGGGTCGGTTTGGTGGTATTTTTGTGTTATTAGCGCTGTGCAGTGCCTCCATATGTAACCCCATACCTGGGACATGGGCTCGGGGAGAAAACTTGTTGCTCATATTTTGGCTACGTTTGACTTCTAGTCAGGACCACCCAAGCAACTCTGGACACAGGAAGCAATAACTGTAATGTCCAATATCAGAAGTTGGGATTCTAAAGTGTGGCTTTTTTCCCATCCAACAGAATAACAAAGCATAGATGGCCCCCCACGGAGTTACACTCCTGGTAATGCAGATTCATAGAGAGCAGAACACATCCTCTTTACACTGAAACCCTCAGGTCTCGAAACACTCTGAGCACTCTGCCCTAACTCAACTCTTTTTCGATTTCCCTGACTCGGCTCCATTGCCAGCCCTTTGGACACTTTCCATATAGCATGGAACATTTACTGGTTGCTCCCTAAACCACCTATGAGCACTTCTGGCTCCATGGAATCTTCCTCATCAGTCCCATGTCTGGGGGCTTTCCTCAGGCACTGGCCAAGTACCTAAGAGAAAGTAACAGGTGTCCCAAAAGCAAACCCGTAGAGGTGAATTTGGTTACTACTGATGGGGGTCTCTTACCTCTCGCTCCCATAATTCATACCCGGCCATTTCTCTGGACTGTAACACCTCAACCTTAAAAACACTTTGCTATGTAGATTCTCTTTAAATGTATGCCACATCTAGTCTACTGTTTTTCCATCCCATTTGTGCTGAACTTGTACATACTTAAAAAGTTGCTGTATCCATTACTCTAGACCCCCCACAGAGTTAAGCAGTCCAATCCCCACATCTTCCAAACTATACTTGGCTGTCTTTTCCTGATCCCACAATAACAGTCACTTTAGTTTCATCTTGTCTCAGGTGAAAACACATTGACCCTTTGGCAGAGCAAACTCACCCCTTGGTTGCAGGTGCCCCATAGGCGTTATCTCTTCCAAAGAAATCTCATCCAGAACTTCTAGTGCCTCAGCACAAACTTAAACTCAGGCAGCTTCTTGTTCCCTAGCCAGATCAGCGGGGTTTGCCCCTGGAAACAGGCTGATTCCTTCCCCCCATCCACACAGGGATGGGGCCCTGAACCACTGAAAGCGGTCTCTACCACTTCACTTGGCGCTTCTTGTGTTCTTCTTCAGGTGAGAACACACACCGCTACAAAAAAATAGCTCCTTGACAGAGCTTAGAATTCTGAGGGCCTGCTTACAGAAGAGCACCTCCTTCCTCTACTACAGACTGCAACAGACTGACTTCAAATTCCCCAATGTTCTACTCTAACCTCCAACTGCAAAATTCCAGTGTGGCTTATGCAGCTGTGACAGTTCTAAATGATGTCATAGCTCCAGCTCAGCAGAGACTGAAAACGGAGCAAGACATAGTGAAATCCATTTAACTGGAGTTTCACTAGCTGCCTGTCCCTGCCTGCCACTAGGTCTTACTAGGGTTCTAGTAACCCCGGGTACCAGGGGGGTTACACATGCATTGATTAGACATATAGGTATAATAATACAAAAGCTGGAAGGGGGAGAAATCAAAGGGATGAGTTAGGGTGCGTGGAGGTACAATAAGTAGGAAATCTTTGGTTAGACTGTGTGAGCCATGTGGTCTTTTTCTACCATCAGTTTCTGTTTCTATGTTTATCCATAGGCATCTTCAGGGAACACTCCAGACCCTAAAGCCATTGATGCATGTCCTTTGAGGGGATACCTACCTGGGTAGCCACTATTGCCATCTTGATCTGCTAAAGTTGCTACCCTGCCATCCATGCTGCTTCCCAACTGTCTGCCTCATTTTCATGGAGGCCTCCAAACTTAGGACTGGTCACCCCAGAAATCCCACCAGACAGACCCAAGAGGGTGGCCCAGACAAGTGGAGAACTCACAGTATACAAATACAGTGCCAATGGTAGTGGTCCACAAACACACCAGCCGCTACCATGGCTATTACCAAGAACAGTAATCTGAGTTTTTGTAGGGGCTCTGCCACCCAGCACCTGCCTTTATGGAACGATCTAATATATAATCACCTCGGGGGCAACTCGGGAAGGGAAGGAACCACGGGAGGGAATCCTTGTGGAGGGAGGTGAAGCCAGCAGGACCACTGGGGGTGAGGGGCAAAATATGCAGGGTGGGAGCAGATACAGGCAACACAACAGTCAGGAGGGGAAGAAATAATAACACAAAGCACATTACAGAAATAAGTTACAAAAAAAAAAAAAAGTGTCCCTGGACAGGGACTCAATCCCCAGCCCCAAGACCATCCGCCAACCTCTGCTGCCTGTGCCCTACCCTCCATGCTACAGGAGCTGCTCGGCAGCACACCCTGCAGCAGACACTTTCACCTGTTCCCCCCCATGGCCAACAACTACAGGGATAGCACTACTGTTGCTTGCGCTATGCTATCCCTGTAGCTGTTTTGGATTACTCTATTTTGACCGCACGGTTTTGACCGCGATGTTGTGGTTTTCTCTGTTTTCAGCCAGAACGCAGTTGGTTGTACCTGGTAAACACTGTCCTTCACACCTCCTCCAAAGGGCTTCAAATTGACACAGACCAACTACAGCATGGCCTCTGAATCCCTCTTGAATCCTCCAGAAGAACTCCTAAAGCAGCCCAACCCCAGATCCTTCCACCCCCCCAGATGTTTTGGGCAGAGAAAACCTGATAAGAGGTTCCATGCTACCCCGACTCTGGCACTCTGCCACTGATCCAGGACCAGTGGACCCCCTTCAACACCCAACAGTGTTCCAGAGGCCTGCAGAGGGACACCCATGTCACTCTGACACTAGCAACTAGACCAAGGTCAGCTGGCTCCCTACCTGCCCTTAGGGCCTGAACCAGCATGGCGGCACTAGTACTGACACTACCTACTCTGACTTGTGTATCTCTGATCACTCAAACACTGGGGTCCTCCCTCCGACTTGAGGGAACTACCTCTGTCTCACTGAAACTTATTTATAAGTAATAATAATTTATGCATGAGAAACAGATACCACTGAGTCAGGGACTCATTTACAATGGTTTCCAATATTTATTTATGTATTTGTTTGTTTATTTATTTATTACTACTGTACCCCTCAGTCCCTAGACTTTGCATCTCCTGCTGAAGGGAAAAAGCATTGGTGCACGGGTACCTAGTACTTTGATGGATCCTCTATTAACAATCTACTCACTTTTTGGCAGGGAAGGCCGTTACATTAACAAAAAACAAACAAAAAAACACATCAATGCATTTTACTGCACAACAGCAGTGCAGCATACTGGTGAGTCTACAGCTCGTTTATCGGGTTCACTCCGATATGAAGGGGTATTGACAGCAGAATAAAAGAGGTATTACTGCCTCTCTATAGATCAATGGTGAGGCTGCACCTGGAGTACTGGGCTAAGTTCTGGGGTTCTCACTTAAGGAAAGATAAAGACTGGCTGGAGGCAGTGCAGCATAGGTGGCCAAAATGATTCCCGTCCAGCACGGCAGATCTTATAAGGATCGGTTCAAGACACTGAACATAGAAACACAATTTGTTGGCAGAACAGGACCGTTTGGCCCACCTTGTCTGCCCAGTTTTTTTCCTCTCTGTTCTGTCCCAGTGGACCCTAATGGACCCCCCTTTATTCACTAGTATTCCCCTATGTTTATCCCATGGACGTTTGAATCCCACCAATAGTTTTGGCCCTACTAACTCTTGTGGCAGGCTGTTCCAGTCATCCACCCTCTTTCAGGGAAGTAGTATTTCCTCGCATTCTCTTAATTTTTTCCCCTTATAGCTTTGCTGCATGCTCTCTTGTTCAAACAACATGAAGTCTTGCTATATTATGACATATGCAGTCTGTCCCAGCCTTAGAACTGCTCCGGAGGTGAAAGAGTTAACTTTCCATGCCAGGCATGGAATCTTGAGCGCGAACTCGGTTGAAAACTCTGTCTGTTGTTCTTCAAACCCAAACTGTCAGATTCTTTACTCCGCCTCACTGAACAGTCGCTCCGGAGATTTCTCCTTCTGCTCGGTTCATTTTATCGGTTAAAAAGTGTAATTTCTCGGTTTTTTAAACCGCATTTGTCTTATTTTAACTGCAACTGGTCGGTTCAAGCTCTGTCTTGGTATCGTAAGTAATAGATAGGTTTTACATTTTCTCTGTGTGGAACTTGCAAACGTTATTATCGGTTCGGTTTGAACCAATCAGGTTGTTGTTAAACTTCATTAAATTGCATTTAGAGTGCAGTTCCCGGTTCTTATTGGTTCTAAAAAAAACGGATTTCATTACGGTTTTTTCCACGACCTGTGACATGGTTGGGAACCGATAAGGGTGTCTTGCTTGGCGATTTGCCGTAAAAGGGCAAGTTTTTGGTTAGGCTGGCATTATGTCTGAGAAACCCAAAAGAAAACGGGCCACTGGGTTTCAGCACTGTGGTGTCTGTGAGGAAGCCTTTGCCAGGCTGACCACATGTTTATTGTCCAGGTTTGACCACCTCAATGCAGACTGCCAGATTTGCAAGAATTTCCCTGCAGCAGCTACCCTGGATAAGAGAGTTGGTAGGCTTAGGGAACGAGAGGCCAAAAAGTCCGCTGACCTGGATGGCCAGCCCGGTTCTGTGCCAACCGAGGTTACCGAACCGGAGGGAGTGCCCTCTGACCAGGGCGAGACTTCGTCGGGCAAACGAAGAGCTGACTTGGAGGAGCCAGTTCCAGCAAAGAGGACTAGAAAATCAGCAGGTGTGGAGCCAAAATTTCCTTCTCCAACCGCTGCAGAGATAGCCAAAGCGATCCAAATTGTCCAGTCGCTTTCCCCGGTTCCGACCGAACCGGCACCATCAGGTAAGCGGTCGGTTCGGTCGGTTCCACCGGTTCAAGAATATGATATAGAGGAATTTTATGAACCGGAGGAGGGGGAGGAGGATTATGAAGAGAGTGAATGTGATTTTGAAAGTCTGGATGTGCCCATTGAACCGGACATCTCCCCAGACAGACCTTCAGGAGTGTCTCCCCCTAGGCTTTCTGAGTCCCCTTCTCATTTTATGTTTTATAAAAAAGTTGCTGAAACCCTCCAGCTCCCTTTGGAAGAAGCTGTGGATGAACAGGAGGAGCCTGACTATGTGGAAATGATGGATATCCCAGAGTCCATGAGATTGTCTATTCCTTTACATAAATCTTTTAGGAAACAGACAATAAACATTTTAAAAGCTCCTAACACTATACCTCCTGTGGATAAAAAAATGGACAAGAGGTACACATTGTCAGGCTCTGATACGGAGTTTCTTTCACAACAATGCAGCCATGTTGGGGTAGTGCAGGCTGCAGCCTGTGATAAGGCAAATATTCCCTTGGCTTCACACCCCCCTCACAGGGACTCCAGGAGGATTGATGCCATGGCAAAGAAACAATACACGGCAGCATCCTTGGGACTCAGACAGGCAAATTATATGGCCTATGTTGCAAGATACCAGAAATCCAGATGGGATACTGTTATGGCTTTAGCGAAACAGGTTCCTGGCCAGCTTGCCAAGGAGCTAGCAGGTGGCTGCTGATGGTATTGAGGCATCCAAGGTGCAATTCCATGCTGCAGTGGACTCTAATGATGTATCTTCAAGAGTCATGGCTACATCTATGGCTTTTCGCAGAATGGCTTGGCTCAGGTGTACTAGCCTGTCACAGGATACCCAGGCTAAGGCCATGGATTTTCCTGTTGTGGGTAATTCTCTGTTTGGGGAGCAGACAGAGAATTACATGAAGAAAATGGATGAGTATAGGACCACTTATAGAAGTGCACAGGCCAAGGAGAGGCAAGCCACTCCTCAGAGGCAGCTTTCAGGGGCAGGGGCAGGCCTTTTCACAGGCCTTTTACCAAGCCCAGGCCTCCTCTTCAGCTTATGCCCAGAGGGTTCTTCAGAGGGAGAGGCAGGCGAGTGCAGCAGGCCTGCTCCCACCCCTCAGCCTAAAGCCCCTGCCAAACAGGCACCCTGATGGGATGCCCAGGGCGATTCTCCATTACCTGTAGGGGCAGGCTGGCTTACCTTCGTCAGGACTGAGAGTCTTTAACATCAGACAAGTGGGTCTTGGAAGTAGTAAGCCGGGGACTGGTTCCCAGCTTCAAAAAATTTCCAAAGATGAGAACCAGATCCTTTCCACCTGCAAATCCATTACAGGCTCTCGCCTTGGAAACAGAAGACTCAACCCTCCTGGCTCTCAGAGCTGTAGAAAGGGTTCCTCCCCTACACCAGGGCAAAGGACTGTACTCCAGGTACTTCCTTACCCCAAAAAAGACAGGAGAATGGCAACCCATCCTGGACCTCAGATACCTAAACAAGCACCTTTTAAAATCAAAATTCAAAATGGTGACTCTGGGAGTTATTTTACCCTCCCTAAGGCCAGGGGACTAGCTAGCGTCCCTGGACCTCAAGGATGCCTACTTCCACGTTCTCATCAGAAGCTCCCACCGAAAGTACCTCAGATTCGAACTGCCCTCAGGCCATTACCAGTTCAGAGCAATGCCCTTCGGCCTCACCTCTGCCCCAAGGGTATTCACAAAATGCCTGGCAGTAGTAGTTGCTCACTTAAGAAGGCAAAAGATTGCCATCTTTCCTTACCTGGACAACTGGCTCATAGTGGGTCAGTCTCCAGACCAAGTCAAATTACATCTTCAGGTTACCCAGCAGCTGCTTACATCTCTAGGTTTTCTTCTCAATCTTCCAAAGTCAGTTCTAGAGCCTGTTCAGCTACTCACCTTCATAAGTGCAGAACTGGACACAAAGCAAGCCAGAGCTTTCCTTCCTCTAGAAAGAGTAAAGACCCTGGTGGTTCTGGCCTCCTCCTTCACTCTGCAGGTCTCTCGACCAGCAAGGCACTTTCTACAGCTCTTAGGGCACATGGCTGCTTCCACAGCTTTAGTGCAAGGAGCAAGATTTCAGATGAGGGACATTCAGTTCCATTTGAGAGCCTTCTGGTCTCAAAGGAGAGATCCTCTAACCAAATTGATCCCAGTAACTCGAACCCTGATCCAGGCCCTGCAGTGGTGGCAGGATCAGAGCAATCTGAGACAGGGGGTTCCTTTCATCCCTCAATCTCACTCTTTGACCCTTATTACAGATGCATCCCTCTTGGGATGGGGAGCTCCATGGGCGACCTCACCACCCAGGGATTGTGGTCCCTCAGGAATCTCTGCTCCACATCAATCTGTTGGAACTCAGAGCTGTTTTCTAGCACTTCAGGTTTTTCTGCATCTATTCAGAACAAAGTGGTACAGGTCAGAACAGACAACACCACTACAATGTGGTACATCAACAAGCAAGGGGCACTTCGGTCTTGACCTTGTGTACCAAGGCAATAAGTTGTGGTCTCTGGCTTATTCCTGAACACTTCCTCATGGCAGTTCACCTCCCAGGCAAGGACAATGTCTGGCAGATGCTCTCAGCAGGATTTCCCAGGGCCATCACGAATGGTCACTGGATCCCCTAGTACTGGAGTTAGTATTTGCCAGGTGGGGCACCCCTCAGATAGATCTTTTTGCAGCCCCAGACAATCACCAACTTCCGCTTTTTTGTTGCAGGCCCCCAGTGTTGGGCTCAGTCCCTCTGGATGCCTTCCTTCTCGACTGGGAAGGGAAGTTCCTCTATGCCTTTCCCCCCTTCCCTCTCTTGTTCAAGGTGCTAGTCAAAATCAGATCTCAACCTTGCAAGATGATTCTGATTGCTCCAGATTGGGCCAGACAGCCCTGGTATCCACTCCTTCTGTCCTTAGCAGTCCACCTTCCCCTGTGTCTTCCCAGGAATCACAATCTGTTAACCTGTGCCCAGGGGAGAGTTTGGTATCCGAATCTCAAATCCCTCAACCTCAAGGCCTGGCTCTTGAAGAGTTAGAGTTTGCTGACCTACACCTTTCTCAAGGTGTACTCGATATCTTAAGCTTCTAGGAAGCCTTCCACCAGGGCTACTTATAATTCTAAATGGAAAAGGTTTTCCATATGGTGCTCTGGTAAGCATATTTCCCCAGAATCTGCTGATTTGCCCCAGTCCTGGATTATATGGTCCACCTAAATACTTTGGGGCTGAGGCCAGCTACCCTGAAAGTGCATTTGGCAGCTGTCTCTGCTTTTATTTCAGGGAAAGCCCTCTTCTTCTGCTCACCCTGTATTCTCCAAGTTTTCAAGGTTGCTTCACACCAACCCTCCATTCAGGGACCCTGCTCCTGCCTGGGATCTTAATGTTTGCATTGCTCAGCTAATGCAACCCCCCTTTGAGCCTTTGTCTTCAGCAGAGCTTAAGTACTTGACTTGGAAAACTGTGTTTCTAGTAGCCATCACTTCTGCCAGGTGCATAAGTGAATTACAAGCTTTGTCAGTGGAGCCTGATTTTATCTCCTTTCACAGAGATAAGGTAGTCCTCGGGACTAACAGGAAGTTCTTGCCTAAGGTGGTTTCAGATTTCCACCTTAATCAATCTATATCTCTTCCAGTGTACTTCACTGACCATTCCTCCTCTGGCGAGAGGAGGCTGCACAGTTTAGATGTAAACAGAGCCCTTAGTTACTACATAGAGCATACCAAGGGTCATAGGTTTGACTCCCTCCAACTGTTCCTCACTTATGGTGAGGTTGGTAAAGGGAAACCTGCCACTAAAAGATCCATTGCCAGGTGGATTGTCTCTTGTATCAATTTTGTTATCAAAACTGGGTAGGTTCCCCCTTCAGGCCTGAGGCTCACTCTACTAGAGGTACAGCTGCGTCCTAGCTGCGGCCAGGGACATCCCTATCTTAGAGATATGTCAAGCAGCTACCTGGAAAACAGTACACACTTTCACCAAGCATTACTCTCTGGACATCCAGGCTAGGGTGATGCTCGGTTTCAACACAGCTGTGCTTCAGAGCCTATTTCTAAAGTAGGTTCTGTCCCTCCTCCATGGAGGTACTGCTGTGTAGTCTGCATATGTCATAATATAGCAAGACTTCATGTTGTTTGAAGAAAAAATTACTTACCTTAGTAATGTTGTTTCTTCTAATGGAGTCTTGCTATATTATGACCTCCCCCCCTACCTGCCCCTCTCAGAACCTCTGCTCTTGGGATGTGGGTGGGCAGTGCAGTGTTGGCACTTAGTGATGCCCACCCTGTGTTTTTCATCCCTCCTTTTTGGGTATTGTATTTTATTTTATTTTATTTTTTGGATCCCCTGACTTGAGTCTTTATTTTGGGACCAAAAAATGTGTTAATATTTTAGTAGCCAGTTGGCTAGTGTAGGTTTACAGCTTCCACACAGAATCTTAGTGAGTTTTGCTCATAAAGATCTGACAGTTTGGGTTTGAAGAACAACAGACAGAGTTTTCAACCGAGCTCGCGCTCAAAATTCCATGCCTGGCATGGAAAGTTAACTCTTTCACCTCCGGAGCAGTTCTAAGGCTGGGACAAACTGCATATGTCATAATATAGCAAGACTCCATTAGAAGAAACAACATTACTAAGGTGAGTAATTTTTTCTTCTGTTACACTTTTTCTTTTGAAATAGGCTTCCCACCTTCACCCCGTTCACTCTTTTGACATACTTGTAAGTCTGTATCATTCCTCTCTCTTCCTGCTCTCCTCCAGGGTATACATATTGAGTTCCCTCAGTCTCTCATCATACGGTTTCTCATGTAACCCATGTACCATTTTAGTTGTCCTCCTCTGTACTGCCTCTACCCTGTCACTGTCTTTTTTGAGATGTGGCCTCCAGAACTGTATGCAATATTCAAGGTGTGATCTCACCAGCGATCTATACAGTGGTAATATCACCTCCCTCTCCTGCTTGTGATACCTGCCCCTATGCACCCCATCATCCCACTGGCCCTGCCCATGGCCTTATTATACTGCCCTGCAACTTTGAGGTAATCGCATATTATAACCCCTAGATCCCTATTCTTCTTAATGACTGACAGTAGCCCCCTCTCCCCCATTTTATACTCAGCTCCTGAGTTTCTGTGCCCCAGATGCAGGATTTTATACTTTTTAACACCGAACCTCAGCTGCCATATCCTTCACCATTCAAATTTCCTAGGGTCACTTCTGAGTTTATCCAACCCCTCCTGACTATCCACCCTGTTGCAGATCTTGTTGTCATCTGCAAAAAGGCACACCTTCCCCTCAAGCTCTTCTCCCTGTCACTTACAAAGACGTTGAACAGGACTGGCTCAATACTGAACTGTGTGGCACCCTGCTGGTTACTCTCACCTCATTAAAGTGAGTGTTGTTTACCACCACTCTCCACATCCTCTCTATTAGCCAGTTTTTTACCCAATTTACAACTTTGACTCCCACTCCTAGGCTATCCAGCCTCTTCATCAGTCTCCTATGTGATACAGTGTCGAAGGCTTTGCTGAAGTCCAAATAGACCACATCCATTACCCTTCCCTGATCTAGTTCCCTCATCACCCAGTCAAGAAATCTATCAGATTTGTCTGACATGACCTCCCCCTTATGCATCCATGCTGTCTTTGGTCTTGCAACTCCCTGGATTCAAGATATTCAACTAGCCTTTCTTTAAACAGATTTTCCATTAATCTCCCTATCACTTATGTGAGATTGATTGCTCTGTAGTTGCTACTGTGAAGACTGAGCAGAAGTACCTGTTCAGGATGTCAGCCTTTTCCTGATCACCCTCTGCACAGACACCATCTACTGACTTACATATCCTCACTATCGCTTCATTTGACTTTCTCTTCTAACTTACCTACCTGAAGAAAGTCTTGTCCCATGCTGCCACCCCCTTTGGCTATCCTTTTCTCTGTTTGCACTTTTGCTTGCATCACTTTCCTCCCTGCCTCCCTCTGTTTTACCTGGTGCATCTTCCCATCCTTCTCCCTTTATGTTTCTTTACACTTGCTAAAGGGTATCCTTTTTCCATCACTTGCTTGGCCATGTCCCTGGAGTACCATTATAGCCTCTTTACTTCCTACTTTTACTCACTTTCTTCACACATAGGCTGGTTGTATTCACTATACCTTCCTTAATTTGTCTCCATTGTTCCACTGCCCCACCTTGTCCATCTAACTTTGCGAGGCTGTTTCTAAGGCAGTTCCCATTACTTTAAAGTCTGTACTTCTAAAGACCAGGACCTTCGTCTTCATGTGGTTTGCTTCTGTAATGGTCTTGATACTAAATCACTTTGTATGGTGATTACTGTGGCTTAGAATCAAGACGGGTACAGAAGCAAACTGAACGAAGATGATGGCCCTGGACTTTACTCTCTGGAGGACAGATGAGAGAGGGGGAGATATGATAAAGACCTTCAAGTTCCTGAAAGGAATTAAACAAGGTAAACTACAATTAATTATTTAGCATGAGTAATGGTTCAAGTACACAGGGGGATGAGTGGAAACTGGTGGGGGGGGGGTCATGAGGGACGTGAGAAAGTTTTATTGTACAGAATGTGTGGTTGAGCCATGGAACAGTCTGCCCCTGATGTGGTGGGCACCAAAACCACTAATAGTTCCAAGCATGGCTGGGACACTTTGAATAGTTATTGGTTGCTCAGGAATCGGGTCGGTAGCAGTGTGGGGGGGGGGCATGGGAACGGATAGTGAGGGCTAGAACCCTGTATGGACAATAGGTTCTAAGGTTTACTAGGGTGCTGTGGGCAGACTGGATGGACTAGTTGATCTTTTTCTGCCATCATTGTCTGTGGTTCTATGTTTGTGTGACAGCAAATTGCCCCCTTAGAAGTCTCATGGTGCCCACACATTTCTTATATAAGTTCTCTATGACAGAAGACTGAAGCCCTCTGCTTATACCATCGGTGCTAGCACCCAAGTGTGGAACTAGGGGATGCTGTGCTGGCAGAGTGTGACATCCTTCAGATGAGACATTAAACCAAGGTTCCTTTTGCCCATCTCTGTAGGTGTCCTGGTAGGTATCCAGGTGGAAGTAAAATAACCCAAGGAACTTTTTGCAAACATTCCCTTTCCCATAAAATCAGTTCATGCAATTGTTCAAGACTATGTGTGGGTGTTGATATGCAAAATGGTTGCCACTACATGTTTACAGTCACTTCACTACCAGTCTCTCATTGCTTGTAAGGCTTTAGGATAGCATGTGTATGAAAATTGCTATATAAATGCTAATTATTCTTCTTCTCATTCCAGAGCATCATTTCACTGGAATCATAGGAGTTGCAAAAGCCCATTTCAGTAGAATCATAGGGGTTGTAACTCTCCCCCACCCACTACATTTTATATAAGAAAATGCTAGGAAAATCTTATTTTAGGGGTTGCAGTGGTCCTCATGGGGTTGCAAAGAAAACATAGGATTTTCGACCGCAACCCCTGGCTATCACTAAAAGATGCCACTGTTCTTCTTATTATTCCTAGGTCATGTCTAGAGTGAACAGGCACACTGCTGGTGAAAGATGAAGGACTGACAGTGCTGAAGACTTAAACTCTCTGCATATTCCAAGGTCAGGTTTAGTGTGGATTGACTGGTACTCTGCTAGTGAAAGGTTAAAGACTGGCAACAGTAGAGTCAGAAGGGCTCTGTTTAGCATTACATCACATTAGGTGCAAACTGGTGTACTGCTAGGGAAAGGTGAGGAACTGGCAACATGAGTTAGAAGGGCCCTGTCTAGTGTTTCATCATGTAAGGTGCAGGCAGGTGCACTGGTAGCGAAAGGTGAGTGACTGGCAACACTGAAGTTGAAAGGTCTCTGTTAGCACTGCATCATATTAGATGCAGACAAATGCACTGCTAGTGAAAGGTAAGGGACTGGAAATACTGCAGACTGAACTGCTGTTTTTACCCACAAGGTAGGCACAGTGTGGGTAAGCACCACAGACTGATAATTGTATCTCTGTGTATTTTTTGTCCTGGGACTCTTTTTGTATAATTTCCTTTTCCAGGATAGCCTAGCTAAGATGCTGTATCTTATTTACAGTGGGGTCCTGCTTCTACTCAATTTTATAGCTAGGAGCATTGAAGCATGATGATGTCATGTGTCTTGCTTCAATGGCTGTGGCTGTGGTGGGATTCAAACCTGGGATTCTGATGCATAGTTCAGTGCCTAACCAGTGTTTCTCAAATGTGCCACCTTAGCTACACGAGGCCACTAGCACAATTTGGTTGTTAGAGTTGTAGATAAAATGTGAAGGGACTGGAAATTACTCTAACCTAGCATTAAACAGAGTTCTTCAGTCTCCAGCATAGCCAGTCCCACACTTTCTGCCAGTAGTGCACCTGGCCACACTAAGCCTTACCTTCCAATTGTCTGCAGCCTCACCACTGCTTGGAGCCTGACCCCATCAGATCACAGAAAGTAAGCAGGTTGGGCCTGGTCAGTAGTCCTACCGGAGATTTCCAGTGAACAGCATGTGCTGAAAGAAGTGTCACCAGGAGCTTTGCAGGGTACACTCTCCATTCGATAACCGTACCAATACCCAAGCCTGGTGTTTAGGGAAACACTGTGCAGCTGTGAGGTGAAGTGTTCTGGATGAGAAGTTAAGCCGAGGTTTGTCTGCCTGTTTTGACCATGCACCACTCAAAAAAATGTTTGGGAGAGCTGGCCTGTTGGCACAGTGGCAGAATCGCTGTTTGCTGCTGGTGACCCGGGTACAGAATGAGCTCTAGACATTGTAGGGCTGGCCATGGAGGAGGACTGAACATCCCAGAGGATGCTCTTCTCCTTAGAGGAGGGACATTTGCAGACTCTGCTGTGCTACTACCACCACTGTGACCATGGGTATGCTGGTGTAAGCCTGAATGCCAATAGCTTGGGAAACAAAATAAATGAGCTCCAGGCAGTGGTAGCAGAGGCCACGTTCAGTCTAGTGGCAGTAACAGAGCTATAGGCAACTAAAAACGATTGGGAACTTGCTCTCTCAGGTTATGGGGTAATCCCTGTCTCTCTTTACAGGAGAGATAAATGGAAGGGCAAGGGGGGCTGGTACCATATGTAAGGGAGGGTATTTTGGCCACAGAGGACACAGCACTGAAGGGTATGGGTAGAGCAGAATCAGTATAGGTCAACTCACAACTGAAGGCAGCAAAAGGATCAGGGGTGTGGTGGTGGTGGTATACAGACCACCAAGTCAGAGGGAGGAAGAAGATAGAGAAATGAGGAAGAAAATCAGGAGGGCATCCACTAAGGGAGAAGTAGTGATAGTGATAGTGGGGGATTAAACAAGCCGGACATGATTTGGAAAGCCCTGGCAGTCAGATGTGCAAGAAGTCAGTCACTAGTGGAAGTTATGTTGGATTCCTTCCTTGTAAAATTGGATGGGAACCGACCAAAGATAAGGCCGCCTTCAGTCTGGTGATCTGCAACATGTCAGTGTTGTGAGGGGTGGAAGCGAAGGATGTTCTTCTTTATGGAGTGGTTGGTTGGTCACTGGAGTAGGCTGACCAGTGAAGTGGTCAAAGCAGAGACTGTGAAATGGTTCAAAATCAGGTGGGACAGATACAAAGGTTTAGGGGTGCCAAATTGTGAGAGAAGGGTAGGGTATTCAGGCTGGGAATGGGAATGGCAACCATGGGAATGGCAACCGGGGAAATGGTGGTTAATCATCCACATGGGAACTTGGCTCCTTAAATCCTGCTAGGCAGTAGGACAAGAAGAAGATAGGAAGGTATTCTGGGCAGACTGGATGGAGCTCTGAGTCTTTTTCTGCCAGCGTTTTCTATGTATTTTGCTTCTGAACCACATGCATAACTCAAGATTAGCCAGTCATGGCACTTACCCAGGGCATACACTTTAAAGAAGAATTCGGCAAACGTTGCTCAGTTTACTTCAGTGCTTATTTTATTTGCCAAATACAAATTGCCATACAGACCCCTCAGGATCAGAGAACCACACAAAAGCCTCTAACGTTTCAACTCCTCCAAGTCTTTGTCAAAGATAATGCCCCTATGCCTGACTTGCTTAAATAGCAAGAAAAAGTCACATGTGTAACTGATCGGTACATTTCTTAAAGGCACACTACACATATACTACAACATACAGTGTCTAAAGATAAATATCCTATTTACAAAGTAAAAAAAAAAATTAGTGACCATTTCTATAATTTATAAAGTGCAAAGTTACAAAAACAGTGCAAAAGTATTCAAAAGTGCATTAGGTGGAGACATATTTAAAAGCTCTCTCCTCTAAGTCAGAACAGAAAGACATCTACTATTATCTCAAAACAGTTACCATAACCTGTTACTTATTTGTATACATTTATTAGTGTAACTAAATCTGGATAAGGAGAGAGTACAGAGAGCTCAAATAAATACAAGAGACATTTCTTTTATCTTTTAAAGTCCATTTGTCGCATACTTGTAAGTTTAGGAAGCTAAGATATTTCATTCTCCCTCCTAGAGACATTTAACAAGGACCAGGAGGAGGAGAAGATCAAATAATTTCACAAGGTGGCTTAGTTCGCAGTTATAAAAGTGCAATGTAACAGGTTATTAGGATGAAGGGGTAAGGGGGGGGGGACTAAGGGTGATGGGGCTTTTTTGCTTTGGTAACCTCCATAATAACACATTTGGAAAAAATAGGGGTCACTCCATTTTGTATTTGTCTATCACAGACTTCTTCCAGGGTCCTTTGTTATATGTTAACTTGTGTACTTACAGAATATGAGGCCTAATTGCAACAAACATATGACCACTTTTAAAGCAGGCACTACCTGGCGGGAAAAAGAACTAGAGAAGATTAATATCTGCCTTTCCCGAATGGTTTCAATTCTATCTGTTCATTTAATCCCTTCCCTTTATAGGATCCAAGTGTATGTATCCAATATATTTCTCTTCTGCTTAGGAGACCTTGTCTGTCTCCTCCTCTTGGGCCTAGTTGGACTTGCTCTATCCCAGTGGGAGGCAGTATAGCGCAGTGGTTTAAGGCTCTGACCTGTAAATCTGATGACATCCAACAAACCAAATCTGGGGCTTGAATCCCACAGCTTCCACTTGCATACTGTGTGACCCTGAGCAAGTCACTTAAGCTCCTGTAAAAAAGCTTTCAGCTTAGTGTGCTACTCCTGGTTAAACAACTTAAAAAAAAAATGAATTGCAATCTATGAGCTTCTTTGTTTTGTATATTTAACATATGTTGGGCCTAGACATAGTCCAAATTGTTATTCTTAATAGCCCTCATATGTTCTCCCACCCTTTCTTTCATCTTTCTTTTTTGTCTTTCCAACATAAAATGGACCACATGTACATACTGACAAATATATAACACAAGTGATATCACAGTTGATAAAGTGATTAATATCATACCTCCTTCCACCATCTGGACTTCTGAACATTGCACATTCCCTGACCACATCACAGTATTTACAGTGTTTGCATTTTTACAATCTTTTGGGAGGGGTGGTAGCCAGTTCATGGTTTGTCTTTAGTACTTTGAAAAAAGGAATGGACCAGCATTTCTCTTATGTTTCTGGCTCTCCTATTTGTCATCCTTGGTGGGGTCTTAAACACTTCCCTGAGCCTGTAGTCTGACCCCCAGTACATGCCAGTGTTTATAAATTACATTTCTAATGCTCTAGGATCTAGTACTATAGGTGCTGACAAAGTTTATTCTATCTGAATTTTCTGGAGATTGTGATAAAGGTTGTTTCCTTTGTATAAGGAGATCACTATCGATTTCATCAGTAGCTGTTCTGACTTTCTGAATCACCATCTCAGCATAACCTCTTTCTTTGAACCTGTTCTCAATTGTATTAATTTCTTCCTGCATGTACTGGTATTCACTACAATTCCTTTTGGCTCAGTAAAACTGGCTCTTCGGTATGTTTTCGATTATGTGGCGAGGATTAGCTACTGGTGAGCAGGACTGTATTGTGATCTGTGGGCTTTCGAAAGAGTTGTAGCAATAGTACCATCATTTTTAATATAATTATGAGATCCAAAACAAATATCTCTTCTGTACTCGAGTGACAGGTAAATCTCAAGTTTGGATTAGAATTGTGAAGGTAGAGAATGAATCCCTTAGTTCCTGCTCATCTCCTCACCACACCATCAAAACAACATCAATAAAACGATGCCACACTTGAATTTTATCACTATAGGGGTTTGCCTGCCTGTTCCATATGTACCCTTCCTCCCAATGCCCCAGGTACAGGTTGGCATAATTTGGTGCCAGACTTGCACCCATAGCAGTACCTTTTTGTTGCTTATAAAACCTGTTGTCAAATGCAAAAATATTGTTTTCCAACACAATTCTAGCAAAATCCACTATGAGTTCAGTTTCTGATCTACTGCCAACAGGTCTTTATCCAGATAGTACCTAAGGGCTTGTAATCCTACTTCATGGGGGACATTTGTGTAAAGTGATTCGATGTCTGGTGTGACTAGCATCAAACCACTCTTTATTCTCACTTCTTTTAATCTTTTCAGAACATCCCCAGTATCTAAAATATGGGAGGCAGTTTTGGTACTAGGTCCTTTAAACATTCATTGACAAATCTGGCAAGGGGTTCTATGGCAGTGCCCATACCCAAGATAACTGGTCTCCCAGGTGGATTTATAAGCATTTTGTGAACCTTAGGAAGTAGATAGAATAGGGCTTTTAGTGGGTACTCGGCAGTTATAAATTGTTTTTATTTCTCTGTTATAAGTCCCTCATCCCTTGCCCAGTTTAAAAAAAATTGTCTACCTTTCTTTTGATCTCAAATGAAGCATCATTATTAACTGGTAGATAAAACTGCACATTAGCCAGCTGTCTCGCTACCTCCTTAACAGTCACAGCTGTTCAAAATCACCACACTGCCCCCCCCTTATCTGCAGGTTTAATTACAATATTGCTGTTGCTTCTAAGTTTGTGTAGAGCTTCCTTTTCTACTGTTGATATATTATAGAAACTTGGCACAGTCTCCTCATTTTTAACATTTCTAAATCATGCTCACACAATTTTTGAAAGATACTAACTGCTGCTGATGTGTGTGTGTGTGTGTGGGGGGGGGGGCAAAAGGTACTTGGTTTTCTCCAAGCTGTTGGGGCATAATTGCCTGTCAAATCAAAGTCATGAAGTGCTTCTATTACTTCCTGAGTATCTATAACCGTGAACTAAGCCACCTTGTGAAATTATTTGATCTTCTCCTCCTGGTCCTTGTTAAAAGTCTCTAGGAGGGAGAGTGAAATATCTTAGCTTCCTACACTTACACGTATGTGACAAATGGATTTTAAAAGATAAAAGAAATGTCTCTAGTATTTATTTGAGCTCTCTGTACTCTCTTCTTATCCAGATTTAGTTAGATTAATAAATGTATACAAATAAGTAACTGGTTATGGTAACTGTTTTGATATAATAGTATATGTCTTTCTGTTCTGAATTAGAGGAGAGAGCTTTTAAATATGTCTCCACCAAATGCACTTTTGAATACTTTTGTACTGTTTTTGTAACTTTGCACTTTATAAATTATAGAAATGGTCACTAATTTTTTTTTTTTTATGTTGTAAATAGGATATTTATCTTTAGACACTGTATGTTGTAGTATATGTGTAGTGTGCCTTTAAGAAATGTACCGATCAGTTACACATGTGACTTTTTTGCTATTTAAGCAAGCCAGGCATAGAGGGCATTATTTATTTATTTATTTATTTGGGAAATCTGAATTACAACCCTTTGAATCATAGACCCGTTTCCAAAGGCTCCACGTCAGAATAAACATAGACATTCATACAGTTCATACATAGAATTAATGTGGGTCAGCAATCATACAGAGTATAAGTACAATGAGCACTGGTTAATGCCTATACATTTGGTAGCTAAAACAGGGCAGAACTATTGACATATTTACCTAATTAGCAGTCAAGACCTATGCAATTGGTAGCTAAAGCAATGCATGATATGAGTTGGTAGTAAGCCACCTCAGGGAGGCCTTGTCTTGTACATAATACAATGCATTCATAGTCCAGTGCAACTATATGGTAACCGAGGGAGGTGAGGAGCCTGTAGGCTAGAAATAGTGAGGGCTCCCCCACTGCCAGGCCAAGGGCGGGTGCGTGGCCTAGCGGTGTGGTGCAGGATCCACAGGTTACCAGTTACACTCTCATTGATTTGAGTAGAGGATACGGGCCCTTAAGGCAGCTTTAAAAGGACCTAGATTGGTGATTGATGTGACGGCCGGTGGGAGGGCATTGTACCAGGATGGAGCTCTAAGTGGGAAGGATCACTGGGCCTGGGTAGTCCTGACCCTAGGCACCTTCCAGATAGTTTTTGGGGCAGCCTGTGTGGACGCTGAAATGGTGGCTGCCTGAAGAGAAGTCATGATACTTATTGGGGTTAAACCCAGGTGTATTTTTTTTGGTGAAGAGACAGGTCTGGTATAATAGTCTTTCCTCAAGGGAGAGGATATTGGTGAGTGCATATAGGGTGCAGGTATGTGTATTTCTGTCAGCTCCAGAGAGGAGCACCAGAGATTATCTTTGACAAAGACTCGGAGTTGAAATGTTAGAGGTTTTTGTGTGGTTCTCTGACCCTGAGGGGTCTGCATGGCAATTTGTATTTGGCAAACAAAATGAGCACTGAAGTAAATTGAGCAACATTTGCTGAACTCTTCTTTAAAGTGTATGCCCTGGGTAGGTACTATGACTGGCTAATCTTGTATTGTTTATTGTCATAGAGCACCCCAGGACACTCCAGTGCGTCTCCTTACTCTGCCTCACATGCGTAACTCAGCTGTCCCTCATTACAAGGCCATCCCTCATTGTACCCCTCAAAATTGCTCATGTCCCTCATTCGTCCTACATGGGAAAGGTGCTGCCCACACAGAGTTGGTACTGCAAACTCAGACTTTTAAAGCAGAAATTCATAATATTCTAATTTGCTTAATCATAATTAAGCACTGCACAAATACAAATACAATACAGGTTTCAACTGTATTGGCAACTTTTTTTTTTCGTGTTTGATGATGCATCCCACATTATGAGGGCCAGTGTCCCACACATTTTCTGTCAGTGTCTCACATTTCAGTGAATAAAGTTTGAAGGGTATGATCAGAGAAATTAAAATTATTCTTGTCTATAAGGGTTTATTGTTGCACAGAATGTAAGTACTCTTTCCATAGCCCTTCTCAGTGTCACACGAACTGTCTTGGTGCCACTAGCTTAGCATTCTCTAGTACTGCAACATTCAATCTTGCTCTGTTAAAGCACTTTCTCGCCAGTCTCAGAGTGTGTAATAAGCTCAATATTGCTGCCACCTGCTGAGCATTCTCTGGTACTGCAACAGCACTGACAGGAAAGCTTGGCTTCAAAATTACAGTAGGATGCTGCCAAGTGAGCTACAACAGCAGGCAACATCCTTAGCATGCCTGGTGTGGTATTCCTGTATACTTTGCAAGGCAATGCACTTCACCTCCCCATATTACTGCACCCAGTCAAAGTGCGTTATTCACTGTTTCAGATTTCATTTTCATTTCATTTTATTGTGTATACTGGAAAGGCATGCAAGCAAAATTGCCCATTTTCACACGTGTCTGGTGACAATATTTGGTACAATAATACATAATAGTAAACATTACATAGTTTGGAATGAGAGTGCATACAAAACTGGTACAATAACACATATTGGTGTACATTACATTGTCAAGAATAGCCGTCATACAAACGGTACAGAGCATAATAGGGAAGGTACTGTTAAAGACAACATAACTATATCATAAATTTAAATAGAAAAACCAAAAGATGCCATGTGAGAAGTGCAAGAAATTGAAAGAAGGGATTGGAGGCAAGAGCTTGGGTCAGGGGCAGCTGCATTGAAGTTTATCTAAAAAGTAGATGAAAATATGAAACTGACAACTCTTTCAAACAGCACATGTGTAAAGATATTTGGCCTTTACTGTACATGAAATATTGCATCCAGGTCTGATGTTTTTTAACTAGAAGGAAATTATTAATAGGTCATATAGCTAAGATATGGGTAAATTACATTTCAAGTTAAGAAGGCTGACGTGTGTGGGGCTCAGTTAATACCGCCTGGGATTTGAGTGTCCTCCAATGAATACTCTCACTATCTGTCCCTGAATCTGACCATCATCTAACCAAGGTAGGATTTCAGATCCCCAGTGGGATTTTTTAGATCCGAAGTCAGATGCTGGGATCCAAGGTCAGATGTTGTGATCCCAGGGCATGGTTTTTGGATCTGACACTCCGATCACTTGGATTTTATGGAATATGACCAATAGTTTCTTCAGATCCAATCAGATCCATACATGTGATCCGCATTGATTGGATTCATGGTCAGATGCCATCAACACCTGATGGCAAAATCTGATGGCATCCAAAATTTAGCAAAAAGGGTGGTATCCAACTTCAATGGATACTATCCAAGCATCTCTATTTGCCAGGCAATGTATTTCCACTTCCCATATTACTGTACCAAGTCAGATCGTGTTATTCACTGAACTGCAGTGAATATTACTGTACCGAATCAGACCGTGATGTTCATTGAGCTGCAGTGAAGCTTACTGTACTGGGTCAGATGGTGTTGTTCACTAAGCTGCACTGAATATTACTGTACCAAGTCAGATTTGTGTTGTTCACCGAGTTAGAGTGAATTTTACTGTACTGAGTCAGATTGTGTTGTTCACTGAGCTGCACTGAATATTACTGTACCGAGTCAGATTGTGTTGTTCACTGAGCTGCACTGAATATTACTGTACTGAGTCAGATTTGTGTTGTTCACTGAGCTGCAATCAATATTACTGTACCGTGTCAGAGTGCATTGTTCACTAAGCTGCAATGAATATTACTCTACTGGTTCAGATTTTATTATTCTCTGAGCTGTAGTGACTATTGCTGCACCTGGTTAGAGCTGCAGAGAATATTACTGTACTGAGTCAGATTGTGTTGTTCACTGAGCTGCAGTGAATATTACTAAACTGGGTCATATTTCGTTATTCACTGAGCTGCAGTGAATATTAATTACTGTACTGATTCAGACTATGATATTCACTGATCTGCAGTGAATATTACTGTACTGAGTCAGATTGAGTTGTTCACTGAGCTGCAGTGAATATTATTGTACTAACTCAAATTGTGTTGTTCACTGAGCTACAATGAATATCACTGTACTACGTCAGATTTTATAATTCACTGAGCTGCAATGAATATTAATATACTGTTTCAGATTGTGTTATTCACAGAGCTGCAATGACTATTACTGTGCTGAGTCAGACTGTGTTGCTTACTGAGCTGCAGTGAATATCACTGCGTAGAGTAAGATTTTGTTATTCAGTGAGCTGCAGTGAATGCTACTGTTCTGAGTCAAATTGCATTGTTCACTAGGCTGCAGTGAATATTACTGTGCTGGGTCAGATTTTAATATTATTTGAGCTGTAGTGACTATTTTTGTACTGAGTCATACTGTGATGTTCACTGAGTTGCAGTGAATATTAATGTACTGAGTCAGATTGTGTTGTTCACTGAGCCGCAGTGAATATCAATGTACTAAGTCCGATTGTGTCGTTCACTGAGCTGCAGTGAATATTACTGTACTGCGTCAGGTGTTATTATTTACTGAGCAGCAGTGAATATTACTGTACTGAGCATCAAACTGTGTTATTCACTGAACTGCAGTGAATATTATTATACTGGGTCAGATTGTGTTATTCACTGAACTGCAGTAAATATTACTGTACTGAGTCAGATTGTGTTGTTCACTAAGCTGCAATGAGTATCACTGTACTAAGTCAGAATATGTTGTTTACTGAGCTGCAGTGGATATCACTGTACTCTGTCAGATTTTATTATGTACTGAGCTGTAATGGATATTACCCTACTGAGTCAGATTGTGTTATTCACAGAGCTGCAGTGAATATTACTGTACTGAGTCAGATTATGTTGTTCACTGAGCTGCAGTGAATATCACTGTACTAAGTCAGATTGTGTTGCTTACCGAACTGCAATGAATATCACTGTACTGTGTCAGATGTTATTATTTACTGAGCAGCAGTGAATATTACTGTACTGAGTCAGACTGTGTTGTTCACTGAGCTGCAGTGAATATTATTGTACTGGGTCAGATTTTGTTATTCACTGAGCTGCAGTGAATATTACTGTTCTGAGTCAGATTGCATTGTTCACTAAGCTGCAGTGAATATTACTATACTGGGTCAGATTGCACTGTTCACTGAGCTGCAGTGAATATTACTGTACTGAGTCAGATTATGTTGTTCAGTGAGCTGCAGTGAATATCACTGTATTAAGTCAGATTGTATTGTTCACTGTGCTGCAGTGAATATCACTGTACTGCGTTAGATGTTATTATTTACTGAGCAGCAATGAATATTACTGTACTGAGTCAGACTGTGTTATTCACAGAGCTGCAGTGAATATTATTGTACTAGGTCAGATTGTGTTATTCACTGAGCTGCAGTAAATATTACTGTACTGATTCAGATTGTGTTGTTCACTGAGCTGCAATGAATATCACTGTATAGAGTAAGATTTTATTATTCACTGAGCTGCAATGAATATTACTGTTCTGAGTCAGATTGCATTGTTCACTAAGCTGCAGTGAACATTACTGTGCTGGGTCAGAGTTTATTATTATCTGAGCTGTAGTGACTACTGCTGTACTGAGTCAGACTGTGATGTTCACTGAGCTGCAGTGAATATTACTGTACTGAGTCAGATTTTGTTGTTCACTGAGCTGCAGTGAATATCACTGTAGTAAGTCAGATTGTGTTGTTTACTGAGCTGCAATGAATATCACTGTACTGCGTCAGATGTTATTGTTTACTGAGCAGCAGTGAGTATTACTGTACTGAGTCAGACTGTGTTGTTCACTGAGCTGCAGTGAATATTATTGTACTGGGTCAGATTTTGTTATTCACTGAGCTGCAGTAAATATTACTGTACTGAGTCAGATTGTGTTGTTCACTGAGCTGCAATGAATATCACTGTACTAAGTCAGATTATCTTGTTCACTGAGCCGCAGTGAATATCACTGTACTCTGTCAGATTTTATTATTTACTGAGCTGCAATGGATATTACCCTACTGAGTCAGATTGTGTTAGTCACTGAGCTGTAGTGAATATTACTGTACTGAGTCAGACTGCATTATTCACTGAGGTGTAGTGAATATTATTGTACTGAGTCAGATTTTATTATTCACTTTGCTGCAGTGACTATCACTGTTCTGAGTCAGATTTTATTTTTCGCTGAGTTGTAATGAATATTACTGTACTGGGTCAGATTGCACTGTTCACTGAGCTGCAGTGAATATTACTGTACTGAGTCAAATTGCACTGTTCACTGAACTGCAGTGAATATTATTATACTGGGTCAGATTTTATTACTCTCTGAGCTGTAGTGAATATTGCTGTACCAAGTCAGACTGTGTTATTCACTAAGCTGCAATGAATATTACTGTACTGAGTCAGACTGTGTTATTCACTTAGTTGCAATGAATATTACTGTACATAGATTGCGTTCACTGAGCTGCAGTGAGTATTACTGCACTGGGTCAGATTTTGTTGTTCACTGAGCTGTAGTGAGTACTACAGTACTGAGTCAGATTGTGTTATTTGGTAGGCTGCAGTGAATATTACTGTACTGAGTCTGACTGTGTTGCTTACTGAGTTGCAACAAATGTTACTAGACCGAGTCAGATTTTATTATTCACTGAGCTGCAGTGAATATTACTGTTCTGAGTCAGATTTTATTATTCGCTGAGCTGCAGTGAATATTAGTGTACTAAGTCAGATTGCACTGTTCACTGAGCTGCAGTGAATATTACTGTACTGAGTCAAATGGCATTGTTCACTGAGCAGCAGTGAGTTTTATTATACTGGGTCAGATTTTATTAATCTATGAGCTACAGTGAATATTGCTGTACTGAGTCAGACTGTGTTATTCACTGAGCTGCAGTGAATATTACTATAGTGTATGTTAAAACGCTATTATCAGTAAAAATCTATAATTTACTAGGGTTGTTGTACCATGAATGTGACATAGTTTAGCTGTTGTACCATCGTCAGTATGTCACATCGATGGTACAACAGCATGGAACATCCTCGCACATGCGTGTTAGGAAATGCTCAGCAGCTGTGGAAACGACCATGGCAGTGAGCTCTATTCTGATCACAATGCAGAAATGGTCACTGCGGTGAGATCTCTGCTGAAGGACATCAGCACTGCTAAAAGGTGTGTGTTCCCATATTTAAAAAAAAAAATCTTGTCTGTTAGAGGGGGAATGTGGATCGAGAGGGGCTTCTTCCTGTTGTGGGGGGGGCATAAGCAGCGCCACAGTGGTCATTAAGTGTGTGAATTATTTACAGCGGTGTGCAAGAAACATTCAGTGTTGTTTAGTTGATGCCCATACACTATACAAGACAATGGATGGGCATCAGTTAAACAACAACATTGTATTAACTTCTTGAGGTTACCTGACAACTGTAAACCTCTCGAGCTTTGCTCTCGAGGTTTATTTTGTTGTCGTGGTAACCTCTCGAAGTGAAAACAGTGTTGTTGTTAACTGATGCCCATCCATTATCCTCTATGTACTAAGTCAGACTGTGTTATTCACTTAGTTGCAATGAATATTACTGTACATAATCAGATTGCGTTCACTGAGCTGCAGTGAATATTACTGTACTGGGTCAGATTTTGTTGTTCACTGAGCTGCAGTGAGTGCTACAGTACTGATTCAGATTGTGTTATTTGCTAAGCTGCAGTGAATATTACTGTACTGAGTCAGACTGTTTTGCTTACTGAGTTGCAGTAAATGTTACTAGACTGAGTCATATTTTATTATTCGCTGAGATGCAGTGACTATTACTGCTCTGAGTCAGATTTTATTATTCGCTGTGCTGCAGTGAATATTACTGTACTGAGTCAGACTGTGTTGTTCACTAAGCTGCAGTGAATATTACTGTACTGAGTCAGATTTTGTTATTCACTCTGCTGCAGTGAATATCACTGTACTGAGTCAAATTTTATTTTTCACTACGCTGCAGTGAATGTTACTCTATTGAGTCAGATTTTATTATTCACTGAGCTGCAGAGAATATTACTGTACTGAGTCAGATTGCATTGTTCACTGAGCTGCAGTGAATATTACTATACTGAGTCAGATTTTATTATTCTCTGAGCTGTAGTGAATATTGCTGTACTGAGTCAGACTGTGTTATTCACTAAGCTGCAGTGAATATTACTGTACTGTCTCAAATTGAGTTATTCACTTAGCTGCAGTGAATATTACTCTACTTAGTCAGATTGCATTGTTCACTGAGCTGCAGTGAATATTACTGTACTGGGTCAGATTTTGTTGTTCACTGAGCTGCAATGAGTACTACTGTACCAAATCAGTTTGTATTATTCGCTAAGCTGCAGTGAATATTACTGTACTGAGTCAGACTGTGTTGCTTACTGAGCTACAGTGAATGTTACTAGACTGAGTCAGATTTTATTTTTCACTGTGCTGCAGTGAATATTACTGTACTGAATCAAATTGTGTTGTTCAGTGAGCTGCAGTGAATATTGAGCTGCAGTGAGTGTTACTGTACTGAGTCAGATTTAGTTATTCAGTGAGCTGCAATGAATATTACTGTACTGAGTTAGATTGTGTTATTCACTGAGCTGCACTTAAAATTACTGTACTGAGTCAGATTGTGTTATTCACTGAGCTGCAGTAAATATTACTGTAATGAGTGAGATTGTGTTATTCACTGAGCTGCAGTGAACAAACAGAATAATAGATAGGGGACTGTGTATTGCAAGGCTATATTACCATTTAGAGGTCTGGAGACATGTGGACCGTCAGTCGAGAGCAAAACTTGAAAGGTTCCAGCATGTCACCAGAACCCCAAGATGTTATTATAGCTAAGAAACACCCATTCCCCCTATTTGTTTTTTTTTGTGTAATATATGGATCCAAGAAAGTTTCACTTTTTTCTTTATTGTAAAAATTACTGTACTGACCAGCAAGTTTGCCAGTGATTGAGGGCTGAAAAACAACATTTTAAATATTGCCGAAATAGTCCCCCCCCCACCATAAGCTTCTTTTTATTTTATTTAAACATGTATTTGTTTTTATGTTGATATCTATATATATATATATATAGAGAGAGAGAGAGAGATGTAAGCAGTGGGGACTATCAGAGTGAGAGTGTAAAGCAAGCCCCCAAACCACCCTGCATGGCCTTATCTTTTTATTTTATCATAGAAAGTTTTATTAAATTTTGGTTAAGTAACATAGAATTGACAGGCACAGTAGTATACATTGACACAGTGTATCTTAATGAGCCCTGAGATCATAATATTCATGTTAACATTTACATCATTGTATACATAGAATACAAAATAACAGTAGGAATGCAACTGCACAGCACATCCAAATGAAGTGCATTGACAAAGAATCAGACAGAGCACTCATTCAGTATATAAGCCCCCTATCTAAGACAGAAAGGGGGGTTGTTTGGGGAGGGGAGGGGGGTCTTACACAAATGAAATTAAAGGTAGGCACACCATTTTTTGTGAAAGAATGCCAGCTGACCTTGTGAGGAGTAAGTCAGGTGCTCCATTAGGGCCAGCCTTGCCAATGCAGCCCACCACTGATCAAGACCAGGAGTTTTGTCCTGCCACCAGTGCATCAGTATGAGCCTTTTGGTTTCAAGAAAAGTTAGCATGACCCAGTCCCTGTGCATTCGAGGCAGAAAGGACAAACTAGTCCAGTCACCCAAGAGCCATTTAGGATCTGGAGGGGGCAGAGTGGTCCCCAGTACCCTGGAGCAGTCTTGTATAATGGCCAACCAGAAAGTAGTAATTCAGGTGCAGTTCCACAGTATGTGTAGGATATTTGCATCCGATTGTTTACACCTCCAGCAATTGGAGTGGGAGAGTAATCTCGCTTTGTGGAGAAAAGCTGGTGTTCTGTACCATCTTAGTAGTATTTTAAGTTACAGAAAACTGCTTTTAGAGTCTCTGTATACTCTATGAGCATCTGTAAGGTACCTGGACCAAGCTACCGGAGCAATGCTCGACCCAAGTTCCACCTCCCATTTGGTCCAGCAAGATTCTGTATGATCACCCCGAGCATCTCGGATGATAGCATAGATCTTGCTAATGGTCCCTTTCACTGATGCGGGTTTGTGTAGGGTAGACAACCAGAGCCATTTCTTGTCTGGCTTATTGTGAGAGAGAAAGGACGTGATGGCACTATGGATCTGAGGAAATCTCCAGAAGTCCGTGTTAGGGAGCTAGTACTTATGTTGGATCTGGGAAAAGGATAGCATGGTATCCGAGTCTGGGATCAGAAGGTCCTGCACCCTGCATATCCCTTTAGCTTCCCAAGAAGGCCAGCTGGGAGGTTGACTTCCTATGGTGAATGTGGTGTTATGCCACAGGATCGCATATCTCAGTGGTGGGCTCCAAGAGAACTTTGGGGTGCGTGAGAGGGCCATGCATCTGCTCCAAGCATGGCGAGATTCCGTCATTATGGGTGATAGATTAGAAATGCCCTCAGCACTCTGCACCAAGAGTGCACAGAGTGGGGTGGGTGAGGCAATACCAGTTTCTAGATCTAACCATTGGGAGGATGATATAGAGAGAGGTGTGAACCATTTGAGGGTCTGTGCCATTGTGCTTGCCAGATGGTAACCCTCAAACCACAGTACCCCCAGCCCTCCTTTTGTCCAGTGGGCTTGCAGTTTCCACTTCCCCCATCTATGAGGTTTGCCTTCCCAAATGAAAGATGACACAGTCTTCTCCAGTGAAGAGAAAATTTGTGAGAAAGGGGAATCGGGAGATTATTAAATAGGTATGTGACCTTGGGGAGGAGGAGCATGCGGACAGCCGTCACTCTTCCTGGCATCGATAGATACAAACTATGCCACCGTTCGATTTCAACTCTCAGTTGTTTTAGTAAAGGGGCAAAGTTAGAAGACTCAAGTTCCGACCACTTAGTGGGAATAAATATCCCAAGGTATGTGAAGCCCTGTGCGGCCCAGCTCAGATCCGATGGCCTTATCTTTTTATTTTAAAATTTGTATGCCTTTTTTTTTGCTGAGCACAGGTTGTCAGAGAAAGAGAGAGAGAGAGAGACAGCTGCAAGGAAGAGAGAAAGAGAGAGACTGGATGATGTGTGAGTCAGTGGCGAGTTAGCTTTTCCTGTACGTGGTGGTTACAGTAAAGCCCACTTGCACTCATCTGATAGTCTGCGTATAGCATGAGGAAACGATAGCAGATGCATCACTAGTATTATGGGACCCTGTAATACTGTTGATGAATATCCAATGATAGTATTACAGGATCTCGTAATACTATTGATGGATTTCAGCCATGGTATTATGGGGAAAAAGTATATGATTTTCCATACGATAATTTATATCCATATTACATTACTGTACTGAGTCAGATAGTGTTATTCACCAAGTTGCAGTGAATATTCCTGTACTGGGTCAGATTTTGTTATTCACTGAGCTGCAGTGAAAATTACTGTACTGAGTCAGATTGTGTTGTTCACCGAGCTTCAGTGAAAATTACTGTACTGAGTCAGATAGCGTTGTTCACCGAGCTGCAATGAATATTACTGTACTGAGTCAGATTGCGTTCTTCAATGAGTTGCAGTGAATTTTACTGTACTGAGCCAGATTGTATTGTTCATGGAGTTGCAGTGAATATTACTGTACCAAGTCAGATTGTGCTGTTCACTGAGCTGCAGGGAATTTTACTGTACTGAGTCAGATTGTGTTATTCACTGAGCTGCAGTGAATATTACTGTACTGAGTCAGATTGTGTTGTTCACTGAGCTGCAAGGAATATTACTGTACTGAGTCAGATTGTTTTATTCACTGAGCTGCTGGGAATATTACTGTACTGAGATAGATTGTGTTATTCAATGAGCTGCAGGGAATATTACTATACCATGCAAATGTGGCTCTGCACCTGTTCCATAATTTCACTTTGTGCATGTCAGGCAACTTTGCTCACCAGTAGGGGACATTGCCCTGTGCTTTGCTCCAGCTTCTAAAATGCTGCCCATTGTGTTGAATCCATGGAGAAGTCCTTGAATAAGGGTGATACAGATGGTTTGATTAGGATGGTGAGTGACAAGTTCTTGCACATTAAGCCTTTAATGGGAGTAGAAGGATGCACTAATCGCAATTTATTGCTGGTCTGAAATGGAGGATGATGACACATGGATTTGGAGTGAGCATCACTACAACTGCTGTATACATAGAGGAGTGAGCATGAAGCATAGAGTAAGTACAACAGGAATAATTAAAATAATTGCATATTGCTTTGCCTGAAGTCTGAACAACTTGAACACCCCTTTTTGTCAGTTAGATTTCTTGGTGTGAGAAAAAAACTCCTGGGCTGGATTATTCAGACTGTGCCAGGCTGTGGCGCAAGCCTGGGTGCAGTGCAACTGGGATGCACCAGGGCGTTGACAGGGTGATATTCAATGGTGCTGTGCCATGGCTAGGCACCATTGAATGTTGCACTCATGTCACCCTCATTGCGCATGGCACAGTGGCACTGTGCCAGCGCAAGTGGCCAGAGAGGAGCAGGGGGATGTACTAGCACAAGTGCCATTGCGCTAGGTGCAGCAACTGCGATATTCAGTGGTGGATATGCAAATGGGGCCATAATGCATGCAAGGTGCAAATGGGGCCATTTGCATATCATTATGGCCCCATTTGCATGCAGGGGTGCTGATCCCTGTTGACTTGCACCTGGCACCCTGCCAGGCTTCAGCCATCGGGGACCGCTGCCCCCTGCTCCTTGGCAGTCAACGCACCCCAGTGCTGATCACAGGTTTTCATTAAACCAATATCCCTGGTGGTCCAGTGGACCCATTCCCACAGCCTGATCACGGGCTTTCATTAAAACCCCTGGTGGTCCAGTGGACCCGTTCCCACAGCCCGATTGCGGGCTTTCTTTAAAACCCCTGGTGGTCCAGTGGACCCATTCCCACTGCCCGATCGTGGCCATTCATTGAACCGATATCCCTGGTGGTCCAGTGGACCCATTCCCACAGCCCAATCGTGGGATTTCCATAATTGAAATAACCCTGGTGGTGCAGCAGTACCCCCCTCCCAACCCATCCACTCAGTCCCACCACCCTGCTCCTCCCCCAGTCAGCAGCGGGCAGCAGCACCCTGCCCGCAAGCCGCCTAGCTGCCCACCAACTGACAGCGTACAGTATAGCCATATGCCCATTGGTCCACAGCATTGGCCACTGGGCGTGCAGACGCGTACATTACCACACAGTCCTAATATGTGAATGAGCAGTTCATTCACATTTTTGACCGTGTGACAGCACGGTCTGCACACTCATTGGCCCACGCCAGGAATAATGGGCGACGCTGCCCACACGCTGACAGTCAGCAGGTGGCGGGGTGGCTTGTGGGTGGGGTGCCCGCCCACCACTGACTGGGTGGGGAAAGGGGTGGGGGGACTGAGTGGGTGGGTTGTGAGGGGAGTACTGCTGGACCACTAGGGTTATTTCAATTATGGAAAGCCCATGCTCGGGCTGTGGGATCGGGTCCACTGGACCACCAGGGAGTTTAATTCAATGAAAGCCTGCAATCAGGCTGTAAGAATGGGTCCACTGGCCCACGAGGGATATTATTCAATGAAAGCCCATGATCGGGCTGTAGGAGTAGGTCCACTGGACCACCTGGGGTTTTAATGAAAGCCCACGATCGGGCTGTGGGAATGGGTCCACTGGACCACCAGGGATATTATTCAATGTAAGCCCATGATCAGGCATGGGGGGTGCCACTGCGACTGACGGTGCCCCCGGAGCTCGGGTGGCCACCCCCAACTGGCAGCTGCCATATTGCACCCTGCAATACGACAGCTCACCTGTGGGTGACCAGCTGTTGCTCTTTTTTTTTTGGCACAACTGTGTGTGGCGCACATAGGGGTTGTGCCTGCCTATGCTCAGCACATCCCGGGCTGAATATCAGGATGTGCGGGGTATGCATGGGCTCCCTTACTTGCGCTGCATACATTATGGATGCACCCTGGTGCATCAGGATTTGTGCTGCGCACATTCCCCATTTGAATATTGAGCTGGGGTGCATCAGTGAGTTGCACATGGCCCACCCCTGTTGCGCCATTCACAACCCTTTTGAATATCCCGGCCCTGGTTTTCTGTGGATGTATACCATAAAGAGAAAGATGAGTACAATTCCTGAACTGTGAGAGGACATAAGGATACCTGATGATGTGAAGGCTGCAGAGGCTTCTAAGGGTGCAGATGGATCCTGAAGAGTCAGATACAGCTGACTGAAAGACTGGGAAGGTAAGATGACTTGTAATATCTGCTTTTGTATTAGAATGGTGAACAAATGAAACATAAGCATGAAAATTGTTGCAAAAACAGTAAGATGTGCATGTATGAGAAAACTTCTGAAAAAGATGGGCATTCACCACCAAAGGAGTAGTCCACCCACAGGAATATTGATTCACACTCCAAAGTTTAATGCTAGATATAAAAGTACAAACAATTCCACAATGAGTGCAGACCCCACATCAGGGAGGTGTATAACCTGATGCATTTCACATTCAAATGATACCTTATCAAAGGCTGACATCACAGTCATGACACCCTACTTTATACCAGTTGTAACTTAAAGTGACAGTGCACTAGTATATGTGTCATGACCACCCGATGTTTTAGTGCACTGTCACTTTCAAAAGTCTCTCCCACTGATGACCATGTCATACTATATCCTCAATTGTAATCACAAGCCCTCATTTGTGGCTACTCAAAAAAAGGATTGGCATTCTGTAATATATGCATTGCCATCTCTTGATATACTGGGTTTCCATCTTTAGCGCAACGCTTGATAAAAATAGACAAAGTCTTGGATACTTTTCTTTTCACCTTGACTTCTCCATCTTGCTTGTTCCTCAGGTTTACACTTGTAATCATCTCTGATACTTTTCTTTTCACCTTGACTGCTCCATTTTACTTTACCCTTAAGTTCACACTTGATGCTGCAAATGGACTCACAAATGTCTTTTGAAGTCTCTCCCAAGTTAAGCAATCTCACACCAATGCTGGCCTATACCACTGGGGATATTACTCATAGTGGCCAATGTGTCGCAATTTTTCAGAGGATATAATGCAAGATAATATCGACATTTGTCTAAAAGGACCATGGGAGCTGAATCATGTCTGAAGTGTGAAGAACTATATTTTCACAGGCAGTTTCACTTTCCACGTCATCTTACTTAGAAAATCTAAGGAATTATTTATTCCCAATCTTGGAGCCATTTCATGTACTATTCTAGAAACGGCGTCGCCAGTCACGAACTCCTTCCTGTATTACGTACTATTTAACTCTCTTGTCCAGTTGTGTTTGCCAGGCATACTGCTGTACTTTCCACAACAATTTCTGTAATTCGGCCTTCTGCACTTCTATGTCTGCCATCTCTAGTTGGACCACCTGCCTTAGTACTTCTTTTAAACCTCCTATCATTTTTTTATTCATTTTTTATTTTTTTAAGAGTTTCACCAGGAAAAACATACTGAGCACAAATAGCTAATTTCCAGCTGTGTTCTTGGGGGATGGGGAGCAGGATAAGCTTAAGAACAGAAACAATCAGAGTTATACATTTATAGAATTGTAAATACATAGAGTAAATACGAAGAGGTTGATACAATAAAACAATTGCAACAGTAAGGTAGGAATAAACAATATGGATACTATACAGCAACTGCAGATTGGAAACCTGGGTAAAATACAATGTACAAACCAGGTATTACGCTAGGCAGCAGCAGAAATAAGGTAGTTATGTACAATAAGTGGAATAAACAGTGGCAGTATCAGGTACCTAGGTACTACTAGTACAGAAAGGTATATACAATAAGTGCAATCTAAAGTGGCAGCAGTTTAGTACCCAGGGAGACAGAAGGGACAGTCAGAATATGCCTTATATAGTAAAATAGTGGAGGGGAAGGGGCTAATTATAATGAAGATCTGGGAGACCTATGGACAGTGGCAGGAGGGAGAGGTATGGGAGCAGAGGAGAGAGAGAGGAGGGAGGATTTCAAGGAGGCAGAGTGAATGTTTAGAGGAAGAGTTTTCCAGAGTTTAGGAAAGAGGAAAGCAAAGGTGGATTGACCAGCAAGAGTTTTATGAGAAGGAAGTTTGAGAGAGCAAAACCCAGAGTTACGGAAGGAGTAAGAGGAGGGGGTGGAGGGACTGATCAGGCAGTCAAGATGGGGGAGTACAGAGGATAGCCAGAATTTGGAAGTGAAGGAGGCATAGTGGGACAAATGGTGATCCTCAAGAAACGGAAGGGATAGAGTAGAGTAAAGACTGCAGTGGTGGGTGTGGGTAGGGCAGTTGAGAGCAAAGCAGCAGAAGGAATGGAAAAGGGCATCCAGTCTAACCAGAGAAGATTTAGGGGCTGCACCATAGACTATCTCACCATAATCAAATATAGGGAGGATCATCTTGGTAAGGATGTTCTGGCTAGCAGGGAGGGGGATACAGCATTTGTGCCCATATAGGACACCCAGTTTGGGGTGAAGCTTTTTATGTATGGTGTCTATGTGCTGGGAGAAATGGTGACGATGGTCAAACCAGATGCCTAAGTACTTGAAAGCAGGTATGTCGTCTAAAGGGAATGCCGTCAAGGGTGCGGAAGGAAAGGAGGGCTGGGAATTTAACTAGCCTAGGTCTAGTGCCAAAGCACATTTCTAGACTGAGTTGAAATCAGATTGGAGTTTGGACCACAGATCAGCTGGCAATGAACCAGAGACAAATAGGGCTGTGTCATCTGAGTACAGGTGTATGGACAGGGGTGAGCAAGCAGAAGGTAGGTCATTAAGGAATATGCAAAAAAGAGTTGCCCAAGGACTGATCCTTTGGGGACACTGGTGGTGATGGGGAGGGAGGGAGGGGATATGTCTCCCGTGAGTTTCACAGATTGAGTTCTACATGTGAGGGTATCCAGTGATGATAGCGCTTATAAATGAGCGACGGTAAAACAGCGACTCATTTATAGCGCTATCATCATCAGCTACCCTGCAAGGGTAGCGATGGTTTAGTGACAAAAGTGACTAGAAGGGGAGGGATAGGGAGCTGTAGGGGAGGGATAGGAGGGAGGGTTTAGGAAGAGAGGTGAGCCTGCTGCAACTGAGCCAGCCCTGTGGTGTGGTGGTGAGGGTGGCTGGCTACAGTGCAGTAGACACTGGGTTCGGGACTTGCATAGAGGCAATTGTTTTTGCCACTGCTTGCGGCTGTCTATTTTATTTTTTCTGCGGCTGTGTTTTGGCCCCTCCTCAACATGCACCCCGCTGGAGTTAAGAATCCTTAGTAAGGAGGGTGTGGGGGCATGGGGGGCATAGCCCCCCCCCCGCAAAAACACTTTAATCTGCCGGAAGTTGGGTCACTGATAATTGTATATTGCCGAAATGCTTTTTGGTGATATACATTCGCTATGATAGTGATTGCTATATTGTGATCACTATCATCACATGAAACCACCTGTGAGGTAGGAGCCAAACCAAAGAGTGGCGGAGGCTGAAAGACCAGCTGAGCTTAACTTGTGAAGTAGGAGGGAATGAGAGACAGTGTTGAATGCTTTAGCTAAATCAATGAAAAATGTGGCAGTGAAGAGACCCTGCTCCACAGCTGTATGGATATAGTCTGTTAGCCATATGAGGAGGAGGTGGTGGAGTGAAGTTTATGAAAGTCAGACTGGAAAAGGATGAAAATGGAAGAGGAGTCAAGGAAAGGGGAGAGTTGGGACAGAACAATATGTTCTTGGAGTTTGGAGATAGTAGGGAGGAGGGAGATAGGTCTGAAGTTACCAGGAGAGGAGTCGCCACCTCCTTTGTGGAGCGGGATGACAGTGGTGTGCTTCCAGAAGTAGGGCTGGAGGTCAAAAAGGAAAGACTTAATAGAGAGGCAATACAGGAGATAATGGCAGGGCAGAGAGTTGCAAGAGCTTAGGGTCAAGCCCAACAGGGCTGTTGCTTTGAAAGAGATTGAGGGCTAGATGGGCTTTCAGAACAGAGGAAGGGGAAACAGGTGTAAAGAAGAAAGGGGAGAAGGGAGGAGCCTGAATGCAAGATGGCTAACAGAAGATGCTGCATAGTGTAGCTCGCTGCATGTCTCTCTCTGCCATGTAGCTATACGCACCCACCGTAAAACATGGGTAAGTAACTGAACTGAATGCTGAATGCTGAATGCAGACTGGCAATGCTGAAACCTACTGGGAGGAACAAACCGAAAACTCTGAAAAAAAAAGAACTTCAAACTGTACCACTGATTCGGTTTGGGCATGACGCCAAAAATACACCAACCAGCCCTGAAGGCAAGTGTAACAAATAAGTCATTTGTAAAATCTATCAAGATCCTGGAAATGCAGACAAGGGTGAAGGCTGCAAAAACGAAAACAGGAAACAAAGAACAGCAGGATAACATCTTTCTGGCAGTATTTGGGACGAGCCCTTCAAGTGTGGAAGGAAATACAATTGAAATTAAAAATACTACTCCTATATTTTTAAGGAAAACTACAACAATACCAGTCCTGAACCCCAATATCAACTCACTGGAATTGTTAAATAATGAAGAAGGTGAAACTTTGATGGCAAGGAATGAAGATGGAGGAAGCTTACCAGCTTCAAATCTTCCAACAGGAACACAGCATAGAAACGAGTAAGAGAGGAGGAGGAGGAGAGGAGAACAAGAATGTGGATGTGAAGCTCCAAATGGAACTCCAGCAGGAGATGGTTTTCCCAGAACAGCAGGTTGACTCTAAAATGTTATCAGAAAGCCAGGAGACTCATAAAAAAACTAAAAAAGGGAAAAGAAGTAAACTTGAATGAGAACGTAGAAGGAAAAAGCCTGACCATTTCAGGTACGGGTTTTTTATTTCATATGGAACAGGACATGACTAATGCTAAAGTAAACAACAACACAACAGTATACAGGCTACTATGTTTAAACCAAGAGTGGAGGAGACAGTAAATACAAACTTAAATGATAAATTGCAAGATAAAAAAAAAGACGAGCGGGAAGAGAACACAAACTATTCAGAATCAGAGGATGAAGCTGAAGCATTGACATTCAACACAGACAGAACAGATAACCCTAGTACAACATCAGAAACTCCTAAATAACAAAAGATACACCACTTGCAGACTGGGCAAATTTAATTTTACAGAGGCTGTATAAAATGGAAGGGAAATTACAAAAATTCAAGATGATTGAAACAAAGACTTTTTCCAAAAATCAATAAAACAAATACTACAAGAAAACTCAGAGCTTAAAAATGAACTAACACAAGTGAAACAGTGGATCTCGGATTTGGAAGACCAAATCACACCCTTGGCTATGCAGGTCAATAATTTGGAAACCTGTTACAAAGATATCAAAGAAAAAATTATTGATTTTGAGGCAAGAGCGTGCAGGAAGAATATTCAAATTTTCGGTATACCAGAATTATGGGATGTTCAAACGCAGCTAAAAGACTCACTTGTCCAGATAGCAGCAGCTTATCTCAACATGGACCCCAAAAATGTCAATTTGGAAATAAGCTACATTGGACATTTAGGCCACATTACACACAGGCCCCCAGCGTCCAGTAATTGTAAAGTTCTCAAAATCAGATGATAAAGAAGTGCTAATGACTGTGGTGTATAAAAATAAATTTAATGTTTTGGGGCCCCATATCAATATTTAATGATCTCCCATCTGAAATAATACAAGAAAGGAAAAAATATGACTTTTTGAAAAAGAAACTGTGGGACTTGAATTACAGGGCATTGGTGATCTACCCAGCCAAACCGAAGGTTATTTATTATTGAGGGGTATCTCACATATATGCATCAGCAGAAGAAGCAAAAAAAGGAGTTACGAAAAAAATACCAAAATGTTTTGAGTAATAAGAAAAGAAAGATGTATTAACAGCATGCAAAGGAAGGAGAAAAAATTGTGCAAGGGTGGGGGGATAGTTTGGTTGTGTAGGAACTTACCGTAACAGTAGATCTTTGAGAGTATCTCTTGCAGCAGGTCATGACACATGGGATATCAGCTGCAGGTGTCATTTCCTCTGGATTACTTCTCAGTAGTCGACCCTGGGACCTCCCCCTACACTACTACATGATGTTTAGATGGCAGGTATAAAAGGAGGAGGTCCCAGCAACTCCTCATTGTTTTTCCCATCCTGGCAATTGAATGTCAAAACATCTCTTAGGCCTCCGATGGGAACCAAGGAAGGAAAATAAGGCAGCAGCTATTGGAGTCATAAAAGACAGGTGTAAGGAACTCTTCTGAAGTAACAGCAAGGGAGAAGGAGAGCGGGGCTGCATGACCTGCTGCAAGAGAGAGACTCTCGAAGATCTACTGTTACGATAAGTTCTTACGTAACTGTATTGTCTTCTTTGAGGCAATCTCTTGCAGCAGGCCATAACACATAGGAAGATCCCCAAGCAATTATTATGCCAAGTGGGAGGAGGAAGCGAACCATCAGGACTTAGGACAGGAGGCCTTGTAGGACGGCCCATCCAAAATTGGTCTGCTTCTTAAAAGCGATGTCCAAAATGTAATACTTGGTGAAGGGGTATGCACCTCCCGTGGCGAAACCCAAACAGCAACATACGTCGCTGCTGACAACAGCGCCATGTCACTGTAGGGGTTGTGCCTGGGGCCGGGCAACACTTTTCCCCATCCTGCATCCCCTCCCCGAACCAATTCAGACTCGAAGTTGGTATCTATAGTAATGGGGTGAGTGTGTGGGGGCAGATCCCCCCGCATGAGGGGTTTGGGGGTGAAGCTCCCCCAAGAAATAACAGTGCCTGCTGTCTACGGCTTCCTGCTGACTGCAAATTGCAGTCAACAGGGAGCCTGGTGCTGTGATGCTGGTCGACAAGTTAGTTGTCAACTTGGCATCATTAGTCCTGGTGAAGGCATGTACAATAGACCACTTGGTGGCTTTGCAAATATCCAAGGCAGAGACGCCCCGGAAACACACTGTAGAGGTAGCCATGTCTCTGGTAGAATGGGGTTTTACAACTCTCGTGAGAGGTTTTTCATATTTTGCATAGATAAACGTAATAAAGTTGGCCAACCATGTGGACAGGCACTGCTTCGAAATCCAAATGCCCTGATTTCCAGGCGCGAAGGAGACACAAAGTTGCTAAGTTGTTTGCAACTACGAATTGCAGAGAAGATAAATTCTCAATGTGCTATGCACAGCGAGAGAATGAAGTAGGGATTCTCCTGGATACTTCAGCTCCACATAAGACGCTGGTAAGTGAACAGCCTTAATATAATAAATTCAGAAACAGCGTGTGGCAAAAACGACGGGGTTGTGTGTAAAGACACCCTATCATCATGAACTGGCAGACAGGTTGAGGTTTGCACAGTAGTGCCTGTAATTCTGAAATATGTTCTCCAGACATAATGGCAACTAAGAATATAGTTTTCCAAGAAAGAAAGCGGAGGCCGCTGGAGTCAGTGGGCTCAAAAGGACTCATAGTCAATTTTTCAAGCACAAAATGCAAATCCCACACAGGGACTGAATCCCAGACAGGGGGATGAAGGTTTGAATAAAAGGTAACTGGGACAATGGTTTTGTGCCCAAAGATAAGTGAAATGCTGCAATGGATGAAAAGTGGACTTTTACAGTAGGAACATGTCAGTCTACCCTCTGACAAGGAGAGCAAATACTCTGAAATGCTCTGAGGGGAACACCCATAAGGGTCTAATTCCTACATAGATGCCCGAAAGGAGAAGTGTTTCCACTTCATAGAATAGGAAGACCGTGTAGACGGTTTCCCGGCAGTCCGGAGGACTTCCACCACCTTTTAGGACCCTCCGAAGTGCGAGAGGACTATGTCCTCAGGAGCCAGGTGTGTGGATGGATTTGGGAGTGAAGGTCCGGATGTAGCAGGGAGCCTTGTGCCTGGGACAACAAAGCCCAGCAAATAGGCAGAGGTAAGGGATCCGGGTCTGAGAGCTGTAGAAGCAGAGGGAACCAAATCTGTCTTGGCCAGAACGGCGCTATGAGAATCATAGATGACCCAACCCGAACTAGTTTTAGTAGTATTCTCTGAACGAGGGGAAAGGGCGGGAAGCATAAAGAAATCTTCCTGTCCAGAAAAGCGATAACACATCCCACCACACAGTTCCAGGACCTCACTTGAGAGAGCAGTAAACAGGCCATTTTGTGGAGAGACAAATAGGCCCAACTCAGGACAGCCTCATTGGTGGAAGACGTCATTTAGGACATCCGATAAGACTTCCCACTTGTGGGCTAGGGCAGTGGATCCACTTAGGCCATCCGCCAGGGTGTTGGGTACCTCTGAAATGTGTACTGCCAGAAGATGGATTATTTCTCTGGATCATCCAGTACCAGACCCTCATCGCCTCTCTGCAGAGAGGTTTTTGAGTGCCACCTTGCTTGTTTAGGTAGTGAACTACCACAGAATTGTCTGATTTCACCTGAAGACAACCGGGTGGAAGGCAAGTCTTGAATGCCTGTAAGGTGTAGAGGACTGCCCTCATCTCCAAGACATTGGTGTGGAGGCAGGTCTCCACTGGCATCCATGATCCCTTGGACTGGACATTGAGGACATGAGCACTTCACCCATTCAAGGAGGCATCTGTAGTTAGAATGAGATATGGGACAGGGGAATGAAACGGCATGCCTCGCATTAAGTTGTCCATGGACTTCCACTATTGTAGAGCTCAAAGAGCTGGGAAAGTCAGCAGGACTGGGGCATCAAAATTGTCCACCTTCTGGTCCCATTGTACTCTCAGGGGCCACTGAAGGACCCTCATATTGAACCTGGCATTGGGGGACCTTCGTAATCATGGCTGACAAATGCACCAGGAGGCACAGGAAGGCTTGTACTGAAATCAATCTGCTGGACTCTAGTCTGCACGTTAAGTCAGTCAGGGCATCCACCTGCGTTATGGGCAGATATGTTGTCCCCACAGAGGTGACTAAGATGGCTCTGAATTATTGGAGGCATTGCACAGGTTCCCTCCTGGACTTCGGTATGGAACTGGTAATGATGACCCTGAAACAGAAAACGGAGAAACCATCTGTGAGCAGGGTACAGCAGGACCTCCCAGGTCAATCTGCCATATGTAAAATGGCACACGTCAAAACCGCGCAACACAGACAATGCAGAAGGGAATAGTGACAGGGTGCAAAACTGCTAAATGGTCTATACGCGATTGTGCACCCTGTCACTGTTCCTTGGCAGAGGATAAGTTCAATTTCTTTGGATTCTTCGGGGGTTGTCGAGGTCTAGCAGACCAGTCATGTCAAGGGCCAGCCCATTGTATGGAAGATGTGGCTTGTTAGGTCATAAAGGGTCCGTTAAGTCCCTAGCCCTCAGATGTAATCTGGGGAAAACAGGGGAAGAGCCGTCCACCATCTAGGTCAAAAGAGGCCTGGGGGGAGCAGACGAACCCAAAAAATTCATTCAGGAGATGCAACTCCCACAAACACAGGTTAATAACAACCCAATTTCGCACTCAGAAATTTCCAATATAATTAAAGCATTACCTAAAAACAAAAGTGCTGGAAGAGGTGGACTGACACATGAGTTCTATTGGGATTCATTGAAGACCTGGCACCATGGTTATATAAAATGATTTAGGAGGTGGTGGATGGGAAGAGAAGCCTCCCAGAAACAATGATGGAAGCAGACCAGACATGGTAGGGAGGGATGGGGGGCGGAGGAGGGTATATGGTGGAAAGGACTTTCTGCAAGCAAAGGATGACTGGGGAACAAGACAGTGAAACTAGAAGCAATAATGGAAGGGGTGGACCTAGATATTGTAGCTATAACAGAGACCTGGTGGTCCGAGCACCAGGCCTATGAGCTAGGGGTCCCAGGCTATAGGTTATTTAGGAAGGATAGGACTGGCAGGAAGGGGGTTGCACTGTATATCAGGGAGAGCATTAAGGCTACAGAAGGGCAGGAGGAGCAAGGGGAAGCAGAACTCTTGTGGGTCACACTAGAGAAAAGAACTGGGGCATCAATAAGGCTGGGGGTGGTGTACAGACCTCCAGAGCAGCATGAGGAGATGGACATGCAGATGCTGCGGGTGATTCAGCAGATGGCATTAAAGGGGGAGATTCTGCTGGTGGGCAACCTTAACCTCCCAGATATAGACAGGGATATCCCAGCAGCTAGGTCATCCAGGAGCAGGGAGATTCTCGAGTCCCTTCAAGGAGCCTTCCTGCAGCAGCTTGTCAGGGAGCCCACGGGGGGGGGGGTAATATACTTGACGTGGTCCTCACAAATGGGGATAGTGTAGAGGGAGTGGGGGTGGGGGTCAGCCTAGGAGCAAGCAACCATAACACAGTGGGCTTCACGGTTAGAGTGAGGTATGAAGCAAGACAAACCACAATGAAGGTCCTGGACTTCAGGCGGGCAGATTTTCCCAGGATGAGGGAAATTTTCTGGAACGAAATGGAGGGGAAGGAGGAGTTAGCGGGGGGTTGAGGAACTATGGAATGAGATTGGGGGGGGCTACTAAAAGCCACAGAGAGCTGTATAAGGAAGTTGAGGAAGAGCAGAAGAAGGAAGAGACCGCTTTGGTTCAACAGGGAAGTGAGTGGGGCAATAGGAGAGTGAAAAAGGGTGTTCAGAGAATATAAGAGGATGCAGGGGAAGGAGGACAGGGAAACCTACAGGGAGAAGCTGAGGGTGGCGGGGTGGAAGATTAGGAAGGTGAAAGCAGAAGTGGAGTAGAAAATTGCTAGGCAGGCCAAAAGGGGTGCTAAATTTTTTTTCAGTACAGAAAAGGAAAGCAAGGCAGGGGATAGTAAGGGTTAAGGGTGAGAGGAGAGTACAAGTGAAAAGGGACTTCGAGAAGGCTGAGGTGCTGAATAGATACTTTGGCTCGGTCTTCACGATAGAAGGAGAAGGAAGAGGACCAGTGTTAGGGGGAAAAGGGAAGGGAGGATGGAGGGGTGGATCCGAGTCCAATCAATGAGGACAGGGTAAGGGAGGAGCTGGGTAAGTTGAGGGTATACAAGGCTATGGAGCCAGATGCCCTGCATCCTAGGGTGCTCTGGGAGCTAAGGGAGGAGCTGGCAGCACCACTAGCAGGTCAATTAACCTGTCCTTAGATATGGGGTGGGTGCCAGAGGACTGGAAGCGGGTGGACGTAGTGCCCCTTCACAAAAGCAGCAGCAGGGAGGAGGCGGGCAATTATCACCCAGTCAGCCTCACATCAGTGGTGGGTAAGGTGATGGAAGTGATATTGAAAGAAAGGGTGGTTAGCTACTTGGAGGATAGTGGGCTGCAGGATGTCTATCCACATGGCTTCACACGGGGGAGGCCATGCCAGATGAAACTGATAGATTTCTTCGATTGGGTGACAAGGGTGGTTGATCGGGGGGGGGGCAGTGGACATGCCCTATCTGGATTTCTGGAAGGCCTTCGACACTGTGACCCACAGAAGACTGGTAAATAAACTGGGGAGTTTGGGGGTGGGGCAGAAAATAAGGTGGGTGGAGAACTGGCTGATGGGTAGAAACCAGATGGTGGTGGTAAATGGGGTGCATTCCAGGGAAGTAGGGATGACAAGTGGGGTCCCTCAGGGGTCGGTGCTAGGGCCCATTCTGTTTAACATCTACATCAGCGACATAGTAGAGGGGCTGCAGGAGAAGGTCTGCCTATTTGCAGATAATACAAAGATCTGAAACAGGGTGGGTACCCCAGAGGGGTTGAAGGCTATAAGGGAAGATCTAAAGTTGCTGGAGGGGTGGTCGGAAACATGGCAGCTAAAATATAATGCCAAAAAATGCACAGCGATGCACACGGGCCGGAATAATCCACAAGAAGTTATACACCTGGGTGGGGTGGGGGATGATTGCAACTGAGCAGGAGAAGGATCTAGGAATCATAATCACAAACAACCTTAAGGTGGGGACCTAATGCAACAAGGCGGTAGGCAAAGCAAACAGAATGCTGGCATGCATAGGGAGAGGGATAACTAGTAGAAGGCGGGAGGTGCTGATGCCACTCTACAAATCCATGGTGAGGCCCCACCTGGAGTACAAGGTGCAGTTCTGGAGGCCTCACCTATGCAAGGATATAGATGACATGGAAAGAGTACAGAGAAGGGCCACTAAGATGGAGGCAGGGGCCAAGTGGGAAGCCATATGAAGAGAGGTTGAGGGTGTTGGATTTGTACCCGCTGGAGACCAGGAGGGAGAAGGGGGACATGATAGACATTCAAGTATGTGAAGGGGATTAATAAAGTGGGAGGAAGCTTATTCACAGGGAAGGTAGGTGCTAGTATAGTGCCCCAAAGTTGGGGGCACAACAGAAAAGAAAAATAGAAAGGTGCCCGGCCCTTATAAGGTGCCCCAGTACAGTATAGAGGTACCCCAGAAATGCCCAAGTGCCCAAACTTTAGGTACATCCAGCACAAGCACCTTTTTAAAATAATGTAAATAAGCCAGAAATGCCAAGCTATAATGCTTCCATGCCAGCAAGTGGCATATGTATATAAAGTGGCTCATGATGGAATGCCAGGTTGGGGAGATGGAATTCCATGCTAGGTAACACATACCCAGCATTCCAGAACCAGAATTAGAACCTAGAGTGTTGGTTTAAAAAAAAATTTAAGTTGTTACAGTGTAAATCCTGGTGGCTGTGGAGGAGAGAAGACACAGAAAACATAGAGGGACCACAGAACTTGCCTGTAGGGTTGAAGCTGGCCCTTGGGGCTTCACTGTGTGTCTCTGCTGACTCTGGTCCCTGATCCTGCCATCCTCCAGCCTCCAGCCTATGAAGTAGCTGTGTAGTCCGAACTGCCATTGGGTCACCTTTTTAGAAGAAGAAGAGAGCATCTTGTTCATCGTGTTGGGCTTGGAGCCCTGGTTTATTATTTTTTTATATTTGAAGTACAGTTTCCTGTCCCCCGAAGGTGGCAGTAGCAGTGCCGCATTGCAAAGTGAGACAGTCGCAGAGCCATCGAGCCATTAGGACCTCGCAAAGTCCCCAGACATCCTGTGCCCACCTGCAAGAAAAGCCTTCCCTCTGTCAACAGTACCTCCCGCCTCCCTCAACACTGTCTTCACCCCAGTCCGGTGAGTTGGTGGCAGCACCAGCAGCTACGTGCTGACCACCCAAAGTTATTTTTTTAAAGTAAAAGTCATTTATTTCGAAGCGCAGTTGGCGCTGCATAGAAATGGCCAAGAGCTGTGTGGACGGCCAGAGGGCTGCATTTAAATAGATTAATATTCATCTGGGTTTAGCGACACCCAGGGGAGGGGCCTGGTAGAGAGGCTCTTTAAGGAGAAGTTATAAGTATTAATAAAGTGAAGCCCCATAGGCGGAGTTAAGGTGGGGCAAGGGCAGAAAAGGCTCTGACTGATGTCAAAGAAAAGAGAGTAACAGGAAGGCCTAAGAAAGGCCCAGAGATTTAAAGGGGCCCAGCTGCATTAGTGACCCAAGATGCTGAGGGATCCTAGCTAGTCACACAGACCCACAGTAACAGGACAACCTGATCTAGCTAGAGGGATCCCCTGGTAGTTAGGTCCACTGAACCTAGGGTTCACCCAGTATAGTAAAGTGCCTGTTTATTTACTGTGGTCTGGACATTGACACTGTGCAGTTGACTACTACAGTAGAAAATGTGACATTTATTGCATTGCTATCATTCCTATGAACAGTAGAAGTGCCAGAACTGTCCTTGTATTGCTTTGTGCCAGCATTTCAGTGTCAGAAAGTACTGCTTTGTTGCCAGCCTCTGTGTCAGAAAAATATTAAAATCAGTCTTCAGCAAGTCTCCAGAGTCACTTCACCAATGTGTATCCAGATCAGTCTTCCTCAGTTCTTCAGAAATCATCTCCCAGTGTATCTCCAAAGCAGCCAACAGCAACTTTCTAAAGAATCGTGTTGCAGTTGTCTCAGTTGCAATGTCCTGTTTATTATTTTCCTCTCTCAAGTTCCCAGTTTACGGCCTGGCCCAGTGTAAAGTCTGCCATCCGTTTTCTTGTTTTGTTGTCTGCACTGAAGTGCCATCCAGATCTTCTGTTCCAAGTACCTTATAACAGAGCTGTTATGGTCATTTGATTTAGAGTTCTCCTCATGCAGGAGATTAGGGATAAGAGTACTGTGTGACATAGAAACATAACTTTGACGGCAGATAAGGACCGCTTGGCCCACCCAGTCTGCCCATTTCCCTACCTAGAGGATAAGCTGCAGATCCTATTTAACCAACAGCCTATTTCTTCCTACCCCCCCCCACAAAAATTGCCTTATGACTGTGATCCCTTTCTCCTTTTGGTTGAATAAAGGCCTGTTAAGCATTTGGAATCTATTTCTGACTCCCAACTCTCTTTGTCAGGTGACAACATCCACCTCCTTGGGACCTGTGTTCGTAATTCGTGTGCATGTTACTGGTTTCATCACAACACAGTTGCTTTATTTACCCTTTTATTTTTCTGTGGAGACTCAGCACACGTTAACATCCATTTTACCACCATTGGGGCACCACACTAGAAATACAGGGCATGGACTGAGGGTGGAGGGGGGTAGTTTTAAGGGAAATGTGAGGGGGCATTACTTCATTGAGAGGGTGGTGGTGCTTTGGAACAGTCTGCTGAAGTTGTGGAGGCAGGAACTGTGGAGGGATTCAAGAGGACATGGAACAAACACAAGGGGTTGACTAGGGAGAGGAGGGGGGAATCTATGGAATCTATGGGCAAGGGGGTAAGTAAAGCAGGGGGAACTGGGCAGACTTGATGGGCCAGGAAGGTCCTTTTCTAGGAAAACATGTCTATGCATTTATGAATCTATTAATTTACTCATTTTCAAGGAAAGGAAAGAAAAGGATGAAATTACTAATTACAGACCAATTGCACTATTAAATTCTGTTAAAATAATTGCCAAAATTATAGCTGCTAAACTTCTGGGGTGGGGAGGGTTATCTCCTCCATCCATCAAGATCAGTCAGGATTTGTCCCTGGGCATACCACCACAATGGCCATTAGAAAAGTACAGCTACTTATACAATATGTACAAGAACATTTTCTGATAACCAAAGTGTTTGAATTCATTCAGAGAAAATACATGTTTGAAATTCTCAGAGAATGGCAGATCTCAGACAAATGGTTAAACATGATAAAATTATATTATAAACCTTAATTGACATTTCTAATTAATGGATCAATAACAAAAGAAATAGAAATGCACAATGGAGTAAGGCAAGGATGTCACCAATTTTATTTATTGTGTTTTTAGAGTGTAGTGCTGCAGGGATCAGTGCTGGGGTCAATGTTGTTTGGGATTTTCATTGCAGACATCTCACATGGTGTCAAGAATTAGATCATTATGGCTGACACAAATAAAAAGATTATATCAGCCAAAAACAAAACAATTCGATATAAGCTGACCAACGGAGCTTATTTGACACCAGTCCTAATCAATGAAATTAACAGCATACAATCAAGACTGCTGGCATGGCTGTGGACATAAAGGAACTCTGGTACAATGTATTTGGGAATGCCCACAGATTAAAAAATGGTGGGAACAAATTGCTAGTATTATAACAGAAATATAGGAACCAATATCCCTTGTACTATACACATTTTATTATTCAATGATTTGATTAAGCTGGATATATTAGCCCAGCAAAAAAATATAATATATCTGTCAGCAATTGCTCTGAAAAGGATTATTTTGAGAGTATGGAACAGCCGAGACCTCCCAGAAGTTATAGAATATGAATGGGATTACATTTTTAAAGAAATGTTAATTAATGAAGAGAATGCATATGTTACAGAAGAAAAAAATTATGATGACAACATTCAGTGCCGAGAACTAATGGACATATTCCTACCATTGCTTCTTATATGAAAATATACAAGTATTGTGTAAAAAGTATATTTCCATATAAAATATTGCATATTTTGAAATGAAATATAAATGTACAGCCTGCTACATGAATTAATAAAACATGTATGTGGTTTAAAAAAAAAGATGAAAAGAAGAAAGGGGGAGAAGGTGCGGTGGAGGAGTGGGAGTGAGGCTGAAGGCGGAAGGGAGGATAGGTGAGTAGAAGCAAAAGTGGTGAAATAAGTGTTGAAGGCAGCAGCCACAGTTGGAGGGTCAGAAGCTTTGGAGATTCCTAAATGTAGTATGGGGTGGCAGACTCAGTTGGGGGGAAGAAAAGGGATTGAATAACTTTCCAAAACCTAGAAGTGTGACTTAGGTTTCTCTGGAAAGATGTCGAGAAAAAATCAGCTTTGGCCAATCTCGTGGCACTGGTGCAAGAATTCCTCAGGGTATGATACCTGTGAAGGCCTGCAGAGGAACCTGAGATCCCATAGGATTTCCAAGCCAGGTCGCGAGCATGATGGCAAGCCAGAAATTCTGTCGAGATCCAGGGGAGGTGAGAGTCTCTGATCCTAGTTTTGTATAGAGGGGCATGCTGATCCCATATTGGAGTAAATTTGGAATGGAAGTAATCATGGACTGTGTTAATGTCAGAGGCATTGGTGATAGGGGACCAGTCAGTAGACTGTAGATCAGAATAGAGGGAGGATAGATCTAATGAATGGAAGGAGTGGGTGAAGATTATTTTTGGGGGTGTCTTTGGGCAGTGAATTTTGCCCATGCAGTATATCATGTGGTGGTCGGGTAGGGTACCAGCATCAATGATGTGGCGCAGATGGTTGGTGAAGACCCAGTCCAGGAGAGAGTGGCTTAGTGATTTCAGGTTAAGTCTAGAACGGGTGGAGATAAGTTGAGAAAGATACAAGGATTTTATATTTTGGCAGAAATTAGAGTTGGGTGGCAAGAGCCAGTTGATACTAAAATCTTCCAGGATGAGGAGATCCCCGGATGTGGCAAGAGCAGTTATGGAGGACAGGAGCTCAGAGATCAGAGTGGTAGATAAGCCTAGGCAGCAGTAGACACCTGCCACATGGACAGGGAGAGAAAGGGAGGGAGAGTTTGAGTACAAGGTGTTCATAGGAGCAGGGGAGGACACAGATAGCACTGTGGAGAACTGAATAGAGGAGGATAGGTACAGACGTGACAGCCAGGATGAAGCACAGAATGCTGCAGTTTACTGCAGGGGCCATTCTAAGTCAATGGCAATTAAGTCCTTGTTATGCAGGATTTTGTGACGTCATTACTACAAATTACTGCGCTTCATCGTGGCTGACTCCACTGTATATAGCAATACCACCACCCTTAGTTGAGTGGTCTTGGTGGGTGAGGGTGAAACCTGGAACTGTGATGGCCAAGTCAGGGATTTTGGGGAAGGATTCAGAAACAATGAGGACATCTGGTAGGAAAGAGGTGACGATAGCTTGAAACAGGTCAATTTTGGGAAGGGGGCTACAGATGTTGATATGGGCCACCCGGAGACCTTTTGGGAGATCAGTGGGAAGGGCATGGGCAGGGCTGGGGTTGGGCTCAACATCTCCAGCCAAGAGGAGTAGAAGGGGACATTTTTATTTATTTATTTCAGTTGTAGATTAATACCTTTGAGCCAACAAGGATCTTTTACAAAGGTTCCATGTCAGGTAGACGACAGACAAGAATTACAAAGGTTCCGTAACAACAGGACAAGAGACAAAATTACAGAGGTAGTTTGATGAACAATGCAGGAAGACAGAATATTGACTAGCTGTGCAGGTAGACGAGTAGGCTATTACATTGACTATACTGTAGCAGGTACTATAAGTGCATTTTGACATATGGATCACTATATTGTTAAGGCCTCGAAAAGGCATCAAGGGACCAAGCCGCAGTTAGGTGAAGAGTAGCATGATGGGGCTTTGTCATAGGTAGAAAAGAGGGGGAAGGGGTGGAGCAGGAGTGGGGGGACAGCCGCCCAAGGGCTTTGTCAGGAGGGTGCAGGAGCGAAGGGGAAGTGGGGGGAGGGATGGGGGAATAACTCATGGTAATGATAGCCATCTGTGTTTAGTGGTTGCAGTCACATTGGTTATTTTGGGCCAGAAGGGTTTGCAGGTCTCTTTTAAAGGGGCCAATTTTTGTGTGCTCCAGAGTGGTTGTAGGGAATTCATTAAACCAAGTGGGGCCACGATAGGAGAGTGACCGTTGAGCAAGGCACGTTTTTTTGAAGGGTACATGGAGCACTACCTTAGCCGTTCCTCTTGTGACCTTAGAGGAGGGGTTATGCTGGAACAAAGCGAAAGTAGAATCAGGGGTGAGACTTAGTAGGGCCTTTTTGCCCATAAGGCAAGCTTGATACTTTGCCCTGAGGTGTAGCGGGAGCCAACCTGTAGAGGAGTAAAGGGTGCAAGTATGGGTACGCTTGTTGGTGCCAAGGACCAGGCGGCAGGCCTTGTTGGCTAGTAATTTGACCCTTTTTAAGGCTGAGTCGGTGGCAGCACTGTAAATGACTAGTGCGTAGTCAATGATAGACAGTATAGAGCTTTGAGTAACTAGGTTAAGAGCCTCACGAGTCATGGCTTGCCTATACCTATAGAGGATACCTAGCTTATTATTACCAGTTTTGACTACATGGTCAATATGGTGCACAAAGGCGAGTATATCATCAATATGTACTCCGAGATATTTGAAGGTGGAGACTTGTTCAATGCTATCTCCTTTTTGGCTATAGATAGTCAGGGGTTTAATATTCCTTTTGGAATGTGGCAAGGTTAGGTGCATAGTTTTAGTTTTTTTATAGTTCAGAAGGAGTCGGTTTCGTGAGAACCATGCCTCAAAGCTACTCTGTAGGTTTTTTGAAATTTCACAAGCATTGCTGCCAGGCCCAGAGACCACTGCATCATCTGCATACAGCAGCATTTTAGCAGGACACGCTTTGGAAAGGGAATTTATGAAGAGACAGAAGAGAATTGGACCTAGGATTGAGCCCTGGGGGAACCCCAGGGTTACCTTACTGGGATCAGAGGTTACACCCCCTATCCTGATACACTGCATCCTGTGTGATAGGTAGCTGTTGAACCAGGAAATGGTATCTACTGACAGTCCCAGGGACCACAGGTGCCTTAGCAGGATTTGGTGGTTAACAGTGTTGAAGGCTTTGGTGAGGTCTAGAAATATGGACCTTACCATTGTTCCTGAATCAAGGGCTTCATAGATGTGGGAGGTAAAGTTGATCAGGGCAGTGATGGTGCTGTGTTTGCAAAGAAAACCATGCTGCTGTGGGCATAGCAGATTGTACTTGTTTAGATATTCAGTGAGCTGATCAGAGACAACCCTTTTCCAAAGCTTTTGAGAGAGGGGTTAGTATTGAGATAGGGTGATAGTTCCCTATATTAGTTCTGTCCCTGCTGTTAAACACAGGGGTAACCAGGGCAGTCTTCCACTTGTCTGGGAAGATTCCAGTTTGCAAGGAGATGTTGAATAGTTTGGTTAGTGGAGAGGCAAGTTCTTCCAGGGCGATCACTAGCAGTTTCATGTCTAGTGAATCACTGCCGATCCTGGTTTTGCTTAGAATCCTTTTAACATATTTAAAGGTCTGTGACCTCATGATTTGCCTGAAGTAGAAAGGTGGTTGACCATTTCTAAGGGAGAGTGGCAGGTTTGGGTTGATGGGATCCGTTGCATGTGAGGACTGGAGAAATTCAGGGGGAAGAACAGAGCTGAGGTCTGAGAAGGCCTTGTTAAAGACATCAGCCAGGTCTAAATGTTGCTTTAGTGGGCTAGATGCAGTGACTATTAGATCAGGTGGAGCTCTGGATTCTTTACCAGAGAGAGATCTAATGTTTTTCCAAAACTCACTGCCATTACCCTAGGTTTTCTCAATTTGTTCTTTATAGTATGAAGCTTTGGCTTGTCTTACTAGCCTGGTGCATTTATTCCTAGCCATTTTGTAGGCAGTGATGTCAGTTTGCCTGCCTGTCTCTCTAGCTATGTGCCAGAGATTGTCATGCTGTTTCATCAGAGCAATGAGTGGGCCTGTGAGCCAGGGGTTAATGGCCCCTTTTATTTTGACAGTTCTTACAGTTACATGCATTGCTGAATATAGTTGTAAAGTAACTATTATATACAGTATAAGTAAAGTAAGCGCTTGATTGAGAAAATTGGATGCCAGTGGTGGCGGGGAGGTATGAAGGGAGTGGAAGGAGGGTGTGGGTAGAAGGAGAGTCTGGTCTGAAGTGCGTAAAGTGGAGCCAGGAGGAGACAGATGGGAGGAGAAAGGTGCCTGGACACCAAGGGGAGTGGGGAAATGGAGGGAGGCAGGAGGAGAGGGTAGAGGAAGGGGTCAGAGTAAGGAGGGAGAAGGGTGAAAGGAGAGAGAAGTCATGGGTTATAATGAGGGTAGGGGAGAGGGGTATCAGGGAGTAGGAAGAAGGATAGTAGAAGGGCAAATGGGAGGCAGTTAGACAAAAACATACTGGGGGAAGGGAGGAGGGTGGGATTAGATGTGAAGAGATGTCGAGAGTGGAAGTAGAAGGAAGTAAAACACAGGTCACAAATTAATAGCAGCTGGAGATAAGGGAAGCAGAGAGAAGAGAAACAGCTAGATGGCTAGTGCTATCTGGAGGAGCTGGAAATCAGGTGTAGTGGGATAAGAGCAGAGTAGAAGCAGGAAGTACAAGGAGCAGCAAAAAAAGGGGAGGGGGTTGAGGTACTATTAGATGATTAGCAGCTGAATCAATTACTGCAGAAGTGGCCTAGTGGTAAGTGCAGCAGGCAACAGGTAGACCAGGCAAATGGGAGCCAGAGGTACAAATCCCAGGGGGAGGGAAAGAGGATGACAGAAGGGGAAGGGAGGGAGAGAAGCTGGTGAGGGAGAAAAGGGAGGAACAGGGAAATTAGGAGGAATGCACTGTAGAGTGCAACTAATTATATTAAGAGAGGGGGAGAGGAACTAGGGGGTGGCAGGAACCTTTAGTGGTCCGTCAGTATTAACAACTAATGGAGATTGGGGTCACATGACATCTGACAGCTATAATAGACAAGCTCGCTGAGGGTGGGTGGGGCAGCCACCGTGTTAGCAGCAGTGGGAAGCAACAGAGCCATCCAGAAGTCACTACCTACACTGTAGGAGCAGGCACAGTCCACGGTCACAGGAGGGTGGGGGGAGAGCTCTGAACACCCTGCGGGCACTGGAGGTGGTGGGTGAGCATGGAGTTGAGATGCCTAAGGAGAAATGGAGACAAAGGATTAGAAGGTCAGTGGTGCACAAAGAAGGCTGGAACACAGTGCAGCACAGTCATTCTCAACTAGCAGGGAAAAGCAGGATTAACGATTCTCAACCCGATGCAATACAGCAGAATCGCCACAGTAAAGCTTGTTCACTCAAAATCCCCTGAATGCAGACCCACAGAAGCCCCATACACTGCATAGTACAATCCTCCTTTAAACCCACGCTGCAGTCTAACACACACTGCAGTACATTAGCATTGCCTCTTAAAGCACCATCACAAAACTTTGGTCTGGTACCTGTGCAGCTGCTGAATAGAAACAATCTGTGAGCGTCCTCTAACACTAACCCTCTACTCAATAATACAGTTTTTTGCTTTTTTTATAATTTCTCCCTATGGCCCCCTTCTCACCGCAGTACTCCCATTCTTCGGGAGACACCTATGGCCTTGTACATCTCCGCTCATCTAGCCAGTTGCCAGAGCAGTCCATCCCCCCATGGAGCCTTGGTTATACCCCCAGGTGGGTACGGGGTGGGGCCCTCTACACCCCGACGTGTCTATGTTTCATCAGGGATGTTGTCGCGGGCACCAGTAGGGACATTGGGGATCAGGGCCCGGTGCTCCATCTACTGGGAGTGCTGCGGGGTGTTTCCTGGTTTTCTGGTCCACCCTTCAGGACATCAGCTCGCTAGGAGAGCCTAGGGGCAGAGGACACTAGGACGTGCATACGTTCTGGCTCCCGGCCGATGTCCTCCCTCCCTTCTTCCAGTCATCCTGCTGAACCTCCACCTGTGGTCACCCAGGTGGCAGTATAGCAGCGGGACAAGTGGTCCACCCACCCCGGAGAAGGAGAGCAGCCTCTGGATTCTCAATCCTCCTCACCCCCCCGGCTGACCCTCCAGCCACCCGAGTCCATTCCCGAACCTGGGTTGCTGGCACCACGAGCGGTAACCCTACCACTGTGCTGGTGGTCCGGCTTTAATAATACAGTTTTTGGTGCAACAGAGCCATCCAGAAGTCACTACCTGCACTGTAGGAACAGTTGCCATCTGCAGTCACAGGAGGGTGGGGGGAGAGCTCTGAACACTCTCCGTGGGCACTGGAGGTGGTGGGTGAGCGTGGAGCTGAGCTGCCTGAGGAGAAATCATCACTGTGTAACTTCCAGATATGGCATTTTCTCTACCTTCTACTGTTCCTCCCACCATTGTTTAAAAATTTTCTGGGATCCTTTATAAAACTATTGTACATCCACAACTACTGATTGCATTGAATTCCTAACTTGCCCCATTAATTCATTAATTTCTACTTCAACCTGAGATCTTATTTGGTCTGTCTCATTCCTTCTGATTCTGCAGTAGAGAACACCCAGTTTCACTTCTGATTTACCATCTGCAGAATATATTGTTTCATGTGCTTGCCAAATTAAGTTTTTTGAGGCCTAATATTTAAAAAGTTGGGCAAACGCAGCATTTCTGTTTGCACTGTGCTTGCCCCTGCCCACCTCCCTGCTCCTATAATATTCAGACAAATAGCACTCACCGACAGAGCAGCACTATCTGACTGAATGTCAGTCCATGTTGGTGCAGTGCTGCGTGAAACTACACTGCCCTGACATGGACCAGGGCTGCATATAGCCTAGTGAATAGCGTTGCCTGAAATGTGATCATGGCAAGTCCCCTGTGGGCCAAATTCAGCCCAGTCATGCAGATGAGTCCATTGAGCATGCAAGGCACTAAGGGGCCATTTGCACGCCCATTATGGGCTCATTTGCATGCAGTGCAGCAGCCCCTTAGCACATCTTTCACAGCAGAAACAAGAGCCCTGGTTGTCTAGTGGTTTCCCCCACCTCCCAATTGCCTGTGCCCGATTAAGTATTCCCTGGTGGTCCAGTGGGTCCCCCACCCCCAAGTGCCTGTTTCCTATAGTTTAATTTTTCCCTGGTGGTCCAGTGGCCCCCTAACCCCCAGTCATATCTGGACCACCCACCTGCCGAGAACCCCCACTCTGCACCCCCTTGTACCCCAAAAGCCTGTCCTCTGAACGTAGTGGCCAGCACAGTCCTCTTCTCACCTCCTTTGCTGGCCACCATCTAACAGTCATTAAGCAGGAGCACATACATGATTGTAACCCATGACTGTCAAATGGTGCCAGCTGAAAAGGTGAGAGGAGGGCTGTGTTGGCTGTCGTGTTCATGGGGTAGGAGGGTGTGGGATGGGGGTTCTTTGCAGGTGGGTGGGAGGTCTAGGTATGGTAGTGTGGTAAGGGGAAACCACTGGACCACCAGGGAATAATAAAACTAGAGGGAATGGGAAATCAGGGGGTGGGGGGCACCATAATGCCATAAGGGATACAGTATTGACTGGGTATTGGAGATTGGGGTGAACAGCTGTAGTACAGTCATGCTGCCATTGTGGGATGAGAGCATGGGCTTAATGCCCAGTTAAGAGGTGGTCTCTGGCAGTGGTAAACAGTGATGCTTTTGGGATGGTTTACTGATGATGCAAACCTTTGACTATGACACTGTGCTGGTATGCAAGAGAGGACCCTCTGAATTGCATAGGTGAAGCAGTACTATAACACCTTGGTGCTGTGGTTTGAGGGGCACTCACAGGGCCTCTGAATATGGCTGCATTTGGAGTGCTAGTGCAAACCCTGGGTTAGCACCAGCACTAGCCATGTTAGTGCTGGTTCTACCCTTTGACTATCATGCCTCTACTCTTTTATGTTCATCTATGTTTTGGGGTTCTAACTCCAAAGTCCCAATGGCTTGTGATCTCCACCAACTTTCCTATGGGGTGGGCTCCAGTTTCTTAATCAGTTGCACATTTATTGCACAGCTCTGTAGATTGCACACTCCCCACAGGAAATAAAATGGAATAGAAAAATGTCACCCCCTTTTCCAATAACTCTCTCAGTCCTAAAATCAAAACTCAAGGCCAGTCATTCAGCACAATGGTAGTGATCCTGCTCAAGATATGGCAATCTAAGTTTGGGAACAAGCTCAAGTCATTGGGGCTGGCTGGGGAAGGAGGCTTAAGTACCCCAGAGGACGCTTAGTAGCATGGGATCCCCACTGCAATACTGCATCTGGTTGCCACAATTAGTAGTGCAGCAGGGAACACAGAGTGTTGGGGAAACTAGCCTGGTTCTGCGATGCATGCTTGCATGCTCACACTTGGAGCTTCAAGTGAGCCAGCATCCTGTGGAAGTGGGACAAAGAGAACACAGAATAAACACTGGAGTGGGCAGTGTGATCCTGGGCATGCTCGGCCCTGCCTCATGCCACTAGTCACTCTCTCCCCCCAAGGCTCACCTGTCTTTACTCTCCCCTAGAGACAGGAGGTGTGTGTCTGGCAAGGCCGGCCCTGCCATGACGGGCAAGTTATGGGGTTGAAAGGCAGAAGGGTAAGTGCTAGGGATGCAGGGGTAGAGGGTTGGGCCCAAACTAGGGGATAGGAGCCGCACCAGCATATACTGTAATAAGAAGAAGAAAAAAAAAGTCCAACCTGGTCATCATTTCTAGTGCATGCCTGCTCTGTTTGTCAAGGTTTCTACTGTGGCCCTCCTTGCATGGTTCCACATTAACCACCCTTAAAAAAGAAATTACAGGCACAAAATAACTATACTGCTTATCATCCTTAGCCAGAACACCACATGCTCCCTTAATACCCGAAACCAAGAATAAGCACGCAGTGCACAATCACACATTTAGACATTGCTAATAACTTTTTAATACTAATAAATTACTCTTTTATATCCTACTACACATGGATCCTATAAACAATAATGGTATAAAGTCATATGAATAATGAATTCATGAACACAAGTTCAATGAAAGAAATATGAAGACTATGGCCTATATTCATGAACATTAACTCCAGCGTTAGCACCACTTTACTTTGCCTTTACTAACCTGATTCAGCAACCTCTCATGTTGTTCAATGGCACATTTAGTGGTGCTAATGTTGGAGATAATGTTTGAGAATACATGCCTGTGCCTTTAAATTGTGTACGGCCGTTTTGTCCCCAGACAAAATCTAGCGGTCACAACGACGCAGACATAATGTCGAAGTGATGAAAAGAAACCACTGAAAATGGCGCAGGGCATGTTACGTTGCCGACTAATAGTTGCTGTACACTTTCAAAAAAGGAACAAGTTGCTGTGCACACTGTGAGAGCGGTTCTTTGTCGGAGACACTGTCCATCGCACTCCACTGACATGGGTACATGCTGGTGACAACCGCACAACGTGCCAGGAAGGGAGACACAGGCTGAACTCACCCTGTGGCATTACACTGCTCCCAAAACTGTGGACAACTTACTGCATGCAATGTGCGCTGAGCACGGTGAGCTCTGGCTGCTCACTGTCTCTCTCCTTCACTCTAATGCATCAGCCCACACTACAGACCCTTTAACATGGCTCCAAAGAAACCCCGATACTCACATCAGACAGATGACAGTGATTTTGATTTGCTAGATCCCCTGGTAGGTGAGGGATTTACTCTTTCCAATGCAATCTAATGGCTAGAATGCGATGCTTGTGCATATATTTATTAAGAGGGAAAATGCTAATTTTAGAGAGGCTAAGCTGGTAGGCTGAAAATTCACTAAAAGTCTCTATAACTTTTAAAACCTCCAGAAGAGAGGTTTAAGGGTCCATGTCCTGAAGAAGAATATTGTCAGCATAGGACGCCACCTTCATCTCCTTTGATCCCACCACGATTCCTCTTATCCTAGGATTTTGCTTAACTTTAAGAGTTAATGGTTCTACAGGCATACTGGTGTAACGTTGCCATCAGAAATGTAATGGCTTTATTGCTACTGTCGGGGCATATTGCTGGCAACTTTTTTTTTCCTTATATTATCTATTTAAGCCCACTCTGGCTAGGGCTCAGTGGCAGCATACTGCCATCTGGGGCTCCTTCTCCCCCTGATCAGGGATCACTCTGCATGGCCGTGGGGGGGGGTTCATTAGGTAGCTAATTTGTCCTGTTCCAGCCTCCCAAGGACACCGGCGAACAGGACCAGCATCCAAGCGCTAAGCCGAGGTGAGGCATGGCTTCCACCATTCGTCTAATGATGCCCTCCCCTCCTGACAATGCCCACTAGTTGGTGTGGTGCCTGACCCACCCCAAGAGAGGAGAGTTGCCAATCGATGACTCAATCCAGCTCCTCCCCCCCCCCAGCCAACCCCCAGTGTCCCAGGCTCATTCCAGAACCCAGGTCGCCAGTGTAGTGTGAGGTGTGGCATCCAGCACCACAGCTCTCAGTGCCACCAGGCCTGTCAGCAACTTTTTGACTGGTGATTGTTTGTCCATGCCACATAGTGTCCGTGGCAATAAAACTGCTACATTTTTAATGGTGACGTTCCGTCCTTATGCCCTTTAAGTAAATCATAAAATGACAAATAACAAAACCTCACAAATTATCACACTTCCCTTCCCCAAAGGTACCCATTTTTTCTACCCTGATTCAGAAGATCTGTGACCACAATCCCTATTCGCCACAAGCTGGCCAACACTGGACTAGACTGTTCATCACTGAACTGGACTGGTCATCACTGGACTGGACAGTCATCACAGGGCTGGTTGGTCAGGGAGGTCTTCCTTAGCAGGACAGGGTGACTATTCCCTGCTGCCTGACTTTCCACTGGTCCCAGACCATTTTGCTGCTGATGTTAATTATAAAAACTGTGGCAAAAAGACTTCAAACGTCCTTAGTGGGAGGATGAGAAGGTTAGGGAGATTAATGAACCTGGAGGTCAGGGAATAAACTGAACTAGAATGTCAGGGATGTCTTCACAGGCAGGTCCGAATGGCTGTCCCAGCCATCTAGCTTACTGCTGCTTCCTTCTTGTATGCTGCAATTACCCCCTGAGGAACTTTCTTCACCCCTCACCCTTTTTGTTGCTCTGTGAGAAAAAGGAAAATGGATTTTTCTTTTACCTGCTACAGGTAAGTGTCTCTTTATAAACATAGATGTAATTCCTGCAGTACTACAATAGGTCACTAACCTTTGAATGGCAGAGCTACAGAAGAATAGTTGTGAGGTTGCTCTAGACATGTCATTGAGGGGATCTATGTTTTAGAGGAAAACCCTACATTCTGTAAGTAACAGAACAAGTTGGGATGATTAAAAAGGGGGATTCTAACTTATGCTGGATCCTCCACTGTACAGTAGTTATGACAGCTGGCAATCAAGGCAGTATTGTTATTTTAGGGTTATGATGATGTCAAAGAGCGGCATCGATCATCAATGAAACAAAAGTTGGCTACAGCCAAAGGGCTTGATTTGCCAATGGTAATGTTGTGCCCACTGTTGTACTGCACCATTCAGATGCTGCTCATCTTGAAGGACCTGTGGGTTTCTGGCAGCGAATGGCTCAGTTAAGTTCATCCTTGTTCATATCTAGACAGGAATAAAACAAACAATGAATGAAAAAATGGAAAAAGTGCATTGTTCCCTTATTACCATACACCCTGGAGGTGTTATCCCACTTGTAAAATGGTCTTTTTTTTGTTTAAAAAATATTTAGTTCAGGTGAGCTGTGAGGATGCCAGTGAATAATCAATGGTCATTTGATATTCTTGGACCAATGAGGTTACAGGATTTTTATGGCCCATTTTATAACTGAAGATAATGTAAGGTCACCTGTTGTGCCCACTGTTGTACCACAGCATTTGGATGTTGTTCCTCTTGAAGGAGTTGAGGCTGTCTGGCAGCAAATGGCTGACAGCAGTGGGTGACTTGCAGATAGAGGGGGTTTCTAGGAAAGCCAGGAGATTGTTAAGGAAAAATAAATAGATGAGACACAGAATAAAAGAAAGGGTACTGTGTCTTATCTTGCCGATCTGCGTTGGGTAGTTATTCATTGACAGTGATTCAGAGGGATGCCTGAAACTGGGAATAATAAATTTAAGAGGACTAACCACTGTGGTTATGGGAAAGACTTTGGAAGAGAAAAATGTTTAGATACATTTCAGCTTATAAGATTGATATTCTCCTACTTACTTTATAATTATTTATGTTAACAGAACTGGGTTGGAATGCAGTTTCTACCCTTGCCTTGTGGACTCAAACAAGATTGAGAGCTTGAGTTTATGAAATCATGATTGCTAGTTCATAACCAAGGTTTTAGTTATTTACATAGTGCCCCCAAACAAACAAAAACGTTTCAAGTGGGCCTGGTATCAGTATCAGGGGTACAACCCCTTGGAATGCGGTACCTATGCACCCAGGAATCACCCCACTCTGGAACCAATGCAGTGCAATAAGAGTTTCCACAAGGAACATGCAACTTATCACTTTAAATAATAATTGCAGAGACAATGAATTCAAACACAAGAACAGGGAACTTAATTAGGGCCTGTAAGTCCCTAAATGGGAAAAAGGGGTTGGGTAAATAACAAGGTAGTATGGTACAGTTCCAGCTAGTAAATGTAGTAGTAGTAGTAAATCATTTTTTTATTCATAAGAATAAAGGATACATTCAATTGAGCAGAGCTCACTTTCAATGAAGTTCCATTCCAAGTACAAAAGCATATAGTTACACATTAATACAACATACTAACACACACTTGACACAATTACATTATAACAACTGGAAGCAGCAATAAAGTCAACATATCGAAATCAATAATCAGTAATTAAAGTGAATAACAGTTATTATAGGTTGTAATATTATTAGGCCCAGTCGTACACCATTTTATTAATTCTGCGTTATTATTTTAGGATCCATAACATCTTAAATTTGGGGGAGATTTATTCCATAAATTAAGTCCCCTAAAAGAGATGGACGCTCTCCCTATATTCAGATTACAATTTATCAAGACATATTGGACTCCAAGAGAAGTCCTCAGGCCCTCCCTTACTACCCTAAGTTCAAAGAGATCAATAATATAATCAGGTACCTCCTTATTCCATACCTTGATCATAAACTGTAATAAGTGTAAATTTCTACTTACTGAGGGTTTAAGCCAATTCAGCTCTCTAAATAGCATGCACCGATGAGTTTTATAGGGTGTATCCCTGATGAAGCGGGCCATTCTACTAAACACTAAGTCTACTTTATTTATGAGCACTCCATTAGCCCCTCCATATAACAAGTCTCCATCATCAAGGACTGGCAGTAATAAGGAGTTGACCACATTTAAACGCACCTCTCTGGACATATATCTTTTGTACCTATACAAGGCACCTAGCTTTCTGTTCATACCTCCTATAAGAAAATCTATTTGAGGATCCCAGCTTAAGCAAGAGTCTAATCAGACACCAAGATATTTATATAAATCAACTTGCTTAATAACAGTGCCATCAAAAGCATTAATATCTGAATGAAGATCCTGTTTTTTATTATTTTTGTTCTTAAATAGGAGTGACTGAATTTTACTGGAATTCAGAATCAAATGGTGCCTCTTAAAAAAGTCCTGTACGTCATCAAAAGCTGATTGTAACTTTGTATAAATTGAATCCAATGTTGCCCCCTCTACATACAGTATGGTGTCATCTATGTATGGATGACACCGAGCATCAGTTGATGCAAGCTTGAGTTCATTTATATAGATGTTAAATAACAGAGGCCCTGTGATCGCAAATTATCTCACTGTAAGTATTACCTGAGCAACCGCTCCCGTCGTCACGGGGCAAAAACCACACCACTGGGTTTTGTCTTAACGTCGCTTTATTTGATCAAATCTTTCACATGCATGCGGGAGTTCTGCAAAAGAGAAAGCTCCCTGATTACAATTTACAGCAACTTTTTATAAGCTAGATTCTGCACTTCTTATCTTGAAAAATACCAACATTTCAGTATAAGCCAATCATATTACAGAATAACAAGTTGATACCAATGTAACAGAAAAACAAGTTGATACCAATGTATGGGGTACTTTTCCACTGCTTATTCCATTTCTTTCCCAATACTTCTTGATACATATGCCTGGGTCAGTCTGACCTGAGTGAAACAATGAGTTTCACTCACAGCATAGCAACGTACAGCTTGCCTTCAATGCCTCAACGTGCTGTTATCTTATATTTTGCCCAAGCATGTTATTATCTTATATTTTGTCCGAGCCTGTTATTCAGGCTGGTACAACCAGTTCTACCCAGTTTTTTCTTGCTTTCTGTTCCTACAAATGTACCTCAAGTAACCTCAGTATCATTCTATAACCCTGTAAAAAACAGTATGAACTCAGAAATTTCTACTACATTCATTATGACTTTGTTACAGCATGGCTTTCAAAGCAAGCATAGCTTCAAGGCATATAATAGCAAATATAGCTTTAGGATATATAAAAATTCCCTCACACTCTCCCCCCTTTTGATACTTTGTATCAACTTTGTGAACTATTACATCTTAGTCACGTCTGGTACATCATAGAATGGGAACACCCCGACTAATTCGCTAGGGTCTTGGTCCTTGGGGTGTAATAAGGGGTGCAGCTGGGTGATGGCATGTGGCGACAAGGTGCTACACAGTCGTTGCAAGAGAAATTTGAGCAACACAGTCAGGAGCCATAATGCCAGTATCACCACCACGATTACTGCCACCCAGTGGAGGAGGGTAGTGCCCCAGTCACCAAATATGCTTGAGAACCATAACCAGGGGTCCCAGCCCTGCGATATAGGTGCATGCTCACTAAGAACATGCTGCTGTAGCGTTTTTATTCCCTCAATCACTTGCTCTAGTTCCTGGGAGTTATCAGGTATGTAGGTGCAGCATTCCTCCCCTATAATGGCGCACACCCCCCCTTGCGAGGCTAATACATAATCAAGTGTGGCTCTATTCTGCAAAGCTACGATTCTAGGGCTTTAATTTCAGCTGTCAGCAAAGCAGTTGATTTCAAGGTATCATTAATTAACGCTTCAACTCATAGCTTAACTGGTCAATGTAATGCATGTTCTGAACAACCCCACCATGGGAAGATTCCTGCCCCAAATTTTCTCCCACTGGGACACGTTTATTCGTGTTCTGCACCTCCCTTTTGAACTTGATTTATATAGCTTACACGCTGATGTATAGCAGATGCATTGTACTTATATACATGGGCGCGGGGTGGAGTGTGCTAGATAGCAGCAACCTGTCCACCCCATAGGTAGAAAAAGATAAGCCCTATCCCCGCATACCCAGTATAGACCTGACAGACTGCCCACGGCAGTGAAATCAGGATGTACTGTGTGGGCATCTGCTTGAGAGCAGTTGGTTATGGTGGACTCGGACTTGGTGGTGCTGTTGTAGTGCCTACAATATTGGCACGTGGACCATCCCAGTGGCGCTAAACTCATGGTTAATTGCTTATTACACAGACAGAGCCTGGCTGATATATTCTGCTGTCTTACGTCTAGATACAACGGGGTTGACACATTTGTATCATTCGGTGGGCTGTACCATGCAGTAAAATCGTGCCCCCGAAACACAGTTAGGTTTTTTATTTTGTTTGTAGCATAATCTGGGGCATTAGTGATGTTTCTTCCCCTGATGGCACTGAGAATCTCGCTGGCCTCAGTGCTATTTACAGGCCTGGGTTTTAGGTGGAGCCCTACGGCTGCAGAGAAAGGAGAGCTAGTGCATACATAGCAATCAGAGACATTAGCATTATTAGCATGTAAGTTCATTAAAGTCCACCAAGTGTTCGTAATGTGCAATGGCTCTTTGCTGCGGTGGGAGCAGTTGCCCCCCTCGTATCCAGAGCCCCATAGCAAAAATAGCAGCGATAGTCCGAACGAAAACAAAATGATAACAATTTTCATGGTTGCTCAGTTCACTGTGCAATGGTATCGACTGTAGAAGCTGTCACCAAGCGACAATGAGATGCGTGAATCCACGTTTCTCTCTCCGCGATCTTTATGGCAGTGGCGGTAGTCAGGAGCACTTGAAACGGTCCTCACCACCTCGGGGCGCACCACTTCTTTCTTCGGAAGTCCTTGATAACCACGAAGTCTCCTGGCTGTATCCTATGCAAGGGTCCCTCCAAGGGAACTGGAAGTACAGCTTTTACCCTAGGATAGAGAGATCTTAAAACAGCATTAAGAGATAAACAGTAGGCAATCATTTCATTATCTAAACCGTGCAATGTTATTCGGTTTTGTGGGAAGGGGACATTTGTCATTCTGAGGGGCCTTCCCATCAAAATTTCATGAGTGATAAACCCATGGGGCCAGCTCTTCCCTCATACTCATTAGGGCTATTGGTAGTGCCTTTACCCAACTAAGGCCAGTATCTGCCATAATTTTGGTCAATTTCAGCTTTAATGTCTGATTTGCCCTTTCTACTGCCCTCCCGATTTGGGTGGTATGCACAGTGTCGTAAATCCACTTGCAGTGCCTCACACAAGGTTCTGATGACTTCATTTGCAAAATGCGAGCCATTATCGCTGGAGAGCCGGGTGGGAATCCCCCACCTTGGTATGATTTCTCTAATCAGGGCCTTTGCTACTGTACAGGCCGTGGTTTTCCGTACTGGGAATGCCTCTACCCACTTTGAAAACATATCTATAATCACTAAGCAATATTTATACCCTTCACATGGGTTTAGCTCAATAAAATCCATCATTAAATGTTCAAAAGGTCCTGTAGGAAAAGGGTGGGCAGAGGGGGTTACTTGGAGTCCTCTGCCAATATTATTTTGCATACATATTACACACTTTTTACAAAAATCTTCAGCATATACGGTAAAGCCAACAACATACTAATGTTTATTTACAAGATCGACTACTCCACTTTTTGAAACACGATTGGCCCCATGGGCTAATTTATAAAAAGGAAATACTGCGAGGGCAGGCAGAGCCTGCCATCGGGTTTATCCACACCTTAGTGCTAGCATCAAATTTACAGTTTGTTTGCCAGTTATGTTTCTCTTTTGCACTGGCCAACTGTTGTAAAGTTGCAACATCCTTTACTGAGAATAAATCAAGTTGGTTAGTTACAGTCAAAGACATTTGAAATTTCGGAATACTCCCAGAAAGAGCTGCTTCCTTTGCAGCTGCATCAGCCCTCACATTTCCTGCAGAAACAAAATCTTGGTTAGAAGTATGGGCTTGACATTTTACGATTGCTAACTTTTCTGGCTTCTGGATTGCTAACAAAAGATTTTTTACCAAATTGCATGCGCAATAGGTTTTCCAGCTGCTGTTAAACCCTCTGTGTTTCCATAGGTTGCCAAAATCATGAGCTACCCCAAATGCATATCGACTATCTGTGTATATGTTAACTGTTTTACCCCGCTATTATACAAGCTCTCGCCAGAGCTATGAGTTCAGCAGCTTGGGCTGACATTCGTGGGGGTAACTTTGCTCCTTCCACGACATAGTTTTGAGTACACACTGCATAACCTACCAAGGGGGATCCTTTTTCATCTTTTTGTGCCGAGGCGGCAACAAATAATTCTAAGTCTGCGTTTTGTATGGGTACGTCAGTGATATCCGGTCGAGGCTTACAGTCTAAATCAATCCCTTGCCCACAGTCGTGCTCCTCCCCCTCCTCCGAGGTGGGGAGCAAAGTCACTGGGTTTAAAGTGATGCACCTTTTCAAAGTTGTGTTAGACATGGTTAGTAACACATTTTGATACTGAAGCAATCGTGCAAGTGTTAAATGAGCTGTGCGAGCTTGTAGCAGAATAGAATGCACAGAATGAGGCACATGCACCGTCAAAGCACAGAATCCTACCAGATCCACGCATGCCAACACCGCTTCAGTAGCCGCTGCCACCAACTGCAAGCAAGACACCATCCCACATACCACTGAGTCCAAACGCTTTGAGTAATATGCTATGGGCCTCTGTCCCCCTCCATGTTCCTGTGTCAATACAGCTGACATGTAACCTCCTTTACCATTCACAAACAGATTAAAACCCTTCTCATAATTTGGTAGTCCCAAACAAGGACTTGTAACCAATACATTTTAAGTTTCAGAAACAGATCTCAGATCAGGTGTCCACCTGATCTTCTCAGTCATCTGCATTTTCTTGCCAAATATGGCTTCATGGAGGGGTTGTGCCAACATAGCATAATCCACGATCCAGGCTCTACAATAGCCCACCATACCCAAAAAAGACATCATTTGCTGCTTGGTAACTGGGCGTGGCCAAGCTGTTATGTTCTTAATTCTCTCAGGGTCTAACTTTCTACCACTGCCAGACAACACATGACCCAAATATTTTACTTGCTCTCTACACAATTGCAATTTTTCTCAAGACACTTTATGCCCATTCTCAGCCAAGAAAAGTAATAAAGCTTTTGTATCCTGTTCATTTGCTTCCTTACTAGGGCTAGCAAGCAATAGATCATCCACATACTGTATTGGAATTTGCTGCCGATGGGAGACCTAAAGCGGATAGATTCTCTCTCATTTGAGCTGAGAATACTGCTGAGACTCAGCATAGCCTTGGGGCATGCGAGTCCAGGTCCACTTTTCCCTTTGTAGGTGAATGCAAATCATCCTGGCTACTGGGTTCTATCACGATACTATAAAACGCATTTGCTAAATCAATGACCATGAAATAACAGCTGTTATGTGGAATGGATGACAATACTGTAATCGGGTTTGGCACTACCGGAGTACGTACATGTACTGCTTCATTTACCACTCTCAGGTCCTGCACAAAGTGGTAACTTCCATTTAGCTTTCTCACTGGTAAAATTGGTGTATTTACCATTGCATATGGGCAGGGGATGATTACTCCCCTTTCCACTAATGCTGCATGCACTGGGGCTATTCCCTCCTCCGCCTCTTTACCCAGCGGATATTGATGCCTATTCGGTCTGTAAGAGGACTTTGCTTGACCATAGAGGTTGTGCATTCTTCAGTAATCCCACATCATACTTTGATTCTGCCCATAGCTTTGCTGGTAACTCATTTATCCAACTTACACTCTCCTGCATGCCTATTTCTTCACAAACCTTTCACACATTCACTTCTTTTCATCCACTCATTCTTAACCTTTCTGTTAATTATGTATTTTTCCAGTTCCCAGCCCTTGATATTAGCTTGCTTCCTACCGTTCCCAATCACACAACTGTACCATTTTTGTTACCCATGGTCTCAATTCCTTCCACTCAAGGGGGTTCTCTTGCCATGGAAATGTGCGTATGACCCTGGCTCTTGAATACTTTTAATTGCTCTGCATTCAGCCTCACTGAAGCTGCACACGATCCTTTGCCACATATATCTCTGACACCAGATGGCCTGTTCTACTGGCTGTTTTCCCCACTATTTGCACTCATAAGTTAGGTCCGACCCCACTGCATAATGTGTTGTACAATGCAAATCTGTCTGTAACTGCAACTGGCCATGTGTTACTACTTGCCCATTCTTGTAGCCAGCCCACCTCCTTTGGTTCTGTTAATTCCTACTATACAGCCAATCCCCTGTTCTTTCTGCCAAACATGGATACAAACCCACCCCTGGCGCTTCTATATTAACCCCCTCTGGGGTACAAGTAATGTGTGCATTTACCTTTGACAGGAGATCCCTTCCCAATAAATTCACAGGACAGGTTGTGCTACTGAGGAAAGCATGTTGTAATTCCATTTTTCCACACCGAACCGGTAATGAGATTGTTAATTGCTCTCTTTGTGGTACTCCTGATGCCCCTATTGTTGTCACCATTCGACTGGATAAGGGTGCATTTAACTTGCCTCTTTGAATTACTGACATCGAGGCACCTGTGTCTATCAAGAAGGTCAACTTTGTGTTCATGATTATTAAGTCTATTACTGGACTACCTTCTGGCGTTGTTGAAGCACATAGCATTTGTGAAAAGGGGGAGGGGGAGTGTTCCTCTAACCTTCAGCTGTCATTGGCAAAGCCAACATTATTAGTCCAGAACTGAGGATCCCGAGGATTTCCACTCCAACCTTGCTGCTGATTGGGCTGCCACTGTTGTGGAGCAGGAGGGGGTGGTGGCGGAGGCAAGAGGGCATTGGAATCTTGATTTCGCTGCCACTGATTTGCCTTTACAAAATTTCTTGCTATGTGTCCCTGTTCTCCACAAGCAAAGCAGATGATACCACCTCCCGGTCCGGGTCTTTGTCCTGCCGATCCTTCCAATGGTTGCCCTTTTCCCCCTCCTCCCTGTGGATAACCTCCATTATTTCGTCCTCTCTGTCTTCTTCTGTTGCCATTTCCACCTCCCGGTTGGGGCTGCTTACTGTCTCTCTCAAAATACATTAGCTGAGCCTTTTCCAGCTTTTCTTTCTTTTCCTTTTGTATCTCCTTCTGCTGTCTCTCAGTATGTTCAGCATACGGCACTAGGTCGGCCATTTTCTTTGTCTCCCATCCAATGCACACTGTGGTAACTCCCAATCTAATTGGCTCACTCAGTCAGGTGCAAAAAGCCATACCCAACTGATGCTGGTATGCGGGATTATCCAGCCCAATACTGGAAAATTGCCTAAAGACCCCCTCCAATCGTTCCTTGTAATCACGTACTGATTCCTCATCTTTTTGTCTCGTATCCCGGATGCGAGACCAGTCTGCCACATCTCTGTATTTTTCCCGTAGTTTTATGCACACCGCGTTAAATTGTGGCATAATTTGGTTCCTTGGCTTCTCTTGGTCCCAGGCCTCTTTTACTTCCTCCCACCTGCCCTTTAATGTCCGTCTAAGACACTCTCCAACCTCAGTCGTAGACAGTTCATACATTTTTATTAAGTTTGTTAATTCCTTTATATATTCTTCTAAGTTATCTTGAGGCTTTGGTACATCTTTCAGGGCCTCTCTCAGCTCCTCAGGATTCCATGGGCGGTCTACTTCAATGTATTTAGGGACTGCAGGCTGGTCGTTGGTAGCCAGTCTTCCTGCCTCGGGATGTGGGTTGGGATAACGTATCAAAGGCAACTGCTGTGTTAGTTTCTTTCTTCCCCCTGCCTGTTTTGGGCCCTTAGTCCTTGCATCAGTTTGCCTAAACATCCAAGCCTTCCCATCTCCCTTGCCCTGTACCTTCCCTTCCAGTGACATAGATTCCACTGCTTCAACCAGGTCCTCTTCCCCCTCTTCACTCCCTACCTCCTCGTCTGACTGAACGGGTGTGGGGGATTTTGGGCTTTTTCTGGGGACTGTGACCACAGCCTCCTGCACCAGAGTCACAGGAGGATGTGGAACAGGCGTGTCGCTAGTCAATTGGGCAGCCTGTTGAATGCCCTGTGCCGGTTGTACTACTTGGCCCGGCTGGACTATCAGTGCTTGTTGAGCAGGTAGGGCAGCAGGCACAGCCGGGGCAACCTGTTCTGGTGGCGATCTGGCACCACCCTCCCTGTGGGACCGCGGAACAGTTGGGGAGGGGCTGATATGGTGGAGGGTATCGTGATGATGAAACACCCTCTCACGGTGTTCAGTATCTTCCTTCTTGTTTTACCATTAACCCTCTCACTTGATTTTTATATCGCTTTCTGCCTCTCTTTCCCATATTCTAAACTCTGACCAGTCTACCTTGCACCCTTTTGTTTGCTCTTTTCTTTTTCTTCCAATGCTATCCTTGCTTCCTTTAGTACATCTATACTAAAAGTACCTATAAGGGAAATATTTCCCTGGTCAACTTATGCCATTGTCCTATCTCAGAGACCGAATCCTGGCCAAACTTATCAACCATACATTTTGCTGGTCCAGATAATACTAACTCTGGACACAGGCTATCTTTTGTTCCTTTGTTTCCCATTCTCTCTAGGCCTGTTCTTTATAGTGCACACTCGCTCCAAGGTATACTTGTACTTACAGTGATGATGAGTGTCGCCGGCCCGTAGGCATCACGTCCTGATGGGGTTCCACAAAAATGTCCTTCTTTTTGTCCAAGGGAAGCAACCCGGTCACGAGGTGACATGGACCGAAGAACTCATCCTGCCGACTACGCCAAAACTGTGATCATAAATTCTCTCACTGTAAGTATTACCTGAGCAACCACTCCGCTGTCACGGGGCCAAAACCACACCACTGGGTTTTGTCTTAACGTCGCTTTATTTGATCAAATCTTTCACATGCATGTGGGAGTTCTGCAAAGAGAAAGCTCCCTTATTACAATTTACAGCAGCTTTTTATAAGCTAGATTCTGCACTTCTTATCTTGAAAAATACCAACGTTTCAGTATAAGCCAATCATATTACAGAATAACAAGTTGATACCAATGTAACAGAAAAACAAGTTGATACCAATGTATGGGGTACTTTTCCACTGCTTATTCCATTTCTTTCCCAATACTTCTTGATACATATGCCTGGGTCAATCTGACCTGAGTGAAACAATGAGTTTCACTCACAGCATAGCAAAGTACAGCTTGCCTTCAATGCCTCAACAAGCTGTTATCTTATGTTTTGCCCAAGCTTGTTATTATCTTATATTTTGTCCGAGCCTGTTATTCAAGCTGGTACAACCAGTTCTGCCCAGTTTTTTCTTGCTTTCTGTTCCTACAAATGTACCTCAAGTAACCTCAGTATCATTCTATAACCCTGTAAAAAACAGCATGAACTCAGAAATTTCTACTACATTCATTATGACTTTGTTACAGCATGGCTTTCAAAGCAAGCATAGCTTCAAGGCATATAATAGCAAATATAGCTTTAGGATATATAAAAATTCCCTCACAGCCCCAAATTGAACCTTGGGGAATTCTATTTTTGATTTCCAGTACTCTAGATTTAAAAGGGCCCACTTCCACAAACTGACTACATCCAATCAAATAGGAGGAAACCATTTCACCAACAGGGGAGACAAGCCAATCTCACTGAGTCTGGACAGGAGCACCCGATGGTTAAGGGTGTCAAAGGTCTTTGAAAGATCAATAAACAAGGCTCCTATCATTAGCCTCCTGTCCAGACTCAGACGAAGATCACTTACCACCCTAATCAAAGCTGTTTGTGTGCTATGAAGTGACCTGAACCCTGATTGAAATGGGTACATTTTATTATGTTCTTCCAAGAATCCTTTCAATTGATGAGATATTATTTTTTCAAATATTTTTGAAATCTGTGGCAACTGCGAGATGGGTTAATAATTGCCCAGCTCGCTGTTGTTCCCAGACTTAAATATAGGTCTCACTTTAGCGACCTTCCATCCCAAAATTCCCCACTAATACAGGACAAATTAAAAATAAAGGCCAGGGGGTGCGCTATACAGGAAGCCGCATATTTTAGCAGTCTAGATGGGATCTCATCATGTTCCTTGGCTTTAAACATTTTTAACTTTAAAAGTTCTGTACGTACCTCCTGTGGAGTAATATAATCAAAATCGAAACCACCTTTTCCTCTAGCATCTATTCTAGTTCCCTCTAAATTGTGCTCCAGAACACTATCCAAATCTAGATGAGCCCTGGCCACAGAGACCAAAGAACCCACCTTAGAAAAATAATAATTGAAAACATTAACCATTCCCTCCCCTAAGGGCAGTGTAATACCATCAACTTCTATCTCATTTATGTGAGACAGTTTATTTTTCCCCCATTAAATCAGAGATGATCCCCCAAAACCTTCTTGGATTCTTCTTATGATTATCATTGAGTTTAGATCGAACAAATTCTTGTTTGGCAGACCTTACTTTACTGGTGTACAGTTTGTGGGCCTGCCTGTAAAGGGCCCAATCTTGATCTGACTTGGTCTTTTTGGCCTTTACCCATTTTTTATTTCTGTCTCTCCTAACTTTATGAAGTTCTGGGGAAAACAAAACATTCCCTTTATTCTTGGTTATCCTAGACTTTAAGGGTGCATGTTTATTACAGATTTGTAACAATTTGTCTGGAAAAAATTCCCAAGCTGCTGAAGGTATGGGAATCAATACCAGCCAAGGTTTTAGTTATTTGCATAGTGCCCCAAACAAAACAAAAAAGTTTTAAGTAGGCCTGGTATCAGTATCAGGGGTACAACCCCTTGGAATGTGGTATCTATGCACCCAGGAATCACCCCACTCTGGAACCAATGCAGTGCAATAAGAGTTTCCACAAGGAACATGCAACTTATCACTTTAAATAATAACTGCAGAGACAATGAATTCAAACACAAGAACAGGGAACTTAATTAGGGCCTGTAAGTCCCTAAATGGGGAAAAAGGGGTTGGGTAAATAACAAGGTAGTATGGTACAGTACCAGCTAGTAAATGTAGTAGTAGTACATCATTTTTTTATTCATAAGAATAAAGGATACATTCAATTGTGCAGAGCTCATTTTCAATGAAGTTCCATTCCAAGTACAAAAACATATAGTTACACATTAACACAACACACTAACACACACTTGACACAATTACATAATAACAACTGGAAGCAGCAATAAAGTCAACATATCGAAATCAATAATCAGTAATTAAAGTGCATAACAGTTATTACAGGTTGCAATATTATTAGGCCCAGTCGTACACCATTTTATTAATTCTGCATTATTACTTTAGGATCCATAACATCTCAAATTTGGGGGAGATTTATTCCATAAATTAAGTCCCCTAAAAGAGATGGACGATCTCCCTATATTCAGATTACAATTTATCAAGACATATTGGACTCCCAAGAGAAGTCCTCAGGCCCTCCCTTACTACCCTAAGTTCAAAGAGATCAATAATATAATCAGGTACCTCCTTATTCCATACCTAGATCATAAACTGTAATAAGTGTAAATTTCTTCTTACTGAGGGTTTAAGCCAATTCAGCTCTCTAAATAGCGTGCACCGGTGAGTTTTATAGGGTGCACCCAAGATGAAGCAGGCCATTCTACTAAACACTAAGTCTACTTTATTTATGAGCAATCCATTAGCCCCTCCAAATAACAAGTCTCCATCATCAAGGACTGGCAGTAATAAGGAGTTGACCACATTTAAATGCACCTCTCTGGACATATATCTTTGGTACATATACAAGGCACCTAGCTTTCTGTTCATACTTCCTATGAGAAAATCAATTTGAGGATCCCAGCTCAAGCAAGAGTCTAACCAGACACCAAGATATTTATATAAATCAACTTGCTTAATAACAGTGCCATCAAAAGCATTAATCTCTGAATGAAGATCCTGTTTTTTATTATTTTTGTTCTTAAATAGGAGTGACTGCATTTTACTGGAATTCAGAATCAAATGGTGCCTCTTAAAAAAGTCCTGTACATCGTCAAAAGCTGATTGTAACTTTGTATAAATTGAATCCAGTGTTGCCCCCTCTACATACAGTATGGTGTCATCTATGTATGGATGACATCGAGCAACAGTTGATGCAAGCTTGAGTTCATTTATATAGATGTTAAATAACAGAGGCCCCAAATTGAACCTTGAGGAACTCTATTTTTGATTTCCAGTACTCTAGATTTAAAGGGGCCCACTTCCACAAACTGACTACGTCCAATCAAATAGGAGGAAACCATTTCACCAACAGTGGAGACAAGCCAATCTCATTGAGTCTGGACAGGAGCACCCGATGGTTAAGGGTGTCAAAGGTCTTTGAAAGATCAATAAACAAGGCTCCTATCATTAGCCTCCTGTCCAGACTCAGATGAAGATCGCTTACCATCCTAATCAAAGCTGTTTGTGTGCTATGAAGTGACCTGAACCCTGATTGAAAAGGGTACAGTTTATTATGTTCTTCCAAGAATCCTTTCAATTGACGAGATATTATTTTTTCAAATATTTTTGAAATCTGTGGCAACAGCAAGACGGGCTGATAATTGGCCAGCTCGCTCTTGTTCCCAGACTGAAATATAGGTATCACTTTAGTGACCTTCCATCCCTCTGGAAATTCCCCACTAATACAGGACAAATTAAAAATAAAGGCCAGGGGGTGTGCTATACAGGAAGCTGCATATTTCAGCAGTCTAGATGGGATCTCATCATATCCCTTAGCTTTAAACATTTTTAACTTTAAAAGTTCTGTACGTACCTCCTGTGGAATAATATAATCAAAATCGAAACCACCCTTTCCTCTAGCATCTATTCTAGTTCCCTCTAAATTGTGCTCCAGAACACTATCAAAATCTAGATGAGCCCTGGCCACAGAGACCAAAGAGCCCACCTTAGAAAAATAATAATTGAAAACATTAACCATTCCCTCCCCTAAGGGCAGTGTAATACCATCAACTTCTATCTCATTTATGTGAGACAGTTTATTTTTCCCCATTAAATCAGAGATGATCCCCCAAAACCTTCTTGGATTCTTCTTATGATTATCGTTGAGTTTAGATCGAACAAATTCTTGTTTGGCAGACCTTACTTCACTGGTGTACAAACTGCAGGCCTGCCTGTAAAGGGCCCAATCTTGATCTGACATGGTCTTTTTGGCCTTTACCCATTTTTTATTTCTGTCTCTCCTAACTTTATGAAGTTCTGGGGAAAACAAAACATTCCCTTTATCCTTGGTTATCCTAGACTTTAAGGGTGCATGTTTATTACAGATTTGTAAAAATTCATCTAGAAAAAATTCCCAAGCTGCTGAAGGTATGGGAATCAATACCAGCCAAGGTTTTAGTTATTTGCATAGTGCCCCCAAACAAAAAAAAATGTTTTAAGTAGGCCTGGTATCAGTATCGGGGTACAACCCCTTGGAATGCGGTACCTATGCACCCAGGAATCACCCCACTCTGGAACCAATGCAGTGCAATAAGAGTTTCCACAAGGAACATGCAACTTATCACTTTAAATAATAACTGCAGAGACAATGAATTCAAACACAAGAACAGGGAACTTAATTAGGGCCTGTAAGTCCCTAAATGGGGAAAAAGGGGTTGGGTAAATAACAAGGTAGTATGGTACAGTACCAGCTAGTAAATGTAGTAGTAGTACATCATTTTTTTATTCATAAGAATAAAGGATACATTCAATTGAGCAGAGCTCATTTTCAATGAAGTTCCATTCCAAGTACAAAACATATAGTTACACATTAACACAACACACTAACACACACTTGACACAATTACATAATAACAACTGGAAGCAGCAATAAAGTCAACATATCGAAATCAATAATCAGTAATTAAAGTGCATAACAGTTATTACAGGTTGTAATATTATTAGGCCCAGTCGTACACCATTTTATTAATTCTGCGTTATTATTTTAGGATCCATAACATCTCAAATTTGGGGGAGATTTATTCCATAAATAAAGTCCCCTAAAAGAGATGGATGATCTCCCTATATTCAGATTACAATTTATCAAGACATATTGGACTCCAAGAGAAGTCCTCAGGCCCTCCCTTACTACCCTAAGTTCAAAGAGATCAATAATATAATCAGGGACCTCCTTATTCCATACCTTGATCATAAACCGTAATAAGTGTAAATTTCTTCTTACTGAGGGTTTAAGCCAATTCAGCTCTCTAAATAGCATGCATCGATGAGTTTTATAGGGTGTATCCCTGATGAAGCGGGCAATTCTACTAAACACTAAGTCTACTTTATTTATGAGCAATCCATTAGCCCCTCCATATAACAAGTCTCCATAATCAAGGACTGGCAGTAATAAGGAGTTGACCACATTTAAACGCACCTCTCTGGACATATATCTTTTGTACCTATACAAATCACCTAGCTTTCTGTTCATACCTCCTATGAGAAAATCTATTTGAGGATCCCAGCTCAAGCGAGACTCTAACCAGACACCAAGATATTTATATAAATCAACTTGTTTAATAACAGTGCGATCAAAAGCATTAATCTCTGAAGATTAATGCTTTTGATGGCACTGTTATTAAGATGAAGAATTATAAGATAAGATTATGAAGATCCTGTTTTTTTATTATTTTTGTTCTTAAATAGGAGTGACTGCATTTTACTGGAATTCAGAATCAAATGGTGCTTCTTAAAAAAGTCCTGTACATCGTCAAAAGCTGATTGTAACTTTGTATAAATTGAATCCAGTGTTGCCCCCTCTACGTACAGTATGGTGTCATCTATGTATGGATGACACCGAGCATCAGTTGATGCAAGCTTGAGTTCATTTATATAGATGTTAAATAACAGAGGCCCCAAATTGAAATTTGGGGAACTCTATTTTTGATTTCCAGTACTCTAGATTTAAAAGGGCCCACTTCCACAAACTGACTACGTCCAATCAAATAGAAGGAAAACCATTTCACCAACATGGGAGACAAGCCAATCTCACTGAGTCTGGACAGGAGCACCCAATGGTTAAGGGTGTCAAAGGCCTTTGAAAGATCAATAAACAAGGCTCCTATCATTAGCCTCTTGTCCAGACTCAGATGAAGATCGCTGACCACCCTAATCAAAGCTATTTGTGAGCTATGAAATGACCTGAACCCTGACTGAAATGGGTACAGTTTATTATGTTCTTCCAAGAATCCTTTCAATTAACGAGATACTGTTTTTTCAAATATTTTTGAAATCTGTGGCAACAGCGAGATGGGCTGATAATTGCCCAGCTCGCTCTTGTTCCCAGACTTAAATATAGGTCTCACTTTGGAGACCTTCCATCCCTCTGGAAATTCCCCACTAATACAGGACAAATTAAAAATAAAGGCCAGGGGGTGCGCTATACAGGAAGCTGCATATTTCAGCAGTCTAGAGGGGAATCTCATCATGTCCCTTGGCTTTAAAAATGTTTAACTTTAAAAGTTCTGTACGTACCTCCTGTGGAGTAATATAATCAAAATCGAAACCACCCTTTCCTCTAGCATCTATTCTAGTTCCCTCTAAATTGTGCTCCAGAACACTAACAAAATCTAGATGAGCCCTGGCCACAGAGACCAATGAACCCACCTTAGAAAAATAATAATTGAAAACATTAACCATTCCCTCCCCTAAGGGCAGTGTAATGCCATCATCTTCTATCTCATTTACGTGAGGCAGTTTATTTTTCCCCATTAAATCAGAGATGATCCCCCAAAACCATCTTGGATTCTTCTTATGATCATCATTGAGTTTGGCTCGAACAAATTCTTGTTTGGCAGCCCTTACCTTACTGGTGTACAAACTGTGGGCCTGCCTGTAAAGGGCCCAATCTTGATCTGACTTGGTCTTTTTGGCCTTTACCCAATTTTTATTTCTGTCTCTCCTAGCTTTATGAAGTTCTGGGGAAAACCAAACATTCCCTTTATGCTTGGTTATCCTAGACTTTAAGGGTGCATGTTTATTACAGATTTGTGAAAATTTGTCTAGAAATAATTCCCAAGCTGCCGAAGGTATGGGAATCAAGTCCAGCCTAGGCCAATTAATGTTTTCAACATCATCCATAAATGTAATATAATCAAACTGTCTAAAGCATTTCCAAGAAATTCTTGATTCAGGGGCAGGCTTAACTATGTTATTTCTGACCGAATAAATGACCTGATGGTCTGAAAAGGATTCCAGAAGGACTCCTGCTCGTGGATAAAACTGGGGAATATTTGTGAACATCAAATCCAGTGTAGTGGATTTCTTAGGATTTCTGTGATTAATTCTTGTTGGTTCCAGAATTAACTGAGCTAGCCCAGTCCGGTCTGGAAGTCAATTAAATCATGGTTTAAATCAATGGTTAACCAGTTGACATTAAAGTATCCAGTTAAGAACAATTCATGGGAATATCTAAAGTCAAACAGGAATTCCTGCAGATCTTGAAAAACCTTTATATTAACCTTAGGAGGTTTATATAACCCTAGTAGTAATATGGGTTTTCTGAAAGGTACCTCAGTCTCTGTAGCCAGGGTTTCCAAACCACTATCCGGAAATGAGCATACTACTTCATTGGTGGTTAGGTTACAATTGGTATAAATAACAATCCCCCTCCTATTTTTGTCCTGTCCATTCTAAACATTTGAAAATCTTCCAGATCTATGGAGGTATTCTGAACCTTACCATCCAACTAGGTTTCAGTTAAGACCAAAATCCATGATTTAGTTTCTTTTATCGAGTCCCTGACTTCATCAAATTTATTCCTCAAACTTCTAACATTAAAGTGTGTAATGATCATAGAGCCCTGTTTCAAATGTAACTCTTCTACATCAAATTTAGGGAGAAAATTAGGGCTTAGTGTCTCAGTTTCAACCTTTGGCATACTAAAGGGGCCAGGATTTGGATGCACATCTCCACATACTAACAAACAATAAACAAGAAAAGTAATAAAAATACCCTTCAAATTCAGTTTTTGTGTTCTTAGATGGATTAAACTTTTAGAAATATTAATTCTAAGTACAGGAGAAAACTGTGATACAATTCTAATAGGGTAATTTAAACAAAGCATTAAAACATTCTTTAGATAGAATGTCAGATGCAATAATGACAGTCTGACAGGCAAAGATGTTCGGCAAATACTGCTCACTGATGCTGTTTGTAGAAATAATTGTACACAAGTCCTTCCAGCAAAAAGTCAGCCCATAAGGGTAAGCACAGATGTTAAACCAATACTGCTCACTGATGCTATCATGCCAGTGGGGGCTTTTGAAGTGTGGGGCCTCACCCCTTCTTGTCTGTGACTGGCATTCTGCCAGCTTGCCTCCAAGCCCCATTTTCAGCCAAATCGCAAGACCCAGGAATGTTATTCAGTGTCCACAGATAAGCATAATGTTCTGTCCATTTCAAGCACAGCGTGCTAACAGAGAACCGAAGCACTTTTCCCTTCTCAGCGCTGTTTGTGGGGATAATTACACACAGATCCCTCCAACAGAACATCAGACCAACAGAGTAGGCAAGGATGTTAGGCAAATACTGCTCACTGATGCTGTTCATAGAAATAATTGCACACAAGTCCCTCCAGCGAAAAGTCAGCCCAGCAGGGTAAGCACAGATGTTAAACCAATACTGCTCACTGATGCTATCGGTGCCCTTCTAGGCCCAGTCTGCATACATAGGGATGCTCTTCCCTTGCCCTATGAGTCACAGACAATTATTGCTTCTACCTATGCTGTGGTTATGTGCCTGCCCAGACCCAACCCAAAATAAGATAGCCTGCCCCACACCACACATTGCATAGTACAGTAATTGCTGTTTCCTACTTGTACTAGGCGTGCACCCCGCTCCCCACTGGCACCAAAACCCTTGTATACTACTGGGGGTTCCCATTGCTTCACTGGGTACTGAAGCCATGGAAACACTGTAGGTCAGATGATGTTGCATGAAGTTGCTTGGCAGTGGTGCACTTACAGTAAATGATGCAACGCTTGCAAATTTAAACTCCAAACCTGAATGCTCATAAAACATAATTGGGTATTCGAAAATTCTGGCCTGATGGCCAAGTCCAGAAAATGCATTCCAACTATTTTTCAAATCTGCAGTGGTTGCAGGACAAGCCCAGAATTTACTCACAGGTTTCCAGACCAAGGGATCTCCCGCAAAGTGTGTGTGGGATGGTGTAGTTTGAAATGAGTCTCTTTTGAGTTGGTTCCATTCTTTCTCTCTGTCTCTCTTTCCATTCTATCCCCCACCTTTGACACTATTTGGCATCACAAGGCTTCGACTGTCCCTACAATGCAGTTCAGTAGGTTTCCTGGCTTCAGAAGATGGTCAGCAACTTCCTTATCCCTGCGTGGTCGCAACAAAATCCACTCCACTAACACATCCTGGCACCCAGTCACAAAGGGTGTCAGTAATCAGTATCTGCTGGCCGTTGTACTGATCAGGTGGTCTCACAGCTGTATTAGGGTCCCAAGTGAACCTCAGCCAGTATGCAGAACAGTAGTCTCTGTCTCCCAGCTGCTGCCTGCAGGGTTGGCTTTCATACTGGGCTGTAGAAGTGTGGGGTGCTGCAGCTTAGGCCCTTCCCATACTACTCCTAGATTAATCGTCTGGTCTAGTGTTTTAATGTATTGCTTGAATCCATGTTAAGGGCATTCACTGACCAGCATGGGAGAGAGTTGGACAAGTACTTACCCCATCTCTTATTCGCATATAGGAAAGTCCCCAGAAGTCCACAGGGGTCTCATCCTTAGAACTCCAGTTTGCTAATAAGGTAGAGTTCCCCTAAATTTGGTAAGGGATGAATAGGAGGGTAAGCTTGCTCCCTGAGGGAAATCTGTTGTGGACTAAACCCTGAATTTCAGGTCATGGTTCAAGGAGTGCATGGGTTTTGCCCATGAGCAACTAGCCACTGTACAACAGAGGCAAAAGACACAGTACAGCTGAGGGGCCAGAGCCTGGGAGTACAAAATCAAGCAACAAGTGATGGTACTCATTCCCGTCAGACAGAATAAATTGCAGGCAGCTTGGGAGGGTCCTTACTCAGTGGTCAGGGGGTAAATTATGTTATTTATGTGGTGGAGCTACCCAGCAGGAGGTGCAAGCAGCGAATTTACCATGTAAACATGATGAAACCCTGCCATGGTCAGGAGGAGATGGCCCTGGCTGTGTGCAGCTATCTGGAGGAGGCAGCAGAAACAGACCCACTGGTAGATCTTTTGGGAGAAGTTAAGGGGGAGTCCTCAGTGGGCACTGTCACCCACTCAGAGTGGCTATCACTGGCTCAAGCTGGGAAAATGCGTAGGGTGCTACAGATATTTCTGGAAGTATTCACTGGGAAACCGGGGTACACCACGCTGGCATAGCACCATGTGGCTACAGGTTCCCAGGCCCTGCAGAGGCAGCCATCCTACATAGTCCCAGAGGGAGGGAAATATGCCATTGAGGGGGAGATCAAGGAAATGCTGTCTCTTAGGGTGATTCAGGAGTACAGCAGTCCCTGGGCCTTCCCTGTGGTACTGATCCCCAAGAAGATTGGGACGCAAGGTTCTGCATCAACTACCACAGGCTCAACAACTGTACATAGTCAGAAGCATATGCTCAGGATGGATAAGGTCCCAGAAAGGTTAGGGGGAGCCATGTACCTTACTACTATAGACCCTAAAAAAGGGCTATTGGGAGGTATCCTTCACTGCTGAAGCCATTGAAAGTTTGGCCTTCCTCACTCCATTTGGCCTATTTGAGTTTCAGGTAATGCCAGTCAGGATGAAGAATGCACTGGCAACATTTCAACATCTCATGGACCATATTCTGTCTAGGCCAGGTGACTATACACTGGTGTACATGGACATCACCATGTACAGACAGACATGAGAGGATCATGTCAGGCACATGACAGATATGGTCTGCCATATTTTAAAATGTTTCACCAGGAAGGCACGCTGAGCAACATGTTCCATTTGAAGGCTGCAAGGCTGCAGGGCTGACTATCAAGGAGTAGAAAATCTAAATTGGGATGGCAGAGGTGTCATACCTTGTGCACTGGGTAGGGAGTGGGTACATCCAGACTGAGCTGGTAAAAATTGAGGCTATACATGGATGGACCATGCCCACCACAGAGAGAATGGTATTGGCCTTCCTAGGGATGGAAGGGTACTACCTAATGTTTGTGCCAAACTAGTAGTATGGCCAAACCCCTGTTAGATCTCACTAGGAAGAAAATGTCAGAAAAAATGTTAGTGGACTGATCACTGTGAGACAGTGTTCTGCCAGCTGAAGAAGACATTGTATCAGGTACCTGTGTTCATGAGTCCTGACTGTTTTCTAAAAATCATTGTGTATCTGAATGCATCAAATCATGGGCTAGGGGTAGCTCAGGAGTCAGGTCAGGCACACAGGGGAGGAAGACCCTGATGTGTACCTAAGTAAGAAGCTGCTGCCCAGAAAGGAGGCCTACACCCCAATTGAGAAAGACTGGATACAATCTTAAATTTGTTAAAATGGAGCCTGTGCTGCACTCCATCTGACATTAGGCACTACAATGGATCATGGCATAACAATGCAGATGGTTTGTCTAGGCCAGGGGTTCTCAAATGGTGAGGCCAGCCTCCTTGGGGAGGCCCCAACCTGTTCCAGGGGAGGCTCAAGCAAGTCTGAAAAAGTGCTGTATTTAAATTTTGGGTTTTATATATTTGTGTGAAGAGATGAAGCAAACTGAAAGAGGATAATAATAGTAGGTGAATTGTATGTATTTATTTACAAATAGGTGACAAGGGAAGGCAAATGAGCCAAGGCTCATTTCAGGTGTACCTAGGGAAGTGTAGGAGTGAATACATTTCAAACGATAACTGCAAAACAGTCAAGAAATATACAATGAGCAACAGTGCAAATAAATACGAATAAATTAATAATGAGTGGTGGTAATTGAACAATTTGTAAACTGATGGCAGAACAGCCCAAATACAAGGGTTGAGCATAGAAGTGCTCAGAGCAATAGCAGAAAGGAGCAAAGTAATCCCCGAGATGTTGCTTAGCAGCAGAGAAGGAGGGGAGAGGCAAAGTATGTAGGAAGGCTATTTCATATAGAGAGGAAACAGAGGAAGCAGTCTGACCCATGAAGCTACTGCAACAAGCGGTAACAGTGGTTCAAGAGTGAAAACAGAAGAGCAAGTAGGTTGGCCTGGGGGGTGGGGGCAATAAGCTGAAAAATAATATTTGTTTATTTTATTTATTTGTTATTCAGATGACACCGTTGAGCACAGGAGCTCTTTTTCAAAAGTTCCAAGTCAGTATAAAACAAAACTGAATGTGAGCCAAGTACTCAAAGGGGTTTCAATTTTTTCCATGGTATACTGCGCAAAGTACAGTATGTTATTTTCCTTCAGGGAGGCCCAAGATTATTTCAGTTTTTGGGGGAGGCTCAAAATATTTCCCATGGATTTGGGGAGGCTCACTGTGACAAAGTCTGAGAACTAGTGGTCTAGGCAGTAACTGGTGGCTCAGTAAAGACAGGAGGGTTCCTTATATAATTAAATAAATAGTTAAACAAGTGAGAGACCTGAGGGGTGGCAGATAAAGCAAATCTGATAACATGAACAACATATTTTAGGGTCACTAAAAGATGTCCTTGCATTTCTCTGAGGGATGGAGATGTGTCACCCAGGCAATGCTTTATTTTTTATTATCTGTTTTCTCTGTCAGATAAGAAGCAGGTTTGGGATTTATGGGGAGAGTGCAAAATTGCATTTTCCTATGACTCTCACAGAGGTGGACAAGCTGGCAGAGGACAGCAGAGCTCTTTTTTGGTCTGAAAGTATGTTTTGGGTAACAACAACTGCTAAGCCCCTTTGATCTAAAAGAAGATAGTGTTTACCATAAATAAATGGCTGGTTCAGTTAGATGGCACCCTGCTAGGCCATGTGCTGGAGGAACAATGGGACAGAGTTCGAATACACACAATCAGTATGGACTGGTTCTGTCTTGGAGGTGGGCTGAAAGATCAAAAATCTGTCTAGGGTGTGATGTAAGAGAGGTAGAGCAGATGATGCAGGCAAAGGGACCAGCCTTCATGGGTTTTCCGGTCCCTGTATTTCTCTTATGAAAATCAGTCTTATCTTGCAGTGTGGAAGCCTCACCATTGCTGTCCAGTCTGCTAAGATTCACTAGGTCTCAGTTTGGATAAGCTTAACTGTCAACCTATAAGTTATCTTGGTGAAGCTATTCTGTGTGACTCCTATCTTGTAAAGATGTTTTGCTTTCCATTTCTGTGAACAGGCGCTTAAAACATTTTTGTGGCATCAGGCCTTCAGTGATGCATAATTAAATGGATTTATTTTATTTATTACTGCATTTTCTGTTTGTGCTATTGTGGTTTTAATCTTCGTACAGCACCATGATATCTTGAAAGGCGCTTAAAAATAAAGTTGTTTATTATTATTATTATAGTATGCTGTATTCTTCCCCATAGTCTTTGTATGTATAATCCTGTGCCATATACAAATATTGTGGAGTATTAAATATTATTTCTCTACACTTCATGCTCTCTGTGACTGAATTTTTAAGGCATAGATAACGTGGGGTAATTGGCAAGTCCCTGATCCAGTTCCAAAGAGACAGGTTACTAAGCTATGTAAAGTAAAGTGTTCTCAGCTGTGACTAAAGGGGTGTGTCATTTGCCCTTTGGAAAAAGTCACTGTACTGTGTGAGCAGTGGTTGTGATGGTTCTCTGACCTAAATATACCCCAAATGAGAGTCAAGATGGGTCAACAATCAGGTGTCTGAAGGGTTGTGAAAGGTGGTAGCACAGTGTGGACTGAGTTCTGGGAGAACCTGTCTGTGACAAACTCACCACAGATAGCAGGGGTCTTTAAGATATATGTGAATTATTAGATTGCAAAATGACATATACTTATCTGATAGGTAAGATGTGATGTCTGTTTAAACCTTTTAGACAGAGAGGGATTAATAAATCTTTGTAATGAACATCATATTACTGATTTACACAGCATACATACACAGTCATGCACATATGCGCACACACACACTCAGTGCATAGCTATGTGAGTAGAAGATGAGTGTTATGATGTCAGCATTGACCCAAAGCTCTCCAAACACTCTAATTAACTGCAGAATTAGAAATGTCAGTTTTCAAACAACTCTTAAGTGTTTCAGCTAATTTTGGTAATACAAAACATACATACATATATATATATACATATATATATACATATATATATATATATTTATATAATTTTATTAACCAGTTAAGTGCAGATTTTTTTTTATAGTTTTCATACAACATTTTACTCTGGGTTTATAAAAAACAATATAGAATAAATGGCAAGGCAAGGAAAATTTCATTTTTACGGCACCCAATCCCGGAGGCTCTGGGCACCTTACAAAGTAGGTTATGTCACAACCCCACTCAGCAGGTCAGGCCCTCTGCTTCCACAGTACCAACCTCTGAGTGCAGTATTGTGAACAGGAACAGAACAGGGTAACCATCCTGTCTGTTTTGTGGGTCCGAATCACCTTTGGTCTCGAGTTCTGGAGGGATCCAAACTGTGAACCTCTTTCTAGTGTACCCAATGTACAGGCTCAGATAATTCTGCTCTTCAGGGAAATGCCAGATATCTTTCACCAAGGGCACCTAACTAGGTATAAAAAATGAACCCTTAAAAACTCTATGAAAGACCTCAGATAAACTCTTACCTTTTCCCAGTTTGGTATTACCATTAGGCTTATGCACAGTGTCAACTGTAACCATATATGCTTCACTTGTCAAAGAAAGAATTTCAAAGGCACACCAAACAGTCTCTTTAAATAGAGGTTTACTTTAAAATAGATACACATTTAAAATGTAAATACAGAACAATATATCACAACGCATACAACCACTTAAAAGAACAAGGTTTAAAAAAGTGCAGACAAATTCCTACCACCAGACAATTAGACTTGTCTGTCTAATGTATATCTTCTAACAGTGCTTGAAGTAGATGTTTCTTCTTCAGAGTCCAAACATGAATGTCCCTAAAGGTCAGCCACAGCATAGTTAAAAAACTGTCTTTGAACCTGCCTCCTTCATGATGTCACTCAGCTCCTCTGTTAATTAAAAACTATACAGCCAGGATGTCTTATCACTCAGGAGGCATTTTAAATAAGATGACATAAGCAAAAACTCATTTCCAATATGACTCTTTGATCTGGAGTGGTTTTTCTGCTTTTCAAAGACATCAAAGAACTTTTACAACTCTGCAGTTTCTCACTTAGCTGGCATATAGCTTCTTTTAGCAGAAGTTGAAATTAACTGTTCTTTCCTCTGAAGACATCATAAAATGGATATTTTAGTTCCTGGCCTTCAAAGAAGCACAGCTCAACAACAAGACCATAAAATGTGAGTCTTTGGAAGTTAATCACATTACAGAGATCTGCTGTTTAACATATCCTGTCCTTTGAAGTGATACTTGGGGGGGTCATCCCAGGAGCACAGGATCTCTCATAACAGGCAATCACACTACATTTTTTTATATTACAAAAATCGTAGAGTAATCAGAACCAGCTGTCCAAGTGTCACAATCCTCCCCACCTAGAGTGAATTTGGGGGCTCTATCCCCTGCATGGGATGAGCTTCCCAAATCAGTTCACTCCTCATAGTCAAGAGACAAGCCATCTGAGTTCTGATTTTTCACTCCAGTCCTATGTAAGATTGTCATGTCATACCCTTGCAAAGCAAGACTCCATCTTAACAATCTACCATTAGTTTTTCCCATTTGCATCAGCCAAACCAGGGGGTTGTGGTCAGTTTGTACCACAAAATGCTGCCCATACAAGTATGGCTTCAACTTCTTTAGGGCCCACACTATGGCAAGACACTCCTTTTCCACAGTAGAGTATGCCTGCTCCCTGGGAAGTAACTTTTTACTTAGGTACACTACCGAGTGATCTTTCCCTTGGTTGGATGTCTGACTCAGTACTGCCCCAATACCCATGTCTGAGACATCAGTCTGAACTATAAAGGGTCTGCTATAGTAAGTACTTGTCAAAACAGAAGCACTGCATAGTGCCTCCTTCAATCTGGTAAAGGCTTCTTCACAGGCTGGTCCCCAGGTAATTTTCTTTGGCATCCTTTTCTTTACCAGGTCAGATAGGGGAGCAGCCAGGGCACTGTAATTGGGTTCACATTTTCTATAGTACCCTGTTGTCCTGAGAAAACTCCTGACCTGCTTCTGCATTTCTGGTCTGGGCCATGCCTGGATCACTTCTATTTTTATTTGGTTAGGATGGAGCTGTCCCTGGCCTACCACATGCCTGAGGTATGCCACTTCTGCCATGGCCACCTGGCAGTTTGCTTTGACAGTGAGCCTGGTCCTCTGTATCCTGCCCAGCACTTCCGTAAGGTGAGACAGGTGTTCCTCCCAACTGGCACTAAAGATGGCAATATCATCCAGGTATGCCACGGCGTACTCCTCAGCACCATTTAACACCTGGTTCACCAACCTTTGGAAAGTGGCCAGGGCATTATTCATTCCGGAAGGCATTACTTTAAATTCAAATAAGCCTATCGGAGTGATGAAGGCCAATGTCTCCCTAGCTCTGTCCATTAACTCTACCTGCCAATACCTCTTTGTCAGGTCAGTGGTCGTAAGGTATGTTGCCCCTCCCAACTTGTCCAGGAGTTCATCTGTCTGGGGCATCGGGTGGGCGTCTGACTTCATGACTGCATTCAGTCCATCATAGTCCACACAAAAATGAGTAGAGCCATCTGGCTTGGGCACAAGGACTACAGGTGAGGCCCAGGGTCTGTGAGATCTCTGGATTACTCCTAAATCTAGCATCTCCTCCACTTCCCTCTTACTGTTCTTTTGGACAGCCTCTGACACCTGATATGCTGTCTGCCATATGGACGTCTGTGTCCCTGTCTCCACATCGTGCGTCGCTAAGGAGGTTAGTCCAGGCTTGGTGCTAAACAATGGGTCAAAGTTTGCTAAAACCTCCCTTACTTCCTGGATCTTGTCCAGAGCCAGCTGGGGAGACAATTTTACTGCCTCCACAGAGGACTCCCACTTGCTTTCTTCCAGCAAGTCCAGAAGTGGGTCTCCTTCATCCATCCCCTCCCCAGGACTACACACTGCAAACACCATGTCAGCCCTATTAGCATATGGCTTCATCATGTTGACATGGTACATACTTTCTGTCTGTCTTCTGTCAGGTTACTCTATAATATAGTTCACATCATTTACCTTCCTAACTACTTTGTACGGTCCTGCCCACTCAGCCTGCAGTTTGTCTTTCCGGACCGGAATAAGGACCATTACTTGCTGACCCACTGTATATGAGTGAGCTCTGGCTCTGTGGTCACAGCACACTTTTCGTTTCTGTTGGGAAGCTTCCAGGTTGCTCTGGGCTGTCCCCATAAGCTCCTTCAGCCTTTCCCTAAAGCTAAGGATGTAATCCACTATGGGAGTTCCCTGGGTGGCATGTTTGCCTTCCCAGTCCTCCCAGATCAAGTCTAGGGGCCCACATACCCGACATCCGTATAAGAGTTCGAAGGGGGAAAATCCTGTCAACTCTTGGGGCACCTCTCTGTATGCAAACAACAGGTGGGGAAGGTATTTCTCCCAGTCCCTCCCATGCTGTTCAGCAAACGCCCGGAGCATTGACTTCAGGGTTCCATTAAATCTTTCCACAAGCCCATTGGCTTGTGGGTGATATGGTGTTGTGCATCTTTGCACCATCCCACACTTCTCCCACAAACATTTCATCAGGTCCAACATGAAGGAACCCCCTCGATCGGTGATAACCTCCTGCAAAAACTAAACACGGGAGAAAATCCCAAGTAAGGCATCTGCCACTTTGTCTGTCCTCAGTGAGGATAGGGCAACTGCCTCTGGGTACCGGGTGGCATAATCCACCACAGTCAGGATGAATCTCTTCCCTGAGGAACTAGGGGTATTTAAAGGCCCCACAATATCCATTACCACCCTCTGGAATGGCTCCTCCACTATGGGCAATGGAATCAGGGTGGCTTGGTTTTTTTTGCCTGCCTTCCCTATTTCTTGGCACCAGTGACAAGACCTGCAATACTTCTTCACCTGCTGGGTGAAGTTGGGCCAATAGAAATTCTGGGCCAACCGCTGCATAGTGTGTGTGATTCCCAGATGACCAGACATGGGAATATCATGTGCAATCTTGAGCAACTGCTCACGATACCCCTGGGGAATGACAAGGTGCCTGCCTAGCACCCCTCCCTCTGTCTGCACAGCCTGAGTCTACATCAGTCCATTTTCCCAATAAACCTTATGTTTACCGTCACCTCCCTGTGTTCTGTCAGAGTCTGCCCAAGCCCTCAGCTTCTTTAGACTAGTGTCACTTCTCTGAGCAGCTCAAACCCCTCACACATTCCCAAGGTATGGGACAGGTCCCCTTCTGTCTCTAAACTAGGGTCCCTAGAACTAGTGTCAGGGCACTCAGGATCACTGTTATTCCTAACCCTCTGACAATGGGTCACCCCTCCCTCTTTGGAGTAACCCTCAGTAGCTGTGTGGTTAACTGCTACTGGGGAAATTTCTACCCCCTTTCCATTAGTCTCCCCATCTGGAGACACAGGCTGGGGAACCAGCCTCCCAGTGGTTTCCACAATGGCTTCTGTGGGGTTCAGGGAACTACAATTTTCCCTTGTCGCTTGGCTATGGGTAACTGCACACACCATCCCCTGTTGGAGATTGTTGTCAAGGATGACATCCACTGCTAACGTTTTGGCTACAGCCACCTGTTGCACAGCTCCCGCTGTTTCACCCCAGTCTAGAAGAACACTAGCGAGGGGCAATGTTTTTTCCCCACTAGTAAAGTCTTGTACAGTGACATATTTTTTTGGGTATAAGCTGACCAGGCTGTACCAGATCTTCTTTTACCAATGTCAGGGATGCCCCGTGTCCCTTAACCCTTGCATCTGTACACCATTCACCATGACTGGGTGCATGTGTTCCCTCATGTTCACAGGCATTCTTCCAGGGACACACAAACAGCCCACTTCTTTCCTAGCACCACCTTGCATATTGCTCATTCTTTTGGGACACTGTCTGGCAATATGCTCAGTTTCTTTACACAACCAACATTCATTTCTTTTCTCAGAGAAATATTTTCTCTGAAACCTGGGGCTAATGGATTTTGGTGGAGGCAGTGAGGGTTTTAGCTGTCCTGAAGGCTCACTTTTCCCTTTCTGTGCTGCCACACCCACCCCATTCGCTCTCAGAGCAGGTCTTCTCTTGACATAGCGGTCTGAGAGGTCAGCAGCCTCTTGCACTGTTTTGGGATCTCGGTCCTCCAGCCAGGTTTTCAGCTCTGCTGGGCATGCCCAGAAAAACTGTTCTAACAGAATTACATTTTCAATTTTATCTACAGAGTTTGCTTCAACTCCTTCCCACCAACGTTTTAAAAACTGACGTTGTTTCATAGCTAGCTCCTCGTAGCTCATGTCAGGGCTTCTCCTGAGCTTACAGAATTTAGCTCTGTATGATTCAGCAGTTAATTCAAATTTTTTTAACAGTGCAGCTTTAAGTTTGCTGTAATCATTACTGTCCTCATTGTCCGTTTGACCCAATGCATCCTGAGCTTTCCTGGTAAGTAGCAGGGATAGCTGGAAGCTCCAGGACTCCCTAGGAATTTTAGCCTGAATACAAACTTTTTCAAAATAATTTAAAAAGGCATCCATATCCTCCCCCTCTTTAAATTCGGCTATCAATTTGGAATTCAATTTGTAACCCCATCCTGTAGTCCCAGTTAAACTCAAGCCACTTACCTGCTCTGGTGCTGGTGGTTGGAGTCATGGCTTCTTCAGTTCATGTTGCCTCTGGCACTCATGCTCCTCATGGTCTGCCTCTTGCTGTTCATGGTCCCTCTTCTCCTCTGCAGCTCGCTGTTCTTGCTCCCTCTTCTCCTCTGCAGCTCACTGTTCTCACTCCCTCTTCTCCTCTGCAGCTCACTGTTCTCACTCCCTCTTCTCCTCTGCAGCTCATTGTTCTTGCTTCTCTTCTCTCTGGAACTTCCTCTGCAGCTCGTTGTTCTTGCTTCTCTTCTCCCTGGAACTCCAGCTCCATTCTGTGCAACTCAGTCTGCAGCCTGAGTACTTCTGGCTCCAGAATGCTGGTGACTTCCCCTGCTGCTGCGGCCCTTTGCTGGCACTGGTCATGCTGCCCTCCTCATTGGATCTGGACACTGCACTGGCCACTAGCCCTTTCACACTCAAGGTTCGGTCCCTTACAGTCACCGCCTGTGACTCGATGCTCTGGGCATCTGCTACCATCTGGGCATCCATGAGGTTCTGCTTGGTGGCTTTCAGCTCGTACAGGACTTCTCTGTCCCTGCACAACTGCTTTAAGTAGTCTACAGTGTGCCCACTGTAGTTGGAAGCCATCTTCTTCCCTAACTACGGCTACTCTAACTTGCACTTTAGTAAAAACAAAATAAAACAGGTAATAACTTGACTGTAAGCCAAGTGATATAGTTCTGTTTCCTTTTAAACAATAAATCACTGCCCTTTCTTTGCACGTGAGCTGTACAGTATCAAGCTGACACACTGAACAATAAAAGCTTGTAATACCAAAACTATGCACACCGCTGCCAACCAATCTGGAAATTATCTGCATTGCTGCCATCAAATCTGTCACAACCCCACTCAGCAGGTCAGGCCCTCTGCTCCCACAGTGCCAACCTCCGAGCGTAGTAGTGTGAACAGGAACAGAACAGGGTAACCCTCCTGTCTGTTTTGTGGGTCCGAATCAACTTTTGTCTCAAGTTCTGGAGGGATTCAAACTGTGAACCTCTTGCTAGCATACTCAATGTACAGGCTTAGATAATTCTGCTCTTTGGGGAAATGCCAGATATCTTTCACCAAGGGCACCTAACCAGGTATACAAAATGAACCCTTAAAAACTCTGTGAAAGACCTCAGATAAACTCTTATCTTTTCCCAGTTTGGTATTACCATTAAGCTTATGCACAGTGTCAACCGTAACCATATATGCTTCACTTGTCAAAGAAAGAATTTCAAAGGCACAACAAGCAGTCTCTTTAAAATAGAGGGTTTCTTTAAAATAGATAAAAATGTAAAATGTAAATACAGAACAATATATCACAACGCATACAATCACTTAAAAGAACAAGGTTTAAAAAAGTGCAGACAAATTCCTACCACCAGACAATTAGACTTGTCTATCTAATGTAAATCTTCTAACAGTGCTTGAAGTAGATGTTTCTTCTTTAGAGTCCAAACATGAATGTCCCTAAAGGTCAGCCACAGCATAGTTAAAAAACTGTCTTTGAACCTGCCTTCTCCATGATGTCACCCAGCTCCTCCTCTGTTTATGAAAAATTATACAACCAGGATGTCTTATCACTGAGGAGGTATTTTAAATAAGATGACATAAGCAGAAACTCATTTCCAGTATGACTCTTTGATCTGGAGTGGTTTTCCTGCTTTTCAAAGACATCAATGAACTTTTACAACTCTGCATTTTCTCACTTAGCCGGCTATAGCTTCTTTTAGCACCAGTTGAAATTAACTGTGAAGATGTCATAAAATGGATATTTTAGTTCCTGGCCTTCAAAGAAGCACAGCTCAACAAGACCATAAAATGTGAGTCTTTGGAAGTTAATCACATTACAGAGATCTGCTGTTTAAAATATTCTGTCCTTTGAAGTGATACCTATGGGGGGGGGGGTCATCCCAGGAGCACAGGATTTCTCATGACAGACAATCACACTACATTTTTTTATATTACAAAAATCATAGAGTAATCAGAACCAGCTGTCCAAGTGTCACTGGTTATACAAACAGTGAAACAAAAGTTAATGCACAATAAAAACATACTACACGTGATTAAGATTTTTTAAATATTTCAGCAAATAAAATCACTAAACTATGTTGCTTTATACTCGATGAAGTAACAGGTTGGTTTGCAGTAGTCATAAAGCTGCTTCAGGGAAGGCCTGCGAGAATAAGTAGGTCTTCAGCTGCTTCTTAAAGGCCTCAACTGTCCAGGCTCCTCTGACACTAGCTGGAAATGAGTTCCATAGGGTAGGACTGGTGACACTAATTGTGCGGTCACTGGAGGTTTTAAGCCTAACTCTTGAATGTCAAGGAGTCCTCTAGTTGAGGACCAGAGGGAGTGAATTGAGGTTGCAGGTGAAAGGAGCTCAGTCAGATAGCTAGGGCCCAGTCCATATAGGGCCTTAAAGGTGAGCAAGCCCAACTTGAAGATGACCCTCCACCAGACCGGCTGCCAGTGCAGAGCTCACAGGACAGGGGTCACATGACTGGACCTAGCCAGGCCAGTCAACAACCTCGCCGCTGCATTCTGCACCAGCTGCAACCAGTGGATGGTCCCTTCAGTGACCCCGAGGTATAGAGAGTTGCAGTAATCAAGTCTTGAAGTAACAAACACATGTACTAGCATTGGTAGGTGTTTGGGTGGAACTAGATGCTTAATCCTGGCAATGTTCCTCAGGTAGTAAAAACCACCCTTAACAGCAGAATACACCTGGGCTTCCAGGGCCAATCTGCTGTCGAGGACCATGCAAAGATTTCACACTTTAGTGGAAGCCAGCAACAGTGCTGATCCCAGGTGCAAACCTGTATCTGCCCCGGCTATGCCTCTATCACAACTTTGACCTGGCTCAATTACCAGTATCTCCGTCTTATCCGGGTTCAGTCGCAACCAGCTGAAGGACATCCAGTCTTTGATCTCAGCAAGGCAGCTATTAAGAATGTCCATGGTGTTGTGTTCTTGGGGCAAAGGACAAATACAGCTGGGTATCATCCGCATAGCAGTGAAACCTGATGCCATATTGTTGAATGGGCTTTCCCAAGGGCAGCATGTATACTGCGAATAACATTGGTGACAGGATCGAGCCTTGAGGAATCCCACACAACAGGTGCTTTGGGGACGAGGATAAATTCCCCATCATCACCTGTTGCATCCTGCCAGAGAAGTAGGCCTCAAACCAGCAGATGACAGTGCCGGCAAGCCCACATAACTCTCGAAGGTGATTCAAGAGAATGATGTGATTCATGGTATCAAATGCTGAAAAGAGATTGAGCAGGACAAGAATTGGCTTGTCTCCCTCTATCTCTAGACCTAAGGAGGTCATTTTGCACCCTAACTAGTGCCGTATCCATACTATGCAGTGCCCAGAAACCCGACTTGAATTGCTCATAGATCTCAAAGGACACAAGGTGATCTTCAAGCTGCTGTGCCACTAATTTCTCAACAACTTTGCCCAAGAATGACAAGTTGGAGATTGGATGGTAATTTGCCAGAATGTCAGGGTTGAGAAATGGTTTCTTCAAGAGTGGTCTTACCAGAGCCTCCTTCAAGGCATCTGGAAAGACCCCCTCCAACATTGAACACCGGGCAATCTCAGCGAACACTGGGCTGATGGTCTCGGCACACCTCTTCAACAAACACGTCAGGGCTGGGTCCAGTTCACAGTTGGCGTACTTTAGTTTTATGATCACCTCAATGACCTCGGCCACCTCCACTGGTTTAAACTCATCCTAGACAGGTGGAGGGTATCTGTTCCTTGTGGATTGGTTACTGTGAAGCAAAACGTGTTTCACTGACAGAATCCCCGACTGGATAGAGGACACCCTGTCAGAGAAAAACAGAGCAAATTCCTCACACAATGAGACTGAAACAGCCTTTCTTGGCTGCAGACAGACAGGATGTAAAAGTCTGTCTATAGTCTGGAAAAGCTGAGCTTGTCTGTTTTTCCCTGCAGCAATCTACCTAGACAGGCACTCTGCCTTTTTATGGCTGATTGCCCCTTGGTACTCACTGTAATGGGCGCACAAGGCCAGTTTATTCTCCTCTGATTGGGTCTTCTGCCAGCAACACTCTAACCTCTGACCCATGATCTTTATTACGTTGAGACCTGGAGGTGCAGAAATACAACAGAGTGGCACCCGGCCCACCCATCAAGAGCTGGGAAACCACCAAAGGGTGGCTGGAGCCATCAAGGATTAAACACATGGACCAACCAGGTCTGAATCCCCCCAGAGCCACTAACCTGCCAAGCAGCAGCTCCAAAAAGGTATGCCCATTTTGGGAGGCTTACACTTGTTTTGTTGCAAACTTTATGTGCATCATTTATAAAAAGTGAAAATAACAGGGGTAGAAGTATGGACCCCAGTGGCACACCTTACAGGACATCCCTAACATTTGAAAACACTGACCTTGCTTGACCTGTTGCTTCCTATTGCTTAAATAATTCATGAACCAAGCAAATGCAGGAGGCCCAAGGCCTTATCTTATAAATTTACTAATTAATAACCCAAACTGAATGCCTTGGTGAGGCCCATGAACATCATTCTTGTCATCAAGCCACTGTCCATGGCTTTGTAAACAGTGTCTGTGAACCCCACCAGTGCAGTGTCTGTTCTATGGTTACGTCAGAAACCATGTTGCTCTTTGCTCTGTAAGTGATATTGTTCCAAGTAATCATTTATTTGTGACTGAATAATTCTCTCTTGAATCTTAGATAAAGCTGACAAAACAGATATGGGCGTATAATTACTGGTGACCTCTTTATCAAACCATTCACAAAGCTCTTTAAAATGCCATAACAACCCGAAAACCAGTTATTATGGCATTCTAAAAGGTTACTTTTACCAGTAGTGTCAATCACTCATACCATGCCACCTGACAGGCTGTTGACTGCTTGTGGGCAGTCCAAGCACTTCAAAAACTTGGTGGCTCTGTTTCTTCATTTCTAAGGAGTTGCACTGAATGCCCACCCTCCCAGACTAATAGCTCACTCACCTGCCACCCTCCTCACATGTAAGTTGTATTTTCCCCCCCACTAGTTATCTGGTTGATCCTGCCATTAAAAATAAACATCTTATCTGGCTGATCCTGCTCAAAAGATGGAGACTCCCACTGGGAATGGACCATGGTGACTGACTATTCATACTGTCAGTTACTGTGGTTACCCGGGTGCTTCTATACTGCAATTAAAAAAGAAAAAGAAAAAAACAAAGTAATGACTACTAAGGAGAGACACTGACAAAGCTGGCTAGTGTGTGTGTGTGTGTGTGTGTGTGTCTCTCTCTCTCTCTCTCTCTCTTCTCCCTCTGACATCAGTGCTGAAAGGACTGAATGTCTCAAAGGACTCAAATGTTCAAAGTAAAAAAAAAAAATTCCCTGCACCAGTAAGTATAAAAAATAAAGTCTATACAACTGTGTTTTTATGGATCTTATTATACACCTTTGGTGTGTGATGACCTCATAAACCTCTTGAGTTTCACTCTTGAGGTTTGAGGGTCATCACACACCTCGGGTGTGTAAAAAAAATCCATAGCACACAGTTGCACAGCCACTATTCTCTATATAATTCTCGACCAACCTAGTGTTACCCTTTTTATGTAAAGGAACCATATGAGCTCTTTTCCAAAGGTTGGGCAGTTGTTGGAATTCAAAAAAGAGGTTAATTAACCTTGTTATTTGATAAGCTATATCTGGAGTAGCAAGACATAAAAACTTTGGAAGAAGGCAGTGAGCCCCTCAGACTTATCAGTTTTAATCTCTTTATTAATTTATAAACTTGTGAACAAGTAGCTGCTTTAATGTAAACAATGGCCAATCAAGATTGGATAATTCAGAGCTTTCTGTTGTGGCTAGAAGGCTAGAATTTAAGCAAGAATGATGTTTTTTCAGAGTAACAAAAGTACGCTAATCACTGAAAATATTAGAATTTTCCAGCACGTCAGATATATTGTTACTTCTGTGTTCCAATCTCAATGGTGGTAAATCTTTAGTGGGATTTAACAGGTTATTTAGATAGTTCCAAAAACTCTTAGAGTTAGATAAGTTAATGGTCTGACGTTGTTTCAAATAATTTATTTTTACCAAGGTTATTGATTGTTTTTTTAAGCATTATGCAACATCCGATAATGCTCCCAATCAGATTTTAAGGTATTTTTTTTTTGGTTTTTGCCCAATCCAAATCCTTATTTTTCTTGAGTTTAAAAAGATTTTTCATGAGCCACTTTGAGTCTAAACCTTTAAACCTTCTTCTAGTTAATGGTGCATGTTTATGTACAATTCTAGTAAATTCAGAAATAAACAGATCAAGAGCATAGTTGACACCTGGTACTAAGTCAAGATAGGACCAGTCAATATTGGAGAGATCTTCTAGAAATTCAGAAAGAACCATCTTTGAGCAATCATAAAACCAGCGAACAACAGGTTTGGTTTTTTGTGCTGCCCCATTGGACCAAACACAAAACATTGTTGCATGGTCACTAATGGAGTTGGACAGAGACCCAAAATTCCTGATTCTATTGACTCTATTGACCATAATCCAATCTAATGAAGAATGCATTGAATATTTATTATTCAATCTGGTATAGTCACTGTTAATTTGGCTAAAGTCATAACCATGCAGTAAATCCCTATAGGTGGTTGCATTACCAATCCAATCTAATATTCATTAGCTACATATATAGTTGGAACTGACCTGTTAAAAGATAAGTGTTGTAGGAAAATGACCACATCTACTCTGCTTGACTGTGACTAATATAGCTAGCAATTCCAGTTTTTAGTGCTTATATTTTTCGATATTTAAGCGTTTATTTTTCATCCAATTTACCAAATTTGAAATCTAGCAAATGCAGTGTTTTATCAGTGTTTTTAAATAAATTAATTTTAGGTGCCAAACAGCATAACTGTTAGAACCTGTTGAGGTCATGTGTAGCCTTTTTGTGCATTTAGTCAAGTTGAAGGTTGCATTCAGTGTGAGTGATTCAGCTGCGTGATGTCAGTGATAAGCCTTTTAGGTCTAGGTATAGGGTTTCATACCTACACAAGCCTGGGCTAGCTCCTGTGCATTGCACAGTTTTTCCTTCTCATCGCTACTTTTTTTTTGTAAACTTTTATTTTATCAGCAAGTTTACATCCATCCATTCTATTATATTAAAAAAACATTTTGTTTTCACAGAGAAAGTGATCAATGTGACTTACAATATTCTCCTGTATTTATGGTGCTTAACAGACAGTAACTGAATCATTCTTACAGGGTCAACAAAATCTTGGTTTAATCAAACCCTTGTGACACTTGCCTGGGAAGCCCTGGTCCCCCCAGAGGGGAAGTGGGGAAGCCAGCAGCCACCCTGAGTGGAACGCAAAAGGTACAGCCAGCTCAGTCCCCACTCTTCACACACTTCCTCTCCCAGTCACACCTGTCTCACTGCCTCCAGTCCTCACCACTCATCTGAAAAGAGGCTTTGATCCTGTCCATCCAAGATTCAAAAGGAGGGAAACCAGGAATGTTGCAGAGCAGCCCCTAGGGGACATTGCAACTAATTAATAACCCAAACTGAATGCCTTGTTAGATGTCATTGCTGATGTAGTGAAGGGTTTCAATAGCACCAGATATTAGACTTTCAGATAACTGAACTTAGTTCTACAGTATATTGTAGTCAATTAAATTAGTCCCAGCTGAGGCTTGTCTAGGTTTGAATACAATTAGAGTCAACTGTTTTGCAGGTTATAATGTATGATCATACGAATTTGCCAGCAGAAATAGGCCACCTGGTCTATCAAGTCTGCTAGAGTGTGTAGCCAGCACCCTCACCTTGCAGCTGCCTCACCCCCTCCACTTCCCAATTACCATCCCCTCTCATCTTGTCCCATCCACTTTTGAAACTACCCACTGTCTTTCAGGCTATCACCTCCTCCGGTGGAGCATTCCATTCTGCCATGATCCTCTCCATGAAAAAGTGTCTCCTCATTTCCATCCTAATTCTCCCCCCCTCTAATCTAAGGTTGTGCCCTCTCATGTCCCTCCCCCTCCTCAGCCTGAGTATCCCTTCACCATAACCTTTTTACCATAGGAACTGTAACTCATTTATCTGTAGCTCAGTGGCACATTGAATGTGTGCTTGTTTAGAAGCAAAAGGATCAGAGGCAAGGCACGTCTTATGTCTTTGGTGCCCAATTCCGGAGGCTCTGGGTACCGGATAAATATAAAAATTAAAAGTTAGACAGTGCATGAATAAATACATAAATTCAGAAATATAGTTAAAAGACAAAATAAATAGCATAATAACAGCAGGCTAAAGCAAAAAGAATAGGCATTACCCATACAATAGATACTAATATATCTACAAGTAAATGTCTTGGAAAGCTAGAGAAAACAAGTGGGTCTTAAGGCAGATCTTAAAGGCCTCGACTGAAGGAGCCTCCCTAACAGCTGGTGGTAATGAGTTCCACAGAATGGGGCCAGTGACACTGAAGGCCCAGTTACCAGAAGTTTTTAACCTCATCCTGGGAACTACATGGAGGCTCCTAGAGGAGGAACGGAGGGAGCAGATTGGAGTGGCAGGTGTTAGAGGGTCAGACAGGAAGTCTGGGCCAAGTCCATGTAGGGCCTTAAACAAGAGCAAGCACACCATGAAGAGGACCCTCCACCTCAATGGCTGCCAGTGCAGTTCACGCAACACCAGGGTGACATGACTGAACTTAGAAAGTCCTGTCAGCAGCCTGGTGGCAACATTCTGCACCAGCTGCAGCTGGTGAAGGGTATCTCCAGAGACAGTCAAGTAGAGCACATTACAGTAATCCAGCCTGGATGTTATGAAGGCATGCACCAGAGTGGGGAGGTCCTCAGGCAGAACTAGGGGTTTGATCCTAGCAATATTCCTGAGATGATAGAAACTGCTTGGGACAACAGATGACACCTAGGGTTCAAATGTCAGTCCATCATCGAGGGAGATGCCCAGATCACGCACCCTAGAGGAAGCCTTCAATGGTGTAAGCCCCAGGAATAAACCTGTTGCCATGCCAGAGGCAATCCTATCATGCCTTTGGTTCGACTCCACCACTAGTACCTCCATCTTATCAGGGTTCAGTCGCAACCAGCTGGAGGATATCCAGTTATTGATCTTGGTGAGGCAGCTATTAAGCACTTCCACCATGTCTGATGTCCCAGGGGTAAAGGAAAGATACAACTGGGTATCACCTGCATAGCAGTGAAAACTCATGTTGTATTTCCTAATGAGCTCACCCAGGGGCAGCATATACACAGTGAACAAGATTGGTGACAAGACTGAGTCCGGAGGTACTCCACAGGACAGGAGCCTCAGGGAGGAGGAAAAATTCCCCATCACCACCTGCTGCCTCTTCTTCATGAGATAGGATTCAAACCAGAGAATGAGAGTACTGGTGAGTCCACAGTACTCTCTGAGATGGTCAAAAAGCACAGCATGGTCTACCGTGTCAAATGCTGAGGAGAGATCAAGGAGAATGAGAATTGACCCCTCTCCTCTATCTCTCACCCTGAGGAGGTCATTATGCACTCGAACTAGCACTGTTTTAGTGTTATGCCTCGCACAAAATCCAGACTGGAATGACTCATAGATGTCGAAGGGCTCGAGGTGCTCCTCAAGCTGTTACACCATAATCTTCTCTACAACCTTACCTAAAAAGGGAATGTTGGAGATAGGTCGATAAATCACCAAGATGTCAGGGTCTAAAGATGTTTTTTTTAGAAGGGGTCTCACCAGTGCCTTTTTCAAGGCCTCTGGGAAAAACCCCTCCGACAAAGAGCACCAGACAATCAAGGCAAACACTGGGCTAATGGAGCTGACACATTCCATCAAGAAACATGTTGGTACTGGGTCCAGTTCACAGTATGTGTGCTTCAGCCTGGAAGCAACCTCAATGACCTCGGCCACCTCCACCAGTTTAAACTCACTGCAAATAGAAGGAATGCCTCTGCAGTGCCCATGGTGATCACTGTAAGCCATGCTCTGGCTCACTGGTGGAATTCCCTGCCTGATGGAGGACACCCTGTCAGAGAAGAACCAAGCAAACTCTTCACATAGAGAGTCAGAAAAGGCTTTTTTTGGCTGTAGACAGACTGGATGTAACAGCCTAGCCACAGTCCAAAATAGCATGGCTGGTCAGTTCCTCCCTGCAGCAAACTCCCTGGACAGAAACTCTGACTTCTTATGGTTGATTGCTCCCGATACCGTAGTGAGCACACAGGGCCAGTTTATCCTCCTCTAGCCTGGTCATCCACAAACAGTGCTCCGACTTCCGACCCACAATTTTCATTACCTTGGGCTCACCATCAAATCAAGGGGACCTCAAGTGAAAGGATTTGGGTCATCCATGGACCAGTGCAAGGGCATCGAGCACATTGGACATTGCCTTGTTATAGGTAGTGACCGCTTCATTTGTGCCCATTACACATGCAATACCAACACTGGATAGATCAGCTACTGCCAGAAATCCCTCTGGGGACAATCCCCTCAAAGGGCGGTAGCTGACCATCTCCTCAGGGTGAGGGATCTTGAGGGGGACCCAAACCAGAACTCCACTGTGCAATGATCTGACCAACTGACCTGACTATTTTTGAGGTTGCAGACCTCAAGCCCCAGTGAGAACACCAGGTCCAACATGTGGCCACCCTGATGGGTCATGGAGGTAATCTGTTGTGACAGGCCCAGAGATAACATCATCTGGAGGAGGTTGGAGCCAAGCCCGGAGCATTTGTCACTGGTCCAAACATTGAAGTCCCCAATACTATACATCTGGGGGCCTCCAACACTTTGCTGATGATGAAATCCACTACCTCCTGCAGGAATTCTCCCGCTGCCTCCAGGGGATGATAAATCAAGAGAATCCTGCTACCTGCACCCGAACCCCCATGCACAGCCACACATTCAAAGTACCTGGTGGCTCTCACTGGGTGCACAGCGAAGCCCAGGTCAGATCTAAAACAGATGGCCACTCCCTCACCTCTGCGCTCCACCCTAGGTCAGTGCATTACAGAGTACCGGGGATGTCAGCCTCCAAACTGACCCAGCATTGTCACCCACCCAGGTCTCCATAATGCAGGCCAGATCAGCCAATGAAATCAAGTCCATTATAATTGTGGTCTTATTTCTGATTGTTCTGGCATTGCAAAGCACTGCCTAAGGGGACTGGCAGTTGTTGCTGCCCCACTGGCTATCTGCCCACTCGGTCTGGTGGGACCCCTTGGGACAGGGACCAAACACATCAGGCCTCTCTCCAGGCCCCGTCTAACCTCAGGGCACCTCCTGCACCTAACCACTTCTATCCTGCTCCCCCCCAGTATACCTACAGCACCTCGCCACACCTGACCAATGCAGTGCCTCTTAATTCTGACCTCCTGACAGCGATGCGCTGTCATAGCTGATACCGAGAGGTTGGTGAAAGGCCACAAATGAAGCAACTGGGATGCCTCATAGGCAATCTGGGCCTGCCCCTGACCCTTACACATCCCAAACCACTATCCTTTTACCTGCAAAATTCTCAAGGCACACTATTTTTGCCTGCTAAATATTTTATTACTCATACCCATACACACAACTAATACACGGAAACAGCTAGAAAGTCACCTCAAATCACATCACACAGCACACACACAGCTTAACAAGCTAAAAATCCTCTTCCCCTGACACAGCCCCTCAGCCACCCCACACATGGCAGAACAGGAGAAAAGAGTCTTAGTTTCCTATTGCTGGAGGGCTATTATGCAGGCAAACAAATCAGTCAAACAAAGCCCTACAGGGCATGTCCAGTAAAGCAGAATGAGTATGAATAGTCATCAAGAGAAAACCAATTAAGTTCCAGGACCCAGAACTGGATGACCAGGGGCCCTCTCACTGATCCTGGTCACAGCTGGGCAGTTTGCGAAGGAACACTAACACACCTGAGGGGAGCACAATCAAGGGGAGCAGCTTTAAGTCAAATTGGAGTCTCTCTCACTAGCTCCGAAGAAAAGGGTCTCACATAAGTAAAAAAGAGGGTTTTACTAGTAACTTGAACGACAGATCAACTCACTTGTTCTTCAGTGCAAGGCCAATGCCTCTCTCACTGGCATGACCAGCACAAAGTGATCCTTCACCTCTGCAGGGCAAGATGGCCCCTCCAATTGTTTAGAGGCAGCCTCCATGAAGATGGAAGATTAATGCCTGGTTGAAGTAAAGACAAGCCAAATAATGTCTCAATAAAACCAACCGGCAAGATATAAAAAAACACGGTTGTTCAGGTGATACTTCCTCCACACAGGTATGCTCTTGTGATGACCCAGGAAGGAGAACTGCTTCTGGCATCCACGTCTGCCCAGGAAACAATCCATACAGAAGTTAGTTCCAATTCAACAAAGTCAGCCCCTCCACTCATGGTTGATGGGCACCTCTGAATCTGAAATTAGAGCACTAGTTTTTGGCATTGTAATTGCAGGGGAAGCCACCCAGGAAACAGTTTGTCCAGGAACAGGACCAGCTCAGAAGAAGTTGGCCTCTCTGTTGATGTTTGAAAGACACCTCCTAATCCAAGCCATAACACCTGATCTGGTGTTGTGCCACAAGATGCGTTGTCTATTGATTGACTGGTGGATGGTCATTCTTTGGGAGCATTACAGGGATCACCAAATCACTGGGGCCCCTCAAGCTTGAAGGGTCCCTCCAGGTAAGCAAGGTAATAGTAGCCTGCAATAGTCCTTTTCTAGAAAATAAAAAAAGGTTCCTAAACTGCTTCACTGACCCAGCCCTGCCTACACTATAAGAAGCAACACCTAAAACCTAGGTAAAACCAGCTTTAAAAGATTTAAACTTCCTGGGTTGTGAGACATGACTATAAGAAATGAGCACACTGAATTAAGCTATACTTGTTTAGTTAAGCTAGTAGCATGGGAGGACACAGCAAAGGGAGTAGTTGCTCTCTAGCTAGAGAGCTTGCAGATAGCAGCCTAGTGGTTTAGATCCTGGCAGGGACTAAAATCTTTCTTTTTGTAAGATGGAAACTCACTAGACTAGCAATTCATGGTGTTGTGGACTTGGAATAGTAAATTAGATGAGAAGTACATTTTGCTAAGAACAACAATTTGTGAAAGTAAATTGCCTGCTGGGATTTGGTCCCCAGTCACCTGGTTTGCATGTTGTGACACAACCTCTACACCATAGGAAATTTAGCTACCTTACCTGCAGCTCAGTGGAACACTGAATGTGTGTTCACTTAGAAGGCAATATAATCAGTTATCTAAATTCAGATATACATAGTTTGAATCTTGGAAGGGCATTAAATATTTTTTCAACTTTTTTTGTAAGATGGAAATTGACTTGTGCAACAATTCATGGTGGTATGGAGTGGAATAATAAATTATATGAGAAGCACATTTAGCTTAGAGCAGCAATATGTGAGGTACATCGCCTGCTAGGATTAGATCCCCAGTCACCTCTTTTGCAGCTATGACATAACCTCTACACCATAGGAACTGCAACTCACTAACCTGCAGTTCAGTGGCACACTGAATGTGTGTTTGCTTATCAGGCGAAGGATCAGTGACTCACATCTGAGAAGGGACTTAGACATTTTTTTCAAAATTTGTTTTGTAAAATGTAAACTCACTTGAGTGGTGATTCAGATGGTGTGGAGTTGGCATAATAAATTATGTAAGTATAGTCAGCTAAGAACCTTGGTCTTCTTCTCTCCATTTCCCTCAATCTAGAGGTTTTCCATAAGCTCCAGCTGTCCTCCACCACTCACTCCCAAACCCTTTCACTACTGAAAGACCTACAGGACTATTCATTACCTCTTCATCTTGTTCCTCCTCATCATTGCAGGTGACATACAACCAAGTCCTGGCCCCCTCCTCCCCCTCCTTCTCCCCTTCTTCCCCTCCTTCTCCCCCTCTTCCCCCTTCTCCTACCTAAGGGTATATGACTCTGTCACATAAAGCCAGGAATCCACTTCCACAATTAGACATCCTTAAAGTCTAGGTCACCCAGTACTCCCATGACTTTCTCTGTGTTTCTGAAACCTGCTCTCATCCAGAGTTCCTGAGTCTCAATTATCCCTCCCTGATTTCCATGTTTTTTGCTAATACCATGGCAAATGAGGTGGTGGCATATCTTATCCTGCTCTGTCTCTCTATGTGAATCCATCTCCTCCTCACACAAGCTCCTGCTAATTAATTTAAAGTTCCCCTCCTCCCTTCCCATCTTTGCAGCTGTGCTATATTCCTCTCCAAAAATATCCTCCCACTTTGCTTGTTGAAATCATTTCATTCCTTGTCTCCCTAGCCTCCTCTGGTGAGCTTATCATTCTCAGAGACTTCAGTCTAAACTGGTCTTCCCTCACCCTTAAACCTGCACTGAAAAGACTGAATCCCTAAACCTCCACCAGCTAATCAATGAATCCACCAGGCCCAATCCACTCTCCCAAAACCACTCTCTCCTGGACTGGATGCTTTCCTCCCACCCCATTACTGCAGCAGGCACTCTCCCAGATTCTTTTAGTGACCACTACATGACTTACTGTGTTCATAAGCTATGCATGCCCCACGCCCCTCCCAACTGCTATTGGATTAGGTCATTCAGAACACAAACACTGAGACCCTCCTCCATGACCTTTCCTCCTCTGACTGATCCCTAGCATATTCTGCTCCTGACATTGAATCTGCTTTCTCTCTCTTCTGCTGATTTCTAAACAAGGCCTGGAACACTCACGCCCCACCCAGAAGGTGCAGAGTCAGATGCTCCCACCACCCCTGGATCTCTGCTGACATCATTCAGCTTTGTAAATCTTGTGATCTTGCCTGGGTGAAATATAAATGTTCCTCCTCAGACCACCACCTCTATATGACCCTCAGAAATGCCTGTACTAAGGCAATATGAACCACGAAAGCCCATTGCTTTAAATTGACCCTGCAGCAGAACCTCAATTCCCCCTCCAAATTCTGGCAGGCCCTTCATTTCCTCTACAGTCCCCTACTCAAGCTTTCTGCCCCTCCCTACCCTGATGGTTGATGGCTTGCCTGTCTCTAACCCTTCCTTCATTGCCTCATTTCTTAATTCTTTTTTCACTACCTGTGCCCACCCATCCAGCCTGGTAAATGCAACTCTGGCCTCCCCTGCCTCCTCCTCACCTGAAGGCTTTAGTTTTTCTCCTATTTCTGTGCATGAAGTCCTTCTTGCCCTCTCTTCTCTCAACCCTCTCAAATCCAGCCTGATGGCCTAGACCCCCACATTCTCTAGATCTCTACTCCTGCTATAGCTCTTCCTCTCTCCCATCTGCTGAATCTTTCCTTCACTCTTAGCACTGTACCTCAGGCATGGAAAGTTGCCAGGATGCTACCCATTCATAAAGGGGGTGATCCCTCTACTCTTGGCAGTTATCACAGAGCCACCAAAGACTCACCATCCTAGAAGGGCAAGAGTAGCTCTCTGTCAGCCCCTAGCTGCTGGAGGTCTGACTCTGAGCAAGTAAGGAGACTACTGAGAAATATAGAAACTTCTTGTCTTAGAACAGGAAGATCAGGAGCTAAAAGGGCCCAGAGGCAGAAAGTAAGTAGGGGAAGAAAAAAAGAAACATACACAAACAGAGGAAAGAGTTAGGAGGCCAGAAAAAAGACATGATGGGAGTGGTACAGTGCAGTGGCTGTGGGGCAGCAGTCTTCTGGAAGACATTCTGGAGGATGAAGTGTTGTCCCATCTGCAGGCACCTCTTTGGGCTGAGGGAGGAGGTTGCTCATCTCCAGGCTGAGTTGGCCAGGATTTGTGGGACCTCCTCTCCCACCGAGAGACCACCAGAGTCACTGCCGTATGCCTCAGAGGTTGCCAAGAAAGAGGAGTGGTTGGACCACAGTGGGCTCAGGGAGGGTGAGGGTGGTGGAACAGAGGCGCATCCCTCCAGTTGTACCTCTTCACAATTTTTATGCCATTCTGGAGAAGTGTGGTTCCTCTATGGAGGCACCCACAGTGGAGACCAAGGTGGATGCTGGGAACCTCCACAAAGGAGACCCACAGGAGGGTGGCATGGGACCCCACAGGGGAAGGAAACAACTTCTGGTGGGGGACTCCATTGTTAGGAAGGTAGAACTGGGGGAGGAAAGGGAGAGGGAGGTAAGGTGCCTGCCTGGTGCCATGGCTTGGAGGGACAGGGAGCGAATCCTCATGATCACAGGAGCAGCTGCACAGGGGAGAGAGCTGGATGTCATTGTCCACCTAGGGACAAATGACCTGGCTAAGAAAGGGATCAGAGCAGTGCAAGAAGCATTTGCGGAGATGGGGAAGGGCCTTAGACAAATAGCACACATGGTAACCTTCTCAGAGGTGCTGCCTGTCTATGGCACGGATGAGGCTAGGGTGCTCCTCAACATGGGATTCAATCAGTGGCTGAAAAACTGGTGCAGAGCTCAGGGATTTGGCTTCATTGGGGACTGGGGGTCCACCTGGATGGATGTAGGCCTACACTGGCATGATGGTCTGCATCTGTCCAGGAGGGAACCAGGAGCCTAGGTGATAGGTTTAAATACTTCATTGGCAAGCATTTAAACTAGCCAAGGGGGGAGGCACTGGAAAGAAGCAGGGAAATCCTAGCCCCCCCAAAAAATCAGGGTACTAAGTGAGGTAGACACCAACATAGAGATCTCAATAGGGAGAAGTGCAGGGATAAATTGAGAAAGTGACAAACGCAATAAGGACAGGGATGGGGCAAAAAGGGGTAAGGCCATCAAGAAATGGAGGGTAATGAGTACCAATGCCCATAGTCTGGTAAACAAGCTCCCTGAACTGGTGGCTATGATGGAAGATGGATGCTTGGATATCGTAGCAGTCACAGAAACATGGTACACAGAGAACCATGACTGGGATGTTAACATACCAGGGTACACAACCTACAGGAGAGACAGGGAGGGCAGAAGGGGGGGGAGTAGCTCTCTATGTAAGGGAAGAGATAAAAGCAACTGAACAAAAGAGTAAACAGGGAGGGGAGGAGAGGAGGCACTGTGGGTCACCATAGAGACTGGAAATGGCACTACAATCCGCACAGGGGTTGTATACAGACCCCCATGTCAAGGGGAGTGAATGTACAAGGATATGATAGAAGGCACACTTAGGATGGGAGAGAAAGGGGAGATACTGTTGATGGTGGACCTTAATATGCCAGATGTTAACTGGAGCACCTTTGCTGCAGCCACATCCAAAAGCAGGGCCATTCTTGATGACCTTCAGGTGACATGGCTCAAGACAGCTAGTTTTGGAACCTACTCGTGAGGGAGCAATCTTAGACCTCGTACTCTCAAATGAGGACAGTGAGAGGATCTCAGATCTAGAAGTGGGTAGCCATTTGGGAACAAGTGACCACCAAACAGTGTGGTTCATGATAAACTCAGCTACAGAGTCAAGCCATACAAAAGTGAGGATTCTGGACATCCAGAGGGCTGACTTTGGCAAGATGGGAGAGTGCCTTAGAAAAGCACTAGCAAACAGGCTAGAAGGAGGGGTGGAGCAACAATGGGGAAATATCAAAACTGCCATCACAGAGGCAACAAGCCTTTGTGTGAAGCAAATAAACAAATCAAAATGAAAGAAACAGCCACTATGGTTCTCAAAAGAGGTGGCGGTGAAGGCTAGAGAGGAAAAGATAGCATTTAGGAAGCATAACGAAACACAGAAGGAGCAGGATAGAGAACTGTACCAGTGAAGGCAGAAGGAAGCAGGGAGTGTAGTCAGAATAGCAAAGACACAAACTGAGGAAAAGATAGCCAACCCGGTTAAGAAGGGGAATAAAACCTTTTATAGGTATATCAGGGAGCGTAGAAAGACAAAGGGAGGGATAGTGAGGCTGAATAGAATGGATGGTGGGTGGGCAAAGAGTGACAGTGAAAAAGCAGGGATACTGAATGAATACTTCTGTTCAATATTCACAAAAGAGGAAGTCAGGGAGGTGCCTAATCCAATTAACAGAAGCACTCGGGAGAGGGGGGTCAATCCCAGTCCTTTCACAGAAGAAAGGGTTCTGAAAGAATTCCTAAAACTGAAGGTGGACAAAGCAATGGGGCCAGATGGAATTCACCCCAGAATTCTAAAAGAATTAAGCAGAGAACTAGTGACACCACTGACTACCCTTTATAACAAGTCATGGGAGGATGGTGTGGTACCTGAGGACTGGAAGAAGGCTGAAGTGATTCCCCTTCACAAAACTGGGAGCAAGACAGAGTCCTGAAACTACAGACCTGTCAGTTTGACCTCTGTGGTAGGGAAAGTGATGGAATCACTTTTGAAGGAAAGAATTGTTGAGTACCTAGAAGCCAGTGGGGCACAGGACCCAAGGCAGCATGGGTTCTCAGCGGGAACATCATGCCAAATGAATCTAATTGATTTCTTTGACTGGGTGACCAAAGTAGTAGACCAGGGAGGGGGCTGTGGACATGGCCTACCTAGACTTTAGCAAGGCATTTGACACAGTCCCACACAAAAGATTAGTAGTCAAATTAACCAGCCTTGGAGTGGGTCCCAGGGTGGTAGCCTGGGTAAAACATTGGCTGAACAACAGGACACAGAAGGTAATTGTAAGTGGAGTCTACTCTGAAGAAAGAGGGGTTACTAGTGGGGTACCGCAGGGTTCAGTACTGGGTCCAATCTTCTTTTTAATGTCTTTATAAGTGACATTGTAGAGGGACTGGAAGGAAAAGTATGCCTCTTTGCAGATGACACAAAGAACTGCAACAGGGTTGATACACAAGGAGGTGTCGAAAGGATGAGAAGGGAATTGGCAAGGTTGGAGGAATGGTCAGAAGCATGGCAGCTTGTATTCAATGCAAAGAAGTGCAAAGTAATGCACCTGGGAAATAAAAATCCAGGGGAAGATTACACAATGGGGGGAGGTAGTAACAACAACAAAAATGGAAAGGGACCTGGGGTAATCATATCAGATGACCTTAAGGTTGGCAGCAATGTGAGAAGGCGGTAGGAGGGCTGGGGGATACTGGGATGTATAGGGAGAGCCATCACCAGCAGAAAACAGGAAGTTGTTATCCCCCTGTACAGACAGTTGGTGAGATCCCATCTGGAGTACTGCATCCAGTTCTGGAGACCCCATCTCCACAAGGACATAGACAGGATGGAAGCAGTTCAGAGGAGGGCAACTAAAATGGTTCAGGGTCTGCAAGAGAAGCCATACGAGGAGAGGCTAAAGGAGCTTAATATGTATACCCTTGAGGAAAGGAGGGAGAGGGGGACATGATAGAAACATTTAAGTACCTCAGTGGAATCAACAAAGTCCAAGAGGGTAGCATCTTTCAGAAAAAGAGATGTGCAAGAACAAGGGAACACAATTTGAAGATAGCGGGGACGGCTCAGGGGCAATGTGAGGAAGTATTTTTTCACAGAGAGGGTAGTGGATACATGGAACAGCCTTCCTGAGGAGGTTGTGGAGTCTAAAACTGTGGGAGAATTCAAGAATGCATGGGACAGACATAAGGTAATTTTTGTGGGGGGTAGGAAGAAATTGGCTGTTGGTTAAATAGGATCTGCAGCTTATCCTCTAGGTAGGGAAATGGGCAGATTAGGTGGGCCAAGCGGTCCTTATCTGCCATCAAAGTCTATGTTTCTATGTTTACAGGCCTATATCTCTTCTCCCCTTCCTGGCCAAATTGCAGGAGTCCCTTGTCTTCTCTTGACTCTCTGACTTTATCTACTCCTCTGAATTTCTCTCTGCATTTCAGTCAGGTTTCAGGAAAAATAACTCTACAATCACCTCCCTCCTTCACATCACTGACACAATTCTCAATGGCATGGACCATGGCCACATCACTGCTGCTACTATACAGTGGTAGTTGTTGAAAAGTTTACTACCTCGAGTTACTGCCGAGGTACTACTGTGGTAATTTGCATTGACTGTAAAGTGATCCTACCTCATTCTGCCTCAGTATACCTAGCTTACCTCAGTACTGCAAAACATTTCTATGACTATATATTCATTGACCTAGCCAAAGTTTTTGATTCCATGTCCCACCCTCTTCTTATATCCAAACTCCTCTCGGTGGGTCTCTTCTCCCATGCTGTAGACTAGTTCAAGTCCTGTCTTATGGGCCGAACACAGTGTGCTCAAGCAGGTGACACCCTGTCCCCTCCTTCCCATTCAATCAGGTGGCCCTCAAAGCTCTATTCTGGGCCCAGTCCTTTTTCAGTTTTCCTAAATGACCTCCCATCTGTCTGTGGCTCTTCTTACATTCACATGTACACTGATGATAAGTACCCAATGTCTCCGGTTCCTCAACCCCTGAAGTGGAGTCCTGGCTGCAGAGTAACTTATTGAGTGGGTTACACTGGTTCCAGACAAATCAGTTCAAAGTTAACACCAAGAAAACCTTATCCATAACATTTGGTACTGCTCAGAAATTAGCCAAACTTCCCCCCTTTTCTACTGTCAATGGTACCTTCCTTGATGTAGTCCCTACATTCAAGTATCTTGGTGTCTGGCTGGACAGTTGTCTTGACTTTTCTTCACACATTGACCATATCCATGCCAAACTCCTCCCTAAGCTAGAAGCCATGTTTAGAAACAAAGACTACCTGTCACCTGTGATTCACCAGGAGTTCCTTACCATAACAATCCTTCCTGTTTTTGATTATGCTGACGTGGTCTTTGGGTCTGCCCCTGCCTGATCCTTTTCCAGACTAGACGCTCTTTTTAACACTTTTTCCTGCTTTGTCACCAGTACTTCCCCCCGTATGCACCACTACTCCCTCTCGTCTTCCCTCCCCCTTCCCTCTCTTCTCTTATGCCACTAACACCATGCCACCACCCTCATTTCCAAATTCTGGTTTGGGTTTGTCCCCTATTACCTCTCCTCGCACCTCTCCTCATCATCCCCTTCCTCTTACCAGCTACACTCCAGAGACCCCCATACCTTTTCTTTCCTGTTCCCATTCCAATTTGGGGCAGGAAGCCTTCTCTTACGAACTCCCCTCCCTCTGGAACTCTCTTCTAAGCTTCCTTTATTTATCTCCTTTCCTGCACTCTCTAAGATGTATCCTTTCAAACAACATGAAGTCTTGCTATATTATGACAATTGCAGTAAGACTGCAGGTTAGAACTGCTCCGGAGGTGAAATAGTTAACTTTCCATGCAGGCATGGAACTTAGAGCGCGAGCTCGGTTGAAAACTCTATATGTTGTGCTTCAAACGCAAACTGTCAGATTCTTTACTCCGCCTTACTGAACAGTCGCTCCGGAGATTTCTCCTTCTGCTCGGTTCATTTGTCGGTTTAAAAGCTCTGTCTGTGGTAATGTAAGTAATAGATAGGTTTTACATTTATTTTTTCTGTGTGGAACTTGTAATTCTTTATCGGTTCAGGTTGTATTTAAAATCTACTAGTCCTTTTTTAGAGTGCGGTTCCCGGTTCTTATCGGTTCTAAAAAAAACCAATTTCATTACGTTTTTTTCCACGACCCGTGACACGGTTGGGAACCGATAAGGGTGTCTTGCTTGGTGGATTGCCATAAACAGGCAAGTTGGTTAGGTTGGCATTATGTCTGAGAAACCCAAAAGAAAAACTGGACCCACTGGGTTTCAACACTGTAGTGTTTGTGGGGAAGCTCTTGCTAAGGCTGACCCACACACACATGTGTCTATTGTCTGGGGTTTGACCACCTCAGTTCAAACTGCCAGATTTGTCACAATTTCCCTGCTGCCACCATAGATAAGAGAGTTGGTAGGCTCAGGGAAAGGGAGGCCAAAAAGTCCGCTGACCCGGATGGCCAGCCCGGTTCGGTGCCAACCGAACCGGAGGGAGTGCCCTCTGACCAGGGCCATACTTCCTCGGGCAAACGAAGAGCTGGTTCTGAGGAGCCAGTTCCAGCAAAAAGGACTAGAAAGTCAGCAAGTGTAGAGCCAAAAGTTCTCTCCCCAACTGCTGAGGAAATAGCTAAAGCAATTCAAATTGTCCAATCTCTCTCTCCGGTTCCGACCGAACCGACACCTTCAGGTAAGCGTTCGGTTCAGCTGGTTCCACCGGTCAAGGTTTTGAGGATTTTTAAGAACCGGGGGAAGGGGAAGAGGAATATGAGGAGAGTGAATATGGTTTTGAAGATCTGGATGTGCCCATTGATCCGGACATCTCTCCAGATAGACCCCTAGGGGTTTCTCCTCCAAGGCTTTCTGAGTCCCCTTCTCATTTCATGTTTTATAAAAAAGTTGCTGAAACTCTCCAGCTCCCTGTTGAGGAAGCTGTTGATGACCAAGAGGAGCCAGACTATGTAGAAATGATGGATATTCCAGAGTCTAGGAGACTGTCTATTCCTTTGCATAAATCTTTTCGGAAACAGACAGTAAAAGTTTTAAAAACTCCTCACACTATACCTCCTGTGGATAAAAGGATGGACAAGAGGTATACCTTATCAGGCTCTGACACTGATTTCCTCACTCAACAATGCAGCCATGTGGGGGTAGTGCAGGCTGCAGCTTGTGACAAGGCTAATATTCCCCTAGCTTCACACCCCCCTGAGAAGGACTCCAGGAAGATTGATGCTATGGCAAAGAAACAGTACATGGCAGCATCTTTGGGACTCAGACAAGCAAATTATATGGCTTATGCTGCTAGGTACCAGAAATCCAGATGGGATACTGTGCTGGCCCTAGCAAAACAAGTCCCTGACCAGCTTGCCAGGGAGCTGAAACAGGTGGCTATGGATGGTATTGAGGCATCCAAGGTGCAATTTCATGCTGTGGACTCTAATGATGTTTCATCAAGAGTCATGGCTACATCTGTGGCACTTCGCAGGATGGCTTGGCTCAGATGTACTACCCTGTCTCAGGATACCCAGTCTAAGGCCATGGATTTTCCTGTTGTGGGAAATTCTCTATTTGGGGAGCAAACAGAGAATTACATGAAGAAAATGGATGAATATAGGACCACCTATAGGAATGCACAGGCCAAGGAAAGGCAGGCCACTCCTCAAAAGCAGCTTCCTAGAGGCAGGGACAGGCCTTTTCATAGGCCTTTTTACCAAGCCCAAGCTTCCTCCTCCGCCTATGCTCAGAGGGGGTTCTTTAGAGGGAGAGGCAGATGGGGTACAAGCAGGTCTGCTTCCACCCCTCAGCCCAAAGCCCCTGCCAAGCAGGCACCCTGATGGGATTGCCAGGGCCGATTCTCCTCTACCTGTGGGGCAGGCTGGCTTACTTTGTCCAGGACTGGAAGTCTTTAACATCAGACAAGTGGGTCCTGGAAGTAGTAAGCCAGGACTGGTTCTCAGCTTCAAAAATTTCAAAGCTGAGAACCAGATCTTTCCACCTGCAACTCCATCAGAGGCACTCACCCTAGAGGCAGAGGTCTCTACCCTCCTGGCTCTCAGAGCTGTGGAAAGGGTTCCTCCCCTACACCAGGGCAAAGGTTTGTACTCCAGGTACTTCCTTACCCCAAAAAAGACAGGAGAATGGCGGCCCATCCTGGATCTCAGATATTTAAACAAGCACCTTTTAAAGCCAAAGTTCAAAATGGTGACTCTGGGAATTATCCTACTCTCTCTAAGGCCAGGGGACTGGCTAGCTTCCCTGGACCTCAAGGATGCCTACTTCCATATTCCCATCAGAAGCTCCCATCGAAAGTACCTCAGGTTCGAGCTGCCCTCAGGCCACTACCAGTTCAGAGCAGTGCCCTTCCGCCTCACTTCAGCCCCAGGGGTATTCACCAAATGCCTGGCTGTAGCAGTTGCTCACCTAAGAAGGCAAAGATTGCCATCTTTCCTTACCTGGACGATTGGCTCTTAGTAGGCCAGTCCCCAGACCAGGTCAATTTACACCTTCAGATAACGCAGCAACTGCTTACCTCTCTAGGTTTCCTTCTGAATCTCTCAAAGTCAGTTCTAGAGCCGGTCCAGTGTCTTACCTTCATAGGCGCAGAACTGAACACACAGGAAGCCAGGGCCTTCCTCCCCCTGGACAGGGCAACGACCCTAGTCTCCCTGGCCTCCTCATTTACCCTGCAGATCTCCCGGCCAGCAAGGCATTTTCTGCAGCTCCTTGGACACATGGCTGCTTCCACAGCAGTTGTGCAAGGAGCAAGATTTCAGATGAGGGACATCCAGTTCCATTTGAGAGCTTTTTGTCTCAAAGAAAGGATCCTCTTACCAAGCTGATCCCAGTAACTCGAACCCTGATCCAAGCCCTACAGTGGTGGCAGGATCAGAGCAACCTGAGAAAAGGGGTTCCTTTTGTCACTCAGTCTCATTCTCTAATCCTTACTACAGATGCGTCCCTCTTGGGCTGGGAATCTCACATGGGCGACCTCACCACCCAGGGTCTGTGGTCTCCCCAGGAATCTCTGTTCCACATCAACCTGTTGGAGCTCAGAGCAGTTTTTCTAGCACTTCAAGCTTTTTCCAAATCTGTTCAGAACAAGAGTATTCAAGTCAGAACAGACAACACCACTACAATGTGGTACATCAACAACAAGGGGCACTCGGTCTCGGCCTTGTGCAGGCGATGAAGTTGATGGTTTCTGGCTTACTCCCTGAACACCTCCTTACGGCAGTTCACCTCCCAGGCAAGGACAATGTCCTGGCAGATGCTCTCAGCAGGATTTCCCAGGGCCACCACGAATGGTCACTGGATCCCCTGGTCTTGGGAGTAGTATTTGCCAGATAGGGCACCCCGCAGATAGATCTTTTTGCAGCCCCAGACAATCACCAACTTCCTCTTTTTTGCTGCAGGCCCCCAGTGTTGGGATCACTCCCCTGGATGCCTTAGCCCTCAGTTGGGAGGGAAGTTTCTCTATGCCTTCCCTCCCTTTCCTCTCCTGTTCAAAGTGCTAGTCAAAATCAGATCCCAATCATGCAAAGTCATTCTGATAGCTCCGGATTGGGCCAGACAGCCCTGGTATCCACTCCTGCTGTCCTTAGCGGTCCATCCTCCCCTGTCCCTTCCCAGGAATCACAATCTGTTAACCTGTGCCCAGGGAAGGGTCTGGTACCCGAATCTCAAATCTCTCAATCTCAAGGCTTGGTTCTTGAAGAGTTAGAGTTTGCTGATTTACACCTTTCCCAAGGTGTAATGGATATATTGAAGGCCACAAGGAAGCCTTCCACCAGGGCTACATACAATTCCAAATGGAAAAGGTTTTCCATATGGTGCTCGGAAAAGCATATTTCCCCAGTCTCTGCTGATCTATCCACAGTCCTGGATTATATGGTCCACCTGAATTCTTTGGGGCTGAGACCAGCTACCCTGAAGGTGCACTTGGCAGCTGTGTCTGCTTTTATTTCAGCAGGTAAATCCTCTTCCTTTCAGCTCATCCTGTATTTTCCAAGTTTTTTAAGGGGTTGTTTCACACCAACCCTCCATTCAGGGATCCTGCCTCTGCCTGGGATCTTAACGTTTGCATTGCTCAGCTTATGCAACCCCCCTTTGAGCCCTTGTCTTCAGCTGAGCTCAAGTACTTGACTTGGAAAACTGTGTTTTTGGTAGCCATCACCTCTGCCAGATGCATAAGTGAATTACAAGCATTGTCAGTGGAGTAGGAGTTTATCTCTTTTCACAGAGATAAGGTGGTCCTTCAGACTAACAGAAAGTTCCTGCCTAAGGTGGTTTCAGATTTCCACCTTAATCAATCTATTTCACTTCCAGTGTACTTCACTGACCACTCCTCTTCTGGGGAGAGGAAGCTGCACAGCCTAGATGTCAAGAGAGCCCTTAGTTACTACATAGAACGTACCAAGGGTCATAGGTTTGACTCCCTCCAACTGTTCCTCACCTATGGTGAAGTTGGTAAAGGGAAGCCAGCCACTAAAATATCCATTGCCAGGTGGATTGTCTCTTGTATCCAATTCTGCTATGAGAAGTTGGGTAAAGTTCTCCCCTCAGGCCTGAGGGCTCACTCTACCAGAGGTACAGCTGCTTCTCTGGCTGCTGCCAGAGACATTCCTATTCTAGAAATACGTCAAGCAGCTACCTGGAAAACAGTTCACACTTTTACCAAGCATTACTCCCTGGACATCCAGGCTAGGAGTGATGCTCGGTTTGGCACAGCCATGCTTCAGAGCCTATTTCCTAGGTAGGTTCTGTCCCTCCTCCATGGGGGTACTGCTGTATAGTCGGCAATTGTCATAATATAGCAAGACTTCATGTTGTTTGAAGAAAAATTACTCACCTTAGTAATGTTGTTTCTTCTAATGGAGTCTTGCTATGTGCTAACCTCCTCCCTGCCTGCCCCTCTCAGAACCTCTGTTTTGGGGATGTGGGTGGGCAGTACAGGGTTGGCACTTTTTGATGCCCACCTTGTTGTTTTTCACCTACCTTTTTGGGTGAATTGGTGTTGTATTTTTGCATTTTTGGGTCTCCTGACTTGAGTCTTTGTTTTAGGCCAAAAATGAGTGTTTATGTTAGTAGACAGTTGGCTAGTGTAGGTTTACAGCTTCCACACAGAACCTTAGTGAGTTTTAGCTCGTAAAGATCTGACAGTTTGCGTTTGAAGCACAACAGACAGAGTTTTCAACCAAGCTCGTGCTCTAAGTTCCATGCCTGCGTGGAAAGTTAACTATTTCACCTCCGGAGCAGTTCTAACCTGCGGTCATACTGCAATTGTCATAATATAGCAAGACTCCATTAGAAGAAACATTACTAAGGTGAGTAATTTTTTCTTCCTGATCCATCCCTTCCTCTTGCTCATGTCCTTCCTCATCCCAGCAACTGTGGACAGGCTCTCACTCTCCACATACTGTTAACTTGCCTCCTTCTGTTCCCCACTTTACCTAATTCATCTGACTTCTAATGCCAACAGTAATCATCACCTCATCCCTGTATGCTCTCTCCCTCCCTGCCTCCTTTAGTTTCTCCATTTATAGCTGTCTTCCAATGCTAACTCTGGGCTACAAATGTCTAACAATATTTGCAAATGTATCATTGTTATTTCATAACATTTTATTTTTAATAATTGTATGCCATATTTATGTTGTATCCTGAATGCTCACTTGTTTCTCCCCTTTCCCTTTCCCTCAGGTTGCAACTGGAAATGAGCTTCAGCTCAGTGTGCCTTTCCCAGTTATCAACATTTCAAATAAATACATTTATGAAGGTGAATAACCTACAGGAATTATATCCCAGGTGCTTGTTTTCTGGGTTGTGACATAACAGCTACATCATAGGAACTGCAACTTCCTTACCAGCAGCTCAAATGTATACTGAATGTGTGTTTGCTTATTAGACAAGTGATCAGCAGTTTAAATACCGTCGGGGACATAAACTTTTTTTTGTAAGGTGGAAACTCATTTGAGTGGTGATTCATGGTGGTGTGGAGTTAAAGTAGTAAATTATAAGAGAAGTAAATTTAGCTAAAAAACAACAATTTGTGAAGGTAAATTGCCTTCTGGGATTAGATCCCTAGTCTCCTGTTTTTCAGGTTGTGACATAACCTGTACACCATAGGAAATGTGACTCACTGAGCTGCAGCTCAATGACACACTGAGTATATGTTTACTTAACATACAAAGAATCAGTGGTTTAAATTCAGGTAGACTTAGCTGGAATTCTAGCAGGGAATTAAACACTGTTTTCAACTCTTTTTGAAAAATTGAAACACAGTTGAGTAGCAATTCACAGTTGTGATCACAGTGGTGTTGAGTGGAATAGTAAATTATATGAGATGTAAATTTAGCTAAGAACAATTTGTAAAGGTAAATTCTCTACTGAGATTAAATTTCCAGTTACCTTTTTTGCAGGTGTGACATTACTGCTACATCATAGGAACTACAACTCATTTTCCTGCAGCAAAGTGGCACACAGAATGTGTGCTTGCTTACCAGCAACCAAAGGATCAGTACGTCAGATATGAGCAGGGACTTAAGTATTTGTTTTTCTTTTTTTTTTGTAAGATGAGAATTCAGTTACGTGGCAATTAATGGTGGTGTGGGGTTGGAATAGTAAACTATATAAAAAGTACATTTAGCTGAGAACAAGAATTTGTGAAGGTATGTCACTGGCTGGGATTAGATCCCCAGTCACCTGTTTTGCAGGTTGTGACATACCTCTACATCATAGGAACTGCAACTTACCTGTAGCTCAGTGGCACACTAAATTTGTATGTGCTTAGGAGGCAAAACATTAGTGGTTCAAATACAGGTAGGCATAGGTCAAATCCGGGCAAGGACTTAAATATTTTTTAACATACCTTCCATGTAGTTTTATGATCTCTCATCAACCAGCAACCCACTTGTTTACCCTTTCAGCCTGACTTTGTAGTTTTCAACTTGCTTTTGTAAGTTTCAGCTCAGAACAACTACCACTAGTGCTGCTGTGAGTCGGCAACCGATCTGTTTATCCCTTTGTGAAAATAAAATTCACTTGAGTGGTGATTCATGGTGGTGTGGTGTTTGAAGTTGGAATAGGAAGTTATATAAATAGTGCATTTAGCTAAGAACAACAATTTGTGAAGGTAAATTGCCTGCTGGGATTAGATCCCCAGTCTCCTGTTTTGCAGATTGTGACATAACCTGTACACCACAGGAAATGCAACTCACTGAGATGCAGCTCAGTGGCACACTGGATATGTGTTCACTTAACATGCAAGGAATAAGTGGTTTAAATTCAGGTAGACAGTTGGAATCCTGGCAGTGAATTAAACACTTTTTTCAATCCTTTTTGAAAGATGGAAAGACAGTTGAGTAGCAACTCACAGTGGTGTTGAGTGGAATACTAAATTATATGAGAAGTAAATTTAGCTAAGAACAATTTGTAAAGGCAAATTGCCTGCTAAGATTAAATATCCAGTCACCTTTTTTGCAGGTGTGACATAACTGCTGTATCATAGGAACTACAACTCATTTTCCTGCAGCACAGTGGCACATAGTGGCTTATCAGCAGCCAAAGGATCAGCACCTCAGATCTGAGCAGGGACTTACACATTTTTTTCAATTATTTTTGTAAGATGGGAACTCACTTAAGTGGTAATTAATGGAGGTTTGGGGTTAGAATAATAAATTATATAAAAAGTACATTTTGCTGAGAACAAGAATGTGTGAAGGTATGTCACCTGCTGGGATTAGATCCCCAGTCACCTGTTTTGCAGGTTGTGACATACCACTACATCAGAGGAAGTGCAACTCATCTGTAGCTCAGTGGCACACTGAATTTGTATTTGCTTAGGAGGCAAAACATTAGTGGTTCAAATACAGGTAGGCATAATTCAAATCCAGGCAGGGACCTACATTTTTTTTTTCATTTTTTTTTGTCAAATGGAAATTCACTTGAGTGGTGATTTGTGGTGGTGTGGAATTGGAAGTTGAAATAGTACATTATATGAATAGTACATTTAGCTAAGAATAACAGTTTGTGAAGATATGTCACCTGCTGGGATTTGATCCCCAGTCATCTGTTTTGCAGGTTGTGACATACCTCTACAGCAGCAGAACTGTAACTCACTTACCTGCATTTCACTGGCACACCAAATGTGTGTTTGGGGTTCAAATCCTTGACATTACTTAAATATTTTTTTCAAGATGGAAAATTACTTTAGTGGTGATTCATGGTGGTGGTGTGTAGTGGAACAGTAAATTATATGAGAAGTGAATTTAGCTGAGAACAATAATTTGTGAGGGCAAATTATCTGCTGGGATTGGAAATCCCATCACCTTTTCTGCAGGTGTGACATGACCTCTATATCATAGAAACTGCAACTCATTTATCTTTAGTTCAGTGCCTTACAGGGTGTGTGTTTCCTTAGCAGGTGAAAGATCAGTGACTCAGATCTGAGCAGAGGCTTAAGCAATTTTTCAATTTTTTTTGTAAGATGGAAACTCACTTGAGTGTCAATTCATGGTGGCGTGGAGCTGGAATAGTAAATTATGAGAAATAAATGTAGCTAAGAACAACAATTTGTAAATTTAAATTGCCTGCCAGGATTAGATCCCCAGTCCCGTTTTGTAGGATGTGACATAACTTCTACATCATGGGAACTGCAACTCACTTACAATACCTATAGGTCAGTGGCACACTGAGTGTGTGTGTGTTTGCTTAGCAGGCAACAAATCAATGGTTCAAATACAGGTAGACACAGGTCAAATCCAGCCAGGGACTTCATAGTTTTTCAAATTTTGGAAATGCACTTGAATGGTGATTTATAGTGGTGTGTAGTGAAATAACAAATTATATGAGAATTAAACTTAGCTAAGAACAACAATACTAAAGATTATACTAAAAGTAGCATGGAGCTTAGGAGACAAGATGCCCATAAATGCTCCAGTCCATTATCCATAATATAAAAGTTCATTACCCTCCAATATGTGTCTATCCAAACAATATGTGCAGCCAAATTGCCTGCTGGTATTGGATCCCCATTCATCTGTTTTGCAGGTTGTGACCTAACATGTACACTACAGGAACTGCAGCTCAGTAGCACACTGAATTTATATTCACTAAGCAGGCAAAGGATCAGCAGTTTGAATCCAGGTACAGTATATTATATTCTAATACATAATTATTCCACACTTTTTAGACCATATCTGGCACCTTTAGCACCACTGGTACTTTGATTTTCATTTGCATAGATGTGTACTCCTTTTATTGGATGTGGCTTTTTTGCAGCTTTACCTTGGTTTGTTTTCTAATAAACATTTGTTTGCTGTGTCTGTGCCCCTTAATTTAACTTATTCTGTTTGTTGCAATTTTTCTCAGACATTTTTTTAAATAACAGAGCACATGCACATTATTACAATTCCCTTATATTATTTATTAATTTCATGTACAGCAGCAATGCACATTTAACTCGCAGCAGGGTACCTAACATTTGAGTGTTTGAGGGTTTATTTAGTGCAAGGGGATGGATGGGACTGATTCCTAAAGCAAGTTCTTCCAAAACATAATGTTAACACACAGACACTTACAATTTGATTTAGCTTTTAAAAGTCACAAAGACACAGAGCAAATGCTGTAAATGCTGTCAGTCTCACTGATACAGATCAAATGCTGGAAATGCTGATATGAAAAATGCATGTTTAACTAACATGCAGATGCTCACGATTAACTCAGTCACCAAGCTCTCTCCATCTTTCCCCCAAACGTGCTCTGTCTTCTCAGTGTCTGAAAAATGCTGGCAGATGCTGTCAGGATATATGTTCTTTTTTTTAGTTAGCAGTTCAGTTCAGCTGTGGAGCTCGGGAGACCAGGAAATGTGGAGCAGGTGTCATTGTCAGCATTTGGCAAGCTTGCCTACTGGAAAAAGACCACATGCACAGCAATTCTTGTTACCAAGTAATCTGGAGCTGGTGTTAGCATGCCTATATTATGTAACCTTTATTTTGAATCTAAAATGCCTGCAGAGGTAAAATCAGTTTGTGTCTTTAAAATGTAAGCTGAAATTTACAAAGTGAGCTAGCCAAAACTTACAAAGTGAGCTGAAACTTACAATGTCGGTTGGGTGAGCTAAACAGATCGGTTGCCGACTCACAACAGCACTAGTGGTAGTTGTTCTGAGCTGAAACTTACAAAAGCAAGTTGAAAACTACAAAGTCAGGCTGGAAGGGTAAACAAGTGGGTTGCTGGTTGATGAGAGATCATAAAACTACATGGAAGGTATGTTTGTGAGTGTGGGGCCATAGGACTCTGAGTGCCGAGGAGCAGAAAACTTACTATTGAATAACCCAGACACCCTGCTGCTATGATCTCAATCTGTCTCTCTCTCTCTCTCTCCCTCCATCACTGTAGTTACTGCTCACATTGCCTTCTCAATGAGCTTAGAACAGCTGCTGTAAAGTCAGTCATTCAGTCCTCCCCAGTCAACTGGACCGAAAGCGTGGCAAATCAGGCAGCCTTCTTAAACTGACAAACCTGACACACAGCATATCACTCATGCATGCAAAATGTATCCATAAAGTTGACTGAAATGCACAAAAGGGTAGTCATGACTAAGGCAATGATTAAATCGTGGACCGCACAAAATTCATAATTTCGGTGAAAACGTCAGTCCTCCATGCAATCAGCTTTTTTATTAAAGATTCAGTGAATTAGCCCATTTAGCAACAAAGTAATCAGAGACAGAATGAATACAGGTTACACTTCTCCCTTTGTTTTTCTTTAACTACCTTCTTCACCAGTAATCTTTCGCAATTAGCACCTTTTCACATTAGTTAACTTAATAGCTGCCACATCTTGTATTTAATCTCTTCATAAGCAATACAATCAAAGGCAGACACTGCTTCTGATGGAGAACGCTAAGCCACAATATGCCTATGTCTGTGCAAAACAAACCTTCCTCTGTTTTGAAGACGGGCAAAGTGTTAGCTAATCAAAGGTCGGCACAATATGATAAAGGTACATTCCATGTATCTGGTGAAATAATGTTTTGCTCATCAAGTAATATTCCAGTGGCCCATAAAAGAAAATCATCTTGTGACAGACACCTAGAAGCCTCATCCCATTTGGCTAAGAAACAGAAACTGGAGGCTACCGCAATGTCTGTAGTTGAGAAGCAAGTCACGGTATGTAAACTGTTTTCAGTAAGATCTGCACACCAAGAAACTAGAAAGGTAGCCCTATTTACAGTACATTGGTAGAAGCTTTCAAAGCAGCTAATATAGCTTTACATACCCTTGACAACCTGACCCTTCACAATTTCCTGGAAGAAAATCTAAAGTCAGTGGGGGTAATTTCCACATCACAGTGACTAAGAACTAAGTATTTGCCAAATGTTTTTTTCTTATCATGTGGCAAAGGTTAAAAAAAGGTTTCTGAAGCAGTGTCTGTGTCCATTGTTTGCGACAAGACCACAGATGTACAAGATAGATATATAATTAATGGGTGTCACCTTTTGCCATTGAGAGACTGTGGCATAATTTGCCATTATAAAGAAGCATTTATAACGGCAAACACATGCTTGGTTCTCCTCCCTCTGTGCATGTGACTACAGCAGTGTCTCCCTTCCTGGCTCATGCTGCCTTCTAACTCACAACGGAGCCGCCAACACGGTGGTGAGTAAATTTATAAAAAAAAAAAATCAGAACTAGTGTTACAGATGGGGGACTATGAACATTTTTTTTTAAAATACAAGAAGCCGCCGAAAATGAAAATCCGACGGGTGGTAAAATAAAGTGAAGCATACTCGTAGCCACACCGAAACTGCTGATATTTTATATAATTGCTGTGGCCAAAAAAGGGACACCCGGCAATTATATAAAATAAAATATGGGGTAGTGTGTTTAAACTCAAAGTTTACACACACCCTCGGGGTTAGATGCTTTGCACAAACCCCTTGAGCATTGCTCTCGGGGTTTATGTAGCATCTAACCCCTCAGGAGTGTGTAAACTCTCGTCAAACACACCACCCCTTACTTTATTCTATATATTTTAAATCTAGTAGCAGTTCCATCAATACAAACAAGTGCCCTTGAAGCAAGTACTTTGCACACTGAAACTAAATTAGAGCCAATCTTGTTAGACTGCATTGTGCTAGAAGCCACCAATTACATGCAGCAGTATACCTATCTTTGAGGACAACTTGCATGCAAGGGCTGAACTAAGATCCTACATAAAAGAAGTCCAGTGTAACAAATTAAGCTGTACAGATAAAAACATTGTGCAGTTCTGGCTTGCCTGCAAAGACAGAGTCCCCAACTTGACAAACATTGCCCTGAGCAGTTTAAGCATACCAGTTCACAGTGCAAGTGTCGAGCATTCTTTCTCCCATTATGGCTCAATGCTTACCAACAGACACAGCATAAAAGTGGAGAACTTGAAGGTGTACTCGATGCCGCAGAAGAATTAATTTGCACAGTATTTGCATTTAAAAAAACATTTTAACAGTATTTTTAAATGAATTGGAAAGCAGTATGTGTTGTACATGTATTACATTGTATTATTTAACAATTAAAGATTATGTTTTTAAAATGCACATTAGTCCCGTTCACTCAGCGTAATATTGACTTCTCCCTGTGTAGCAGTCATGAAATTGATCCACAATTATTGTGCAAAAAATACAGCCTTAGTTATGACTACAATAGATGCTTATAAACCACTCTTGTTGTCACCTAAAAACAATATAAATCTCTGCTCTGGGCAACCCTACAATATGCAATAGGATGTGAAGATAGTAAATCCTTTGAAAACTAACTGCATATGGAAGAAACACGAGGGATGTTAATACGGAGTGTATTATTATGCCAAAGATGTGATATCAATTTTAAAGCACTAAATATGGGCAAAAGGAGGAGATAATAAAGACATTAAAAATATTGAATATTACAGTAGAATCATGGCCAGAAGTTACTCAAGTGGATGCCTTATGGGTAATACAATAACTAAAAAACAATAAATCTCTGTGTATTGATATGGTCCTTGCAGAAATATATAAGGCAGCCCCTGAATGGGTGTGCACAAATTCTTGCATCCTTATTTACTAATATTAATAACAATCTAAAATCACCTATGGATTGGAATGAGGGTCTAATAACATCTATATTTTAAAAAGGAGAAAGGGGTAATCCATCCTGTTATAGACTGATAAGGCTCTTATGCACGGCTATGAACATTTATACAAAAACAGTACTAGTAATATTAGAAAACTGGATATCAAGCCAAAAGTTACACTCTGCTTTTTCAAGCTGGATTTCATAAATCCTTTGGCACATTAGATCACATATTTACCTTAGATTATTTAATTCATAAATATGTAAGACAAAAGGAAAGAAGTTATAGCTAGTCTTCCTAGATATCAGTTTTGCATTCAATAATTTAAATAGGAAGCATCTGTGGGAAATCCTGCAGGACCAAGGGATTGATTTGAGATTATTAGCTATATTGAAAATGCTTCTTAGTAACACTACAGACAGGATAAGGGTTAGTAGAGATGGTGCAGTGACAGATCTAATATTTATTAATAGACGAGTAAAACAGGGGTGATTATTATCCCTCCTGTTGTTCCCCCTTTTTTACTGAAACACAGACACCCATTGTCCACAGAAAAATGATATTTTACAATCAAGAACACCAATGGGTCTTGAGAGGATGTTATCTACATCTATTAGCCATTTAAGGCCATTGGATCTAAATGTTAATTAGAAAAAAAGTAAAATATTGGTTTATGGGACTAGAAAAACTGTATTTAATCATGCTTCCATAAATGAGGTTAGGATGGAAGAGGTAACAGAATTTACATATTTGGGTGTTACCTTTCATAAAATATGACATGGAAATCTCATTTAAAGAGAGTTAAGGACTCTGGCATAATAACATCCAAAGCTATTCAAAGATTTGCAAGAGACTTTGTGGGAAGTTCCTTTCTAGCAATGCATAGTACATTTGATGCCAAGGTAAACAGTTATCTCTTGTATGGGTCTAAAGTCTGGGCCCTGAATACAAAGTAAATTACAGTAGCATAGAGATGATACAAAATGTTTTGTGGAGATGGTTCTCAGAGTCCCATATGATACTCCTACAGCTCTGTTGAGACTAGAGTCAGGCATAAAGGCAATTGAACTACAGGCTGTCAGAGCTGTGAGCTACTGAGGCAAAATAATGAAAATGAAGGAAGTGAGGCTCTCTAAGTTGTGCTGGGAAGAAGCAAAAGATATCAAATATTGCACAACTTGGTTTCATAGATTGGAAATCAAAATGGTGCAGATAGTATTATGTTCTATTTGCCACCCTGAAATATCTGATTATTCAGACTCCTATGTAAAGTCTGCAAAGACTCAGTGATACCTTTTTACAAAAATATGTTTTTCTAGACTGGGAGATTCTCCAGCAATGAAGCTGTATAAAGAACTTAAGGGTAACTGAACATTTGTACTCTATCTTTTATATGTAGAAGACAAAATGTATAGAAAGGTTATTGTAGTTTGCAACTTGGCCTGATTAATGAAGCTACTGCATGGCTAAGTTAGTGGACAGCTGTCAGACAGGATAACTGTTGTAAGTGTGATCAGAATTTGAAGAAGTCTGTGGAACACTTGCTTTTCTGAATGCACCCTATTGGAAAAAGAAAGAGAAAAGTTCATAGGTCCTTTTGTAAACAATTGTTATAATGACCCAGGTGATAGCAAAATTGCTAAATCATTGTACAGTGACAACAAAGTTACTTGTTTTGCTATGGCAAAATTTGCACTTAAGATGAGTGCTGTTATATGATTAAGACATACTATTTTTTGTATCGTTATTATTATTTATTGTGTAATGGTTTTCACATGACACACTACTGTTTTATGCATTTTTTTTGTAAATAAAGAGTCTGAATCAATTATTAGACCATTTATTAACCAATAAGAAATTACTACTAGAGAAAATGTTTGGGATTAAAATGTAAGGTTTCCTTTTGTGATACAAGATAGTTTATCTTGGCAATATATTATTTTTGCAGTATATTACTTGGAACGGATCTGACCATATGTTCAAGTTCTTTTTTGTATGTTTTTGTGGTGTCTTCAGCGAGCTCCCTATTTAAGTTTCATCCAATAACTATCAGTGTGCCTCTTTAATGTAATCCATCTGTGTTTAGAACCACTACCACACCCCTTTATTGGCTGGTTTTGTTAGTGATATGGTGGTTGGTTTAAATGACTGTAAATTTGGTATGAAATTTCCTGTGTCCTGGTTGGACAAGAAGATTCAGACTGAAGCTACGTGGTTCTGGAATGATAGCCACTGGCTTTAACTTGTTCTGGGTACTTGGACACAGCACAATCAGCCACAGTATCAATGACTCCCATTATTTAAAAAAAAAATTCTAGTAGCCATTTTGGTATGGCAAACATACCTACTGTACCACCACATATTACCCGATTACTAAAGACATATTCCCATAACTGGAAAAATAGCAAGTTACCACAGCTGCATAGTCCCAACCACCCCACACCCACTATCTCCCACTTTTAAGTTTCTTCTTTTTGAGTCCTCAAAAAAAGACCTGTTAATCACCAACACCAATTCTGCAGTCTCTTACTGCAGCTTGCCTGCCTCAACTTGCTCAGTTGTCTCCTCTCCATGCCTTATGCTCATCTTTTCTTGCTGCCTGCCTAGCTAAAACTGCCTGCTTCTGTACTGAGCAACTCCCTCTTAATAACAATGCCAACTCCTTATTGAAATGATCTTTTTTTTAAATGAAACAATGGTAGGGAAACAACATTGAGGGCATGATGGGAATGTTCATGAGAGGAGCAAAACCCAAGGCAGTTGGTGATCACCAATAAGCAGTACATAGGCATGGTCAGACTGGCCCACAGGGCTACAGGGAAATTTCCCTGGGGGCCTCACTCCTTAGGGGGCCCTCATGACTGGGCAGCACTTTTTTTTCAGGGTAAACCCTAAGTTTCAAGTTTTCCCTGGCCTGTGGGTGAGTGGTAGGAAATAAAAAAAAATACAAAAAAAGAATCTGTACACTTTGTCTTTGTTTTTTATATCCCCCAGCCATGCCCATACCACAGTAATGTGCCCTAGTATAGTCCCTCACTCAAGAGTTGTCATCATGCACTTTGCATGTGTGTCACAACACTTGTTTCCAGCTTCCCTGAATGTTACCCAAACCACGCATCTGTGCACACCCAGCAGCAGTGCTTCTGGCTGAGTAAGTTTTGGCACCTGTTGCCACCATTTCCATTTGCTGCTGCCACTGGAGCTTGGGAAGAGTGTAAAGTGGGCTATGGGCTGGCTTCTCTTAATCTTTGGGCTAGCTGCTAGCAGACAGTGTTGTGACTCGAGTAGTCAATGCCGGATTCAGTCGGAAGGAGTTGGGAGATGAACGGGCCGGACCCGGGGACTTGGGGAGTCGAGTTGGGAGAAAAATTGTGAAGTGAAACAGTTAGTTGGTTGAGGTGAAGAGGTTGGGGAATTTTTTCAGTGTACTCCAGCAGGCCAGGCCTCCAGCAGTGATGCTGATGACAACAAGAGGCTCCACTCAAGAAGGGGAGCCAGGCCAGCCATCAGTGGTGCCACCTGCCATGCTGCCAAAGTTCTGAATGATGGCTCATCAGCTCTGCTCTGGGCTTTTCTTTGAATTACACCCTGGCTGGTGGCCTAGTGACCTACCCTGTTTGCGGACAGTTGGAGGACTGACATGGAGCGTTTTGTGGGAGTGGGACACTACAGCCAGCCCAGGGGGGCCCAGGGACTTGAAGTGGGTCAGGGTCAGTTGGAGACTGTCTCTCGGCAAAGGACGGAGCCACTACTACAGAATGCCGCATACCCCAGAGGAGTCTGAGCAGTAAAGTAAGTAGATTGCTTTTTAAAGCTAACCCCCACAAAGAAAGACTTTTAGGGCAATGGACACATTTTGACAAAAAAAAATCTCTATTCTCACTAGTGGTGGTGGAAAAGGATTGAAAACCAATTAGCCAGCATGGATGCTAGAACCCAGAACATGTTAGGGAGAGTGATTGAGACTGCTGGCATGGGAACCAAACACAAGTGAAAAGATTCCTGCAATTAAAAAGCATGCTGTCTATTGCCACACATGTAGGGTCTCATTCCTGGCATAATGCACAACTTAGGTAATAAAATTAACCTCAGGGCATTTGCAAATGGCCCTAAAGCCAATATGCCAAGCCCATTTCCAGGTTGTACTCAGACAGCAATCTCTGACTCAGTGCTAACATGAATGTGTGGGAGGGAGTAGGCCCCTACTGGGTGAATGTGTCCCAATGGCACTTATAACTGGTCATGGAAAACCATCTGGGAAGGGAAAATTTGCACACATATTTGAAAATGGGCAACTTATGGCTTACACAGTACAGGTCCAGGATTTTACATAACTTCTACTTTACAGCCCATAGGTTCTACATAATGGGGCATTTTGACACCCTTACATGTATGAGATATGGAGAGCATGAAGGATCCCTCCTGCGTATATTATTGGAGTACTCAAAGGTGTAGTCAGTAATTCAAGAAAACTTAGCCCCCTTGCTGGGACTGCGAGATGTGTTAACCCTTGAAATCCCTTGACATTTGTTTGCTAGGGAACTGTGGAGAACCCTGGTTCTTGGTATGCAAAATACCATGTGGCTATGGTGGCAACTGTAGGCAAGCAGAATTCGCAAGACACTGGCTAGACTGAGAGGTCCCCTTATACAGGTGGTGGCACAATGAAATGCTGGATACTCTGAAAATAGAAACAATTATTGCTATTGTCAATAATAGGTACAAGATATATTTTAAAATATGGGGGAGGTTGCATATGTTAATTTCAGTGGAATAGTATGGTAGGGGGACCGCCAATATTAGAGGGGAGATAAACTTCCACTTATTGTATTAAAATTATATGTAGAATAGTGCTTGGTCTCACCTTTTTGGCTTGGATGTTTTACCTGATAGCTGCTTCCTGTGTATTTGAAACTAGAAGTAGCACTGTTTTGTATGTATTATGCATGAATTAACTGACTGTAAATCTGCTATCACTGACCTATAATGCGATATTTCATTCTTAGATTATATGTGCTGTGCTTGTGGTTTGTTTATATATTTAATGTTGCTGTATTCCTTCCAGTTGGGAGGTATTGATGGTGTGTGTGGGAGAGGGGGTGCTACACTACTCTAGTATCTTATGTCAAGAGAGGCCGCAGGTAGCCTAGGTAGGCATAGGCAGGTGCTAGCTAGTAGCCTGTTATGTATTGTTGCTTGCTTTTTTCCTCCTAGCCTATGTCACTGTGTGGAGACTGGAGGCAACTGACTGTTTTTTTGGGGGGAGAACCTTGCGGGCTTGTTATTGAGTTGTTGCAATTTTAAATAATGTTTATCTTTATAGTTACTGTTGTTCCTCTGTCCTACTCCCAGGACAGCACTGACTTTAGTCTTTAATTTAAAATGGTGTGGAGTGGCTGACCCAGTGGCATGGAGGGCTCAGGTATCGCTGCCTTACCTCATGCCACACCGGCAACCCATGTTCATGGTGTAAGCAGGTCACTGGGAGGTGGTCAGGGAAGGAGAGGATCAAGCACCCAGAGGACAGCACTCTTCTCCCAGGGAGTGTGGGTTGGTTGGCAGTACCACCGAATGACTTCCCCTAGGTGGAGGCCTGTGGGTAGAATGGGATGGGGATGCCAATAGAAGAGAGGGTGCTGCAGGAGTCCAGGATTCTGCAACGTGCATGCGCCTCTCATGCAGATGTAGGATTTTTGGATCAGCCATTGTGAGGGGGCCCCTTGTCTACACCTTCCCTTGGGGCCCTTACATGCCCAGTCCAAGTTTCCAAAGTCAACAAAACATGCTGGCTCAATATCAGTAATCACCAGCCATCAGACCTGGTGGTAGTGGTGGTGGTGGTAAGGAAGCCAAATGGGATTCATACATATTTGAGCACAGTTGGAACTCACAAGATCAAAAAACGTTCTGCACGGAGACCCCAAAAGCGAATGGTCAAAAACCACACTATAATTAAACTAACTAACTGTGAACTGCACATGCTGTTTTTACAGTGCAGTTTTCAACCACGTGGCTCTTTCTTCAAAATCTTGTTGGGATAGCACCAAATGGGCAGCCTATTTTAGATTGTCCATGCTTCTGTGACCATCTATACATGACAACATTTAGTGTTTCAGAGGTGAAAGAGGGACTATTTTCCACTTATTTAGTTTGCACAAAAAACATTTGAAATGTAATTTCAGGCATTTTTCTTTGCATTTATCTTTTTTTTATTTTTATTTTTTTTTTTTTCAGCTTCCCTGCCAATTGTGGTGGATATACCATTATCAGGCTGAATTTACCAGTTGCTATGGAGCTAGGGCAGAGAAGATTTACCCCTTAGTTCCCACCAGGCTGCAATTTTCCACCCCATTGGGATGCTGGTGGGGGACTTGTGTCCCAGCAAGAGTATGCAGATGCACGCTCTGCCCAAACACATCTCATTGTTCCCCCTTTCCTGTGTCTCAGCAGCTGTTCCGCCACATGTACACCTATAGATGGTGGTAGCACTGTGAGGGAGTCACCCCACCCTTCCCAGAGGAGAAGAGAGCATCCACTGGGATGCTTGATTCTCATCCTCTCAGCTGCATCCTGATGACTCAGGCTCTTTGCCAAATCTGAGTCACCGGCATTGCAAGCAGTAGCTCTACTGCTGGTCAGAGGATACAGTACTAGTGCTTGTTTAATTAAGGAAAAAACACCACCTTTTCTAATTTTTGTATTGCTCTATTCTTATGGAAATTTATTGGTTAGTCACAGTGAAGGAGATGCACTGTATACAGTAGGTGCTCCAAGAGAGCTCAGTCAGTGGCCAGCCATGATTGTGAGAGGTGGGCTCTGCTGGTCATCAACTGAAGATTGGGATGGGGGGGGAACGGGGTGGTGGGTCACACTGGACAGGGTGGGGGGATGGGGGTTTGGGATCCTAGACTACCAGAGAATAGGTTTTGTGCATTTTGGAATGTCGATTGGTGACTGGGGAGGGACACTACACTATGGAAACTGGATTTCATACAGTTGAGTGGGAGATCAGGGAGATGGGAGGAACACTACACTACTCTATGAAAAAGGGATTTCATACAGTCGGGTGGGTAATCGGGGAGGGGAGGGACACTACACTATGGAAAAGGGATTTCTTGCAGTTAGGTGGGCGATCGGGGACTGGGGAGAGGGTGGGGGCCGCAGTACCTCCACCAATCACTAGGGTTGTGCTGATTACCACCAGATTTTTGTCTGCAGTAATTTCTCCATGCAAGGGCCTTCACAAACAGCCCTTGCATGGAGCAAAAACTTTGTGAATGCTACTCCGAGGATATGCAGTTCACCTCTCCTTCATTTGCATTGCGGCCCCCCTCCCAACTTTGCTCAGGCGCAAAACCGGTTTGCCTGGGTTAACTGGGCTTTGTGGATACCAACTCCTGGCAAAACACAGGGCAAACTGGGTTTGTGCCCAGGCAACGTTTTGTGAATCTGGCCCCTGCTATCTTGGAATGAAAAACACTAGCCAGTAGTAGTTAATTAAAAAACATTTAGGCAGGTCCATCATCACAGCAGTAGTGCTTCTGCTGGTGATGCCAGTTACCCAGGTTCAGATGCAATCCTGAGTCATCTGAGGGCTGACTTGGGGAGGAGGATCATGTGTCCCAGAGGATGCTCTCCTCCTCGGAGGGGAAGGGTTTCCAGCTTCTGCCACACTACTGTCACCTAGTTGATGACAAGTGACAGGGCATGCTGGAAATGGCATTCAGGGAGGAGGGCTGTCAATGGAGCCTTGACGTGCTGATGCCAACTTCTGCATGTGGGCTGCTAGTTCCAGATGGTCAGTCTCACAGGAGGTTGGGCAACAGAAAAATACCGAAATGCCCCCACCTGTGGCTGGATGATGCTGACCCTCACCATGTAGACCCTGAAAGCTGACTTGGCACCAACCTCCAGACCGAGCAGCACCACCATTGAGGCTTGTCCAATTCCATTGACCCAGCCCTGAGGAGAGTCAGGGAGGAACAAGGAAGAACAGAGTACATCCAGGGGATGACAGGTGACAGGGCTGGGGTTGGGGTCTCCAATGGGGGAAAGATAAGGAGAGGGGAAAAACAAACAAGCATTTAGCCACATTTTTAAACAAAATTTTGTCAGTGCCGAATGTTTGATGCTTGTTAAACAAATTTTTTGTTTTTAATATTTTGACCCCAACTTTTGAAAAGACTTGTTTTAGAATTTGCCTTATAGGTATGACATGTACCATTTATAATTTATTGGCCAAAATGTCATTTCTCACCAGAGGTGCGAAAACACATCTTGTGCAAGATTTTAAAAATGACACATCATGTTTATGAGGTGACGTGCAAAAATTGCTATGTTGAAAGTCTGGGGTCAAAATATCAAAAATTACCAAGCTTATGAGTCTGCTTTCATAAATTCCAACATAGGCTCATAACTTAATTGTTTTTTAACATTTTTGGCCCACATTTTCAACATAGCCTTTTGATGACCCCACCTTATGATCAGTAGTGGAGAAAATATTCAACTCATGCCCAAAAGATGATTTTGCGCAGCAACTTTGAAACATATTTTGGCCAGGATTTGAAAAATTACAGCTGTCACGTTCATGAGGTGCTGTGAAGGAATGGCTATTTTGAAAATTTGTGGGCCAAATATTGAAAATTACCAAAGTTACGAGCCTGCATTTGCAAACTTCAGTGTACATAACTTTGTTGTTTTTTAATATTTGTATGCCAAATATTCAACATAACATTCTTATAACCCTGCCTCTTGAACAATGATGAAGAAAATTTTCAACTACTATCCAAAAGGTGATTTCACACAGAGAATGCAAAACCTAATGTGACTTGCATTGTTCATGAGATGGTGGCCCCAAAAAAGATATGTTGAACATTTGGGGCAAAAATATTGAAAAATGGTCAAGTTATGCTACTAAGTTCAAAACCCAGTTGAAATACATTGAACCACATACCTGATTTTCTTCAGTTTGCAGTCCGGTGTTGAAGAGTGAAGACGTGTCTGCTTTCCAGAGAGGATTACACCACTGGACCTCTGGTGGGTATGTAAGGGCTTAGGGGGAGTGTGGGGTGGTGGGTGCTGAGTGGGAGGGTTGGGTGGGGGGAATAATGGCACAACAGACATCGATGGACAGTTTTCTTATTTACGGGATTACAAAGCAAAAAAAAAAAAATTATGAGGGATGATATTCTGTTTTACAGGTAGCAACACTGGGGGATTGGGCACCCCTCAGTGTAACTGTTAGATCTGGCAGCACTTGGAGTGGACTCCCTGGTGCTGCATTATTTAAAGGGGCTGGGTGGGGTGTGGCAGCTGGCACAGAGGATTGGGCAGCCCCGTGCCCTAATAATAATGAGGGTTGGGCTAGGGAGGTGGAAGTTATGGCAGGAGCCACAACAGACATCGATGGACAGTTTTCCTTTTTACAGGTTTAAAAAAATATTAAATAATACAGAAATGATGAAGGATGGACACTGGGGGATTGGACACCCCCAATGTCACTGTTATATTTGGCAGCACTGGGAGTGGGCCCCCCAGTGCTGCCCAGGTTTAAAATAATTAAAAAAAAAAAAGAAAGAAATGACAAGGAACAAGGGAGGGACACTGGAAGATTGGGCATCCCCGGTGTCACTGTTATATTTGGCAGCATCAGGAGTGGGCTCCCTGGTGCTGCCTAGCTAAAACAGGCAGGGTTGGGGTAGCAGCTGTCATGGAGGACTGGGCACTCCTGTGTCATCCATATAATATGGGTTGGGCTTGGGAGGGGCAAATGCAACAAACATCAGTGGATGGTTTCATTTTGACAGGCTCCTGCTGTGAAAAGCCACTTAGCTGTCTGCTGACTGGCTTCATGTAAATCAAAGGACCAAAGTTGTCTCTGATTAGAGGGGCTAGGTCCTTTGAAGTTCACAAAGTTTCTGCCCCCCAAACAACAAGTGATGTTACTTGGTGTAGACTGCCGAGCCCTTGTTATTTTTGAATTGGAATGGGCTTGGCAATGCCACACTTCTGAATCCAGTCACTCCTAACAAAACGTTTGGTGTGCAGGCATGTATCAAACATAAAAAGAAAAGCCAAATGGTTTATTGTCTAATATATAGAGCTAGCACTGTGTCTGACCCTTGGGACCCTCTTATAAACTAGGTGTCATGCTTAATGTGACTATCCTGGTATAGACTTTTTAGATTATCCTCAAACTACAAAGAAAGTTCAAACAACAGTACAGTTTCAAAAAACATTTTTTTTAATAAATATTAAAATTAAAAGCTCTTATTCGTGTTATGTACAAAAAAAACTATACAAACCACAACTGTTGACTAGATGAAACAGAGGAACAAAACAGCATTCAAGTGAGCAACAAAGATTTGTTTTTTATGGGCTACTTATCTCTATAGCCTAGTTACTTATCTGTTTGTTTATTTCGATGAAATTTGCATTACTCTGTTCAGGGTTATATTTTGTATGCTGCTGGCATTCGCCTTATATACAGTATTAATTGCAAATATGTAGTTTAAAAAACCATGTCAGTATTAATGATCAAGGTTGAAATGTTATTGTTTTGTTTTGTGGCTTGGTGAAGGGAACTCGTTCACCTCACTGTTTACAAATCAAGATGATCAATGCTATAGTCCATGGGCAGAGAGTTTCTCTCTTTAGAAGGGAATGGGATTCAGGAGAACAGGGCTCCTATATATATATATATATAACTACTAAGGCAAGTGTACAGTTGGCTTTCTGTTGGTAGAGATTCTCCCCCTTTGGTTTCCAAATAAAAATGGTGATCATAGTACAAAGTGGGGGAGGTGTCCTAAAAACAACTTCAAACCCTGAAAATACTTCCCAAATCCAAGTGAAGGTACTGTAGTTGAATTGTGGCCTCCCTTCCCTACCTCAGGGCAGTTGTTTAACTAACCAAGCAGCATGTGCTGCTGTAGCCCACTGTTCAGGTGCATAGCCCGTAGCTGTATGGCACCCTTTGCCTAAACCCCTTTTGAATGAAGAAAGGTTTTTTTCTTTGCACCAGTTAGTCCAGTAGAGTTCTTCAATGTGTTTTTCATTGTCCTTAAACTAAATAAATACAGCACCATTTTGTTAGGAGAACTTAGCTGAGTATCAGAGATATTTTCTTTTAAGTCCTTTAAGTTTTTTTCTTACAGTGTTTGCATGAAAAATCACGGTTTTTTGAAGTTGAACCATGAGGTACCCAGTGCTGATGTAGCTGGTGAACATATCATTTTACAGTTCAATGTCTGTTTTATTTATTTTTTTTACTTTTTTTTTCAAAAGTGCCACTGAGTCAAATAAATTTAAAACAATTAAAGCATTTATGTCTTTACAGGACTGGCAGCTTCCATATTTCAAATAAAACTCTGCAAGTTCACTGTTGTAAACCAGGCAATCTCTGGTCAGTGGAACTTCATGTCGCTACTGGTGAGGTTCTGTGAGTTAAGTCAGTGTCTTCACTCCTGGGACTTGTCACAGTTATGGAGTCTGAAGTGTTGCCCTTCTCTTGGGTGCTTGGTGAAGTATTATTCCAGTTTGCTGAAACCAATTGTAGGACTGTGGGTTCCTGAGAAGGATGAGTGCTTTGTTCCAGTTTCTGCTGGCTAGGAGGTAGTATAGATGTGCTTGCCAAGAAATGGCCACTAGAAGTACCCTGAGAATGATCTGCAGAAATTGCCAATGAGGTTCTATTGGACACAAAGCCCTGCGTGCTGGCAGCTATACCATGGTTGGCTGGTGATCCATTACTTCCCATTAGAGCAGCTGTTTTGGTCACCTGGTGCCTGTTTTGGACAGTTGGGTAGAAACGTGTCTGAGGTATAGGGCTAGGCTCAAGGACACCTTGTGAGTGTCCTCCCACAGAATCAACTTGCTCGAAGGTAGGTGGCAGTGTGGTGATTGCAGTTAGCCTCTTGTTGCAGGATTCACAGCAGAGCTTATTATAGCCAGGGATTGAGCAGTAGCGGGCCAGAACTTCCATTTGACAGAAGATTGACTTGTCTCCGAGGCAAGCCTCCTCTGTAAAAAAGAAAGTAAGGAAAATAGATGCAATTGAAGAAATAATGGAAGAAAGAAAAAACATTTTTATATGAAAACTTTTTTCCTGCATGTAATGCCCTTATTTTTAGATGTAAATAAAAATTGCATCTTTTACATCTTCAGTAGTTGAGCTGTTACATATCTGGTTTGGGATGATGCTGTGTAAAAACTACAAGGCCATTGCAAGAGAGTCTCAGGATGATTAGCAATGCTTATTAAATGTGGCTGCACAACAAAAAATACTCCAAATGCCAAACAAGTCTCATGTCGTACAGGTATTGAAATTTTGTCTGACAAGTGCCCATTTGGCAAAGGACTCAGTTCCATAACATTTACAGCAAGTACTGAAACAGGACCTATGGCCCTAACTATGATAGATTATTTTCAGTATAGGTCACCTGACCAGTGTAGTTGGTAGGCCAAACCTGAAATGCATGCCTGTAAGGATACTTGTCCATGCATTAACTAATGTTTTGGTATGATAGCACACCTTACTTAAAATCAGAGAACAGGTTTTGCGTAATTTGTTTTTCATGCTCAGCATTTGTGATTAGCATTGCTGATCACTCAGAGACTCTATCTGGCCCTAATCGGTTTGCACTGGCAGCTGTCTCCCAAACATTTTGGTATGAGCCTGGGGTAGCATTTTTTTTTAAATTCTTGCCATTGCAAGGGATTTTTGGGCAGCCAGGGTCTGCACCAGAAGCCATATGAAGAGAGACTAAAAGAGGTTAATATGTATATCCTTGAGGAAAGGAGGGTGGGGGAACATGATAGAAACTTTCAAGTACCTAGTCAACAAAGTCCAAGAGGGTAGCATATTTCAGAAAAAGAGATGCACGAGAACAAGGGGACAGAATTTGAAGATAGAGGGGAGACGGCTCAGGAACAATGTGAGGGAGTATTTTTTTTCATGGAGAGGGTGGTGGATGCATGAAACAGCCTTCCTGAGGAGGTTGTAGGGTCACAAACAGTGGGGGAATTCAAGAATGCATGGGACCAACAGAAGGCAATTATAGTAGGGGGTAGGAGGAAGTAGACTGCTGGTTAACTAGGATCTGCAGCTCATCCAATAGGTAGGGAAATGGGCAGACTAGGTGGGCCAAGCAGTCCTTATCTGCCGGCAAAAGCTATGTTTCTATGTTTCTTAAATACAAGTCAACAACTAGCTGAGTGCACTAATAACTGCTTGTGTTACAGGGTAAATGACACCTTTAGGAAAACTTTGAGAAACATAATACTACAGGATGAAATATAATACCTAAATGGTATGTTTCCAAACATTTTCCCAGAGGCCTCAGCGGTTCTTTAAAGCAGCAGTATTTGTTAGTTGGCAAGAAACATCATGAAATAATTTTTTGGTAATAATGTATTTCTGGCAAAAACATCGTAATATCTGTTTTATTTCATTCCTGAACTGAGAGGCGTGGTCCTGAAGTTTTTTAAATGTGAACTGCTCTCTTGTGATGTCCATCATGGTAGAACTAAACATCTTGGTGTGGTTGTATGTTGCTTGCCATCAGAAACAGTTGCGAGCATCATCCCATCCCAGTACATGCACAGGATGAATCTAGTTTGTACAGTCCAAAAGAAATTAAAAAATTGCTAGTAGTGGCCCATTACAAAACTAGTAATAAAAGCTGCTGTGAAAATATCTGAGGGAATAAAAAAATACACCGATTATGAAGCTAAGGATATCCAAACTACGTAACTGCTATAAAAACAACTACGGTTACGATGACATTTTAGACTGACTAACAAATAGGATAGGAATTTGAATTTCTTTGGTGCCCTTCTTAAGACCCAGAGCCCCATACAAACAATACTACAACAAAAAAACAAAACCAAAACAAACAAAAAAACAACAACAGCAATTAGTATATATCATCAGACATACACAAGTAAATAGTTTCACAACCCTAAAACACAGAACAACAAGCTATGTCCCTCGGCATGGGGGGGGGGGGATAGATTGAACAAATTTAAAGATTTATTATAAATGTATTGATAAGCATGCCAATTTATTTAGGACTGTTGAATGTTATAATACTTTATTGTAGAAGAAGGAATATTTTATTTATGTATATAAAGTGTGTTTTCTGTAGCTGTTCAAGATAAACATTAATAAAGTTATCGTGGAAAATAAAAAGAACATGCTATGCATGAAATGTCAGCATTATACCCTTACAACAGATTTAAGGGAATGTGTCAAGATAGGCAGAGAAGAAAAGTTACTTCAAATTTCCACTTTGAAGTGGCTCAATCTCAGATCCCCTGGAACAAAGGGGGCAATTTCACAGAACTGGAGTTGCAAAGGAAAATACCCAATCTGACTCTGACCTCATGCAAGGGCAGCATCTGGAGCAAAGAGCTCTACCAGGGCAGTAGGGGGTGAGGATCTGGCAGAGGTAAGTGGGACCTGCTACATACTAAACGGTAACTATCTGCTCTGTTTTTCACCTTATTGGAGTATAGATAAGTAAAAAATATATTGTTAGTCATAAAAGACATTACAATGTACACATACTGTACCATACCTGTATCTATAAAATACATAAATATCCTAAATAGATATAGTTTGCACATCAATTGTAATAATATAATAATGTTATCTTAGGTTAAACCATGCTTCTGAATCGCCATTTAATTTTAAGGATGTCTTTCAAAAGGCATCCCAATTTCAATAAAATATCATTATTATTAGTTGTAAAAAGGGAAACTTTAGAATCTCTCCCTTTTCTGATTCACCAAGAGTTTTCCAATCCATTTAGTTCTTTGTTTCATATAAAATGGACAGACTAACAATACAGGAACTAAGTATTCAAGATGGTTATAGCCACATGGACATGAGTCAGAGCAGATTTTTTTGGAAGCTTTGTTATATCCCTTATCTAATAAAGCACTCGGGAAGGTCCTAAATTGAAAAGTGGTAACAGCATTTCTAATCTGAGGATTCATAACAATTCTTAAATATGGTTCTATTCCAGAATCTTTAATTAGATTAGTCAATATAGGATGAAAGCAATTCTAGCCTAATTTATTTTTTTAATTTTTATTTATTGAGTATTCAGATATACCTTTGAGTCAAAGACTCCTTTACAAAGGTTTCACATTGCAGAAAGCATAACATACATTAGTAATTCAACAAGGTACATAGTCCACCATATTTACAAAACAGTGAAGGCTAACAGATGGTTACTAGTAGTAAATTATACAAGTCAAAGTAACGCATTTACAGTTAGATGAATAGCAGAGTCATAAACTCAAGCAAGGTCAAAGGGCAAGCAGGCCAGAGGCCATAGTCAGGGGAAAAAGGATGGGGGGGGCAGGGCAAGTAATCGGGTGAAGATGTGGGGGGATACAGGCAAGGAATCATTGGCAGTCGCAGGTATTTGAGGACCTCAGGTGGGTTTTGAGGAATGCTTTGAAGGGGACAATTCTATTTTCGTTCACTAGAGAAGAGGGTAGGCAGTTCATCCAAGAAGGGGCCCTGTAGCTGAAGGACCTTTGGAACTGGGAGGTTCAGCAGAAGGGAACCGACAGGAGCAGCTTGCCAGAGCTACGTGTATGCTTAATCATCGGAGCTGGGTGGACTAAAAAGGAGAGCCGGGGTGGGGGCGAGCCCGAGGACAGTCTTTTTGGCCATGAGGCAAGTATGGAACTGGATTCTATTGGCAAGATTTAGCCAGTTGATAGCATTATAGAGATAGCAAGTATGGGTGAGACGGTCACATCCCAGTATGAGGCGGCAAGCTTTATTTAGGGGGACACAGAGTCTATAAAGGGCTGAGGTGTTTGCAGCACTATAGATGAGTAGGCCATAGTCAAGTAGTGAGAGGACCATGGAAGAGACAGCGAGCCTAAGGGCATCTGGGGTGAGGCAGTGCTTGAAACGATACAACAATCTGAGCCTAACATTGAGGGTGGTGGCCAGGAGATGGATATGTTGGTGGAAATTAAGGGCTGGGGCTAGAGTAATGCCTAGGTACTTAAAGGAGTCCACTTGCTCTAACGGGGCCAAATTGGCAGTTAGTATAGGAGGGCACTGTTCTTTCTGGGAGTTCATGGGGTGGGAGAATAGCATGCCTTTGGTCTTCTGGTAGTTGAGAATAAGGCATTGAGTGGAGAACCAATTTTCAATGACACTAAAGGAGGATTGCAGGGAAAGGTGGAGTTCAGATGGGTCCGCATTGGTGGAATATAGGACAGGGTCATCTGCATATAGTATTAGCTTGCCAGGGCAGGACCTGGGGAGGAAGTTAAGTAAGAGGCTGAAAAGTAGAGGACCTAGGATGGATCCCTGTGGCACACTGGAGAGGACGGGCATTCTATTGGAGAGTGCATTACCGATTTTGACCTACTGGAAACGGTTCGAGAGGTAATTGGAGAACCAGCCAAGGGCGTCCTGAGAGAAACCAAAGTTGGAGAGTGAGGTCAGCAAGAGAGAGTGGTTGACAGTGACAAACGCCTTAGTGAGGTCAATGAAGATGGCACCAGCGATGTGACCTCTGTCCAACGCAGAATGGACATGGGCGGTAAACTCCAGTAAGGCAGTGGTAGTACTGTGCCCTTTCTGAAAGCCATGCTGCTGTTTACAGAGAAGGTTGTATTTGTTGAGGTGGTCCATAAGCTGATCTGCAAAATCCGCTCTAGGGCCTTGGACAGGGGAGGGAGAAGGGAGATGGGGCGGTAGTTATTGGTGAGGGTACGGTCCCCACTTTTGAAAACAGGGGTGATGGAAGCAGATTTCCACTTAGAGGGGAATTTACCTAGACATAGGGAGAGGTTTATAATATGGGTGATTGGTATAAGTACCTCATGGAGCGTAAGCCACAGAAGTTTCAAGTCTAAGGCGTCACTGCTGTAGCAGGAGTGGCTCAGAGCTTTTTTAAGATATGGCTCCGTGGACTTGGGTGAAATGTGATGTAGCCGAAAGGGGGGGGAGGCGACTGAGGTTGGGTCAAAGAAATTAGGAGGTAGGACAAGGCTGAGGTTTGTGAAGGTGTTGTTGAAAGCTGTGGCTATACTAGAAGGATCCGAGGTCAGGGGCCCGTTGACCATTATCTGATTCGGGACAAGGTTAGGGACCTTGCCACAGATATCCTTAATATTGTTCCAAACATTGCACCCAGAACCCCAGGTAGATGTTAAGAAGGATTTAAAATACTCAGCTTTGGCCATGCACAGTGCCCAAGTGCATTTGTTCCTGGCCTCTCTGTACTTCTGTCTATCAGATGGAAGGTTAGACTGATTAGAGAGGTGCCATAATGAATCTCTGGACCAAAAGATGGCCAGGAGGTGGCCAGTGATCCAAGGTGCCGGATTGTCTTTGACCATCCTTTTAGAGAGTGGGACAAATTTGTCACATATGGTGTTGTAGGAGAGGATGAAGAGGTTGAGGGCTCTATCAGGGTCATGGGTATTCATAATGAAGTTGTGGAGGATGCAGTGTTGTCCCATCTGCAGGCACCTCTCTGGGCTGAGGGAGGAGGTTGCTCATCTCCAGGCTGAGTTGGCCAGGATTTGTGGGACCTTGTCTCCCATCCAGGGACCACAAGGGCCACTGCCGTTGCCTCAGAGGTTGCCAAGAAAGAGGAGCGGTTGAACCACAGTGGGCTCGGGGGGGTGAGGGTGGTGGAACAGAGGTGCATCCCTCCAGTTGTACCTCTCCATAATTCATATGCCATTCTGGCAAACTGTGATACCTCTATGGAGGCACCCACAGTGGAGACCAAGGAGGATGCTGGGAACCTCCACAAAGGAGACCCACAGGAGTGTGGCATGGGATCCCACAGGGGAAGGAAACAACTTCTGGTGGGGGACTCCATTGTTAGGAAGGTTGAACTGGGGGAGGAAGGGGAGAGGGAGATAAGGTGCCTGCCTGGCACCATGGCTTGGAGGGACAGGGAGCGAATCCTCAGGATCGCTGGAGCAGCTGCACAGAGGAGGGAGCTGGATTTCATTGTCCACCTAGGGACAAATGACCTGGCTAAGAAAGGGATCAGAGCAGTACAGGAAGAGTTTGTGGAATTGGCGAGGGGCCTTAGACAAGTAGCATGCACAGTAACCTTCTCGTAGGTGCTACCTGTCTGTGGCGTAGGTGAGGCTAGGGTGCTCCACACCATGAGATTCAATCAATGGTTGACAAACTGGTGCAGAGCTCAGGGATTTGGCTTCATTGGGGACTGGGGGTCCACCTGGAGTGATGCTGGCCTATACTGGAATGATGATCTGCATCTGTCCAGGAGGGGAACCAGGATCCTAGGTGATAGGTTTCAATGCTTCATTGGCAAGCATTTAAACTAGCCAAGGGGGAGGCACTGGAAAGGATCAGGGAAATTCTAACACCCCCAAAAAAGTCAGGGTAGTAAGTGAGGTAAACACCACGTTAGAGATGTCGATAGGGAGAAGGGCAGGGGTAAATTGAGAAAGTGACATAGGCAATAAGGACAGTGATGGGGGCCAAAAGGGTAAGACCATCAGGAAATGGAGGGTAATGAGTACCAATGCCCGTAGTCTGGACGACAAACTCCCTGAACTGGTGGTCTTGATGGAAGAGGGATGCCTGGATATTGTAGCAGTCACAGAAACATGGTACACAGAGAACCATGACTGGGATGTTAACACACTAGGGTACACAACCTACAGGAGAGACAGGGAAGGGAGAAGAGGGGGAGGAGTAGCTCTCTATGTAAGGGAAGGGATAAAAGCAACTGAACAAAAGAGTATATAGGGAGAAGAGGAGGCACTGTGGGTCATCTTAGAGACTGGAAATGGCACCACAATCCGCACTGGGGTTGTATACAGACCCCCATGTCAGGGGGAGGGAATGGACAAGAATATGATAGAAGGCATTCTTAGGATGGCAAAGAAAGGGGAGTTGCTGTTGATGGGAGACCTGAATATGCCAGATATTAACTGGAGCACATTTGCTGCAGCCACATCCAAGAGCAGGGCCATTCTCGATACCCTACAGGTGGCATGCATCAGACAGTTAGTTTTGGAACCCACTCATGAGGGAGCAATCTTAGATCTCATACTCTCAGATGGGGACAGTGAGAGGATCTCAGATCTGGAAGTGGGTAGCCATCTGGGAACAAGTGACCACCAAACTCAGCTGCAGAGTCAAGCCCTACAAAAGTGAGGGTACTGGACTTCAGGAGGGCTGACTTTGGTAAGATGGGAAAGTGCATTAGAAAAGCACTAGCAAATAGGCTAGAAGGAGGGGTGGAACAACAATGGGGAAACATCAAAACTGCCATCACAGAGGCAACAAGCCTTGGTGTGAAGCAAATAAACAAATCAAAATGAAAGAAAAAGCCACTATAGTTCTCAAAAGAGGTGGCGGGGAAAGTCAGGGAGAAAAAGAAAGCATTCAGGAAGTATAAGGAAACACAGAAGGAGCAGGACAGAGAGCTGTACCAGTTAAGGTAGAAGGAAGCAGGGAGAGAAGTCAGAATAGTAAAGGCCCAAACTGAGAAAAAGATAGCCAACTCAGTTAAGAAGGGGGATAAAACCTTTTATAGGTACATCAGGGAGCATAGAAAGACAAAGGGAGGGATAGTGAGGCTGAATAGAATGGACAGTGGGTGGGTAGAGAGGGCTAGTAAAAAAGCAGGGATACTGAACGAATATTTCTGCTCAGTATTCACAAAAGAGAAGGGGGAAGTGCCTAATCCAATTAACAGGAGCACTCTGGAAGAAAGGGTTCTGAAAGAACTCCTAAAACTGAAAGGGGACAAAGCAATGGGTCCTGATGGAATTCACCCCAGAATTCTTAAAGAATTAAGGGAGGAACTATTGAAACCACTGGCTACTCTTTTTAACAAATAATGGGAGGATGCTGTGGTACCTGAGGACTGGAGGAAGGCAGATGTGATTCCCCTTCACAAAAGTGGGACTAGGACAGAGTCAAGAAACTACAGACCCATCAGTTTGACCTCTGTGGTAAGGAAAGTGATGGAATCACTTCTGAAGGAAAGAACTGTTGAGTACCTAGAGACCAGTGGGGCACAGGACCCAAGGCAGCATGGGTTCACAGCAGGAAGGTCATGTCAGACGAATCTAATTGATTTCTTTGACTGGGTGACCAAAGTAGTAAACCAGGGAGGGGCTGTGGACATGGCCTACCTAGAAATTAGCAAGGCATTTGACACAGTCCCACACAAAAGATTAATAGTCAAATTAACCAGCCTGGGAGTGGGTCCCATGATAGTAGCCTAGGTAAAACATTGGCTGGCAACAGGACACAGAAGGCAATTGTAAATGGAGTCTTCTCTGAAGAAAGAGGGGTTACTAGTGGGGTACTGCAGGGTTCAGTACTGGGTCCAGTCCTTTTTAATGTTTGTATAAGTGACAGTGCAGAGGGACTGGAAGGAAAAGTATGCCTCTTTGCAAATGGCACAAAGATCTGCAACAGGGTTGATTCACAAGGAGGTGTGGAAAGGATGAGAAGGGACTTGGCAAGGTTGGAGGAATGGTCAGAAGTATGGCAGCTTGGATTCAATGCAAAGAAGTGCAAAATAATGCACCTGGGAAACAAAACCCAGGGGAAGATTACAAAATGGGGGGAGGTAGTAACAACAACAAAAATGGAAAGGGACCTGGGGGTAATCATATCAGATGACCTTAAGGTTAGCAAGCAATGTGAGAAGGCAGTAAGGAAGGCTGGGGGATACTGGGATGTATAGGGAGAGGCATCACCAGCAGAAAACAGGAAGTTGTTATCCCTCTGTACAGACAGTTGATGAGACCCCATCTGGAGTACTGCATCCAGTTCTGGAGACCCTACCTCCGCAAGGACATAGACAGGACAGAGGCAGTCCAGAGGAGGCAACTAAAATGGTGCAGGGTCTGCAAAAGAGGCCATACGAGGAGAGACTAATTGAGCTTAATATGTATACCCTTGAGGAAAGGGGGTTGGGGACATGAGAGAAACTTTTAAGCACCTCGGTGGAATCAACAAAGTCCAAGAGGGTAGCATTTTTCAGAAAAAGAGATGTGCAAGAACAAGGGGACACAATTTGAAGATGGGGGAGGGGCGGTTCAGGGGCAATTTAAGGAAGTATTTTTTCACAGAGAGGGTGGTGGGCTCATGGAACAGCCTTCCTTAGGAGGCTGTGGGGTCTAAAACTGTGAGAGAATTCAAGAATGCATGGGACAGATATGAGGCAATTCTTGTGGGGGGTAGGAAGAAATAGGCTGTTGGTTAACTAGGATCTGCAGCTTATCCTGTAGGTAGGGAAATGGGAAGACTAGGTGGGCCAAGCGGTCCTTATCTGCCGTCAAAGTCTATGTTTCTATGTTTCTATGAAGGACCAGTCCAAGGTGCTGAGATGTGATTTAAGATGGGCAAGTTTGCCAGGGCCAATTTTGCATCGTAAGATTAATTTGGGCAGAGATTTGGGTGCTTTGCCTGTCCAGGAGCAGAGCACTGGGGAGTGGTCACTAAGGGCGTTCAGGAGAACTGAGACACTTGCGATTTTGTGGGGGCGATTGGTGAAGACAAGGTCTAGCAATGAGGAAGATCCTGTATGTTAGTTCAGTTGGGGGGGGATGTGACTACTTGTGTTAGGTTTTGGGCGGTGGCTGCATCGACTAGCGGGGCAGCAACCTTGCTCTACCAGCTATATTGAATTCACCAAGCACAATTTTTTCTGTTTGAGATGGGAGGATAGCCGGGTACGATAGTACTAAGTGGAAGGCCACTTTCTGTTCCCTGTGGGGAATGTATACTGCAGTGATGAGGAGCGGGGTCAGAGAGTGCCCTAATAAGAGTGAGGACCTGGGGTCCAGGTACCAGCTAGGTGGTGGGGAGAACCTGGCTGTGTATTGTGTCCTTGATGTAAATGACACAGCCACCCCCATGCTTACTTTGCCGGTCAGCTCAGTATAAATTATAACCAGAGAGAGTTATTGGCAAGTCTGGTGTCCGGGGGGAGAGCCAGGTTTCACCCTTGGCAATGATGTCAGGCCAGTATTGTAGAACCCAGCCCTGGAAGGCATCCCACTTTTTTAACAAACTGTAGATGTTAAGGGTGGCAATGTGTAGCCCACCGGTAGGGGAGTGAGGCGTCGCAAGGGGTGGGAGGGGGTCCAGGGTTAGGGTGGATATTCTCAGACATGAGAAGGAGGAGGAGGAACCTGAGTACAGGGTTCCAGCATAATTTTCTGCAAAGGTGAGGTTTTTGAGCTAGGGGCCCTTTAGGGCCAGAGAAAGTAGGGGTGGGGAGATTTAGTATATGGGGGGTTGCCAGAAAGAGGAGTCGAAGGATGGGTAGTGTTGATTGTAGCACAGTCTCCAGGTGAGGTGGCTGCCAAGGATAGCCTGGATAACATAGTGTGATACAACAGGGGCGGTAGTCATTATAGGTGATAGTTGGGTAGAGGACTGTGGGGGTGGATCCACCAGCAGTATAGGATGGGGTCAGAGAGTCTAAGTATGATACCCTCCCTGGTGCTGCAGGAGAGAAAAACTGCCTGGCAGGCAGATGATCGACAATGCCATAAGGGGGGTATACATTCAAGGTGAGGAGCTTGTGTGGGATCTGGAATGGGGGAAGCAGGGTACACAGCGTGATAAACAGTAACATAATTAGCAATTGAGGAGTGCTGAGGACAAAGAGGGTAGTCAACAGAGCGGCCACTAGTGGCAAGAGAATATTGCCTGCAGAAGGAGAAGTGGGTTGATAGGCTAGAAACCACACATAGTTTTAGCTATATGAAGAGCTGCTCACCAAAGGTGGTGGTGGGGGTGGTGGGGGTGGTGGGGGCAGTGGGGCAGCCTGCATGGAGCACTGGCGGGGCCTTCCAGATGACACTCAAACTTGGATGAAACTGCCGCTGTACCTTTTGGCCTTATTCCAGCTTGGGGAGAGGGCAGGGAAATGAATGGCCCTCTCGACCACCACGGGAGCTCACCGGACGAGCTGAGAAGACAAAGAGAAGGACTAGTTAATATACAGGTAAGGAGGAGAAAAGGCTGTCTGGTGTGGGCGGACTAGATTCGAATTACAATAAGGAGTGGAATCATGCTCAAAATACTAGTATTCGGATCAAAACCAGCTTTTCGTTTAAGATACTAGCATTCTGACAAAAAATCAGCATTTCAAACAACATGAAGTCTTGCTATATTATGACATATGCAGTTTGACCCAGCCTTCAAACTGCTCCGGAGGTGAAAGAGTTAACTTTCCATGCCAGGCATGGAATCTTGAGCGCGAGCTCGGTTGAGAACTCTGTCTGTTGTTCTTCAAACTCAAACTGTCAGATTCTTTACTCCGCCACTGAACAGTCGCCCGAAGATTTCTCCTGCTGCTCGGTTCATTTTGTCATTCAAAAGTGTAATTTCTCGCTTTTTAAACCGCATTTTGTGTTATTTTAACCGAACCGGTCGGTTCAAGCTCTGTCTGTGGTATCGTAAGTATAGATAGGTTTTACATTATTTCTGTGTGGAACTTGCAAATGATATTATCGGTTCGGTTTGAACCGATCAGGTTGATTGTTAAACTTTATTAAATTGCATTTAGAGTCGCGGTTCCCGTTCTTATCTTCTAAAAAAACGGATTTCATTACGCTTTTTTCATGACCCGTGACACGGTTGGGAAACCGATAAAGGGTGTCTTGTTTGGCGGATTGTCGTAAACGGGTAATGCTTTTTGGTTAGGCTGGCACTATGTCTGAGAAACCCAAAAGAAAAACCGGGCCCACTGGGTTTCAGCACTGTAGTGTCTGTGGGGAAGCCTTTGCCAAGGCTGACTCACACACCACATTTGTTTATTGTCTGGGGTTTGACCACCTCAATGCAGACTGCCAGATTTGCAAGAATTTCCCTGCAGCTACCCTGGATAAGAGAGTTGGTAGGCTCAGGGAACGAGAGGCCAAAAAGTCCGCTGACCCGGATGGCCAGCCCGGTTCTGTGCCAATCAACTGGAGGAGCCCTCTGACCAGGGGAGACTCGGCAAACGGAGGGCTGACTGGAGGAGTCAGTCCCAGCAAAAAGGACTAGAAAATCAGCAGGTGTGGAGCCAAAATTTCCTTCTCCAACCGCTGCAGGGATAGCCAAAGCGATCAAAATTGTCCAGTCGCTTTCACCGGTTCCGACCGAACCGGCACCATCAGGTGTTTGATTGTTCGGTCGGTACCACCGGTTCAAGAATATGATATAGAGGAATTTTATGAACGGAGGAGGGGAGGAAGATTATGAAGAGAGTGAGTGTGATTTTGAAAGTCTGGATGTGCCCATTGAACCAGACATCTCCCCAGGCAGACCTTCAGGAGTGTCTCCCTAGGCTTTTGAGTCCCTTCTCATTTTATGTTTTATAAGAAAGTGGCTGAAACTCCTCCAGCTCCTTTGGAAGAAGCTGTGGATGAACAGGAGGAGCCTGACTATGTAGAAATGATGGATATCCCAGAGTCTAGGAGATTGTCTATTCCTTTACATAAATCTTTTAGGAAACAGACAATAAAAATGTTAAAAGTTCCTCACACTATACCTCCTGTGGATAACAAAATGGACAAGAGGTACACATTGTCGGTCCTGATACGGAGTTTCTTTCACAACAATGCAGCCATGTTGGGGTAGTGCAGGCTGCAGCCTGTGATAAGGCAAATATTCCCTTGGCTTCACACTCCCCTGACAAGGACTCCAGGAGGATTGATGCCATGGCAAAGAAACAGTACATGGCAGCATCCTTGGGACTCAGACAGGCAAATTATATGGCCTATGTTGCAAGATACCAGAAATCCAGATGGGATACTGTTATGGCTCTAGCGAAACAGGTCCCTGGCCAGCTTGCCAAGGAGCTGGAGCAGGTGGCTGCTGATGGTATTGAGGCATCCAAGGTGCAATTCCATGCTGCAGTGGACTCTAATGATGTATCTTCAAGAGTCATGGCTACATCTGTGGCTTTTCGCAGAATGGCTTGGCTCAGGTGTACTAGCCTGTCACAGGATACCCAGGCTAAGGCCATGGATTTTCTGTTGTGGGTAACTCTGTTTGGGGAGCAGACAGAGAATTACATGAAGAAAATGGATGAGTATAGGACCACTTATAGGAGTGCACAGGCCAAGGAAAGGCAGGCCATTCCTCAGAGGCAGCTTTCCAGGGGCAGGGGCAGGCCTTTTCACAGACCTTTTTACCAAGCCCAGGCCTCTTCTTCAGCCTATGCCCAGAGGGGGTTCTTCAGAGGGAGAGGCAGACGGGGTACGAGCAGGCATGTTCCCACCCCTCAGCCTAAAGCCCCTGCCAAACAGGCACCCTGATGGGAGGGCCAGGGCCGATTCTCCATTACCTGTAGGGGGCAGGCTGGCTTACTTCATCCAGGACTGGGAGTCTTTAACATCAGACAAGTGGGTCCTGGAAGTAGTAAGCCAGGGACTGGTTCTCAGCTTCAAAAATTTCCAAAGATGAGAACCATATCCTTTCCACCTGCAAATCCATCAGAGGCTCTCGCTCTGGAAACAGAAGTCTCAACCCTCCTGGCTCTCAGAGCTGTAGAAAGGTACCTCCCTACACCAGGGCAAAGGACTGTACCCAGGTACTTCCTTACCCCAAAAAGACAGGAGAATGGCGGCCCATCCTGGATCTCAGGTACCTAAACAAGCACCTTTTAAAACCAAAATTCAAAATGGTGACTCTGGGAATTATTTTACCCTCTCTAAGGCCAGGGGACTGGCTAGTGTCCCTGGACTTCAAGGATGCCTACTTCCATGTTCTCATCAGAAGCTCCCACGAAAGTACCTCAGATTCGAACTGCCCTCAGGCCATTACCAGTTCAGAGCAATGCCCTTGGCTCACCTCTGCCCCAAGGGTATTCACAAAATGCCTGGCAGTAGCAGTTGCTCATTTAAGAAGGCAAAAGATTGCCATCTTTCCTTACCTGGACGACTGGCTCATAGTGGGCCAGTCTCCAGACCAAGTCAAATTACACCTTCAGGTTACCCAGCAGCTGCTTACATCTCTAGGTTTCCTTCTCAAATCTCCCAAAGTCAGTTCTAGAGCCTGTTCAGCTACTCACCTTCATAGGCGCAGAACTAGACACAAAGCAGACCAGAGCTTTCCTCCCTCTAGAAAGAGCAAAGACCCTGGTGGCTCTGGCCTCCTCCTTCACGCTGCAGGTCTCTTGACCAGCAAGGCATTTTCTGCAGCTCTTAGGGCACATGGCTGCCTCCACAGCAGTAGTGCAGGGAGCAAGATTTCAGATGAGGGACATTCAGTTCCATTTGAGAGCCTTCTGGTCTCAAAGGAGAGATCCTCTAACCAAATTGATCCCAGTAACTCGAACCCTGATCCAGGCCCTACAGTGGTGGCAGGATCAGAGCAGTCTGAGACAAGGGGTTCCTTTCATCCCTCAATCTCACTCCTTAACCCTTACTACAGATGCGTCCCTCTTGGGGTGGGGAGCTCACATGGGCAACCTCACCACCCAGGGATTGTGGTCCCCTCAGGAATCTCTGCTCCACATCAATCTGTTGGAACTCAGAGCAGTTTTTCTAGCACTTCAGGTTTTTTCTGCATCTGTTCAGAACAAAGTGGTACAGGTCAGAACAGACACCACTACAATGTGGTACATCAACAAGCAAGGGGGCACTCGGTCTTCAGCCTTGTGCACTGAGGCAATGAAGTTGTGGTCTCTGGCTTATTCCCTGAACACCTCCCTCATGGCAGTTCACCTCCCAGGCAAGGACAATGTCCTGGCAGATGCTCTCAGCAGGATTTCCCAGGGCCATCACGAATGGTCTCTGGATCCCCTAGTACTGGAGGTAGTATTTGCCAGGTGGGGCACCCCTCAGATAGATCTTTTTGCAGCCCCAGACAATCACCAACTTCCGCTATTTTGCTGCAGGCCCCCAGTGTTGGGCTCAGTCCCTCTGGATGCCTGCCTTCTCAACTGGGAAGGGAAGTTTCTCTATGCCTTCCCCCCCTTCCCTCTCTTGTTCAAGGTGCTAGTCAAAATCAGATCTCAACCTTGCAAGATGATTCTGATTGCTCCAGATTGGGCCAGACAGCCCTGGTATCCACTCCTTCTGTCCTTAGCAGTCCACCTTCCCCTGTGTCTTCCCAGGAATCACAATTTGTTAACCTGTGCCCAGGGGAGAGTTTGGTACCCGAATCTCAAATCCCTTAATCTCAAGGCCTGGCTTTTGAAGAGTTAGAGTTTGCTGACCTACACCTTTCTCAAGGTGTACTCTATATCTTGAAAGCTTCTAGGAAGCCTTCCACCAGGGCTACTTATAATTCTAAATGGAAAAGGTTTTCTATATGGTGCTCTGGAAAGCATATTTCCCAGAATCTGCTGATTTGCCCACAGTCCTGGATTATATGGTCCACTTAAATACTTTGGGGCTGAGGCCAGCTACCCTGAAAGTGCACTTGGCAGCTGTCTCTGTTTTATATCAGCAGGAAAGCCCTCTTCTCTTTCTGCTCACCCTGTATTCTCCAAGTTTTCAAGGATTGCTCACACCAACCCTCCATTCAGGGACCCTGCTCCCGCCTGGGATCTTAATGTTTGCATTGCTCAGCTTATGCAACCCCCCTTTGAGCCTTTGTCTTCAGCAGAGCTTAAGTACTTGACTTGGAAAACTGTGTTTCTGGTAGCCATCACTTCTGCCAGACGCATAAGTGAATTACAAGCTTTGTCAGTGGAGTCTGATTTTATCTCCTTTCACAGAGCTAAGGTGGTCCTCAGGACTAACAGGAAGTTCTTGCCTAAGGTGGTTTCAGATTTCCACCTTAATCAATCTATATCTCTTCCAATGTACTTCACTGACCATTCCTCCTCTGGTGAGAGGAGGCTGCACAGCTTAGATGTGAAGAGAGCCCTTAGTTACTACATAGAGCGTACCAAGGGTCACAGGTTTGACTCCCTCCAACTGTTCCTCACTTATGGTGAGGTTGGTAAAGGGAAACCTGCCACTAAAAGATCCATTGCCAGGTGGATTGTCTCTTGTATCTAATTTTGTTATCAAAAACTGGGTAAGGTTCCCCCTTCAGGCCTGAGGGCTCACTCTACCAGAGGTACAGCTGCATCCCTGGCTGCAGCCAGGGACATCCCTATCATAGAGATATGTCAAGCAGCTACCTGGAAAACAGTTCACACTTCACCAAGCATTACTCCTGGACATCCAGGCTAGGGTGATGCTGGGTTTTAACACAGCTGTGCTTCAGAGCCTATTTCCTAAGTAGGTTCTGTCCCTCCTCCATGGAGGTACTGCTGTGTAGTCTGCATATGTCATAATATAGCAAGACTTCATGTTGTTTGAAGAAAAATTACTCACCTTAGTAATGTTGTTTCTTCTAATGGAGTCTTGCTATGTTATAGTTCCCCTGCCTGCCCCTCTCAAGAACCTCTGCTTTTGGGATGTGGGTGGGCAGTGCAGTGTTGGACTTAGTAGATGCCCACCTTGTTTTTTCACCCCCTTTTTTTGGGGTGTTTGAGTGTTGAGTTTTTATTTTTTGGATCCCCTGACTTGAGTCTTTGTTTTGGGACCAAAAAATGTGTTAATATTTTAGTAGCCAGTTGGCTAGTGTAGGTTTACAGCTTCCACACAGAATCTTAATGAGTTTTTGCTCGAAAAGATCTGACAGTTTGAGTTTGAAGAACAACAGACAGAGTTCTCAACTGAGCTCACGCTCAAGATTCCATGCCTGGCATGGAAAGTTAACTCTTTCACCTCCAGAGCAGTTCGAAGGCTGGGTCAAACTGCATATGTCATAATATAGCAAGACTCCATTAGAAGAAACAACATTACTAAGGTGAGTAATTTTTTCTTTTAGAGAATCGAGGTCGCTTCGATGCTAGCATGCACACCTATTAATGGAGTACAATAAACTTAAACACCTCTTGAACACTAAAAATCCTGCTTATCACAGACTTTAAGCCTACTCAAATGCTACATGCTCCAGGTTAAGAGCAGCCTTTCCTCAGTGAGATCAGCCCCTTGTAAATGAAATAGGCTCTTAAGGCACTCTGCCTGAGGTTAAGCGCTGCCTTTCCCAAACAGATACAGTCCCCCTAGGCACTCAGTGACAGGGTCAAAAGCAGCCTTTTCAAAATAACAAATAGCATGAAAACACAGAGACCCTCTGCACTTGGGACCCTTAGGTGCATTAATTTTAAAATGAGTAAAATACGCTGTGTAAAATACAGCGGCCCCCTTTTGTATTTTATTTTTTTTTGTAAATTGCTAAGGGTTAAAAGCAGCCTTTACATGAAATAGCTTTTCCTTTTTTTCTTTACTAAATATGGTCTCTTAAGGTACTCTGTGCTAAGGGTTTAAAGGCAGTCTTTTACAAAAAGTTGCATGAGAGAGACTATCAGTATTGCTCTGCCGACTATTTGGAGCAGAGGGTCCAATTAGAATTGACGCCAACAGACATATTTCTTTGTTCCTTCCAGATGGCACTCAAACTCGAATGAAACTGCTGCCATACCTTTTGGCCTTATTCCAGCTTGGGGGAGGGCAGGGGCATGAATGGCCCTCTCGACCACCATGGGAGCTCACCGGACGAGCTTTTGGCCTTATTCCAGCTTGGGGGAGGGCTGGGAAATGAATGGCCCTCTCGACCACCACGGGAGCTCACCAGATGAGCTTTTGGCCTCATTCCAGCTTGGGGGAGGGCAGAGAAATGAATGGCCCTCTCCACCACCTACAGCCTATCTATATATAGCTACCTTGATTTAAAATAGGACTGTAAGTGGAAACCACAGTTATATTTCATGTGGCCCAATACCATAAGTAACTGTTGTCTATTTTTGCACAAAGTGTTCTTAACAAATTGAGGCCAAGGGATATTAAAACCTTTGTTTAATGATAATTCCATTTTTTTTCAATTAGGCAGGCTTTAACCAAGCCATGTGAATTCTACAAATGTAATCAATAATTTAGAACCCTCCATGTAGCTAGTATTTGGACTGAGGGGTGTCCTAGTTCCAGTCTAGTGCTATACTCTAGTATAAATAATGGTATAATATTTTTTTTATAACACTGGTCAGTAGGTTTTTCTAATTTCTTTTAAACCTTGTGCTTGCTGGAGTATGGGTAGGGAAGTGAGACCAACTACTATGCATAAATTAAGCGATCACTGCTACCAACATATGGTATGTCATCTAGAAACCGCTCACAATAGCAAACATTTGAATGTAACCAAATTGGCAGTGTTAGTCTGCACTTTTTTTATTGTTCTGTGTTTTTTAAGGGCTCTCCTATCTTGGTTAAGCTCTCCATTCACTGTCAACCACCAGACTCACAAGCATGTACATGTAGGTCCTAGAGAATAGGGTTAAGGAGCTTGGCAAGAGCATTTGGAAAAGTACTTCCAATGACTTAATAGTAGAGCCCACAGGATGTTGGGGCTAGGCATGGAATGGTTAAGTTTTCACTTTAACCTTCAAAGACAAGTGCCATCATTCCTCTGTTTTTTTCTCCTCACATCTCCTGTCATGGACACAATGTAAGTACTAATGCCTAATGGTTGCATAACCCTTCCCTATGGCCACACATGTTACCCATGCAATACAGCTAAGCCTCTGACAGCTTAAAGGGGAAGGTCCTGGGGGGTGTGTGAACTCAATTCTCCCGTATGACAATACAGACTGTGCATTGTTTTACAGAGGGTCACCACTGTAAGATACTTGCAATGTCAGCCATCAATGCTCGGATCATCTGTGTGTCTATTCAGATACCCAGGATGTCATGCTACATAGTTGGAGCAGGTAATATGGTAAAGGTAAGCACTGTGCTGGGTTTGACATGGATACATTTTCAAGAACAGATGTTTTCTATCCTTAAAATGTATTTGTCCTATGTGAAAACAGTGTCTTGGGTAACAAATAATTTTGGCTAGATAGCCCCAGATAATCCACATAGTTTTCCCAGGATATAGCCAGGATATCACTTTTTCCACTATGGACAAAATATTTGGACCTAAAATTGCTATCATCCAGGGTATAAAAGCATCTCAATTAAGGATAATGAAAGGTTATCCTGAAATTTTACCCGGAATACATGCACTTTAGATAAGGTGAACTGCTAGAGCATTTATGGAGTGGTTAGGCCTATATACAGGCATGTCAACTAACATTCCCAATAGGCAGTACCACATCCTCTACTTCACAGACCTTTGTCATTTAAAAAACAAAACTGTTGAATCAATGATTTATAGCTGAAAAACTACATTATAATGATATAGTAATTTAAAGTCTGAAGAGACAGTGGGTCCACCAGGCACCCTGACTTGATAAGCAGGGGTTAATAAGTATAGTGTACAAATATGCACTAATTTATAGGGATTCCCCAACCACTCTAATACACCAGGTACTCTGTGATTCCTTTGGTTAAGCAGGAATGTGTCCAGGATCACTTTGAAGGCATATACTGTCTTCATATCCACTGTTTCTCCTGGCAGACTGTTCCATAGGTCCATCACTGTTTGGGAGAAGCGTCCTAACCCAGTGCTTTCCTAGTATTGAATTTAGTGCTTGTGAGTGGCAAGTTACTACACTGTTACCAAAAAATCTGACTCTTCATTTATCCTTAGGCCAGACACAGAGTTGGAGGACATAGTACATGTGTACCCTCTCTGCACTACCAAGACTTGGTAGTACTGACCTTGAGGGACTACCTGTTTGAGGCCATGGGGCATTTCAGTCTCCCAGCACATTTAGTATGGCCCTGTCCTTGAACAAAGAATGCCCAGTTTGCTGACTTGTGCTGATATAGCATGGTGACTGCATGATCTGAGCTTCAATCCACTAAGTCCTAAGTTGTGACCACCGATCATTTTGACTTATGATGATGTCAGCCAAGATCCACACCCAGGTCCCCATTAGTAAAACTGCAGTTCCTGGAGCATTAGGCCATTCAGCTCTTCCTCCTTTACTACAAGCAATAATTGTAAGTAATAATAGTAATAATTACTTGAAGATATTTTGTTGACCGGACTGCCCGGGACTTTGTTGGATACCCATTGAACTCTAGGAGTCACTTGTTCAAGGATCCCTGACTTTGTGGTGAGAACTGAAGATTTTCCTAGAAAATAATGGAAAAAAGACACTTAAAATTCTTTACTAGAGGTGAACAAAAAGGCATCTTTAATCCCCCAGCCAAACCTGGAGCCAAGACTGAGATCAGGTTGGGGTCCAATTGACAAGACACTGGCTAAGCAGGTGCTATCACATGGGTAATGTTTACTGCAGTATTTAAAACTTACTGATCTGAGAAATTACCCAAAAGGCGCAGGACAAATGAAAAAAAGGCTTCACAAAAATGTAATTGTTAGAAAATTATGTCTTACTTAAAGTATTGAAGTAGTCTGTGAAATGCTGAAATTAGTTACTAAAGTAAAACTATGATAATGTGTTGTGATAAACCTTTATGGTATAAGAACTGGAAAGAGTTTGAAAGTTTATTGCAATGTGGAACAGATGTGAGCCAAACTATATCAGGCCACTGTCTTGAGCCTTAATGGGTTAGCTCTGCCATAATACTGTCTGTACTCTATTTCCATGGCAGCCCAATCTTTACTCTAAGAAACACCTCTATGCTCCTTCTGATAGTTATTGAATTATTGATTTTAAAATATTTGGACAGGAAGACACAATCAACAGACAAACCATCTTGTTTCCAAGTGTGTCCCAGAGAAGGGGAATGAAATGAGATGTATAAAGAATAAAACAAGTTTAAAATGAGATACAAATATTGGAACAAAATACAGCAACAATACACAACCAAGGGGCATCTTGATGAATCTCGACAGCTTTAATACTGTCTCATTAAATTACTGTTTATGTGCCTGTTCTCTGACTGTATTCACTCTGTGGTGTCTGACCACCCTTGTAGTAATATTTGAAACAAATGTGTGCTTAGCTCTGTTACTATTGCTGGACCTGTTGTATTACCCCTTTACTGTACATTTCCTGCTGTATTTTCTATGTAACCCCCAGGTTGCATCTGGAAACGAGCGGCCCCTGCTCAGCATGCCTGCCTGGTTAATCTCTTAACTAAATAAATAAAAAGCACTCCAACATTCACATACAGGTTGGTAACTTACAACTCAGAAGTGGAAAACTGTACATAAGGGAGGAAAAAAAATGGCACTGAGAGGGAAAGAGGTAAGAGGATGATACGTGCCGAAGAATTAGGTGGAGTTCAGTAAGAACTGAAGCAGATTGGGAAGAGGGAGAGGGAGGAAAGAGGTGGGAGGAGCAACAGGAACAGGAGTACAGAGGAAAAAGAGATTTACAGCTACATTAAGAGCAGGTACAGACATGGGAAATGAATGCTTGAAGTAAAGCTTATATGGAGGAGTTTAAGATTAGATCATAAACCTGCAAGGGGAAAGCAGCTTGGTCATTAGAAGTTTTGGAGCAGGGGAGAGAGAAGGAGCAAGGTTTGGAATTATGGAGAGATTAAGGGGAGGGGAGTTGGCAGGTAAAAAGTCAATTAAGATAGTCAAGAAGGAAGACAAACCAGAATTTAGACATTCGAAATACACAATGAGAAAGGAAACTACTCTCAAGTGAGGGGAGAGAGGTTAGAGTAGAAGGAACATGGTGGTTTCAGGAAAGGTAAAACAGCCAAAAGAGTGGGAGGTGGTATCTTATCTAGCCGGGGCACATTTGGAGCTTGCACTGTAAACCACATTGCCATAGTCAACCAGTGAGAGGATCAATTTCACAAGAATGTATTGAAATAATATTTGATTGATTGACAGATTGATTGATTGACTGAGGAATCTCATGACAGACTAGCATGGGGATGGAAGCTTTGTTCCGGTAAAGTTCACCAAGTTTGGGAGAAATTTCTTATTTATGGCATCTATGTGGCAAGTGAAGGCTAGGAGATGATCCAGCCACACACCCAAGTATTTACATGAGAGTACTTCCTCCAAGTGTGAGCCATGCAGGGTCATTATGATCACAGGAGACCAGATTTTGGCCAGGTGTTGGTCTGAGGCCAAAAGGTCACAGAAACAGTTTTTGGGGGCATTACAAGACAGTTTGTTAGTACAGAACCAATGCTGAGTATTGTCAAAGTCACTTGAGCTATGCCATTAACTTGGGCAAAAATAATACATGTGAATAGCACTGTACCATTTTTGTCCAATTTGGCAGGAAGGGGACAAAGAGTGGACCCGTCAAGCAGCACAGTAGTTCGGGACACCAGCGGAGAGCTGGATGAGCGAGCTAAAGTGGGCTCAACAGAGAGTCATTTGGTAGCTTGGTCATGCCTCCCTGACCACTAGCAGCCAATCAGGGAGCTGCTTCCAGAGACCAGGAAGCAGAGGGATTCTGCAAGGGCTTTAAATAGCCCATAAAGAAGATCAGGGCTGTGGTGTCCATCTTGGTGGGAAGGGGGCAAGAAGCGGCCCTGCCAAGCAGCACAGTAGTTTGGGACACCAGTGGAGAGGTGGAGGAGCGGAGATAAAGTGGGCTCAACAAAGAGCCAATTGGTAGCTTGGCCATGCCTCGCTGGCCACTAGCAGCCAATCAGGGAGCTGCTTCCACAGACCAGGAAGTAGCCAAGACCCACATAAGGAATAGGCCATCAAATGGCCCTTCCCACACTGCGGCACCCTGTGTGGCGGGCAAATGCGCTGAGGATATCAGAATCTGCCCATTGGAGCAAATGTAAATCTGTATTGTCTCTGGGGCACACTGTACTGAAGGGGGTGGGGGCTACTATGAAATGTTTTCTGGGGAGAACTGTGTAGATAGCTTTGAGAGGTTCTTATGTACTGTGCTAAAGGTGCTGTGTATGGTGCTATATTTGGGGGCTTGATTTAAATCACTGGGGACTTTTGGGATTGTGACTGAGGGGTTTTGTGCTTAAGAGTTTCTGGGGACGTTTGTGAGAGTGACTGTGGGAAAGTGTGATTAAAAATTTTCTGAGGGCTTTTTTTGTGACTGGTGTATTGTGCTTAACATTATTCGGGGGGCTTTTTGTGATTGTGATTGTGGGGTATTCTGCTAAGGATACTGTATACTGCACTGTATTTTAGGGCTTATAAAGGGCACTGTGTACTGTGTTGAAAGTGGGGGCATGCTAAGGGTACTGTGTATGGTGCTGTATTTGGGGGCTTGTAAGGGTACTGTGTATGGTACTGAAAGTGAGGGCATGCTAAGGGTACTGTGTACAGTCCTGTATTTGGGAGATTGCAAAAACCACTGTAAAATAACAGAGAGAGCAGGAGATACAGGATAATCAGAGTGGTGTAGTGCAGTGGTTGTGGGGGCAGTCTTCAGAATGACCTTCTGGAGGCTGCACTGCTGCCCTATCTGCGTGCACCTTTCTGGCCTGTGGGAGGAGGAGGTTGCTAGACTCAAGGCTGAGTTGACTTGGGCGTGGAGGACCTTCTTCCCTACCCAGGGAACACCTAGTCCACCACTGCTACCTCAAAGGTTACATAGAAGGAGGAGTGGCTGGATAACAGTGGGCTCAAAGAGGGTTAGAGTGGTGGAGCATAGGCACATCCCACATTCAGTTCAACTACAGAACTTGTACACCATCCTAGCAGAGTGGGAATGTCCCGAGGCACCTGTAGTAGTGACAGGGGAGGATGTGGGGGTTCTCCACAGTGGAGACACCAAGGGGGGGGGTGACAGAGAACCCCAGAGGAGGTGGAAACAAATCCTAGTGAGGGACTCCATAGTCAAGTGGATAGAGTTTGGAGCAGGTAGAGGTCAAAAGAGCGAGGTGTGGTGCCTTCCCGGTGCCACGGCAAGCAGGGATGAAAAGAAGATCCAGAGGATTGCTGGGGTAGCAGGAAGGGAGGGAGAGCTACACATCATTTTACATCTGGTGGACTAATGACCTGGCTAGAGATGAGCCAGCCATAGTGCAGAAAGAGTTTAAGGAGTTGGAGAGGGGTGTTAGGCAAATGGCATGATCTGTGAACTTCTTCCAAGTGTTACCTATGTATGACAAGGGGGAGGACAGTATTCTCTGCACCAGAAACTTCAATGCATGGCTGAAGAATTGGTGCAGAGAGGAGGGCTTTGGTTTCATTGAGGACTGGGGCACAACCTGGAGGGATAAAGGCCTGTACAAGGGTGACAGCCTGCATCTATCCAGGAAGGGAACCATAGTCCTCAGTGAATGGTTTAAATGCTACATTGGCAAGCATTTAAACTAGCAGAGGGGGGAGGCAGAATAAGGCAGGGAGACATAAACTGTCACCCCGCCCAGAAGCTCAAGTTTGTGAGATAAACAATGGGAATCCTGAGGGAGTAAAACCCCAAAAAAGAACCAAATAATAATGAAGTTCAGGGGTAGAAAAAAAAATGAAAACATGAAAATTGGGCGAAACAAGGGAGGGAAATAGGGAAAAAAGAGAGAGGGTGATAACAAAACATGGAGAGCCATGTGTGCAAGTGCTCTAAGTCTGAGCAACAAAGTTGCAGACTTTGACGCCACCATGGAGGAAACAGACCTGGACTTAGTCCTCATTACAGAGTCCTGGTGCAGCAAAAACCAGAACTGGGATGTGGCCATACCAGGTGGTACTCTGTTCAGGAAGGACAGGATAGGTAAAAAAGGGGGAGGAGTGGCTATTTATGTAAGAGGCAACATAAAAGCTATGGAAATACAGGGGGAGCAGAGAGTAGCGGAGGTACTGTGGGTCACCCTGGAGAAAAGGAAACGGGCCTCTATTTGCACAGGAGTAATCTACAGACCTCCAACACAAGGGACAGAGTTGGATAAGGAGATAATGGAACAATTTGTAGGATGGCTTGCAAGGGAGAGGTGTTATTAGTAGAAAGCTTCTATCTACCGGATGTGGATTGGAGACTCCCTACTGTGGCATCAGCAAGTAGTGACATCCTGGACTCCCTGCAAGGGGCATTCCACAGGCAACTAATTAAGGAACCCACACATGAGGAGGGTATTACTGGACCTAGTACTGACAAACGGGGACAGTGTTGCTGATGTCACAGTAGGGGACCACTGATCACCATAGAGTGTGATTTAATATAAGAACTGGGACTGAACTGAACTGCATGAGGACAAGGCTCCTGGACTTCAGATTTTAAAAGAATGGAAGAATGCCTCAGGGATACCCTTGCAGGGATAGAGAAACTGGGGAGAGCTGTGGAACAGTTGGCAAAAATTAAAGAGGGTATTGAAAATGCTACAAATCTCTGTATAGGGCAGGTTAGCATGGGTAAGAGAAAAAAGTGACCACTATGATTCTCTAAAAGGGTAGCAGAAAAAGTAAGAGTAAAAAAGCTAGCATTTAGAATGTGCAATAAATCTCAGAAGGAGGAGTATAGGGAAGGTTACCAAGAGAAACAAAGAGAGGCATGGAAGGCATTTAGGAGTGCAAAAGCACAAAGAGGAGAATATTGCCAAATCAGTAAAAAGGGATAAAACATTTTTTAGATACATAAGCAAAAAGAGAAATACCAAGGGAGGGATAGTAAGGATAGAAGGGGAAGGAGGAGTTTGTGTGGAAGACGATCACCAAAAAGCAGACACATTGAACAAACGCTTCTGTTTAGTACTTACAGAGGAAGGGGTAGGTAACGGACCAAAGATAAACGATAAGGGCATTAAGGTACAGGAGGTGGACACCAGTCATTTTGCAGATGAAAGAGTTCTTAAGGAACTAACACAATTAAAGGTAGACAAGGCAATGGGGCCAGAAGGTATGTACCTCAGGTTACTGAGGGAACTCGAGGAGAAACTGGCTGCACCTCTGACAGCCCTGTTCAACCTGTCACTAGAAACAGGGGAGGTACTGGCGGACTGGAGGAGAGTAGTTGTGTTCCCACTACACAAAAGTGGTAAAACTGAGGAGGCAGAAAATGACAGGCCTGTTAGCCTGACTTTGGTAATGGCAAAGTTTTAGAATCAATGCTGAAGGAAAGGATTGTGGATTACCTTAACAGTGATTTACAGGATCCAAAGCAACATGGTTTCACAGGGGGAGGTCTTGCCAGAGGATTGAATTCTTTGACTGCGTGACCAAGGAAACAGATCAGGGAGGAGTGGTAGATGTGGCCTACCTGGATTTCAGTAAGGACTTTGACGCCGTTCTGCATAGAAGACTGGTGAGCAAGTTGGGAAGCCTGGGAGTAGGTCCTAAAGTAGTAAAATTGGTAGAGAGCTGGCTAGGCAATAGGAGTCAGAGGGTAGTGGTTAATGATGTCCACTCTGGAGAAGGCAAAGTGACCAGTGGGGCACCACAAAGGTCAGTACTAGACCCAGTCCTCTTCAATGTCTTTATTAGCAGCATTGCAGAAGGGCTGGAAGGGAAAGTATGCCTGTTCGTGGATGACACCAAAATCTGCAATACCGGGAAGGGTGGAAAGAATGAGGGATGATCTAAAAAAGCTAGAGAGAATGGTCACGGGTTTGACAGCTGGGTTTCAATGCAAAAAAATGCAAAATCATTTACTTGGCGCACAGAAACCTGGAAGCAATGTACCGACTGGGAGGAGAGGTATTAGCGGTCAAAAAACAGGAAAGGGACCTGGGGAAAATCATTTCTGATAACCTGAAGGTGGCTAAACAGTGTAATAAGGCAGTAGGGAAGGCAAACAGAATGCTACAATGCATATGCACAGGTATCACCAGCACAAAGAGTGAGGCAATTATATGCCTGTATAGATCACTGGTGAGACTCCACCTTGAGGATCGTGTCCAGTTCTGGAGGCCCCATCTCCAAAAGGACACAGAAAGGGTAAAGGTGGTACAAAGGAAAGGAACCAAAATGATGCAGGGCCTGCATCAAAAACCCTATGAAGAAAGCCTGAGGGAATTTATTTATTTAGTTTTTGTTGACCGGGTAAGATCACTAAACAACAACATTGTCTATTTTCAGGCATAACCCAGGAGAGTTACAGACAAAACCAGCATATTATAACAGGGGAGTTCAAGACAGCATACAGCACAGAAAACTGTGGGGTACATGATAAACACACAATATACAATGAATATACACAGAGAGTACAAGTAATTCAACAGGCAATCATCACTGTAAGGAAAAAAACCCACACGTAAGTACAGAGGGCACCATGAAACAGAAGGTGGGAAGAATTACCCAGAGGACTAATAGGGGAGTCAAGGGTAAGTGGCCAGCAGCTTGATTCTTAGAGCAGTGAGCTGGGATAGGGGAGTTCCAGATGTGCAAGTGAGGCCTTGGGGAGAGACAACAACCAGGTCAGTGTACTCCCTAGAAGGAAAGGGGGGATATGATAGAAACATTCAAATACCTTACATGTATAAATAAGGTAAAAGAAGGTAGCATTTTCCAAAGAAAAAGATGCTTGAGGGTAAGGGGTCACAATATGAAACTGGAGGGATGGGCTCAGAGGAAATGTGAAGAAGTACTTCTTCATGGAGAGGGTTGTGGATGCGTGGAACAGCTTTCCAGCAGAGGTGGTGGGGGCTACAACGGTTACAGGATTCAAGAATGTATGGGATAGACACAAGGGAATATTGGCAGTAAGGCGAGGGGAGGAGGTAAAACCCAAAGACTGAGTAGGGTCTGCAATGGCACTATAGGTAGGGAAAAATAGGACAGACTGGGTGGGCCAGGAGGTCCTTATCTGTCAACAACTTCTATGTTTCTACCTTTAGTTTATACAGGGGCATCGCCAAGGATGAAGCACAGTATCACAAGTTCAGCCACAGATATCTTGAAGGATACTGCAGGAAACAATGTAATCAAATGGCAATTTTGCCAATTTGCCAATTAAAGAAACAGTGCATCTCTTCATCCATATAGTGCCACCCCCAGGATGGAGCACAGTATCACCATTTTAGCCAGTGATATCTTGCAGGACACTGTAGGAACCAATATAATCTAATGGCAGTGGACTTCCGGTGACGTAGCGGGAATGGCCACTTAACTTATCGCTCTGGCTCTCCAACACATTAAAATATAGGGAATCCAGTGGTTTATGGAGGCATCCTTAGCATTTGCTTCATATTAAAGGTACAGGAAATCATCCGTGATGGTCCGCACGAAGAAGAGAGGATCATTGATTGCCAAAATGACATCTACAACTTCGCAAGTCAGACAGATGACGGGCCTTAGCCCAGCTCCGTCAAGCTCATCAGTGCTCTTGGGCAGAAGATTCATGCTCCGATTCCGGCTCCACCAGCACCAGAGCGGAATCCATGAAAATCATCAAGCTACTACATAAAATAGATGCTAAGGTCTCAGATATTCAGAGGGACTTTAAGAAATTGGAATCCAGAACCACTGTGGTGGAGCAGCACTTGGGAGGGGCTACAGGCCGAACATATGGCCTACGGATGATCGTTGGCATACTTGTATGGTAGAGAGAAGGCCTTGTCAGTGAAAGCTGAAGATGATGAAGCGCACTCTAGGCATAATAATATTAGGGTGGTGGGAGTACCTGAAGGGGCTGAGCAAGCCGACATGGTGGCGTTTATGGACTGTTGGCTGAAAAAAGAGCTAGAAATAGAAGAGGACGTCCCATTGGAGATTGAAAGGGCACATAGGGCTCTCACCCCAAAACCCAAGCAGGGTACCCCCACCCCCGCCACCAGAGCTATTATAATAAAATTTCTGAGGTATCCGACAAAAGATAAGATCCTTCATTTGGCATGGGCGAAGAAGGATTTGAATTTCGATGGCATGAAGGAGTTTGTGGATCAAGACTTTCCCCCCACCCTAGCCCAGCGCCAGAGAAAGGTGATCATGGTGGTAAAACAGTTAAGAGAGAAAGGCTTGAGGGCACAGCTGCGCTATCCCACCAGGTTATGGATAGAATTACCAGATGGCCCTAAAATCTACGATTCTTTATTAATGGCACAGGACTTTTTGACATCGAAAAACATCCAGATTCCAGACATAAAAGAAGAAATTGCAGAGAAGGAGATTGAACAGCTTTTATGGACGGTGGCTCTGGGCTTGAAGATCATTAATCGACCTCATTTTAGAGTGGATTCTGTTTTGCCCCTGCACGCAGACCTAATCAGATGGATTGCCAAAGGAAAACATCAGGAGAAGATCACCTGAATTGCAATGGAAAGTTTACTTCTCATTTCCTGTTGCACACGGACAAATTGAATAGTGTGCAGCTATTCTTTTTATTGTTGGGTTTCTAATTCCTAATCACTCGCAGTTTAAACATTACACAGTTAGAACTTGGTATATGGACACACAGGGAGCCTACCTTACAGTTGCCTGTTTCCCTGCCCCCGAATGCTTGGTCCCAAGTAGGGTGGAGTGTGGAAGGGGACCCTCTCCTCCTTTTTGAGGGAAGTTGATTTATGTTGGTGTGGCGTGGGGACGGGGGGGGGGCGATCCCTTCATTCTGGGGTTTTGTGCTGGGTGGGGCCGTTTTCCCGGTGGCACCTTCCTAAAGTCCATTCTTGAGTCCGATCCCCCTTGCTCCCTTCCAGGCTTCTCTGGCTCCCTCACCACCTCCCTTTTTATTGGATCTCAAGGATCATAACTTTTATTAAAACCAAGGGGAATTTGTTACTCTGGACAATAAATTAAGCATATTTAGTACAACGGTTTTTAAGACCTCATGTTCACCCACCACATTGTGGTGCGCGGTCTCGGTGTGATTCCATTTGATGGCAGTTGGGGGGGGTGAGTGGGCGAGAGGTAGGAGAAAATGGGTCTGATTCTGTTTTGGATTTTTCTATCGTGGTCGCCCCCCCTCTGGGTGGCAAGGAGGTAGGGGTAACTCCCCTGTGTCCCATTTAGCTGGCCCAGATTTCTAGCCATGAGGGAACATAACAGGTAAATGGGAGTAAGTTGCACCGGACTTTTGTTCACAAAACAATGCCATTTTTTCATCTGTCCCCCCTTCCCGTTTCCCTCCTCCCCCCTCCCCCCCTTTTTTTTTTCTTTCCCCATCTATATAGTTTGAGATGCACTGGATTCTCTTTCAAGGAGGTGTGTTAGTAACTGGGTTATGATTGGAGGCCAGAAGAGGGTTTGTGGTTTTCAGCCCTTCCCGGAAGTGTTTTGTTTCCATAAGGAACTTAATAAAGGGCGCAGGCTGGGGACTCTCCAGGTCCGGGGAGCCTCCAGCCCTTTCACTCCTAGTGGAGTGTAGTTCACTTTTGGGGGAATAGTTTATTTTCCCCCCTATTTCGCTATGAAGCACTCACCGAGTTAAGTGTTACCAGCTCGGTTGTGCGCTTTGGGTGCTGTATTGGATGCTGGCGGCAACCTTTGGTTATTGCAATCCCTTGGTGGAGGCTGGTCCAGCGTGTTTTGTGCAGGACTTGCAACTTCTTCTTCTTTTTTTTACTTATTGTGTTCTATAATGTCTGTCTTTTCTTATTCTCTCATCTTTCTTGGTCTTTTCTTGCCTTCGGGAGAGTACCTTTCTACATGATCATGCATTAAGATCCTGCAATTTGATATAGGGAGGGTAATTGTGGTTGAAGTTCTGTTAAGACAAATAATATGGTGGATTGGCAATCTGTTCACTTAATGTCAAGAGAATTAACAATGTGGTTAAACGTGCAAAGATACTAGCTGAATTTAAAAGGGAAAAATGTGATATTGCCTGTCTTCAGGAGACCAGGTTGACCCTGGGAGAACATATGAAATTGCGTAGGGACTGGGTGAGTACAGTATGCTCCGACGAACACCCCCAATTTAAAAAGGGGGGGTAGCTATCCTTTTTCACAGGGGCCTTCCATTTCAGATTCAATCTATAACCAAATCAGGGTCTGGACACCAACTGACGGTTTCGGGCATTTCATCTGATTGGAATTTATGCCCCCACCCAACCCTCAGGTGAGTTTTTTCGTTCTCTGTTCAACTCATTGGCCAGCCTACCTCCTGGGCAAATTACCATAATGGGTGATTGGAACTGTGTGGAGGATGTTAGTCTGGACAGAAGCTCAACTAAAATCCCAGGTTCTAAGGCCTGCTCGCGGTTACTTCGTAACCTGCTCGTTGAGGCTGGATTAATTGACCCATGGAGGCAGTTTAGCCCCTCGGTGAGAGACTTCACCTTTTTTTCTCCGGCCTCCAGCATGTATTCCAGATTGGATAGATTTTATACTCAGAGAAATGCTCTACACTCATGTAAGGACATATCTATCCTTCCAATTACGATCTCTGACCATGCCATGGTCAGGGCACGGCTTTGTTGGGATACGGCAGAGGGAGGTGGTCTCTGGAGATTTGACCCGGGATTGCTTACCGATAAGCAATACTTAGAATCCAATAAAAAGGTTATTCAGTGCTATCTGAGTGAGAATACAAAGGAGCTTTCCAGACCCAAATTTATATGAAACGTCCTAAAGGCGGTGGTAAGAGGGCACACGATAGCTTTTTCTTCTCACAAATGTAAGTTTTCAAACAACATGAAGTCTTGCTGTATTATGACATATGCAGTTTGTCCCAGCCTTAGAACTGTTCTGGAGGTGAAAGAGTTAACTTTCCATGTCAGGCATGGAATTTTGAGCACGAGCTCGGTTGAAAACTCTGTCTGTTGTTCTTCAAACCCAAACTGTCAGATTCTTTACTCCGCCTCACTGAACAGTCGCTCCAGAGATTTCTCCTTCTGCTCGGTTCATTTTGTCAGTTAAAAAGTGTAATTTCTCGGGTTTTTAAACCGCATTTGTCTTATTTTAACCGCAACTGGTCGGTTCAAGCTCTGTCTGTGGTATCGTAAGTAATAGATAGGTTTTACATTTTCTCTGTGTGGAACTTGCAGACGTTATTATCGGTTCTGTTTGAACCGATCAGGTTGTTGTTAAACTTAATTAAATTGCATTTAGAGTGCGGTTCTCGGTTCTTATCGGTTCTAAAAAAAACGGATTTCATTACGGTTTTTTCCACGACCCGTGACACGGTTGGGAACTGATAAGAGAGTCTTGCTTGGTGGATTGCCATAAACGGGCAAGTTTGGTTAGGCTGGCATTATGTCTGAGAAACCCAAAAGAAAAACCGGGCCCACTGGGTTTCAGCACTGTAGTGTCTGTGGGGAAGCCTTTGCCAAGGCTGACCCACATACCACATGTGTTTATTGTCTGGGGTTTGATCACCTCAATGCAGACTGCCAGATTTTCAAGAATTTCCCTGCAGCTACCCTGGATAAGAGAGTTGGTAGGCTCAGGGAACGAGAGGCCAAAAAGTCCGCTGACCCAGATGGCCAGCCCGGTTCGGTGCCAACCGAACCGGAGGGAGTGCCCTCTGACCAGGGCGAGACTTCCTCGGGCAAATGAAGAGCTGACTCGGAGGAGCCAGTTCCAGCAAAGAGAACTAGAAAATCAGCAGGTGTGGAGCCAAAATGTCCTTCTCCAACCGCTGCAGGGATAGTCAAAGCGATCCAAATTGTCCAGTCGCTTTCCCCGGTTCCGACCGAACCGGCACCATCAGGTAAGCGGTCGGTTTGGTCGGTTCCACCGGTTCAAGAATATGCTATAGAGGAATGAACCGGAGGAGGGGGAGGAGGATTATGAAGAGAGTGAATGTGATTTTGAAAGTCTGGATGTGCCCATTGAACCGGACATCTCTCCAGACAGACCTTCAGGAGTGTCTCCCCCTAGGCTTTCTGAGTCCCCTTCTCATTTTATGTTTTATAAAAAAGTTGCTGAAACCCTCCAGCTCCCTTTGGAAGAAGCTGTGGATGAACAGGAGGAGCCTGACTATGTGGAAATGATGGATATCCCAGAGTCCAGGAGATTATCTATTCCTTTACATAAATCTTTTAGGAAACAGACAAACATTTTAAAAGCTCCTAACACTATACCTCCTGTGGATAAAAAAATGGACAAGAGGTACACATTGTCAGGCTCTGATATGGAGTAACTTTCACAACAATGCAGCCATGTTGGAGTAGTGCAGCCTGCAGCCTGTGATAAGGCAAATATTCCCTTGGCTTCACACCCCCCTTACAGGGACTCCAGGAGGATTGATGCCATGGCAAAGAAACAATACATGGCAGCATCCTTGGGACTCAGACAGGCAAATTATATGGCCTATGTTGCAAGATACCAGAAATTCAGATGGGATACTGTTATGGCTTTAGCGAAACAGGTCCCTGGCCAGCTTGCCAAGGAGCTGGAGCAGGTGGCTGCTGATGGTATTGAGGCATCCAAGGTGCAATTCCAAGCTGCAGTGGACTCAAATGATGTATCTTCAAGAGTCATGGCTACATCTGTGGCTTTTTGCAGAATGGCTTGGCTCAGGTGTACTAGCCTGTCACAGGATACCCAGGCTAAGGCCATGGATTTTCCCATTGTGGGTAATTCTCTGTTTGGGGAGCAGACAGAGAATTACATGAAGAAAATGGATGAGTATAGGACCACTTATAGAAGTGCACAGACCAAGGAGAGGCAAGCCACTCCTCAGAGGCAGCTTTCCAGGGGCAGGGGCAGGCCTTTTCACAGGCCTTTTTACCAAGCCCAGGCTTCCTCTTCAGCTTATGCCCAGAGGGGTTCTTCAGAGGGAGAGGCAGATGGGGTACGAGCAGGCCTGCTCCCACCCCTCAGCCTAAAGCCCCTGCCAAACAGGCACCCTGATGGGATGCCCAGGGCTGATTCTCCATTACCTGTAGGGGGCAAGCTGGCTTACTTCGTCCAGGACTGGGAGTCTTTAACATCAGACAAGTGGGTCCTGGAAGTAGTAGGCCAGGGACTGGTTCTCAGCTTCAAAAAATTTCCAAAGATGAGAACCAGATCCTTTCCACCTGCAAATCCATTAGAGGCTCTCGCTTTGGAAACAGAAGTTTCAAACCTTCTGGCTCTCAGAGCTGTAGAAAGGGTTCCTCCCCTACACCAGGGCAAAGGACTGTACTCCAGGTACTTCCTTACCCCAAAAAATACAGGAGAATGGCGGCCCATCCTGGATCTCAGATACCTAAACAAGCACCTTTTAAAACCAAAATTCAAAATGGTGACTCTGGGAGTTATTTTACCCTCCCTAAGGCCAGGGGACTGGCTAGCGTCCCTGGACCTCAAGGATGCCTACTTCCATGTTCTCATCAGAAGCTCCCACCGAAAGTACCTCAGATTCGAACTGCCCTCAGGCCATTACCAGTTCAGAGCAATGCCCTTCGGCCTCACCTCTGCCCCAAGGGTATTCACAAAATGCCTGGCAGTAGCAGTTGCTCACTTAAGAAGGCAAAAGATTGCCATCTTTCCTTACCTGGACGACTGGCTCATAGTGGGTCAGTCTCCAGACCAAGTCAAATTGCACCTTCAGGTTACCCAGCAGCTGCTTACATCTCTAGGTTTTCTCCTCAATCTTCCAAAGTCAGTTCTAGAGCCTGTTCAGCTACTCACCTTCATAGGCACAGAACTGGACACAAAGCAGGCCAGAGCTTTCCTTCTAGAAAGAGTAAAGACCCGTGGCTCTGGCCTCCTCCTTCACTCTGCAGGTCTCGACCAGCAGCAAGCACTTTCACAGCTCCTCGGGCAAATGGCTGCTTCCACAGCTGTAGTGCAAGGAGCAAGATTTCAGATGAGGGACATTCAGTTCCATTTGAGAGCCTTCTGGTCTCAAAGGAGAGATCCTCTAACCAAATTGATCCCAGTAACTCGAACCCTGATCCAGGCCCTGCAGTGGTGGCAGGATCAGAGCAATCTGAGACAGGGGGGTTCCTTTCATCCCTCAATCTCACTCCTTGACCCTTACTACAGATGCGTCCCTCTTGGGATGTGGATCTCACCAGGGACGACCTCACCACCCAGGGATTGTGGTCCCCTCAGGAATCTCTGCTCCACATCAATCTGTTGGAACTCAGAGCTGTTTTTCTAGCACTGCAGGTTTTTTCTGCATCTGTTCAGAACAAAGTGGTATAGGTCAGAACAGACAACACCACTACAATGTGGTACATCAACAAGCAAGGGGGCACTCGGTCTTCAGCCTTGTGCACCGAGGCAATGAAGTTGTGGTCTCTGGCTTATTCCCCGAACACTTCCCTCATGGCAGTTCACCTCCCGGGCAAGGACAATGTCCTGGCAGATGCTCTCAGCAGGATTTCCAGGGCCATCTGAATGGTCACTGATCCCCAGTACTGGAGTTAGTATTTGCCAGGTGGGGCACCCTCAGATAGATCTTTTGCAGCCCCAGACAATCACCAACTTCTTTTTTGTTGCAGGCCCCAGTGTTGGGCTCAGTCCTCTGGATGCCTTCCTTCTCGACTGGGAAGGAAGTTCCTCTATGCCTTCCCCCCTTCCCTCTCTTGTTCAAGGTGCTAGTCAAAATCAGTTCTCAACCTTGCAAGATGATTCTGATTGCTCCAGATTGGGCCAGACAGCCCTGGTATCCTCTCCTTCTGTCCTTAACAGTCCACCTTCCCCTGTGCCTTCCCAGGAATCACAATCTGTTAACCTGTGCCCAGGGGAGAGTTTGGTATCCGAATCTCAAATCCCTCAACCTCAAGGCCTGGCTCTTGAAGAGTTAGAGTTTGCTGACCTACACCTTTCTCAAGGTGTACTCGATATCTTGAAAGCTTCTAGGAAGCCTTCCACCAGGGCTACTTATAATTCTAAATGGAAAAGGTTTTCCATATGGTGCTCTGTAAGCATATTTCCCAGAATCTGTTGGATTTGCCCACAGTCCTGGATTATATGGTCCATCTAAATACTTTGGGGCTGAGGCCAGCTACCCTGAAAGTGCATTTGGCAGCTGTCTCTGCTTTTATTTCAGCAGGAAAGCCTCTTCTTCTTCTGCTCAGCCTGTATTCTCCAAGTTTTCAAGGATTGCTTCACACCAACCCTCCATTCAGGATCCTGCTCCCTGGGATCTTAATGTTTGCATTGATCAGCTAATGCAACCCCCTTGAGCCTTTGTCTTTGGAAGAACTTAAGTACTTGACTTGGAAAACTGTATTTAGTAGCCATCACTTCTGCCAGGCGATAAGTGAATTACAAGCTTTGTCAGTGGAGCCTGATTTATCTCCTTTCACAGAGATAAGGTAGTCCTCAGGACTAACAGGAAGTTCTTGCCTAAGGTGGTTTCAGATTTCCACCTTAATCAATCTATATCTCTTCCAGTGTACTTCACTGACCATTCCTCCTCTGGCTAGAGGAGGCTGCACAGTTTAGATGTAAGAGAGCCCTTAGTTACTACATAGAGCTGCACTAAGGGTCACAGGCTTGACTCCCTCCAACTGTTCCTCACTTATGGTGAGGCTGGTAAAGGGAAACCTGCCACTAAAAGATCCATTGCCAGGTGGATTGTCTCTTGTATCTAATTTTGTTATCAAAAACTGGGTAAGGTTCCCCCTTCAGGCCTGAGGGCTCACTCTACTAGAGGTACAGCTGCGTCCCTAGCTGCGGCCAGGGTCATCGTTATCTTAGAGATATGTCAAGCAGCTACCTGGAAAACAGTACACACTTTCACCAAGCATTACTCCCTGGATATCCAGGCTAGGAGTGATGCTCGGTTTGGCACAGCTGTGCTTCAGAGCCTATTTCCTAGGTAGGTTCTGTCCCTCCTCCATGGAGGTACTGCTGTGTAGTCTGCATATGTCATAATATAGCAAGACTTCATGTTGTTTGAAGAAAAAATTACTCACCTTAGTAATGTTGTTTCTTCTAATGGAGTCTTGCTGTATTATGACCTCCCCCCCGCCTGCCCCTCTCAAACCTCTGCTCTTGGGATGTGGGTGGGCAGTGCAGTGTTGGCACTTAGTGATGCCCACCTTGTGTTTTTCACCCCTCCTTTTTGGGGTGTTTGGATATTGTATTTTATTTTTATTTTTTGGATCCCCTGACTTGAGTCTTTGTTTTGGGACCAAAAAATGTGTTAATATTTTAGTAGCCAGTTGGCTAGTGTAGGTTTACAGCTTCCACACAGAATCTTAGTGAGTTTTGCTCGTAAAGATCTGACAGTTTGGGTTTGAAGAACAACAGACAGAGTTTTCATCCGAGCTCGAGCTCAAGATTCCATGCCTGGCATGGAAAGTTAACTCTTTCACCCCCGGAGCAGTTCTAAGGCTGGGACAAACTGCATATGTCATAATATAGAAAGACTCCATTAGAAGAAACAACATTACTAAGGTGAGTAATTTTTTCATTTCGGGTTCGTATGCAGGAAATTCTTGCCTCTATTGCCGACCTAGAGGCCGCACATAAACGCACGGGATCAATCCGTACACTTCAAAAGCTACGGGAGGCTAGGGACCTATATAATTCATTACTGCACAGAAAGGTGGTGAATTCCCTTAGATATGCTGGGAAGCATTATTATGAGGGGGGAGGAGGGCTGGCAAATTGTTTGCCCTTAGGCTTCGCAAGCAGGCAGCTGACAGGTACGTGTCTAAGGTCAGCTCTGATCCAGCTGATCGTTTGTATAAGATTCTCCCAGGTGACATTGCACAGGAATTTGCAGAATTCTACAGACGCCTTTATACCAAGGAAGAATTACCAGAACATTGGGAGAACATTTTAAAATTCTTACAGGGTCTGGAGCTTCCGATTCTCTCAGACATCCAGAGGGACTCTTTGGAGTCTCCTTTCACAGAGGGTGAGGTGGCAGCAGCCATCCAGTCTCTCAGCTCTGGCAAGGCTCCCGGCTCAGCTGGGTACACATAGGAATTTTATAAAGGGTTCCGGGACTTGTTAACCCCGCTGATTACCAGAGTCTGCAACATGGCGCAGGAGCCAGGGGCCTTGCCAGACACATGAGGGAGTCCCTTATTTCAGTGCTACCCAAGCTAGGGAAGGATCATGCGTCTTGTGCTGGGTATCGACCCATTTCACTGTTCAACCTAGACGCCAAGATTTTTGCTAAGATTATCACCGTACGTTTACAAAAAGTAGTTCCCGTCCTAGTTCACCCAGATCAAACGGGATTCATTCCTGATAGACATATTCAAGACATTAGATTGTTGTTAAAGGTTATTTCCTTGACCCAGCTCCCTATTGACTCCCCACTCTCGGCAGTACTATCTTTAGATGCTGAAAAAGCATTCGATCACTTAAATTGGCAATATCTAGATTTGGTTCTGGGGGGTTTTGGGTTTGGGGAAAAATTCTGGACTTGGATAACCAACCTTTACTCTAATCCCAGAGCAAGGGTCCAGGTGCATAGTACGATCTCCGCTCAGTTTGGGATTGAGCGAGGCACCAGACAGGGCTGTCCCCTTTCCCCTCTTTTATTTGCCCTTAGTTTGGAGCCGCTGGCAGCATTTGTTCACCAGACGGATGTCTTTTGGGGTCTCCTGGTTAGGGGTGTGGAGGTTAAGATTTCGTTATATGCGGACGATACATTACTATATATAGCAGATCCTGTGAATGCAGTTCCCAAGATTTTCAGTTTCCTCTCTGAGTTTGGAGCTTTCTCTGGTTATAGGGTCAATCCAGATAAATCTGAGTTATTCCCCCTGGGTGGTCCCCTGAATCAGCCCTTACCACAGATGCAGCAAATTAAGTGGTGTTAGTCAGGGTTTAGATACCTAGGAGTGTGGGTCCCCAAAGACATCAAGGCGCTATACTCCACAAATCACTTAATGGTACTTCAGGAGATTAGGGAGGACTGTAATAGATGGAGAGAGCTCCCCTTGTCCATTTCTAGTAGGGGGAATCTATTTATATGAATATTCTCCCTCACCTGTTGTTCATAATAAGAGCTATCCCCCTCAGACCTCCCAGGAACATTTGGTGTGAGCTGAACTCTACCCTGTCTAAATTCCTGTGGTTAGGTAAAAAACCGAGGGTGAGGTGGAAGATTATGGTGGCACCTAAGGAGAGAGGGGGTTTTCGGGTACCGGATGTCCAGAAATATTTCTGGGCATCTCAGCTGCAGCCGTTGGTGACAATGTCCCAGGAATCCCCTCCGAAATGGGTTCAGATTGAGATAGCTGACTCCCCTCTGGGGAATGTCTCAGAATTTATTTTTCTGGACATTCAGAGACTACGGCTGCTGGATTTTAGGAACCCTCTCACTAGGGTAATCTCTTAGGTTTGAAGCGGGTATGAATTCAAAATTAGGTAATATTTTAAAGCTCAATAAACACACAACTATTCTAAGCTGCCTAGACTTTGGCCCACTCAAGTGGGATATGGGCTTCTTGCGATGGGCAAGATTAGGGCTGACTAATCTGGGCCAGCTTTTTGATCAGAATTCAGTAAAATCATTTCAGCAGTTAAGGGCCGAATTTAACCTTCAACACACAGATTTCTTTAGGTACCTCCAGTTAAGACATTATGTCCACTTAAATGAAAAGGAACTTGATTTAGGTGCAGAATTTCTAAACAACCCAATACATGTGACCTTGTCATCCTTGATTAATATCCAGAATCAAAAAAACGGATCTCTAGATTAGTACAGGGGATGAATTGGGTGAAGGGTGACTGTCTGGCCCCTGTTAAGGACAAGTGGCACAATGAGTTGGGTGTGACCCTATCAGAACCTGACTGGATCCCTATTTGGAAAGCTATTCACAACACTACTTCATCCCTCTTCTGGTGGGAATTTCGGTGGAAGTTAATGGTTAGATTTTTTAGGGTTCCAACAGTGACGAAACACTGTGGGGCACACCACTTGGATTTGTGCTGGAGAAGCTGTCAGATGGTGGGCACTTACTTCCATAAATATTGGGAATGCAAAATTGTATGGGAATTTTGGAGGGAAGTAAAGGATATTTTGGAAAGGATTTTTGAAACTGGGCTGTCGGAGCTCCCTCAGTACTGGATACTGGGATTGCCCCTTCCTACTTTGGCTTCCAGGTCTTCCCGCTATCTGTTTTCAATTTTGGTGACAGCAGCCTTCAAGGCTATTAATTTGTCCTGGCTTACCCCAGGTAAGCCCACTACCTCTACATGATATGGAATTTGCACCAAGATCTTGGATATGGAATATCTGACAGCCAAGCTGAGATTATCGGTAGACAGATTTAAAGGGAGATGGCTACCATTTATGCATTTCATGGCCTCCCGGGAGGGGAAACCTGTACTAGAACTACTTGCCAGATACACTTGAGGGGACTCTCCTGGTTCGGCCTGAAGGTTCTGCATGGGAGTGGAGCAGGGGGGTCTTCTCATGTCTAGGTAAGGGTTTTTGCCTCTCTATCAATTTTTGGGATGTTTTCTCCTCTTTCTACCAAATCAAATAGGTAGCATGTAACTGCCCTAGTGGGCTGTTGTTATATATTGGGGCATACAATGAGTGATAGTGAAAAGGACCTCTATACATGCCATAGGCAATAAGTTGTGGAATGTTCACATTGTATATAGCGCTTGTTTCTCTCTCTTTTCCTATCTCTTATTATATTTTGAAAGGTACTCCCCCCCCCTTTTCTTCTCTCGGGAAGTTTACTCCCTCTACCTCTCTCTTTCCAGCTTTTCTTTTCTTTTCTTGTTTCTCTTCTCTTTCTCTTGTTCTGATTTTCAGAGTGTGTAAAAGTGTAGAAATGGACTTTCTTGCAATCTGTAACATTCTTGTTGTTATGATGTAAAAGTTCTTCAATAAACTTCAATTTAAAAAAAAATAATCCAATGGCGTTACTCTAATTTGTCTTGCTGGAAACAGAGTCATCTAATTATAGAGTGTTTCATCTTGGTGGGCAGCAGTATATGGATGATTGAGGAGACATGGGCCTTGGGGAGGTCATTTAAGAAGATGGAGGAAAGGATGGGGCCCAGGACAGAACCTTAGTGTATGCCTGAACCAGTTGTGGGGAGGGAATCTCCTGTAACAACTACAGCACTTAGGATCCATCCACCAGGTAGAAGTCAAACCACATGACCCTGTGGACAGAGAGGCCAACCCCAGCAAACTTGTTTAGTAGAAGAGGGTAGGAAACAGTAATGAAGGCCTTTGTAAGGTTGGCAAAGATAACAGTGATTACCAGACACTGATGCATCTGTTATAGGACTGAGGTTGAAAAGGTGGTGAAAAGTGTTTTTATGAAGCTAGTCTGAAAAGGGCTGAGGAAGGAAAAGGTGTCAAAGAAAGAGCTGGGAAAGCTCCAGTTACACTTGAACTTTAGCCAGTGCAAGGGTAAGGAAGATGAGAAGATAAGACAAAGAAGCCAGGAACAGAGAGATCACCATCTTTATCAAGGTGAGTACTTAAAGATTAAATGAACTGTTTTCTTTTCCATATTTTTAATAAAAGCTTGAATTGAAGTCTGTGTCATGATTTGTATTTCCTGAAAATATCATGCTGTTGATTTTGTGATTTGCTTTAAATCAGCATCTGTTGATGTGCCCTGCAGTAACTGAAAACAGTGAAGATTTTTCTGTCCCTATCAGTGAGCGACAACATCATTTTTTGTCTAGCCTGCTGTTTCAGCAATTAAGTCACCTGACTGACTGAAGAAGCTGTTGCAGTTCCCAGTCAGAACTGTCTGTAGAGCTAATTGTTTGAACTCAAAGTTTATTACTAACCCATCTGGTTTGTGTTTAGATAGATTAGCTTAAAACTTATCTTTCTGTTCTCATAAAAAGTTGATCATTTGAGTTTCAGTGCTGAACTGAAGTGGTATTAATGAACGTCTGAGAAATTGCGCTGTCTGTATCACAGCTGTTCTTTCTGATCAAAATTCTGCATTGTTTTCTGTGGCTATATAACACAGGGTTGTGTAATGGATATAAAGTAAATCTGAATTTTGTTAACTCTTAGAAGCAGTGTGTCTATGATGTAACCTCCATAGTTAGATTCACGTGAGAACAATTTTGTTTTTATGTCAGCTTGACAAACAGGTGTCTGCTACACTCAGCTATTTTAGGAACATGTACCGTATGAATTCACAAAATTCCGTTCTTAGAGGGTTTCTGTGTGAAAATACATCATGTATGTGTATAACTAGAAATACTATATGGCATCCTGATGCCCCTGTCTCCTGCCTGCCAGTTGAGACAGCAGCACTCTGCTGCCCCCTTTCTCTGCCCCACAAGTCCCCTGTCTCCTGCCCCAATTTGAGGCTGCTGCACCCTGCTGCCCACTGTCTTCTCCACACAGTCAGGGCTGCTGAACATTGCTGCCTCCTGCACATAAACAGTTGAGGCTACTGCACCCTACATCCCTCTGTCCCCCACCCCTACAATCAGGGCCAATGCACCCTGTTGCCCCCTGATCCTGTCTCCACAGACAGGGCTGCTAAGCCCTAGAGTCCCAAGGCCTCTACCTCCACAGTTGGGGCTGCTGCACCATGCTTCCCCAGTTGACCAAAGGTGGGGATTTTGCTGCACCCTGCTTAACCCCTTATGAGCAGGAGCCCTGAAAGGCTTGACCACAAACTCCTCCAACTCTCTGCTTCTGCCATTGCTTTAACACTTACCTCCCTTCTCAACCTCTCTTTCTCCTTTTCCTCTGTTCCCGACTCCTAGAAAGATGCCACCATCACACTTCTTCCCAAAGGAGGTGACTCCTCCTCACCTTGCAACTGCCGCCCTATTTTCCTCCTCTCTACTTCCTACTCTAACCAAAATGCAAGATTGCCTTGTGCTATCCCAGCTCTCCTCCTTCCTTGACTCTTTCTCTTTCTTCACCCCTTTCAAGTCTGGCTTACGTAAATTTCATTCCACTTCCTCCTCACGCCTCACTTCTGTGGCTTACTGACTCCATTCTCTTTGGCATGGATCAAGGCCTTATCACCTCCTCTTCCATCTTTGTTGACTTGGTCAGAGCCTTTAACACTCTATCTCAACCCCTTTCTCCTTGCCTAGCTCAAGGCAGCAGGCCTCTCCAACTCCTCTACTAATTGGTTCTGCTCCTATCTCATAGTTAGGTCTCAATCTGTGTAGAGCCCTGGCACCATGTCTTAGAGGGCTACTACCCCTGCCTTGCCAGTCAGTACAGGGTTAAGGGGTCTGGTTCCCATTTTGCTGTTACAGGTGGTTCTTTCCCAAGTTAAAAATAAGCTATCGTGATGCCTCTACCCAAAGTACATTTTAAGGGGGTCAGATATTTAACAGTACAACCCCCTGAGATGCTGTACCAACCCACCTCCCCATACAGTTACCCCAACAAATGGAATCACAATAAATCAATCTCCCAATTTCAACACTTTGACTTAAAAGACTTGCACTAACAATATGCTCCCTAAAAATATGCTCACAAGTCAGAATTTTCCAAATCAGTTAAACCACATTTTATTTATATGGGGAGGGTTAGGAATGGATAAATGAAGTAGAGGTCAAGTAACAAATTTCATTTGACAAATGGCATTTTAGCAATTGGCATTCTAGAACTATAATTTCCCCTTTAAATTCCCAAAACATGTTTCAATACTACCAGACACCAACCCTCTGACTAGCTAACTGCTGCAGATCTTTACCCTTAACAAATTCTAACTGGTACCAGTCCCCCACTTTATATGATGTCCCAGAATCTGTCCCTGGGTACTACCTATGTTATAGGCCTGTGGTGCAGGTGGTTGGCTGATGTTGGCGAGCTTACTTGAATCACAGTTTACCTTTCTGTACATTTTAGCAACTTTGGGTTTTAACCATGCCATCCCCTTTCCTTGTGATGTTATGTCCAACCAGGGTGCAAAAAGAACCTTTTTCCCTCTTTGACCCTTTTATCCTTGCTTCTCACCGTTCTTGTGTAGAATTTCTCACTGCCCTTTCAAACCTACAGCTTTCTCTCTCTCCACAGGGTAGTGCTGGGCCCTGCAGCTCTCTTCCCACTGCAGCAGCAAAACTGGATTCCTCAACCAAACATTCCTCCAAAATGGGGAAATACACACAGGCCTTGGGGACAAGTGGCTGGCAACCCCCAGGCAGGCCTTTCCCGAGCCTTGCAGCCCCATTTCTTCCAAGGGGCTGGAGAGTCCCTCTGTCTGGAGGATCTCCCTCTGAACTGAGCTCAGAACCAACAGTCCTTGAGTTTTGGGAGCTTTCTCTAGCTCCCTGATTGGCTGAAACCAGTGTCCCTCTGGAAAAGTAATATGCCTTAACCTCCTTTAACACCTGATTGGCTGTATAAAAGGACACCATGTATTTCCTCAGCTTTTTCCCCATAAGACCAGTACCAGAGTCCCCATGAAAAATTCTGGCCCTCTAATTGACTAAAACTGGGGTAAAAGGCTGCTAAATAGGAATTTCAAAATGCAGTACACCTAATGCCCCCACTTTCGTGACCTGATGCAGCAAGCAGAAGCACTTTCATTTTTATTTGCCCCCAAAGTCTGTTAGCAATGTCTGTGCCCTGTTAAACAACTGCACAAATTGAATTTTCATTTAGTTCTCTTCCTGTCACCACCCTTGAAACTCAGTGTCCCCAATGCAGTTGATGCAGATACCCACATGCACAGTCCTCCTGCAGCCAACATGAACACTTTTGTCTTTTAATTGCTCCACCAATTAGTAGCAGCCCCTTTGCCTTATTAACCCACTGCACTATTTAAGACTTTTATTCACCCCCTGCCTGTTGCTAGTGTCAAAATACACAGCCCCTAGGTGCTAGACAGGCTCCCTCATTTATATTCAATTGGACTCATTAATATTCATGAGACTGGATCCCCCACAAGAGCGCTCATTGGTGCTTCTTAAATAAAAGCAACTACAGCTTGTCTGTCACTCTCTTCAGGTCTCCAGTCCCCGATTAGCTTAACAGAGGGTCCGGGACCTGCTAAATGGCCTCTGATTTACTGCTACGGTGATCAGAAGATCGATATGTGCTACTGTGCATGTTCTTGCTGCCGCCATACAGAGATGCAGCAGAAAGAGCGGTGGCTCCTCGGTCCAGCTCCACCAGCCCTGTTTTGGACTGAAAACTACTGCAGGGGCCAGATGGAGGATCCAGGGGATAATCAGGGACCTGGGCCAGCAGCGGGGACCACACGGGGGAAAATGGAGCACCAGGGCAGAGGGAGGCATCCAAGGTAAGCTCCCACAGGGGGGTTACATGTGCAAATTGATGTTTCCATATCCCCTCTACTTTCTATCAGTGCTGGTGTCCCACAAGGCTCTGTCCTTTGCCCAGTACTCATTTTAGTCTTTTTGAATGACCTTCCCACTGCCTAATCCTCTGTTTGCATCCACGTGTACATGGATGACACTGTTCTGTTTGCCTCTAGGTCCTCCTCCTCCTCTGATCTCATCAGCAGGCTTCAGCTGGACTTCAGCAGCATTCAGCACTGGTTCCATTTGAATCAAGTATCCCTTAATACCAAGAAAACGGTTTCAATTACCTTTGGCACTGGGCAGAAGCTTGCTAGGCTTACTGTCCTCCCCATCTTCCACATCCTAGAAGGGGCTACCATCAATTATGTTACTTCATGTAAGTACCTTGGGATCTGGCTTGACTGGCACCCTTACTTTTCTGAGCATGTGGATGCCATACAGAACAAACTTCACCCCAAACTGGGAGCACTATACAAGAATAGAGGTTGCATTCCTCCTCCTGCTTGCCCTGCAGTTGTCCAGAAGATGATCCTGCCCATCTTCGACTTTGGTGACATTGTCTACAGTGCTGCTCCAAAGACCACCCTAGCCAGACTGGATTCCCTCTTTCATTCCTTCTATCAATTTGCCTTGGACTCTCCACCCCAAACACATTATTGCTCCCTCTATTCTTCCCTCTCCCTCCCCGCCCTTGAAGCCAGATGCTTCACTCATTGTGCCTCCTTTATCTCCAAATATTGGCTTGGCTGGCTCCCCATACCTTACCTATCTCCTATCCTCCCTCCCCTCCACTTACTCCATTCATAACTCTGGCTGTCACTCCCTCACTCTCCTGTTATGTTACCTGTTTGACTATGTTATTGTTGCATTGTATGCTCTCATTGCCTCCTTTACCCCTTCCCCCTAGGATGCATCTGGAAACTAGTTGTTGTCAGCTCAGTATGTCTTTCCTGGTAAAACTTCCGAAATAAAATAATAAATCTACTGTCTGTTTATGTCAGTGTTATGCAACTTAAGAAAAAGTAATAAAAATAAAACACAGGATAAGAAAACAACTTCTGTTTTTAAGAAGCCAGTTAATTAGTTGCATTTTGATGGTGGACCATCTACTTTCTAATGCCACATTACATGGTACTCCCCCACCTTGCGATAAAGCCAGGTGTTTAATACTGGAAAAATAATTTCTGTGGGAACTCAGCTTCCAGAAATCATTAATATAACAGATGTCTCAAGTACTTTTAAATGATTTTCCCAGAAAACAGAATGGTAACATTTTGCAGTAGGACAAGAAGTGCAGATGGCTCATTTACTAGATGAGCACCCAAAAATATTTTGTTACCTGTTGAACTAAACTAGAGACTTACCTGGGCATGATGTTATGAAACAGACCTGTTTGGTTTCAGGTTTTGGACCTTCACACTGACCAATGCTGCTGTCAGTGCCTTTGCACACAACTTGTCGTTGCTGGATTCCCTCCCCGGAGCTCACAGAGCACTGCATGCCAAAAAAATTAATAAATTAGGAAGACAGTTTATGCAGAATTATAAGTTGAGGGAATACTCCCAACCAATTGAAATGCTCCTGGATGTGAAACATGTACTTTGTAAAGAGTGTCTTTCATGTAAGTGCCTTGGAAACAAATGCATTTGGGGGGAGATTTTTTAAAACTGCCCTGCTGTGGTTCTGTAGCTAAGTATGAAATTGATGTCCATGAGTTTGATGTGGTCACTTTCTGTCTGAAACTGCTGCTACCATAGTTTTGGTCCCCCCAGGGTCTATATTGGGATCCCTTCTTCTTTTATATTTTTTTATTCTTTAATTCTTTGCTAACAAGTTAAGGCCCACTAGGCATAAATGCCTCTATTCAGGAGCAACTTGTGAGCACTGGGGAAGGTTAAGTGACTAGCTCAGAGTCACACAGTCTGCAAGTGGAGATTGTGGGAATCAAGCCCAGGTCTCCTGGGTGTACCAGGCTCATTCACAGCTCATTACTCTAATCTCGAGGCTACACTGCCAGCTCCCTACACATAAACACAATCCAGACTGGTCTCAAGTGCTGTATTCCTATCATGTATGCTGATGACCTGGTCCTTACACAAGTTCTTACAGCATCCCAGATCTAAATTGTTGGCTTGCATTTGACTTACAGTCATTTCAGGTTTGGCTCCACTCTAACAGGCTCCTAATGAATGCTACTGACTCAAGCCATGCTCTATAGCGCAGCCCCAAGAGTCAAAATGTGCCATACTCCCTTGACAGTCACTGGGGTGAACAAATCCTGCTTTACCACTGTTTCCTACTTTAACTATCTGGATATCACACTACATATATCAATAGACCTGCCAGCACACATCACTGTGGCCTGTAAGACAGTGAACAGTAGGTTGGGGCAGTCCTTCAGAATCAGAGACAAGCTTAGCCCAAAAGCCTGTATTGCCATTGACTGTGGCATTTTACTACCAAATTGACCTATGGGATTGTTGTATACTTCTCTGCCTCCAAGAATGTCCTCCAAAAGTGTGATGTGCCCTATGATAAATATCTACAGGTTTGCCCAGGCCAGCAGCAGGTAAAGACACCATTGCACCCTTTATTCAAAATTCATCCAGCTTCCCCCTTCTGCCTTGCATAAACTCATTTTGGGTGGTTTGGCTTTAATGTGTTGACCAAACAAGCCCCTTCATCTCTCTGTTTGTTTCTAGTACTAGAGCATTTGCTACAAGCTAAGGTCTTACCCCCCTGGTTCCTTTACCATCCCCAAGACCAAATCCAAATTAGGTGAATTGTCCTTCTCCTACTCTGCCCCAAAACCTTGAAATTCCATCCCAGCCTCTGTCCCACTGTGCTCATCTAGTCTAGCATTCTTTTTTTTTTATTTTGTTCCTCCCTACCCCCTACAGCCTCCACTCCTTTGGTCTATATCATGTTTAGAAGTAGGCTGTTGGTTAACTAGGATCTGCAGCTTATCCAATAGGTAGGGAAATGGGCAGACTGGGTGGGTCAAGTGATCCTTATCTGCCGTCAAAATCTATGTTTCTATGTTACTTCCCCCCTGCCCACCAGACTCAAACCTCACTGCTATACCTACCTCCAGGTTCTGCTCAAGTTCTCTGACTCTCCATATAATCTAGCTTATCACCACTGGGAAGCTCTCATGATGGCTACTGGGCAGGAAGTGCCTCTAACAATGGGGTTGCTGATCAGACGGGGCAGGCACGGTGCACTGACTGGTCGAGTGGTGTGTGTGGGGGGGCCTTGCCAGAAGCCATCATCTGGTGCTGCGGGCAGCCATTTTCTCCTTTCTCTCCATCCCCTCTCTCATATCAGGGCTGTACATATGCAGCATCTTGGCAAGGATGCGTGGCAGCATATGGTCACCCATGCTGCCAAGTGCACCTCTGCTGGGCCATTACCAGGAGCCTTGGATGAAGGGAATGCAGTGGATGTCATCTTTTTGGACTTTGCTAAGGCCTTCTGCAAGCTGCACCCTCCCTCATGTGAAGGAGAACATCCATGCGGATGCTCTTCACCCTCCCCGCTGGTCTCCACTCCTGCCATCCTGGGTGCGGGTCATGAACCAGGGTTGCCAGCATGCTGAGTGGGCACACCACTACTTGGCACCACAGAGGCAGCCTAGTCTAGCTTTCAGGTGTGGGTATCACTCCATCCTATCCAAGGCCTCCATCTGTAACTGTTTGTAGTCTGCCTTGGAAGATCAGTGTATCTCTGAGCTGTTGAACTTGTTTGTATTGCTGATCATAAACTCCAAGGTTATAACCTTTTGAACTTGTCATTAAGTTTATAACCTATACTTATAGGTTTCATAGATTGATCTGAGCTTTTAAGGACCAGAAAGTCCATATGCTCGTCGTAATTTATGTGTATCCCGAGATCTTATTTTGGATCAGATAATGATCTAGCTTGGCTTTAAACTCATCCATTGTTCAGCTCACTATAATTTCTAATGGGAGTTTGTTCCATATTTTAGCTGTTCTTACTGTCAACCACTGCTTTCTTTTGGCAGTATTATACCTTTCCCCTCTTATTTGTAGGGGATGGGCTCTTGTATTGTATGACTGTTCCTTTTGGGCTAAATGTAACTGTTCCCAGAGTGATGGATCATTTAATATCCTATATAACATGCACATGTCATCTCAAAGTCTACGGAGCTCTAGGGAGTACAGACCCAGGGACTGTAACCTCTGATCATAGTCCAGACCATGGACCTCTAAAATCGTCTGAGTTGCACGCCTTTGAACCTTCTCTAAGGAGCTAATATAATTTCTGCTCCCAGGTGACCAGAACTGGGCACAGAATTCCATGTGAGAGCATACCAATGAGGTATAAAGTGGAATGAGGAGCTCCTTATTCCTGCATTTTATATGTTTATTTATACAAAATTGTATACTGCTAGCTTTCTTAATAATCTGGTTATAATGAGACTTAAAACTTAGATTATTACTAACTTCAATACCTAGATCTCTTTCTTCAGTTATCACCTTTAAGAGTTTATTACCCAATCTCTACTGATACTGTTTATTATTTTTACCCATATATATCACATTACACTTATCGATATTAAAAAGCAACCTTTGCTTGTGAGCCTAGTCTTCCAATTCTGCTAGGGTGGTTTGTAAGGAGTCTGCATCCTCCTTAACTTTTACCATCTTTCCAATACGGGTGTCATCGGCAAATTTTGAGAGCCATGTATAAGGTGATGAACTCATGGACCCGATATTTATATATTAAATAGACAAGGACCCAGTACCAAGCCCTGTGGTACCCCACTAGTCAACCCAGTCCAGTTGGAATAGTCCCCCTTTTATACAGACCCTCTGTTGTCTATCTGTCAACCATGACTGAATCCCACAAATAATATTATGATGAATTCCCATCTTAGCTAGGGCATCAATCAATTTATCGTGTGGGACTTTATCGAAGGCCTTAGCGAAGTACAAAAAGATGACATCTGCTGTATTCCCTTAATCCAAGGCTTTATTTACTTTCCCATAAAATTCCAGGAGGTTAGTTTGACATGACCTCCCCTTCATGAAACCATGTTGTGTTTAATCAATGTTATCCATTATATACTGTGATTGTTATTGTGTTGTACTGTTTTTTTACTCCTCTGTCCCCTGCACTTTGTCTCCCAGTTATTATATTTTGTATTTTTCTTCCTTTGGGTATTTCTGTGCTTACAGTAATGCAAGTGTATAAATGCCACCCTGCATCCTGTATAATGTTTCTGATTACCTCCTCTTTTGCGGTTCTCTCAGGTCATGCTTGAAAAAATAGGCAAATGTCTTATCTAGTACACCTACCTGGTAAGTAAAAATTAAATACCCTTTAATTACAGGTGGGTGGATATTAAAAGGACTAAACACACTAAATGTGGATAAATCAATAGGCCTAGATGGACTACATCCACAAGCATTGAAAGAGATGGAATAGGTCCTGACCACACCACTGGAAGATATCTTACTCACAGAAATGTAGGAGGTGCCAAGGGATTGGAGGGCAACAGATGAGGTGTCTCTGCACAAAAGTGGAAGTTGGGACAAACCTGGAAACTACAGACTAGTCAGCTTGATGTCTGTACTTGGGAAGTTACTGAAGATCACAATAAAGGAGAGACTTATGGGGTTCCTAAAAGTAAATGGATGTCAGGACATTAGGCAGCACAAGTTAATGGGAGAGAGGTTGTGTCAGAGAACCCTGACTGATTTATTTGATTGGGCAACAAAGGCAGTGGACAAGGGTCAGGCAGTGGATGCACCATACCTGGACTTCAACAAAACCTTAAACTCAGTCCAAAATGGATGGTTGCCCAACAAGCTGAGCAACTTTGAGCAGGGGAATAGGATCACACAGTGGGTAAGGAATTGACTAAGTGTGAGAACCCAGAGGGCAGCCCTCAATGGAGAATTTTCAGGGGTCATGGAGGTCACCAGTGGGGTGCCGCAAGGATTGGTCCTGGGACTGGTCCTTTTTAACATCTTAAGCAGAAGGGTACACAGTGGCAAAAAGGACCATGCTACAAGTAGGGGGGGCCCAGTCTATCGAGTCTATCCAGTAATAGGCTGGTGTGGTAGCAGTTAGATAGGTAGGATCAGAGTGGACTGGATGAACCCATAGTCTTCTTCTGCCTGTAAAAGGTTTATAGCTTTCCATGTTTCCATCTTCATTTGTAACATTGGGGAAGGATCCAGGATAAATTATTTATTTATTTTTATTTAAATTTGGTAACTGGGAAAGGCACACTGAGCCGAGGCTGGTTTCCAGGTGTGACCCTGGGAAAAGGGAAGTCGGCACAATACAATGGGCAGGGAGAAAGTCAACATAGTAACAAAAGATAGAAATACAAAATAACTTTAGATAAACACAAGATAACATACATGCATCTTTGCAAATGACAGATCTGAAAAAGAGCGGACAGAGGTAGGGGTAAGAACCATAAAAGAAGATCTGGAAGGGCTAGGGAAATGGTCACGTGTATGACAGTTGAAATTTAATACAGATAAGTATAAGGTAATGTACATAGGGGTCAGAACTCCCAAAACAGAATACTAGATGCAAACAGGGGTAGCAGGAGAGAGAACTGCTGAAGAAAGGGACCTGGGGGTGATAATTATGGACAATTAGCATCAGTGCAGTGCAATAGGGATGTGGGAGGGTGGATGGGATGCTGGGATGCATAGGAAGGGGGATCAGCAGTTGGAGGCAGGAGGTACTTCTGCATCTTTGTAAATTCCTGGTTCGACTTCACTTGGAGTACTGTGTGCAGTTCTGGAACCCACACTTGAGGAAGAACAGAGACAGGGTGGAGGAGGTGCAGAGAAGGGTAAGAGAAGGCATTCAGGGACAAGGGAATTCCTCCACGGAGAGATTGGAGGACCTCAACATGTACACACAGGAGGCAAGAAGGGTGAGGGTGAAATAGGAGAGAGACATAAAAATACCTTCATGGATAAACAAGGTAGATAGCAGGGAATTGTTCACCCTGAGTGGAAACAGGCACCAAGGGGAACACAGTGAAGCTGGTGGGGTGTTTGGGGGTTTTAGGAAACACACCAGGAAATAGTTCTTTATGAAAAGAGTAGTAGACAGGTGGAGCAAATTGTCAAGGGGACTCGCCAGTACAAAATCAATGGAGTGTTTCAAACATGAGTGGAGCAGACTCACAGCACTGGTAAGGATATCAGGTAAATGGCAGGGGGTAGAGAAGAGGTGTGAATGGCTACTAGGGCCCACACATCCATATTATCCAAACATAGGTGAGACTGGGCAGACTAGATGGGCCACAAGGCCTTTCAAACAACATGAAGTCTTGCTGTATTCTGACAATTGCAGTTAGCTCCAGCCTTTCAACTGCCCCGGAGAACATAGGGTTAACTTTTGAATGCATGGCATAGAATGTTCATCTTGAGCTTGGTTGAAGCCTCTGCCTGTTGTTATTCGAACTGCAACCATCAGATTCTTTACTCTGCCTCACTGAACAGTCGCTCCAGAGATTTCTCCTGCTGCTCGGTTCAAAGTCGGTTGAAGTGTTGGTTTTCAGTCATTTTTTCTACTGAAATTGTTGTTTCCGCATAGTCGGTTCAAATCACTGTCTGTGGTACCGTGAGTACTAGATAGGTTTTGTTCTGTTTTCTGTGTGGAACTTATAAAGTGTGGACCAGTTCGGCTGAACCGATCATTTTGAGGTAAAAATTGTACTTTACTTTAGTGTGTGGTTACCGGTCCGTGTCGGTTCTAAAAAAAATGGGGTTTTAGTATGTTTTTTTCCCAGACCCGTGACACGGTCAGGAACGATAGAAGTCTTGCCTAATGATTGCCGAAAAAAAGATGGTTGGTTAGAATGACCTATGGGGAACCCGAAAAAAACCGGTCCACTGGGTTTCAACACTGCAGTGTGTGTGGGGAGGTCTTTGCTAAGGCCGATCCCCACACCACCTCTGTTTATTGTCTGGGGATTGACCACCCTGATTCAGACTGCCAAATTTACAAACATTTTCTCAAATCTACCCTGGAAAAGAGATTAGGTAGACTGAGGGAAAGGGAGGCTGAGAAGTCAGTTGACGAGGATGGCCAGCCCGGTTCGGTTCCGACCGAACCAGAAGGAGTGCTCTCTGACCAGGGTGATACCTCTTCAGGAAAAAGGAGATCCGATTGTGCCGGTTCGGTTCCGACCGAACCAGGAGTGCCCTCTGACCAGGGTGATACTTCTTTGGGAAAAAGGAGATCCAATTGTGAGGAATCAGTTCTGACAAAAAGAAAAAGAAAAGACAAGTTGACCGGTTCGGATTCAGAATCTCATACTCCGACCGCCGATGAAATAGCCAAAGTGATTCGTATTGTGGAATCGCTTCAATCGGTTCCGACTGATCCGGCACCATTTGGCAGGGTCTCAGTACGGGCAGTTTCCCTGGTTCCAGATTATACCCTGGAAGAATTTTATGAACTGGAGTTTGAGGAGGAAGGAGAGTTGGAAGATGATTATGGTGATGGTGAAAGTCTGGATGTGCCTGTTGACCCAGACATCTCCCCAGATCGACCTTCAGGTGTTTCTCCTCCTAGGCATTCTGAGTCCCCTTCACACTTCATGTTTTACAGGAAGGTGGCTGATACCCTCCAGCTTCATGTGGAAGAGGCAGTGGAGGATCAGGAAGAGCCTGACTATGCAGAGATGATGGACATCCCAGAGTCCAGAAGACTGTCTATTCATCTCCACAAATTTTTAAGGAAACAGACACAAAAAATTCTTAAGTCTCCCAATTCCGTACCTCCTGTGGACAGAAGAATGGACAAGAGGTATACTCTTTCAGGCTCAGATACAGAGTTCCTTTATCAGCAATGCAGCCATGTTGGGGTTGTACAGGCTGCTGCCTGTGATAAGGCAAGCATTCCCTTGGCATCACGCCCCTCAGACAAGGACTCCAGGAAGATTGATGCCATGGCAAAGAAGCAATACATGGCATCATCTTTAGGACTCAGGCAGGCTAATTATATGGCCTATGCAGCCAGGTACCAGAAGTCCATGTAGGACAATGTACTGGCACTGGCTAAACAGGTTTCCCCCCAGCTGGCCAAGGAGCTGGAGGAGGTGGCTGCAGATGGGATTGAGACATCGAAAGTTCAGTTTCATGCTGCTGTAGACTCCAATGATGTGTCATCAAGAGTTATGGCTACATCTGTGGCTCTTCAGAGAATGGCTTGGCTCAGATGTACTAGCCTCTCACAGGATACCCAGGGTAAGGTCATGGATTTTCCTGTTGTGGGTAATTCTCTGTTTGGGGAGCAGATAGAGAATTACATGAAGAAAATGGATGAATACAGGACCACTTACAGACTTGGCTCAGACCAAGGAAAGGCAAGCAGCTCCTCAAAGGCAGCAGTCTAGGGGCAGGGGCAGGCCTTTCCAAAGGCCTTTTTACCAAGCACAGGCCTCTTCTTCCTTTTCACAGAGGGGGTTCTTCAGAGGGAGAGGCAGAAGGGGGATGAGCAGGCCTGCATCCACCTCTCAGCCTAAAGCCCCTGCCAAGAGCACACACACTGATGGGTCTGCCCGGGTGATTCTCCTACCCCAGTAGGGGGCAGGCTGGCTTACTTTGTCCAGGACTGGATGTCTCTTACGTCAGACAAGTGGGTCCTGGGAGTAGTAAGCCAGAGTCTGGTTCTCAGCTTCAAAAAATTTCCCAAGCTGAAAGCTAGATCTTTTCCACCTGCAAATCTCTCAGAAACCCTTGCCTTAGAGGCAGAGGTTTCTTCTCTCCTAGCTCTAAGAGCTATAGAGAGAGTACCTACCCTACACTGAGGCAAAGGATTGTACTCCAGGTACTTCCTAACCCCCAAAAATACAGGAGAGTGGTGACCCATTCTGGACCTAAGATACCTGAACAAACATCTTTTAAAGCCAAAGTTCAAGATGATAACTCTGGGAATTATCCTTCCCTCTCAAAGGCCAGGGGACTGGCTAGCCTCCTTGGACCTCAAAGATGCCTACTTTCACATTCCCATCAGGTGCTCCCACAGAAAGTACCTCAGGTTCAAGTTGTCCTCAGGCCACTATCAGTTCAGAGCAATGCTCTTTGGCCTAACATCAGCCCCAAGGGTCTTCACAAAGTGCCTGGCAGTAGCTGTTGCCTTCCTAAGAAGATAAAAGATTTCAATTTTTCCATATTTGGACGACTGGCTCATAGTGGGCCAGTCCCCAGACCAAGTCAAATCACACCTGCAAGTGACCCAGCAAGTGCTCACTTCTTTAGGATTTCTTCTCAACCTACCAAAGTCAGTTCTCAAACCAGTGCAGCTCCTCACCTTCATAGGGGCAGAGCTGAATATGGTAAAAGCAAGAGCCTTCCTTCCCCTGGAGAGGGCAAAGACCCTCATGGAACTGGCCTCTTCATTCAGCCTTCAGGTGTCTCGACCAGCAAGGCATTTCATTCAGCTACTAGGCCACATGGCAGCTTCTACAGCAGTGGTCCAAGGTGCAAGATTCCAAATGAGGGATATTCAGTTCCACTTGAGATCTTTTTGGTGCCAAAGAAAAGATTCCCTTACCAAATTAATTCCAGTGACTCAAATTCTGATTCAAGCTCTGCAATGGTGGCAGGATCAGGACAATTTGAGGCAAGGAGTTCCATTTGTCACTCAGTCTCATTCAGTGGTCCTTACCACAGATGCTTCCCTGCTGGGCTGGGGAGCCCATTTGGGGGAACTTACCACCCAGGGACTGTGGTCTCCTCAGGAATCTCTTCTACACATCAGTCTTTTGGAACTCAGAGCAGTGTTTCTGGCACTGCAAGCTTTTTCCAAATCAGTACAGAACAAGGTGGTTCAGGTCAGAACAGACAACACTACCACCATGTGGTACATCAACAAGCAATGAGGCACTCAGTCTATGGCCTTGTGCACAGAAGCAGTCAAGTTGTGGTCCCTGGCCTATTCCCTGCAGACCTCATAATAGCAGTTCACCTTCCAGGGAAGGACAATGTTCTAGCAGATGCACTGAGCAGAATATCCCCGGGCAATCACAAATGGCCCTAGATCCTCTGGTGTTGAAGGTAATTTTCTCAGGATGGGGCACTCCAGAGATAGATCTTTTTGCAGCCCCAGACAATCATCAACTTCCTCTTTTTTGTTGCAGACCCCCAGTCTTGGGCTCAGTCCCCCTGGATGCTCTGATTCTGAACTGGGAAGGGAAATTTCTCTATGCATTTCCCCCTTCCCTCTCCTGTTCAAAGTGTTAGTCAAGATAAGGTCACAACCATGCAAAGTGATTCTGATTGCTCCAGACTGGGTCAGGCAGTCATGGTATCCCTTGTTGCTGTCCATATCAGTCCATCTTCCCCATCTCCTCCCAGGAATTACAGCCTGTTAACATCCTCTCAGGGGAGGATTTGGTACCCCAATCATCAGTCTCTCAATCTCAAGGCTTGGCTCTTGAAGAGTTAGAGTTTTCAGATCTCCATCTTTCCCAAGGGGTTCTGGATATTCTTAGGGCTTCTCGAAAGCCCTCCACCAGAAAGACTTACAACTCCAAATGGAAAAGATTCAGCATTTGGTGTTCTAAGAAGAATATTTCTCCAGACTCTGCTGAATTGCCTACGGTTCTGGATTATATGGTCCATCTCAATGGCCTAAGTCTCAGACCAGCTACTCTCAAGGTACACTTGGCAGCTGTTTCTGCTTTCCTGTCAGTGGGCAAGTCTTCCTCACTGTCATCCCATCCTGTATTCTGTAAGTTTTTCAAGGGATTGCTTCACACCAATGCCCCCGTTAGGGATCCTACTCCTGCTTGGGATCTTAATGTTTGCATTGCTCAGTTCATGCAACCCCCTTTTGAGCCTTTGTCCTTAGCAGAGCTTAAGTACTTGGCTTGGAAAACTGTGTATTTGGTAGCCATTACTTCTGCTAGACGTATCAGTGAATTGCAAGCCCTGTCAGTGGAACCTGATTTCATCTCTTTTCACAGAGATAAAGTGGTCCTTAGAACTAACAGAAAGTTCTTGCCTACAGTAGTTTCAGATTTCCACCTGAATCAGTCTGTATCTCTCCCTGTTTTCTTCACTGATCATTCTTCCTCAGGAGAGAGGAGGCTACACAGTTTGGATGTTAAAAGAGCCCTTAGCTACTACATAGAGTGTACCAAAGGTCACAGGTTTGACTCCCTCCAGTTGTTTCTCACTTATGGAGAAGTTAGGAAGGGCAAACCTGCCACCAAGAGATATATTGCCAGGTGGATTGTTTCTTGTATACCATTCTGCTATGAAAAGCTGGGTAAAACTCCACCCTCAGGCCTGAGGGCTCATTCCACAAGAGGTACAGCTGCTTCCCTGGCTGCTGCCAGGGATATCCCTCTTTTAGAAATTTGTCAAACAGACTTCTGGTGACATCATCAATGAGATGGCAGGCTGAGAGAGTATCCCCCTCGTTGCAGAAGATAAAATAACCTTTCCACACATTATAAGGCATTGTTAAAATATAAAATATGGCAGCAAAGAACAGTGGAGGGTCACAAAAGAAAAGATCCAGCTCAAAACAGTGAAAATTTAAAGCGGATGGGCATGGATATGATTCGGTTGGAACTGCATCAGACAGAAACCCCTCACTGATCAGCACAATCAGTACCAATACAGATACAGAGGCAGAGCAAGAAAAATTGACAAGATCTAGATTTGAGACAATTATAACAGAAATGAAAAACTTCAGATCTGAAAATCAGCGAGAGTTTTCAAAATTGAATGCCCAACTTACAAAGCTGGAAACGAGGGTCCAACTAGCCGAGGAAAGAGTTGCCACTGCAGAGGACAGCCTAGTTCATCTTGCTAATGCTGTACAATATTTAGTTGACCAGCAAGAGCAGACAGCATTCAAATGCCTAGACCTGGAAGCCAGATCTCGCCGGGACAATTTACGAATATATGGATTGCCAGAAGGCACAGAAACCGGAGCTATGGAGTACTTTTTAACAGATATGCTGAAACACATCTTAGATCTTCCACAAACCCTCAACTTTAGAATTGAGAGAGCTCATCGAGCAGTAATACCAAAACCAACCGATTCCAAAGCCAGACCTCGATCAATAATTGCCACATTTTCGAGCTTCAGGGACAAAGAATATATTCTTAAGCAAGTCTAGCAACAAAAACAAGTCCAATACAATGGAACCAGGTTATATTTTGATCAGGATTATCCCACGGCGATCCAGCAACAGAGGCAAGCTTATGTCCCAATTATGACAACTCTCCGGTCAAAAGGGATTCGATTTCAAACCCCTTATCCGTCGAAAATCAAAATCTTTTGGAGTACATGAGTTGAGATCTACTCAAGTCCGGAAAGAGCAAGGCAGGCATTGTTGGAGAGAGGATGGGAGCCAGAGGGCTGGAAGAACGAAGATCCCAGAAGGGCGCATTTGCAGCAGTGGTCTACAGCAAATCAGCACAATTAGCGAGTCCAAGGTAAAAGGGCAGCAGCAATGACCCTTCTAGAAGTGCAAAAGCTCCTGCAGGACATAATGGCTCCCCAGAAGGAACCTACGGCTTTGACAACCGTGGAGGACCTAACCTGAGAAACAATAAGCCCCTATGAGGTGACGTTTCTTGTCTTTGGTAGAATATGGAGTAATTCTTCTCCAACCTGAAGAGAGGCTGTTGAAATTTGGTTGGTCTTTCAATGTTGTTACCTGTTCTCTAGGCACATATGAAATCAATCTCCCTAGTCAAGGAGGGGAGAAAAAGAAAGTTAAATTGTTTAATTTAAACAAGGACCCATGCCTAGAAGTATGGTAAAAGCAAAAACTTTAAGTTGGTGTAATTGAATAACGCTTTATATAAATACTAAATAAGGATGGATTGAGAGCTGGATCACTCCCCTGGACTACTCCAGTTAGGGGCATTATATATGCATTTTGATTTTAGATTCTGCAAGGGGAAAGTTATTCTTATGAAGGGGAAATACTATTTTCTTTATTCTACCATACTGTCATTGTTTTTAATAACAACGCAAAATAGCCAGCTATCTTTCGTTCAGTATCCAGCTGATGCTGATACAAGAGGCAAGTGGTTGGGGAATATCCCATGGCCTCTTAATCAGGTCCCTCACTTCCTGTGGGGCAATTCCTGGCCCATTAAAGGGCAAAATCGTATGCCCTCCTCCCTTGGGAGTACATGTATGTATTATAGTTACTGTTTGTCAATGTTACAGTTAATGTTTGTTTTAAATGTTCTTAGGTGTCATAAGCTAGACAAAACTGATCTGCGAAAAATGCCACAAGAAACATTTCTTGAAAGAAAGCCAGAAATATTAGGCAGGGAGATCCTGGGGGTTAAAAGTAAAAATTACACTTGCAGTAGAATAGAAAGGAAATATAAAATTAGACAGAGGTGGATGGAGAGGATTAGGATGGGGGGGTCTCACAACCTGAAGATATTAATCATTATAGCAATGGGTAAGATTATAATAAGTTCTTGCAATGTGAATGGGCTAAATAACCCAGTTAAGAGATATAATACAATAGCACTACTAAAAAGGCACCATCCATCATTTATTTTGCTGCAGGAAACCCATTTGCCACAGAAGGAACATGAGAAATTGTCTAGACACGGCTATACGCATTTGGCATCCCCCTCATCTAAGCAGGGGAAAAGAAGGGGTACGGCCGTATTGGTAGTGAAAAGTTGCCATTTTCGAGTCTCTGCAATGTATGCAGACACAGATGGATGCCTGGCTATGGTAAAGGGTATGCTTGAGGGCGTGCTGTTGACGTTGGCCAGCCTATACCTCCCCCCAGGTCTAGACTCTCATGCAGCCAAGGCCCTTCTTCAGAGTATAACTGCATTTCAGGAGGGGACACTGATAATTGGAGGAGACCATAACATGATTTATGAGAGTAAAGACATGATGAATCCAAGCCCACACAGGACCACTCCTACCAGGAGACCAATAGTGACCTATATAAAACAGTGCAAATGGACCGATGTCTGGCGATATTTAAACCCCACCCAAAGAAAATATACTCATTACTCAGCCCCTATAAAACCCACACCAGAATAGATTATTTTCACATTTCTAACAAACATATATATACGGTTCGGGGATGTGAAATGCTCCTTTTCCCCCTCTCGGACCATATCAGGCTAGATTTAACATTGGAGTGGTGGAAGGTACATAAATCCATACTTTGGAGGTTTAATAATTTTTTTTGAACCTGCTGGAGTTTAAAGACAGGATGGAGGAGCTTATTCCTCAAATTCTGGAGGAAAATAGCTCTCAGGGGGTTAATTCAGGTCACCTATGGGACACTCTGAAAGTAGTCCTCCGAGGAGAATTAATAAAATTTGCAGCACACTATAAGAAAAAGCAGACACAGACACTGCAACATCTGCAGACACAACTTCAAGAACTACAGGACCAACACCAGAAATGAGATCATGCAATATACCCCCTGTAATTGGCTACTCGACATCGTATACAGGATTTGCTTGATCAGAAAACAGAACAGGCCCTGCAATTTCTTAAGCAGAAATATTATGGGGAAGGCCCAAGGGCTAACCGGATTTTAGCCCATAGAATTAGGCAAAGAAATAACCAATCCTCGATCTCCCAGATATTCTCAGATATGTTGGCCCGTAAAACGAATGACCCGAAGAGATTAGTGAGACTTTCAGACAGTTCTACTCAAGGCTTTACAACCCAGAAAATAAAGTAGAGGGAGAGGAGATTCAAGCTTTCTTAAATCATTTACACCTGCTCAAGATTACAGAAACTCAGAGAGCAGTATTGGAGGCGCCAATCACAGGTTTCGAACTAGAAATGGCAATTCGTAATTTAAAAGCAGAGAAAAGTGCAGGTCCGGATGGATACTCTGGATAATTTTTTAAACAATTCAGGAAGTTGCTACAGCCTACACTCCTGAAAACATGTAACAGCATCATAAAAGGAGACCCTATACCCCCCTCATGGCAGTATGCTGTAATTGCCAGTGTCCCAAAACCAGGGAAAGACCAGACTTTCTGCCCCTCGTATAGGCCAATTTCAGTTTTAAACATAGATTGTAAGATTTTTACAAAAATATTTGCACAAAGATTAGAGGAAATTCTCCCTACTATCATTAACCATGACCAGTGTGGCTTTATCCCTATGAGACAGACTCAGGACAATATTAAGAGGACTGTGCATGTGCTGCACCATGCTGCACGGTCGAAGGCCTCTTTTCTATTAATGAGCTTGGATGCGGAGAAGGCCTTCGACCATGTGGCATGGCCATTTCTATTTGCAGCCATGGCAGCCTTTGGGTTTACAGGTCCATTTATGAAAATCATTCAAGCCCTATATGAAAGCCCGAGGGCTTATATCCGTATAAATGGAGATGTGGCTCCCCCAATTAACTTAATGAGAGGTACAAGACAGGGATGTCCACTTAGCCCCTTTCTCTTTGCAGTATATCTAGAACCTTTGGCACAGGCAATAAGACAGGAAAGTAATATAGAAGGAATAGAAATAAAAGGAGAAACACACAAAATTGCATTATACGCTGATGATTTACTAGTGTACTTGGTAAACCCTGAGAGATCTCTTCCCCCGTTGTGGGAATTAATAGAAGCGTTTAGCAAAGTAGCAGGATACAAACTGAATACATATAAAACTGAAGTTCTCCAGTTGAACTACACCACTTCACAAACAACAATTGCACAGTTCCCACTTAGGTAGGGTTTGAACTCCTTAAAATACCTGGGAGTCAACCTAACTTTGGAACCGGGGAAATTGTATGATCATAATTATACCCCTCTCTTGAACTCCCTAGATAAAGATATCGAAAGGTGGAAGACTTTACCGATGTCTCTAATACAAAGGATAGAAGTAGTTAGGATGAATTTACTTCCTAGGGTCCTATATCTGGCATAGTACTTGCCTATAAACCCCCCAGAAAAATTCTTCACAGAATTAAATAAAAAAATTTCCAGATATATTTGGAACAATGAAAGCCCAAGAATAAGGATGTCCACCCTTCAACTGGCAAAGAGGGAGGGTGGTCTGGCACTCCTCGATTTTAAAAATTACCACTTGGCGTCCCAGCTAAGGACCATATTTTTATGGCTTCACAAATCTTACTATGCAAAGTGGAGAGAGTTGGAGGTGAAGGCTGAAGATATAACCAGCCCTTACCATATCCTTCTTTCCTCTCCCAGACCCTCACTAGAGGATTTATCTGATAACCCATATACTTCCAACACTCTCAGATGTTGGTACAGATTAATCACAGGAAAACAGTTTTGGGGAGCCAAAGACCTGACCTTCTCATTTGCTAGAAACTCCCAGTTTATTCCAGCCTCTATGGATTTGGGATTTAGGAGATGGGAGAAACAGGGCATCATCATTCTCTGGCACTTATTAGAGAAGGGTGCTTTAAGAGACTTTGAGTCCCTATCCAGTAGATATAGTTTACCTGCACAGGATAGATTTAGATATATGCAGGCAGCCGCTTTTATTAAAAATTTACCGCAGGAAGAACTAGTACAGAATTATGATGCCCCTATAGTAGATCTTATCAGAAGAGCTCTGGAGGGCATGGCCCCTCTATCCCATTTGATTTCTCACACCTATAAGGCCTTAAGGATCATGAAAAGGAACTCAATACAATATATAAAACAAAAATTGGAAACAGACTTTGAAATAGAGATCACAGAGGATGTGTGGTCTAAACACCTTAAGCGAATACATGTAGTTATGACCTCTCCTTACTGGAATGAATTTAGTTGGAAGGTCTCAGTTAGATTCTTTAGAACTCCAGCAATACAAAGCAGGTACAACCCAGCAGGGCCTTTGTTGGAGGAATTGTGGTTTTTCCCCCGCTACACATGGGCATATATTTTGGACATGTCCACAACTCCAGATATTCCTCAGGGAGTTAAAGGAGGCTCTAACAGAAGTGTACTCCACTCCAGTAATAATTATGGAGAAGCTATTTTTCTTCTCACAAAACACAACTGGGCAAAAGGATAGTAGCATGTGGTCTCTGATGTCGATCAGTGTCTTAGCAGCAAAAAAAATAATAACAAGGCATTGGTTGACGACAGACATCCCATCAATTAAGGAATGGCAAAATCTCATGAATGAGATTTATAAGATGGAAAAAATTATGGCATGGACTCGTTACACGGCATAACAATTTGAAATAAGATGGAGACAATGGGTATTATACATCATGAAATATATTCCCACATTTGTACCTTGAAAATAATGAAGAAACAGGGGAATAATAATAAATAGAAGGGGAATGGAATGGAAGGAATTACAAGGGAATGGGGAAGTGTCAAGCCCTAGGGTTTTTGATATTAATTGGATTTATAGGAGATAAACTGAATTTTGGATTTAAGGTATCAGTAATTATAGTTGTTTTCCCCCGGGCTATGAATAAGAAATGATAATGCAGATCTTGTGTCTTTAAGTATTATGTCAATGTAATTAACTTGGACACCTATTTCTGTAAATATGTTTCCTGTGTATGTATGGATTGTATGTGGGAAAAAAAAGAAGAGAAAAAAGTGAATGATATAAATAAAAAGTTGAAAAAAAAAATTTGTCAAGCAGCCACCTGGAAAACAGTCCATACTTTTACCAAGCATTACTCTCTGGATATCCAGGCTAGGAGTGATGCTTGGTTTGGCACAGCAGTACTTCAGAGCCTATTCCCAAAGTAGGTTCTGTCCCTCCTCCATGGAGGTACTGCTTGGTAGTCTGCTATTGTCAGAATACAGCAAGAGTTCATGTTGTTTGAAGAAAAAATTACTCACCTTAGTAATTATGCTTCTTCTAGTGGAGTCTTGCTGTATTCTGACCTCCCCCCTGCCTCCACTCTCAGAACTTAGATTTTTGGGATGTGGGTGGGCAGATGCAGTGTTTGCATCCTAGAAGTACCCCCTTTTTACACCCTCTGTTCTCTTTGGGTGGAATGTTATTTCATTTGATTGGTTTCTGTTTTTTGGGTTTCCTGACTTGAGTCTTCCTTTTAGGACCTAAAATATTATTTTTTCTGCCAGTTGACTAGTAAAAATTTTACAGTTTCCACACAGAATGCCTAGTGAGTTTTGCTCATAAAGATCTGACGGTTGCAGTTCGAATAACAACATGCAGAGGCTTCAGCCGAGCTCAAGATAAACATTCTATGCCATGCACAGAAATGGTAACCCTATGTTCTCCGGGGCAGTAGAAAGGCTGGAGCTAACTGCAATTGTCAGAATACAGCAAGACTCCACTAGAAGAAACATAATTACTAAGATGAGTAATTTTTTCTTTCCTGCCATCAATGTCTATGTTTTTACGTTTCTGTCAATAAAACCTAGGGGCAACCACTGTTTAAAAAAGACAAATTTCAAGTCTAAAAGAAATGTTAAATCAGATGCAAAATGGAAAAGGGACTGCTTATAAGACTGTCAAAAACGGGAAATCTAAAATTGAAAAAAAGTATTGGTGCATAATTTATGTTCAGTACATAAACTAATAGAGCTTAAGAACGTAAAAGCCTGAATAGTGAGAGATTATTGGCACTAGAAACAGATCCCTCACCTCATTTTTGCCCAACTGCAATGTGGGTGATAAGAGTGTAAGGGCCCCTCACTGCTCTACCAATGCACATCGGTATCAACATGAAGGGACTACATCTTCACAGTGTAATCAGAAATCAAGTCTTAAGTCCGACTACGGGCCCACAATGCTGTCATGCACTTGACCTGGGTTCAGCAGTGGACTCAGAGCTTTACCAAGAGAAACTAGGCTGGGAGACAGTGCTGCCAATGGCAGGGCGGCCCAGTCTGGGAGGGGAAGGGATGGTGCCACTTTTTGGCACTGCAGTAACCACTGCAGTGAGCCAAGGAGTTTACTCCCCTGCCTCATGGATATGGCTAAAATGTCCAAGGCTGATGCTGGAGTAAACACCATCACGTGGGTGGAGGGCAAGACAGAAAAAAACAGGGCAAGAACACAAGCTGGCTGCTTGCCACCAGATCCTGAAGACTCATGGGGGGGGCAGAAGGCTTTCTCCAAAGAGCTACCTCAGGGAGCAAAGAAAGGGGCAGCTCCAGGGGGGGCATGGAGGATGACTGCTCTAATATTCATTTTTTCATTAAATTATCACAATGTTCTGGTAGAATAACCATCCTTTAGGTCTGAAGCTTTTCCTGAAGCTGTGGGGAAATGCAGAAGCTGTGGAAGATTAGTTGTTGATGGGGTAGGGTGGCTACCAGTCTGGTCCTCAGTAGGACAATGTGAAGCTGACAAGGAATAAAAATCTAGCCAATAGGAAAAGTATTAAAATCAGGTCTCCATTCTCATTCTGACTGGGACCTACTTGAGAAAAGGCAGCCAGCTGTGCTCACTGGTGATGTAAATATGGGTACTTTTGTGATTACTCTGGTCCTCAAAGAACTACAGTGAGGTCACAGACATCCTTTCACTAGTGACTCAGGCTGAGAAAGAACCCCAGCAGTCTACTGTATGGAATACCAGGGCCTTTATCACACTGTCATCTTGTCTGATGCTAGCATTTACAATAAGTAATGTACATAGCTAACCTCCTCTCTGTAAAGCACACCTTGTCAAAATAACGATGCATTTACTAAAAATACAACTTTAGCAAGTCATCATTGTAATTTTTCTCAAAATCAACTTGGGTCAAACATTTTTTATTTAAATTTAACACATATTTAATAAGGGGATTAAGCCACTGGGAAAACAGGTATCAGTTTTTTGTTGAACAATTTATTTACAAAGGATAATGCAGCTGAGATACAATATTGTGTTTCCAGTGGGGTCTTACTTCTACCCTAGTTTAATAGCTGGATCAACTGAAGCACTTGAGACTGACTTGCTCCATGTCATACAGTGCATAAGTAGCTATGGTGGGGCTTTAGCCTGGGTTTCCCGTTCTCAAGCCTGTGCTCTAGCTGCTACATTATGCTAGGGAAGTAGTTAAGTAGGAGGAAAGCTTTACTACTAAACAGTCTGGGAACTAGGAACAGCATGAGTCAGTTACACAACATTTTGAAACATTTTAGATTTTATGCCATTTCATTTTTAATTTTTCATTCTAGATTAGAATTTTGGGCCAGGAAAGGCCTACACAGCCAAAGCTAATTTCCAGCTACCTTCCATGAGCACAGCGAGGTTAAGTGACTTACTCAGGGCCACACAATATTTCAAGGGGCAGTTGCAGTATTCAAACCCAGGAAAGCAGAATCTCCAGATTCACAGCTCTGTCCTCTACCCTCTAGGCTATACGGTGTTATTATTACTAAGGATGTTTGACTTAAAACATGATGTTTTAACTCACAGAGTTCATTTGCCACTGATGCTTGTTCCTTAAGGATGTCAACTCTGTTTCTAAAATTAAATCACAGTGTGTTGTTGTCAAAAGTATGATGTCACTATCTGAGGATTACAATTTCAGCTAAGAAATGAGCATCAGGTTGGATGAACCCAAGAGGGCAAAAATCCCATTTTTATGCCAATGGATAAAGTAAGCCATTCTATTCTACAACAGTATAGAATAGAACTGCTGCACTTTTTTTTTTTTTTGCATTGTACTTTTCACAACGTCTGGTGATGCCAGCTATGATTGTTATGCTGGTATATGGATCTCGAGTTTAACAGTGTTCAGATACCATTTATTCTCTGAGCTCACCTGTGACCAGGCCCCAGTCCTCCACTGCACCGGGCACGGGGAGAGGTTGCAAGGTCTGCGAGTCTCAGGACGTTCCACTGTGCAGGACTTGGTATGGACAGCCCTCTTGGTGCCATTCTGCAGGAGCTGAGCGCACTGTACCACTCGGGTCTGAATACCCAGTTTCCCACAGGTCTTGCTGCAAGCTCCCCACTCATCAGCTATCCACCTGCCAATAGAGCAAGAAAAGGATCTGCATTAGTATACAGAGCCTGGAAACACTCACTGACAGCATTTAAAGATGGACTCCAGTCCCTAGCAAAGGAGTTGCCACTGGCATCACCCCAACAAAATTACTAAATGTTCCCAAAATGATTTCCCAAATTGAGAAAAAGTTGAATCTGGAACCATTTTTTTCTTTATTATTAAGGAATTCTGCTAATAAAATGGATCATGAAAATACTGTAACCTCGTTGACTAAAACACATCACATGACCATTGATCATTTTCTTACAACCGCACACATTATCTTAACTACATACTTTTTAAAACTAAAAGCCCATTTTTTAAGTCGGATAACACACAACAGGATGTGTTTTAGTCATAAGGGAATAATCTATTTATAGGGTGATTGCAGCACTCAGTTATGCCTCATACTATACTTAACAAGTACTGAATGCATTATTCACTCACGGCCACACACTCAGTCATGTGTTATCCCTTACGTAAACAAGCATTTGTCAATGCCAAATGTTTGCTTGCTGGCATTGGCATTGGTAGTGTAGAAGTTACAGAGCTGTATAATAGAAATGGCAGTGAAGTATTGAACTGAAGCCAACCCCACCACCACCCTGCAGAGAGTGACAGGCATTGGGGTGTGCCTTTGGGTCATCAGGCATAACGGCCACACCATTTCACCACACCCTACCCTGCAGACACTGACAAGTGTCACGGTGTGCCTTGGGGTCTTTGGCTCTTATGCGCACCCCATTCCATCAAGAAATACAGTGAGATGGGTGCGGTATAGGAGAGTGGGGTGAACTTTGGGGCCAAAGAGTCCAAGGCATACCTCGATGCCTCTCACTGACTGCAGGATGTGGAATGGTATGAGCATTACAGGCAAGAATCCCAAGTCACACCCCTGATGCCTGTCATTCTCTACAGGGTGGGGTGTTATGGTTGGAAACCCTAACACCTTATTGGTATTTTCACTCCAAATTTTCAACATGGTTTTTTTGTGACCCCCACCTCATGAACAGTGGCAATATCAGTTTGTTAGCTGAAAGCTGCTTATGCACAGTGACTATGGCATTTAGTACCACAGGTGCAAAAACACATTCTGAACAGGATGTGAAAAACGACAGCTGTACTGCTCATGGGGAGGTGTAAAGAGTGGCAATGTTGCAAATCTGCAGTAAAAATATTAAAAAAACTGGTGAAGTTACAAGCGTGCATAGAAACTGTGCAACGCACACCTGTAATGTAATTAGGTTGGGGATTTTTTACAGTAGATTGTCAACACAGGCATTCTGGGACCTCCGATCATGAACAGTGTCACTGTGATTTTCTTTATCTGTCCTGAACAATGATTTCCCCCAGCGACCATGCATCTCTGCGCTGAAAGTGTGAAAACACATTTCCGCCATGTTGTGAAAAATGACAGCTGTACTGTTCATAAGGAAGTGTGGAAAAATGCCACTGGTAAAAATCTGGACTGAAAATATCACAAAGTCATGAACTTACGAGGGTGCGTGGAAACTGCACAATGCTCACTCATAACACAGTCATTTCATGGACTTTTGTCACCAAATTTTCAACATAGCCATTTTAAGACTTCTGCTCATGAACCGTGTAACTGTGATTTTTTTAATCTGTCCCAAACATTGCTTTCGCACACCGACTGCACCATTGTGCGTTACATGTGCAGAAACACATTTGGGGCGATGTGAAAAATGGCAGCTGTACTGTTCATAAGGAAGTGTAATAAAATGGCAATGTGGAAAATCTGAAGTGAAAATATAGAAAATTCACAAACTTACAAGTGTGCGTAGGAACTGCGCAATGCACGCTCATAAAACAGTCATTTTTAGGAATTTTTTCACCAAATTTTCAACATAGCCATTTTAAGACCTCTGCTCATGAACAGTGTCACTGTGATTTTCTTAATGTGTCCCATACATTAATTTTGCACACCGACTGCGCCATTGTGCACTACATGGGCGGAAACACATTTTGGGCAAGATGTGAAAAATGACAGCTGTACTGCTCATAACGAAGTGTAATAAAATGGCAATGTTGAAAATCTGGAGTGAAAATATTGAAAATTCACAAGCTTACAAGTGTATCTAGGAACTGCGCAATGTGCACTCATAAAACAGTAATTTTTAGGAATTTTTTCACCAAATTTTCAACATAGCCATTTTAAGACCTCTGCTCATGAATAGTGTCACTGTGATTTTCTTAATGTGTTCCATACATTGATTTCACACACCAACTGCGCCATTGTGCGCTACATGTACTGCTCATAAGGAGGTGTGGTAAAATAGCATGTTGAAAATCTAGAGTGAAAATATCGAAAATTTGCGAACTTACGAGCGTGCGTAGGAACTGCACAACACATGCTCGAAAAACAGTCATTTTTAAGAATTTTCCACCAAATTTTCAACATTGTTTTTTTGAGAGCCCACCTTATGAACAGTGGCAGTGTCATTTCATTACTCAATCCTGAAAGGTGATTTCATGCAGTGACTGTGAAATCACCCTTCGGGCCTGATTAACCCCATGACAGTGAGATCATTCATGAGAAGGGGTCCCAAAAACCCCATGTTGAAAATTTGGTGCAAAAATTCCAAAAAATGGCTGAGATATGCAGCAAAGTTGAAAAAACGCTATCTATCCCATTATATAGCTTACCGGCATTTCCTCAGTTCACGGTCGGCTTTGAAGAGTGCAGATGTGTTCCGGTCCACCAAGACTGCCATGCCAGAGTCCATAGAGGTAAGTATGGGTGAGGGGTGGGGAGGTGGGTGCGAGTAGGTACCGGTTGGGGCAGAGATATCAAGGGACCATTTTTAAGTTTCAGGTTTTTTAAATGGCGGCGGGACTTTGCCACGCTGGGGTGGGCTCCCCACATGGCACAAGGACGGTTGGTGGGGGGGCGTGGAGCCATTGGGGGATTGGGCACCCCCGTTGGCAATAGCAGCTGTTGCCACGCTGGGGTGGGCTCCCAGCATTGCACCCTGTACTCGGTGGGGACCAGTGGAGCCGACGGAGGATTGGGCACCCCCATCGGCTATACGATGTGCAGCCACGCTGGGGTGGGCACCCAGCGTAGCATATGTAACTGTGCTTTGGGGGGGTGCAGCACAGGCAATGGGGGATTGGGCACCCCTGTCAGCTACACAGTGTGTGCGTGGGGGGGAGAGCACGCAGTATGCGTGCGTGTGTGTGTGTGTGTATGTGTGTGTGGGGAGGCATGAGCAGGCGATATCTTATCTCTGCTCACTGAAGCATAGCTCCCCCTTTCAACTGTACTCCGCTGCATTTTGGACTGCTGTCATAGACAGCTCTAGCAGGCACTGGAGAACTGTGGCCGTGCCTGCAAACACACTGACTGAATTGGAAGAGGGCTGCCACACCTCCGAAATCTCGGATGATGGCACTATGTTTCTTGCACATGCGTGCAAGCAAACATAAAAAAAGTGTCTCTGTCCCTTACAGTTCCCTGAAACTGAGTCTGGAACTAAAGTCATAATTCTGTTCCTGTACATCACACCGTCTGTTTCTTTGGGAATGACAGTTTCACAAGTAGGGCATTATGGCTTCTGTTCCAGACTCAGGCTCAGCTAAATATAAGCTGTTAGGAACAGTGCTCCTGTTTTTTTTATGTAAATACCATCACCTATGATAAATGGAATGCTTTGGAATTCCATTGGGGGTGGGAACAATGCGATTGAGTTCTTAGGATGTCAGCTATAATATTTTTACTAGCATTGGATGGACCCCCTCTAATCTAGTGCACTGCAAGTCTATTCATGATAATAGACAATTTGATTCTGAGTCATTAAATCAGAATCATTGGATCCTGACCTGATTTCTAATCTGAAAATCCTAATTTCAAAATCACAATCTAAAACATGTTTTTACATACAAAATACAGATTTAAGAATTAGGATTTCAAATCTGATTCCTGTTCTGAGGTTCTATTTGGAGTCAGAATAGGAACCACATTCTTAATCAGCATTTACTAAGTTCCTAAAAAGTCCTGTTGGATTGGAATCAGCCAGTTCCAAACATCCCCAGTTCATATAAAACCCAGCTTGTTCTGCAAAAGCTAGAGGTGAGTTGTGTGTTTTAATTAAATTTCTCACCCCTGAAAACAATGTCAGTTTCAAAACAAAAATCACTTCTTAAGTGTTGATAGTAGTGCCACATGAATGCATGCCCTGGGGCATGTTAAGTTAAGGGCCGCAGGCTGAGTGCCTTCAGTCCCTGGGAGTGTGTTCAGGGCACTATAAGTAACATTCTGGAGTATATTGTGTTTATAAAATGGATTTAGATTAGTTAAAAAATAGCAAATAAGAAAAAAAAATGTTGTCATTTTGAAAATACTAATTTTTTCCCCATTGCTTTTTCCTGCTAGATCCTGAAACTGATTAATGGTAACATCTATAAACAACTCAAAAAAATATTGGTAGAAAGGCAGACATATTTATTAAGTTTTTGTGGAACAGAGAACTCAAGCTGCCAAGCTTGAAAATGACATTTGTAGATGGCACAGTGGGGCTTTTTTAGGTATTGATATTGATATTTCTGCAATAATGAATGGCAAGTAGCCAATCAGAAAGTAACATTTTCTAGACCCATTCTATAAAGTGAAATGACAGTGACTTAGATACATTTTTACAGTGACTGACTTCAGTGTTCAAGGCCTCCTTTTGCAGCTGTCTGTTACTGCTGCCTGAGAAACAGGCAGCATTGGGAGATGTTATTACGGTGCTACTGTAGAGGATACTGCACAAGTATAGATGCTATAGGCCACCTCCAATGTTACAGCTTTGTAGTGAGATAGGCAGCGTGCTGCAGGGGTTGAATTTAATGGACCAGTTTGAGTTTGTCCTGCTGGGAAAGGAACACCTCCCTAGTGTCGACTATGTGCACAAGTAGGATCTCAATCAAACATTTAAGTTAGAAAGGAGATGAGTACTACGGGCAGTTGAACAACCCCATGAGCCAATTTGTGACTGCCTGGCCCTTGATCTGCAGAAGGTGGGATGCCAGTTCTAGCACTAAATAAACAATGCATTATCATTACTAAGATAAGAATAGGAATTAGCTGCAGAGGCAGTTACAGCTGTGAGCCGATCACTGTCATTAATATAAGCAGTACAGTGAAAAACATTGAAATACACATTTTTCTTTCTGTTTTTGTTTCAGTGCTAAAGAAACATGGTCTTGAAGTTTTTATAAGCTTTTACTCAAGAACCATACCCACCAAGATACAATTAGGAATTTTGATGCTGGGCTATTCAGCATTAGAAATGTGTACTGACAGCATCCTGATTCTTAATTACTGACACATATCCACCATAAGAATGCAGTGTGCACAGCCAAAGAGTATCCTCAGGGAGATATTTTTTGGAAACTACTAAGATCAGCCATATTTACTAACGCGAATCATTCATAGAAAACTAGAAATACAAATTGTTTTAAAAATGGCTGAATGAATTAACAATCCACTCATGACGAATCTACAGATGTCAGCAATAGAAACATAGAAACACAGAAACGTGATGACAGAAGGAGATCGTGGGGTCCATCTAGCCACCTAAGAAATACTGCTGCTTTAAAATACATTGGAGTCCAACTGTTAAGCTCTGCATTATTAAGCTCCTAATTATGCCACCACACATTGTCTTCCAGATATATTAAAGGGGAACAATCATGAATGGGTCCAATCATTGTTTGAAAGCCCATGAAAAGCTCTTTAAATGAAGTATTGGACTCACCTGCAGCTGGCAGCAGTCCAGAGATATTAATGATTGAGTCTACCCCATATTGGTACTGCACTGCCACTGTTCTTAGTCCAAAATTGCAAGTCCATAGGAAACTGCACCAAATACAATTTAAATTGTGGTATGCTGCCCCCCCCCCGTTGGCTCAACTGTATATAACAGGTGGATTAAGGGAGTTCGACCTCTTTTTCTTAAAAGATCAAAGTGAGCCTTAAATTTTCATAGGATCTTTACTGTTGCCCCATTTCACTATAAGGCTTCTTCAGGGGACTTATTATCTGCAACTGCTGACAATCTTGAATTTGTGTAATTTATTTGCATTTCCCATATCTGTCTGGTTAACCTCCTGTATGCACACCATCAGTTTCAAACCCTTTGTTAAAGCATTTGCCTTTTTCATTTTTTCTTTCAATTTCCCTTATGGTTACCCATTTCTGGTGATAGCTGCTGTTCTTCCATGCTGTGCAGCCAATTTTTGGTACCTTGCAATGTCACTGATGATCAAGCTATAGCTAATCACAGTTTAGTCAAGCACAGCTTGATTGTGGCATCGCAAGGTTCTGGAAATATGGCAGTATAGTACCAATATGGGGCAGACTTAATCACTGATATCTCTGGACTTTTGCCAGCTACAGAGCAGCAAAATACATCATTTAAAAGATTCTTTCATGGACTTGCAAACTATGATGGAAACTATTCTTAAATGTTCTGCTTTAAAGAATGTTATAGTCATACTTTTTATAACACCTGTTGAAGCCAGAATAATGATCCCTCAAGAACAGTCAGTCTTACTCTTGGGATGCAGTGTTGTCTAATATTTACAGCACCAGCTCAGCAAGCAAGAGCTCACAGGTTCAAACCTTGCTAGAGCCAAATACTCACTATGTCCTTGGGAAAGTTATTTAACCTCCCTGTGCTTCACTCCACCCAGCTGAGGAAAGAAGCAGGACCCTACCGGAAATGAGATGCTGCATCTAAACTTGATATTCCTGGGTAAACAAATTGCTATACCTATAAGACATACATGTGTGTGTGTGTGTATATATATATATATATATATATATATTATGGTAGAGGAGCCATTTACATGTTAAACCCAAAATTTTGCACCTTAATAACTTTGCAACTGTTTTACGGATTTGCCTGAAATTTGGAATACACGGTCAAGACCCATATGCCTTGGGATATGCCAAAGTTTTGTACTGGTCAGATACACGGCTATGGAGTTATTAAGCGTGATCTGCGCGTGCACTTATGCTTTTTCTGGAATTCTATGGTCGCGCCTAAAGATTGCACGGTTTGCACGACCGGCACAAAATCTTCAGGGAACGTGTGGCCGGGGTCCCTGATGTTCCTTTCAAAGATTTTGTGAAAAAATATTAAACTGTTCAAAAGTTATGGCAGTCCGAACTTCTGTTTTTTTCCCCATATGATAACATTATGGCATTCGCCGCACCTTTGAGGGTCCGTATCTCGAAAATGGTCCGAGATACAGAGATTTTGTCAAAAAATTATAGGGCTACATATAAAACTAGCCAGGAAAGTGATAATACATATGACTTTTAAATTTTTTTTCTATGTCGTACGGTTACTGAGATATACGCAATTTACTATTACAACTACTGATTTTTGTGTTCCGAGAGTCATTATTTTGCATACATTCGTTCTACTCACTGTCTTTCTCTATACAGCTTTTGGGAAAACCAGCCTGTGCACTTACATTACTCTTACCATTACCATTTCTGCTTGGGTTCCTTACCCGTCTTCACTCTCTCCTTACTGCTCACGCCACGCCACCTGCGCACTTTGTGTTTTCATTTGCAGTTGCATTTCCATTGTTTTTAACATTTCTGTCTACAGTACTGTTCCTCTTTCTGTTTCGCTTGCATCACCATGCGATTACAATTTGCATTTGCGGGCACAATGTTACAATGCGACAAGACATCACCCTGCACTCCCGCCGCTGCATTACATTCACTATTTCTCATTATCATTCTTAAAAAAGAGGGAAATTAGAGGCAAAAAACTCCATCTAATGCATCAGTTAGGGTTGTTCCACAGAGACAAAAGTGAGGAAATTCGATGTTAGGGTTGAAACCCCCTTTGCACCCCTCCAGCCCACCCCTCAACTGGAATCGCGGTGTGCATTGAGGTCATCGGTCCTAACTGTCACCCCATTCTCCTATTCCTCTGCTTCTTTCCACATGTGATGGGGTGACGCTTAGTGCCGATGACCCCAATGCGCACCCTGATTCCAGTTGGAGGGGTGGGCTGGAGGGGTGCAAAGGGGGTTTCAACCCTAGCATCGATTTTCCTCACTTTTGTCACTGTGGAACAACCCTAATTGATGCATTAAACTGAGTTTTTTGCCTCTAATTTATACCTTGTATGTATGTGTGTAGTGTGTGTGTATGCATATATATATATATATATATATATATATATACACACACACACACACACACACACATATATAAACAACAGTTACAGAGTCCTGTGTATAGGATATTGAGTTCTTCAAAGACTATATTTCTATAGAAATCACTCAAGCCACTGCTCAGGCTTTATTGTCTTTTTTTTTTTCCCTTTTTCTCTCTTTTCATTTCTGAACTTGTTATATGTTGAAGGTGAGGACTGACACCACTGGAGGCTGAAGGCCTCTAATCACAGGCCACTGCAGCCCCTTCCCGATGTTGTGCATACTTCCATCCTTCAAATGACACCACTAGTGATCCTTACATTGAATCACAGAGCTGGGGGGGGGGGTAGAGAGCAATTCAGTTTCCCTGTTTGCACAATCCCACCCTGTAATGATTGCCAACTATAGTCCTTAAAGATCCACTGTTGGTTGCAGCACTACATTCAGCTAGGCTTACGTTGGTTGCGAGCACTCCTGCAGGTTACAGCGCCTCCTGATAGGCTTGGGTTTCTTGCTGTTGTCACAGAAATTCCTGTGGATCATCTTATTATTGCTTTTCTTCCTGCAGCCATACTTAGTGTACTGGATACCTGACATAGGGAAAAGAAAAAACAACTAGATATGGTGCATGCCAGTGAAAGCTTTTGCTCCTTGATGGACATATATGCTTGTTTTGTTTGCCTCTTATAAACCCCTACAATTCAGTAATTGCATATAAAGTTTATTGTATAGTATTTTACCTCATATGAAGCTAGGGGCTACTGAAATCCTATGTCAAGGAAAGGGGATGGAATGTATACAAATCACTTATTTGACAGGCTTTGGCTCTTCACTGAATAGGGCTTATTAACACATTTAGGTCACAAGTTCATGCTAACTCCTTATACGAACTAACACAACAGAGATTCAATGTACTCTATCATAAAAGCTTTCTTAATATGCTTTCAGTTAAATGGATTGCTTCTCTGTGGAAGCGCTTGTATGCAACTGAAAAACTCAAAAAAAGTGGAAAAAACTTATTGTGTATAAATGCAATTCTGACATGCAACATGTTCAAATCTGTTCTGTGCCAGACCGTGTCAGATCCTATCATGTCATGTCACAGCATAAAGAGAAATCTGCTATTCAAAAAAAACAACAAAGAAAACAACTTTTTTGTGTAGTGTTTTGTTTATATATTACCCATCCCCCACCAGGTTTACCTTTCGCTCATTTCGGGAGCTATGGTGCCCAACTCCAATAGCACCTTCATCATGAGCGGCAGAGCTGCAGTGAACTTTGTCCCTCCCAGTCGCCCACAGACTCAGAGAGAACTAGGAACAGCAGCAGCTTCTTTGCACTGCTCAGGGAACCAGGATCTCCAATACTTAAATTGTTTCCCTGGCCCCATGGACTGCCAAATGGGGTCAGGCAACAGATATGGAGCATCTCCTTCACACCAAAAAAGGTGTACAACTGCTACCATGGCCATAGTAAAAGACAAGGACCAACATATAAATAAGAAATCCCTAAGAATAAGAGTGCCATCATTTTTGTTTATCCTTGGCCTCACAGGGTTGTGGGAAGGGGTCAGAGGTCCCTTTGATTGATAAAGAAATGTAGTAGCCATCCAATAAAAGGTACCACCTGTAATAAATATATATATATATATATATATATTTTGTCTTGATTGCTCAGAAATGTGTATATTAATCGAAGGCCAGCTACTTTATGCCTCACAGACTAAGGCAGCCAATCAGAGAGCACTGTGGGGAAATGAAGCCTTAGTGGATGCTTCTGGGAATTGTAGTGTAACCCCCACACTGGATACTTGTTTAAACAGTAAGAACACCTCCCATATTTTCTGTCTAGGGGAAAGAGAGGGGTTGGGTACAGAAACAATATTATAGAACAAATGACCATACTAAACCCAGGTCCTGAGGAGAGAACTTTTGCTAGAGGCTATGCTAGGTCTGAACCTCTGGAGGAGTACCCAGTAATTCCACACAGGAAGCAGTAACAAGATTGTCCAAACCAGGCTAGGGTTCTAGAGTGTGCCTTTATTCCAAAGTTGGTACACTAAAGCAAAGGTGGACCCCCAAGGGTCTACACTTTGTGGCACAAGGCAATGCAGAACACACCATCTGTAGCAGACAGAAGCTCTAACTTCCCATATTGCATAGGACTTTGAACCTTTTAGTGGCATAGCCTCTGCTGAAACACACATCTCTTCTAGTGGCACTGGCCACAATAGAGCACACAATGTCTTCTAGTGGCAAGGGCCACGACTTAGAACATTTCCCATATGGCATAGGATTAAACATGTGGCAATGTGGCATTGGCCACGATGGAACACACTGGTGCTCAAAATTCGCAGAACCCACATCAGGTGGTAAACTTTCTCTTCAGGCATTGGCCATATGACCTGAAAAGTAGGTGCCCTTACAAAACCCAAAGTGTTGAACTGGTCACTCCAGATGGGGGATCGCCCACCTTTTGCTTCCTCAGTCCATACCCAGCCATTCTTTCAGAGTTACACCTCAAACTTTAAGCAAAACTGTAGAACTATGCATCTTGGAATGACTTTCACATTCTGCATTAGAAATACACTACTTCTGAGTGTAGGTTAAAGTCCTGAACAATGTGCCAATTCTCACTGGGGACTCCATGATTGTCATCTAACTTTAGGAAAGGCTTGAGAACAGTCTTAAACAGAACTGGGTGCATAGGTCCCTTTGTCAGAGCACACCCCAAAAGAAAACTAGGCAGGTACATTTCTCCTGGGATACCCAAAGTCAGAATTACTCATGGTTGTCAAACAAAAGGCAGCTTCAAATGTCCTGGATCAAATCAGGGGATTGCCCCTTGGATCCATTCTATAGTCCTCCTCATCTCACCGGGGATGAGGAAATCAGGAACTCCTGCTAGATGGTTTCTACCACTTCTACAAGGCAGGTAGATGTTTCTCAGCACTAGGGTGAGAAAAAGTAGGCTCTCCTCAGAGTCTACCACCGCAGCTCCTCACTCCTCCACTGCTCTCTTCAGCTGCTGACCCAGAACTCAATCAAAATTCTAAAACTCCCCACTCACAGTTAGCTACTGTGGCTTATGCTGCTGCGAGAGTTCTAAATTACATCACCTCTCTCTTTTCAGCTGATACCAAGTAAACAGAGAGGGAGCAGGCGAAAATCCATTTAACTAGTTATTCACCAGCTGTCTTCCCTACCTAGCAGTGACACTGATGGGATTCTAGTAACCCCAGGGAACCAGGGGATTACAGTAGTCTTTGCTAAGAAGAGCGCAGACAGCTAATCAGAGAGATGATTTATGATATGACCCTCCTATCAGCCTATCAGAATAGTGGGCAATGAGTGTTAACATTAGAAGTGAAGTCCTATGCTTCATCAGGTCTGCTGGGGAGAAGATTAATTAAAGAGCGTATGGTACCAGAACTTTTTTTCTATAGTATTTTTCTTTTTCCTTTTGCTCATTAGAAAGTTTTCTATGGGACAATATAGTGCTGGATATGTGGAACTGCTCCCAGCCTGGCAGCTGACCTATCTCTATTCCCCTCCACTCCATCATCAGTATTGTGAGCTCACTAACAGTGATATCTCAGGTGACTGACCTGGCAGCTACTGAGAGACTGCTCCTCAGCAGCAATGAAGTCACAGTTAATGAGGTTGCAATGCTCAAGTTCAAGAATACTTTATTGTTTGACTCAGTACAAATCATTACAAGCAGACAAAAAGACATGGAATAAATGTGAAAAAAAAAAAGAATCTAAGATTCAAGATAAGCAGGGGAGAGCTGCTACTCAGTGGGGACTTTAACCTACCGGACGTGGATTGGGGTCTTCTAGCAATGGCAACCCCTAGGAGCAGGGCCCTTTTGGACTCTCTTCAGGGACCGAACCTTAGTCAGCTGGTGAAGAACTAACTAGGGGGCAGCTGTACTAGCTCTTGTCCTCACAAATGGGGACAGTATTGATAGGGTAGAAGTGACAGAACCCCTGGGAACCAGTGAGCATAACGCAGTGGTTTTTGGGATAAAAAACAAATTGGAGTACAGACATACCAGAACAAGGGTCCTGGATTTCTGGGGACTGACTTCAGTAAGATGAGGCAGAGCCTGAAGGACACCTTAGCCTGGATGGGGGAATGCAGGGGGGTGGAAGAGGGATAAAGAAAACTATTGAAATGGTTACTTGGATGGGAGTCAAGTACATCAGGAAGAGTAGGAAGAGAAGGAGAAGGAGGCCTATGTGGTTTATGAGGCAAGTAGTGGAAAAGGTGAGGGCAAAGAAATGGGCATTCTTGAAATTCAAAAAAACCCAATGGGAGGAGGACTGGGGTAGTTACCAGGCTTTACAGAGGGAGGTGGGGAAAGCAGTTAGAAAGTTGAAAGCACTGACGGAATTAAATATTGTAGGTAAAATCAAGGAAGGAGACAAGGCATTCTATTGGTACATAGGAGAGTGGAGGAAAACAAGAGCTGGGATTATAAGACTGAGAGGGGAAGGGGGAGCCTGTGTAGAGGAGGATGGCCAAAAGGCTAATATACTAAATAAATACTTCAGCTGAGTCTTTGCCAAGGAGGAGGAGGAGAATATGGGTCCGAAACTGGAAGGCAGGGAGAAGCGGGGGAATGGGGTAGACACAACCCCCTTCTTGGTAGATAGGGTCGGGAAGGAACTAATGGGGCTTAGGGCAGACAAGGCAATGGGACCAGATGTTATGCACCTTAGAGTATTGAAGGGACTCAGGGAGGAATTGGCAGCACCTCTGGCAGAGCTGTTTACCCTATCACTGGAAATGGAAGTGGTCCCACAGAAATGGAAAAAAGCAAACATGATTCCTCCATACAAAGGTGGGGACAGGGAAGTGGTGGGAAACAACAGGCCTTTCAGCCTGACATCGGTGGTTGGGAAGATAATGGAGTCTTTCTTAAAGGAGCATATAGTCAACTATCTTGAGGGGAGAGGACTGGTTAATGCCAGGCAGCATTGCTTTACCAGGGGGAGATTGTGCCAAACAAACTTAATAGCGTTTTTTTACTGGGTAACAGGGGTGGTGGATTGTGGAGGAGCAGTGGACGTGGCCTATCTGGACTTCTGAGAAATATGGATTTTAGCCTGTCACCTCTTCATTGTGGAAAGCCCAGTTATGTTTTTTCTCCAATTCTGGGACCTGCTAGTCAAGCTGTGTCCTTAGCCAGAGTGGAATGGTGCCAGTAGCTGGTAACAGAAAAACAGTTGTTTCTGCTAGAGTGAGTTTTGCCTTGCAAGCACACTGTTGGTCAGATAGGCTGGTTCACCAGTGGCAAAAGGCTCCATGTGGGATGAAGACAGCAAATGTCCCCTCTCAATGGAGAAAACAACTTTTAAGGACTGAGACAAACTGCCTGCAGAACAGCCTATCCCAGCTATCCACTGGGAGAGTGCTGCAATGTAACAGGAACTCCACCTGATTCCTGGCCCAAAACAGTAGAATATACAAAATAGCCAGCAAAAGAAGGCCTTACAACCAATTTAGTCTGCTCAATTGCAGAGCTCATCATCCAGCAACAAATGTGGGCCCCATCTCCACCTACCCTGTCTCTTTCCTTCACTCTGTCCCACCCGCACTTAAACCCAGCTTCTGTCTTTTGGGTGAGAACCTCAAATGGGAGTTAATTCCACTTCAACCTCACTCACTCTGTAAATAAGTGTCTTCTGATCTCCTTGAGCCGTCTCCCCACAAACTTATAGCAGTGCCTCCTGTGGTCTTCTTCCCACTGAGGCAGAAGAGGTCCCTTATATTCGCCTTGTTAATACCTTTCAGGACTTGAACATTATTATCATGTCCCCTCTCTTTCTACTATCCTAGAATAAGTACCTGTTGAGTTCTGTCAGCCTGCCCACGTATGCCTTGTCCTCCTGTCCCTGAACCATTTTCATCACCCTCTTCTGAACTGCCTCATGCTGGTTTATATTCTTTTTCAGGCAGGGGCTCTGTTATTGCAGATTGTACTCCAGGCGGGGTTGCACCAAGGATCTACACAGTGGCAATATAACCTCCTGATCATGAACACCCTCACAATACAGCCTAGCATTCTGTTTGCCTTGTCTGTTGCCTTTCTACACTGTATAGCCTGTTTAGGTTCCTGGTGATCGCTATCCCCAAGTTCTTTCTTCTTCAGCTACAGTAACTTTGACCAACCCAGGCTGTATTCAGTCCTTAGGTTCTTTCCTCTTATATGCATGAATCTGCAATTCTTTGCATTGAACTGAGCTGTCCTATGACAGACCACCTTTCTAGCTTTTCCTAGGTCTTCTTTTAGATCCTGTACCCCCTCATCCATGTCCACACAGTTTCCAGAAGCAGCTGCTAAGGCTACCCCCTCTGTTATAACTGAGAAACCAAGTTACAGCAAACTGTGAGTAGTGAAATTAGGGCTTAGTCCTGCACTGGTGTGTGGATAATTGAACAGGGTTTAGGCACTGGAAGCAACCATGGACAAGATCGGGCCTTGAAGACATCCCCTGTAGAGGACCTACATACAACCTTTAGCACTGAGACTTTAGAACTGTTAATGACCTGAGGGCAGTTCGAATCTGAGGTACTTTCGGTGGGAGCTTCTGATTAGAACATGGAAATAGGCATCCTTGAGGTCCAGGGAAGCTAGCCAGTCCCCTGGCCTTAGAGAAGGTAAAATCATTGCCAGAGTCACCATTTTGAACTTTGGTTTCAAAAGGTGCTTGTTCAGATATCTTAGGTCTAAAATGGGCCGCCATTCTCCTGTCTTTTTGGGTAAGAAAATATCTGGAGTACAGACCCTGCCCTGGTGTGGGGGAACCCTTTCTACAGCTCTGAGAGCTAGGAGGGTTGAGACTTCTGTTTCTAAGGTAAAGGTCTCTAGAGGGTTTGCAGGTGGAAAAATCTGGCTCTCATCTTTGGAAATGTTTTGAAACTGAGAACTAGACCCTGGCTTACTACTTCCAGGACCCATTTGTCTGATGTTAGAGACTCCCAGTCCTGGACGAAGTAAGCCAGCCTGCCCCCTACAGGTAGTGGAGAACCGGCCCTGGGCACCCCATCAGGGTGCCTGTTTGGTAGGGGCTTTAGGCTGAGGGGTGGGAGCAGACCTACTTGCACCCCGTCTGCCTCTGCCCCTGAAGAACGCCCTCTGAGCATAAGCAGAAGAAGCCTGGGTTTGGTAAAAAGGCCTGTGAAAGGGCCTACCTCTACCCCTGGGGGTCTGCTTCTGAGGAGTGGCTTGCCGCTCCTTGGCTTGTGCACTCCTATAAGTTGTTCTGTATTCATCCATTTTCTTTATGTAATTCTCTGTCTGTTCCCCAAACAGAGAATTCCCCACCACAGGAAAATCCATAGCCTTAGTCTGGGTATCCTGTGACAAGTTAGTACACCTGAACCAAGCTAACCTACGAAAGGCCACAGATGTAGCCATGACTCTAGAGGATACATCATTAGAATCCACAGCAGCATGGAATTGCACCTTGGAAGCCTCAATACCATCAGTAGCCACCTGTTCCAGCTCCTTGGCAAGCTGGCCAGGGGCCTGTTTGGCCAAAGCCATGACAGTGTCCCATCTAGATTTCTGGTATCTTGCCACATAAGCCATGTAATTTGCTTGTCTGAGTCCCAAGGACGCTGCCATGTATTGTTTTTTAGCCATGGCATCAATCTTCCTGGAGTCCTTGTCAGGAGGATGTGAAGCCAGGGGAATGTTAGCTTTATCACAGGCTGCAGCCTGAACTACTAACATGACTGCATTGCTGTGAAAGAAAGTCTGTATCAGGACCTGATAAAGTGTACCTCCTGTCCATCTTTTGTCAACAGGAGGCACAGAATTAGGGGCTTTTAGAATTTTTATTGTTTGCTTCCTAAAAGACTTATGTAGGATAGATAATCTCCTAGACTCTGGGATATCCATCATTTCCACAAAATCAGGTTCCTCTTGCTCATCCACAGCTTCCTCTAATGGGAGCTGGAGGGTTTCAGCAACCTTTTTATAAAACAAAAAATGGGAAGGGGAATCAGAAAGCATAGGGGGAGATTCTAAAGGTCTGTCTGGGGAGATGTCCGGTTCAATGGACACATCCAGACTCTCAAAGTCACATTCACACTGTTCATAATCCTCCTCCCCCTCCTCTGGTTCATAAAAATCTCCAATATCATATTCTTGAACCAGTGGAACTGACCAAACCGACCTTCTACCAGACAGTGGCGGTTCGGATGGAACCGGAGAAAGTGACTGTACAATTTGTATAGCTTTTGCTATTTCTGCAGCAGTTGGAGAAGGAATTTTGGACTCCATACCTGCTGATTTTTTAGTTTTCTTTGCTGGAACTGGCTCCTCAGAGCCAGCTTTATGTTTGCCCGAGGAAGTCTCGCCCTGGTCAGAGGGCACTCCCTCCGGTTCGGTTGGCACAGAACCGGGCTGGCCATCCAGGTCAGCGGACTTTTTGGCCTCTCGTTCCCTGAGCCTGCCCACTCTCTTATCCAGGGTGGCTGCAGGGAAATTTTTACAAATCTGGCAGTCTGAATTGAGGTGGTAAAACCCCAGACAATAAACACATGTAGTTGGTGGGTCAGCCTTGGCAAAGGCTTCCTCACAGACACTACAGTGTTGAAACCCAGTGGGCCCGGTTTTTCTTTTGGGTTTCTCAGACATGATGCCAACCTAACCAACAAACTTTCCCTTTTAATGGCAATGCCAGGCAAGACACCCTTACCGGTTCCCAACCGTGTCACGGGTCGTGGAAAAAACCATAATGAAATCCGTTTTTTTTAGAACCGATAAGAACCGGGAACCGCACTCTAAAAGCTTTAAAATGCTTATACTTTAAAGTTTTAACCAACCTGATCGGTTCGAACCGAACTGATAAACATTTACAAGTTCCACACAGAAATAAAAACCTGTCTATTACTTACAATACCACAGACAGAGCTTGAACCGATCAGTTTGCGGTTAAAAATAATAACACTCGCGGTTGAATTTAACCGAGAAAATACTGTTTAAACCGAGAAATGAACCGAGCAGTAGGAGAAATCTCTGGAGCTACTGTTCAGTGAGGTGGAGTAAAGAATCTGACAGTTTCAGTTTGAAATTATCCAGACAGAGCTTCTCTAACCGAGCTCGCGCTCTAAACTCCATTCTTAGAATGGTAGTTAACCCTTTCACCTCCGGAGCAGTTCTAATGGTGGGACAAACTGCAATTGTCATAATATAGCAAGACTCCATTAGAAGAAACAACATTACTAAGGTGAGTAATTTTTTCTTCTGGTGCATCAGTTAGGAAGGACACTGTGGGGACTGCTGGTGGGAAGCTTTTGTGGATTGTTATTGTTTTATTACTTACTGATTTATTTGCCTGACTAAACCCTGCCCTTTTCCTACCAGATCTTTGTTCCTGATATTTACCCTCAAATAACCTGATCTCAATTTCGTAGAGCATATTTTGCGTCCTTTCTATTGTTGTAGTTATTATATTTACTGTGTTATTGTTTGAGGGTATCAGATAGATATAACTGCATTGTGGGATATGGGCTGTATTATTATTTCCTGGTATGCAGCCCCAGGGCATCCTGCTTGTCAGAGGACCCACCAGGTGGAGGAACCATGTCATTACTGTAACACCAACACTGGACCAGGGCCATCTGCCTGAATGCCTAGAGGTAAAGCCCTTCATACATTTTTGGGCTGCACCATGCATCTTGTAGGGGGAGGCTACACTTGACAGATTGATGAGGGGGCAGTGATGGGCATTGCTGCACCACCAAGCAACAGATTTGAATATCCTGCCTGTCACCACTGTACATTTAAGAGCAGTGACTTGAAGTAAGAATGATTTGTCCATCAAATTTACCTCCCTGTTATCCTAACAGCAATAACCTGAAATGCCTTTCCCCTGTGGCTGCCTAGTCAACCTAGTCTGGAAACTCAGGCTGCTGTCTGCACTTATATCAGCTGGTAAACTGTGGCAACACTCAACTACTCTCTGAGTGAAAAAAATTATTTCTTAAGTCTCTTCTAAACTTGTACTCATATACCCTGGTTCTGCAAATTTGATTTCTGCTACACAGGCTTCCCAGGTCTAATCAATCAATGAGGCATGACAGGGTGAGGGCTACTGGGGAATTTACACACTTCTTGTGTAATGTGTCATGAAGCACAACTGACTGATTTAACCGTTCATGATTTCGAGTATGTCAATTATATGATGTAAACCTTTTTTCCAGGGAGAACAGCCCCAGGTGTCCTAACATCTTGTCATATTAATATTCTCTAGCCCCTCAATCATTTATGTTGCTTTGCACTGTACTTCTCTCAGATACTTACATATCTTTTGTAATGTGGTACCCAGAATCTCGGAACACACTGACTGTTGTGCACCCTGTCATCAGGGTGCCAAACCGACAAGTTGCCGATCGAGTTTTATCCGGGGGGGCTGTGCCCCCTGCACCCTCCTTATTTGGATTCTAACTTTGTGGGGGTGGACCTTGAGGAGGGTGACGACTTGCAGGTTTGGTGCCCTAATGACATGGTGCACAACAGCCAGTGCTGCAAGGGTGTGAACCGACCCCGAATAGCCCACAATACTCCAGGTGGGGACTAACTGGTCCCATGTACAGTGACATGATCACCTCTTTTTAGCTACTAGTTAATGTTCAATGCAATAAGAACTCCTTGGAATGACCTTCCACCTGCAAGAACCTGTTGGCCATCTCCTGTCACCCTGTGCTTTGTCAAATGTGGCATTAACTAATTCCCTCCTGGAACATATATCTGAGCTGAAGTGTTCTATGTTCAACCATTTTCAAAATGGCCACCTCAAACTGAATGAGCAATAGCCTAGGTCAAGTCTATAAATTAATAACCTTAAGTCTCTTTCCTGTTGTGCTGCATCCAAAACATTTTAGACTGTAAGGCCTTTTTCTGTTTCTGGCCCCTAGGTATATTCCATTACACTTGCCCACATTGAACTGCATCTACTGTCTGTAAAACAGCTCTGCTTAGTCAGTTCTTGCTGCACATTTTCTGAGTTCACTTTGTGGTCCACCATTGCTAGCTTTGTGTAATCTGAAATATCACTAGTTGACTACTAGTCCCTGATTCTAGATCATTAGTATATAACTGAACAGATGTAGTCCGAGAACTGATCCATGTAATACCAAATTAGTCATATCCTTCAAGTCTAATGTGTTCCTCTACCACCACTCTCCAGCTCCTGTTACTTAACTAAGTTATTTTTCCATGTAGGCGTTTAGGGCTCCTTTGGTGGGCCACAACTGCCATCCGCCAACCTACCAGACTCTGGGGGTCTTTTGGGATCTTGTGACACTTTGCATTTCCCAGCAGACTCCCCAGAGCCAGCCCAGAGGCATCATCCTGCCACATCCTCCGACCATTTTCCTGTTTTCACACTCATTATCCTGGGCCCCAGACAGAGAGGCACATGTGCATGGAAGAGTGCATGCATCCTCTTGCTCCAGTGATGGCCCATCCTCCCACCCCATTGGCCTAGCACCTCTAGTTCCCTCAGTTGTGCTGCCCCCTAGCCTCCACTGTGAGGCAGCCAAGTGCTGAGGGAGATGCAGGTTCCTCTCTGGAGAGGAGAGCTGCCTGCCGACAGCTCATCCCGCACTGCACCCTCCCCCCCCATGCCAACCTCCAACAACCCATGCTCACTCCCTAACATGGGTCATCAGCATGGCGAGAGGTAAGGCATCCAGCACCACAGCCCTCTGTGCCACCGGGCCGACCTACTTAACTAATTTTTTATGCATAGTAATAGTTCTCCTTCCACACCCTGCTTACTTATTGTGAATGTTTTGCAAAATGTTGCCAACATTTATTTTATTTTTTCTATCAAATTGAAGTCCTGTACCAACTGGGTATGTGTGCCAAGTTCAGTTCTCTATCAATAAAGGGAGGCTGAGGTATAAGCAGGAAATATTTCAAACATTTTTACAAAACTTTGCAAGTAAGCTAATTATGAGATTTTAAGTGTAACATTACAACTACTGTAGATACGATGATGTCACCAATTTTGCAGATTCATGGACTGTAAATGGAACCTGGGGTCAAACAATAGCCAAAAGACCCACAAACCTCCAAGCTTGCTCCAGACTACCACCTAAAAGTGGAATCACCTACTTGCTTTTCCTGCAGTTTGTACACATCGGAGTTGACTTCAGGGGTTGAGAAGGTGTGCATGGCACCTCTATCCACCCTCCGCTCCACCAACTGCTGAAACATCAGCAAACAAGTGACCCAGACATGGCTGGAGGGGACCCTTTCTCTGCCTCCCTCTTCACAAGCTGTCAATCAGAGAAGGACCCAGGACCGAGCAATAGCCAGAAAAGCCTGCTAACCTCCAAACTTGCCTCAGACTACCACCTAAAAGTAGGATCACCTACCTGCTTTTAATACAGTTTGTACACACTGGAGCCAGCTTCAGGGGTAAAGAGGGTGCACATGGCACCTCTACCCACCATCACCTATACTGATCACCGAAACAGCAGCAAGTGAGCGGCCCAGAAGTGTCTGGAAAGGACCTTCTCACCACCTCCCTTCTCGCCGAGCTGCCAATCAACATATCCTGCACCATCACTGGTTGACTATAAAAAACCCATTGCCCTAGCAGTCCTCCATGCTAGTGGACCAGAGCACTAAGGGTTATAGCGCAAAGGGCATCTACTGTGGGCATCAGTCGTGGTGACTGTGGTCAGCTGGAGACTATGCCCAAAGCAGTGCAGAACTGCTTCTTCAACCCCACAAGACAAGGTAACGAGTGTTCTGAAAGTAACATTTTAGCTTGATGCAAAGCTAAGGCACAGAAATAATTGGAACAGACATACATGTAAAAAAAATGCTTAACATTAACTATAGCTTACAAAGTCACTTGCTTAGTCAATAGCACACCCAGAGTACAGTATGTGAATTTTAGGTGAGCTGTTTAATTACATTCTCACCATCAGGTATAATACCTATGTATTTGTTTTTTGCCTACTGTAAACTGCAGATGTGTAACTCACAAGTTATAGCATATGCCTAATCGTTCCACCTGCTCTATTGGTGACCCACTCTTTTACAACTGCTGAAACTGTTGCCTCATTAGCTCTGACCTTCTGTAGTATATCATATATACAGGGAGAATTGAATCATATAAGTTCACCTGACTTCAAACTAAATTTTAATACACTGTTATATAACACTAGTTCTCTATTACTTTAACAATGTGGTTGTTTTAACCTTACACAGCTGCTCATCGCTACAAATGCTCACAGGCTACACCAACCCCAACCCTAAGATACAGCTCACTGGAATTTCACTAAAGTTACTGGTTCTTCACAAAGCCAAAACTTTTCACCCCTAAAGACACACATAAACTATATACATCCAACAAAGTAAAGGCTATCCTTTTATTAACTGACCTTTACCTACAGAAGCCTTCCTCTACCGCTCTGACCACTACAACTGACATCAAAGTCAAGGTCAAATTTCAGTATCAATGATCCACTTACATTACTCCGTATACAGTATGTGTAAATACATCTTTCATATCTAATCTAAAAAGTTTAATGATTATATCCCTTGATGTGTTAAGTAAACTGGATACAGTATAAACCTTAACATTCCATGCTAAATCCAACATCTTCCTACCATGGAAATATGGCTAAATGACTCTGTATCATCACAGGTGCGGACCATTGCTCACTTGAATCTCCACAGACTAGACAGACCTACCAGGGACGGTGGTATCTCCTTATATATATCAGTGAACGACTTCATGAAGATATAATCAACTCCCACTCTGTTCCCCAAGAATATGAATGCATGATGGTAAAGGTTGCTTTATCCAAAAATGATTTCCTAATTGTAATTGGTTGCTACCATCCTTGCAAGAGTAGGTCAGAGCTCCTGAAGCATAAAAGTAGTATGGTAAGCAATTATCCCAATGAATGTCTGATAATTGGAGACATAAACCTAGACTGGCTCACCAACAAATCAAACAAACTAAAAACCTGTGTGACGAACTTGG